>OX454421.1:61838401-63038401 GCA_949715475.1 Microchrysa polita | reverse complement strand
TAATATGAAAATTGAAGTTTGCGTTAATTTTGCATTCAACTTAAATTTAATTTTTTTCTTTCAATTTTTTTTAATTTTTTTTTCGCTTATCTACTTTTCATAACATAACAATTCAAAATAAAATCATAAAAAATTTTTTTTCAATTTTCTAGTCAGGATTTTCTTGAAAAAATTATTATGAAAAAAATTGTATAAAATCTATTCTATATCTATATCTATATACAGGGTGTCCGGAAACTGCCGCATAAACGCGCCGGATTATGATTCCTCAGTTGATTTCCAGCAAAAAAGTTGTACGGAACATACACCCTCAGCTTAACCCTTTAGCTGCCACAGGCATTTAACAATTTTTGAAAAAATCATTTTCTTGCGCGACTTAAAGCCTAATATCTCCAAAGTTACACCAGCTAGAATAGTGAAAGAAAATGATTATTACAGCCAACAAATTTACCTATAAAATAAAACTAACCACACTAAAATCGGATAAGAGGTTTGGTTTTTACAGAGCTTCAAAGTCAAATTCGCGTGATTTGACCCAAAAACAATCTTTTTTTTCCATCTCAATTTTCTCCAACTTCTGCCAAGGTGAGGTGCTTGTACGATTCTTTTAAAAATTGGCGCATAGTCTTACGATCATATCTTTCTTACATCATTTTATTCTAGCTCCATTATTTCTAACAGTTTTAGTACCTTAAGTGCAGAAAACTAGGGTTAATTTTGGCTCGATTTCGACATACTTCGAATAGATTTTACCAATTGCAGATCTTTAGGGGCAGTGTAAATTGAATTGTATTGAAATCGAGCTAAAATTAACCCTAGTTTTCTACACTTAACGTATAAAAACTGTTAGAAATAATGGAGCTAGAATAAAATGATTTAAGAAAGATATGATCGTTAGACTATGCGCCAATTTTTAAAAAAATCATACAAGCACCTCACCTTGGCAGAAGTTGGAGAAAACTGAGATGGAAAAAAAGATTGTTTTTGGGTCAAATCACGCAGATTTGACTTTGAAGCTCTGTAAAAATCAAACCTCTTATCCGATTTTAGTGTGGTTAGTTTTATTTTACAGGTAAATTTGTTGGCTGTAATAATAAGTCGTGCAAGAAAATGATTTTTTCACAAATCTTTAAATGCCTGTGGCAGCTAAAGGGTTAAGCTGAGGGGGTATGTTCGTACACCTTTTTTGCTGGAAATCAACTGAGGAATCATAATCCGGTGCGATTATGCGGCAGTTTCCGGACACCCTGTATATAAAAGAAAGTCGTGTTATAACTCGAGAACGGCTGGACAGATTTTCATGATTTTGGGTTTGTTGGAATAGGCTCTGGCCAGAATAGCATAATAACTATTGAAACATGCAAAAAATTCACAATGAGCTGAAATTCCCAATGGGTTCTTTTTCACCTATTTCTGCGTGTATTTCTTTAACATATGAGCGGATTTCAGTAAATTTCTTCCACAGGATTGGTATCTACCCAAAGTAACAGTGTAAATGTGAGTAAGACACAAGAGGCACAAAATTGATGTATAAAAATTCTTTATTAATTTTCTTGGCAAAAAGGAGGGTACAAAGTTTATACAACTTGTAACGACCGAACGCGATGGCAACTAGACTCGCTGTGGTTCGTCGTATTCTTCTTCTTTGCGATGCGCTCACTTCGCCGAGCCGTCAGAACGTTGGAGGTTCTCTGCGGCGAGAGAGCGGGACTTGGTAGCGGCGCTACAGCCACTCTCCTCCTGGAAGTTGCCTGGCTTGAAGGCAACTCTGGATTTGAGTACGTTGGCGACTGTTCAGCTGTTGGAGCGTCCTTCGCATCAGGCTTAGGTACATGAAAATGGACTCGTCGAGGTAATTGATTTACGTTTGCATGTGGATAGTTCCCGTCTGTAACGTAACCGCGAACCAGTAGTTCGGTGGAGATGGTAGCTGTTCTGCCGTCGATGTCAATGATGTCGGGATGGTCATCTAGCCTCTGAAGTACCCTGTGAGGACCTGTATGTGGCGTTGTTAACCCTTCAGTGGGCGCGCGGGCTACAATTGTAGCCCACACTTTTTTAAATGGCGATCATTTTCAGGATATAAACCGAATTCATTCGAACTGCTCAGTAGCTGTTAAAATGTTGCTTCTTAACCCTCATCCAGCGGCAGATTTTTACAACGTTTGCCGGCGGCAAAGGTACACCTGTACCTTAGTACATTTTGTATGAAAATCTTCACTATTTGTATGAATTTTGACCGTAAAACCGTTATATTATGTTGACTAGTCACAAATTAGTAAACTGTTTTTGCCGAAGTGAATGTTTTAAGAAATTGGGTTTATGTGGATTTAATTTTTGGAGTAAGTAAATTTAGGAAATAGGCAGAATTTTAAAAAGAAAATTGAAAAAATGGGTTGCTTGGAATTTTAATTTGACGAAATCTAAAATTAATTTACAAATGAAAAGTAGAAAACGGTTCAAATTAAGTCATTAATGATTTTAGAAGAATTTGGTTTGTTTGATTTGCGAATTGTGGAGTCTTAGGTTAAAATTTACCCCCCTGCCCCCAATATGTTATGCTGTTACTAGAACCCGTTATCGCTAACGAAAAAAACGTCAATAATTATCACATTCTCGTTATTTTCCATAAAACAACAATATTCGAAGCAATAAATATATTGGAGAAATGAGTAAATGTGTTATTATACGAAAGAAAGGTCCTGTCAAGCAACAAGCAAGTAGAATCGGCTAGTACAATTTTCAGACTCTAATCTTTGTAAATCTAAACTCAGGCCAATTCCTGTAGTAGAAAAATATCTAAAATTTTAATTGTGATTGTTGTTGGTTAATTGTAATATATTTGCTCGTTTATGTAATTAAATCCAATGATCGATTGAAAAATTAAAACAAGAAACCAAAGACATGTGGCATATTCTATAGCAGTTATCGGTATCTATATATGGTACCGACGACGTACAATTCAACCAAGTTTATATACCACCCAAACATCCATTTAGAAATTTGGTTGGATGCTTCTGCTGGTTTTCAGCTGAAACTTCAAAAGGAACTCGGGTGGAGGTCCCGAATTACACAAATAATAAATATTAGGTGATGGGATAATTTGTGGTAAAGAAAATCAACCGCTAAAATCCAAAATTTTAGCATTTGTAACAAACCTAATTTTTACTAGATGTTATAAGGGAAAGAAGGCGTAATACATTGTATTGGTTGCCCCAAGCCATTACTTCAAAAAGTTTGGTATGCCAGTAAAAGTCTTCAGATTGATGTCAAATAACCAAAAACCGCTGTATGAGTTAGCCTAGTCCTTATAGATCGATATCTCCAAGGACCTTGATCATTACAAATAAAATTCGTAAATCAAATACTTCTGTACATCACTCGATTCTCAACTTATTGATGCTATAATAAATCTCTGATCATGATCATTCACCAAAAATATTTTATTTTGGTTTTTTGTAAATTTTCTTTCATACAAAATATATGAAGGTACAAATGTACCTTTGCCGCCGTTAAAGGGTGTAAAATTAATTTTGCTCCCTAACTTGGGGATGGGTGGTCACATATTTCTGATATTTGGAATACATATTTTAAACTAAAATCGTAGAGATGTCAGAAAATTTCAGCCCGATCGGACCCATAGCAAAAAAGTTACGGTGTTTTAAAAACGAAAAAGGTACACCTGTACCTATCCCGCTGGATGAGGGTTAATCGAATAAGAATATTTTTGATATTTATTGAGCCTAGAAACTAATATTTTTTTGCGATCAAAGTCCACTGGGCTACAAGTGTAGCCCGTGCGCCCAAACATGTTACTTTTTTGGTACTCATGGATATCCATTAAAATAAAAATATTATTATAAAACATTGTAGAAAATAGGAACAGTAAAATGTTTGACAAAAAAAAAAGGGTTTCAATATAAATGTACAAAAATTAGATTACTATTTTAACGAAAAACCTGGAGTTGAAGTCAAAGTCATTTCTTACATACGTGGATATGATACCTGTTACTAACATTACTTAGTTTCTGGGTGAAATTTTTATCAGTTCTAGCGTAAATATTGCGAGAACAGTTAATATGAATATTGTGAGTAAAATTTAATAATAATATTCAGCTTTCTAGCAAGAAACTGTACTCCCAGTTTAAAAAATTGTGAATATTGGGTACCCAAAAATGGGCTAAGTTTGGAATTCCACAAACTGGGCATTTTTAACTGCATTCTCTCGCTCAGTGTTCCATTTCGAAGATTTTGTGTTGATTTCTGAGAATATAACCTTTTTTGGGGTTTTCATTTTGAAAAGTAACTATTTTGTTCACCTAAGTAAGTTAATGTCAAAAAAGACTAAAAATTGGACTAATCTGCATTTTGCCCTCTTTTATTATATATATTTTAATAAAAAATTAAAGATTTTATATTTTTTAATCTGTACAGTTATCAAGAGACCACAGACCGAGCAAGAAAAAATAAATAAAATTGAACAATATTTTTATATAATTTTAAATTTGGGCTACAATTGTAGCCCGCGCGCCTAACCACGTGACAAATGGGTGCGCGCCTAACGAAGGGTTAATGGTGGCTTCACCGCAACTATTCCGTGCATGAAGACGTTTGCCTTGCTATGGTGCGCAGACTGTCTCGGCTGCAGTGCCCTGAAATGGCTTCGCAACTTTTCCAGGAAGGATACGGGTGCGACTGTCGACTCTGGCATTGTGAAAAAATCCGTTTGACTGCGGATGGTATGGAGTTGTGCGAATCCTTTCAGCGCCCATCATCTTCGCCAGGAAAGTGAAAAGTGCTGCTTCGAACTCAGCTCCTTGGTCGGTTGTAATTGTAAGAGGCGTACCAAAGAGTGCGATCCAGCCAGAGAAGAATGCTGCTGCTACTGTATCTGCCTGTTTGTTTTTTAGAGGAATCGCTTGCGGCCACCTGGAGAAACGATCAATTATTGTGAGGCAATATCTATATTCGTTTACCTGGGGCATGACGATGAGACAGGGCCGGATTTAGCCTCTATGGCGCCCCTGGGCAGTAACGAATTTGCCGCCCTCCGCCACTAGATAAGCTTGAAGGTAGCAGTTGTCAGCTCAAAAAGGAAATGTAGGCAAAACGTTAGCGGGCGTATGTGAAAAATTGAAAATTTAATATTTTTTACCAGTAAGCGTATTTTGTTTGCTTGACAATTTTTTATGTTACTCCCCAGGGGAGGAATCCAGGTGTTTCGTGCATCTCCCAAAATTGTTTTAAGAATGATTAAAACTTCAATGATAACATAGAAAACTGTACAATTCTTATTACATTCGGCTTTTCACTTTTTTAGAAATACGTTCATGTTTTCTAAATTTTTTCTTTCGATCGTTTTGAAAATAATTTGCGAATTACCCCAACAAATGAAATTTCCTATATTAGCATAATATTTAATAAGAATACTGGAAAAAACCCAAAATTAAGAAAGCTTACGGAAAAATTTTGGACACACCTTGACCTAATTTGTTTTCGGTGATAAAGATAATGAAAACGAATTGAGAAAGCACTTACTGATGCTATTCAGCAATAATCATTCGGTGCCTAAAAAGTTCTAGATTTTCCTGATTTCAACTATTTTAAATTATTTTTTATTTTCAGTGGAATTTCCCGTTTTTTTCTGAACAACAAATTGCAAATTCGATAATTTAAGCGTAAAAATTCTTAAAAATTTAGTTAAACCCAATAAAAACTAAAAAACTTGATAGCCAATGCCGCATTTCTAATAACGAGACTTGGACCTCTCCCGAAACCAAATTCTTGCTTCCCAGCGAATTTGATGTGGGGACAAATTTAAGAGATAATTGAACACACGAAAATGTGTGGTTAGATGAGTTACTTGCTTGGGGGCGTTTTGAACTTTCCAAAGGATCGCTATCACCAAAAATATTTTTCGATTTTTTTTCTTCAAGTCTGGAGCAATATTTGTGGCTTGAAAACAGGAGCTGGCAGCCAAGTAGAATACACTGCGCGACAAATGCTTAGGTTCATGGATATTTTCCTTTAAAATTATATAATTTCTATGTACTCTGATCGGAAATAATTTTTAAATAATGCTCTCTCAACTAACGGTTATTTTAATAAATATTACATTTCTATTAAGCAACTCGCATAGCTAACGGAATTTTTTTAAATGAAAATCGCAATTTCCACTGCGACAATTGTATAGGTTCACTTACTTTAAAGAGTTATCTCGTCCTGGTGAGAAGTGTTTGTGGTAACATTTTTTTCGCGTTATACTCTGTGAGTCGTATAGTGGATAATGACAAAAGGAAATCAATTTTCTGCCGAGGAAAAGGCGACAATTTCCATACTAAAGCAAGAAGGATATTCAAACCGACAAATTGCAATACGGATTCAGCGGAGCTTGAACCTTGTTAATAATTTTATACGAGATAGTGGAAATTATGGCCGACGATACGCAGGAGGCAGAAAAAAAGCGATTTCCGGTGCATCAAGGCGAAGTCTCTTAAGAGAAGCCTCGAACTCGCCCTTTACTGCGCGTAAGCTTGGGGAGATTTTGGTGTTATCAGCAAGTGTAAGGACCATCCAACGAGTTCTTAGATCTTCATCTTGCGTAAAACGTTTACGATTAAAGAAAAAATAGCCTTAACCCCGCAACATCGCCTACAGCGCCTGGAATTCGCCTCAGGGTAATATAGGAAGGACCCTATGTACCTGTCACGCCATCACCTCCGAATAGGTTCCGTTATTGTATGGGGAGCCATATCATATCATGGAACTATCGACTTGGTCATTCTACGAGGTTACCAAACCAGTTTATCTTATAAACAGCTCTTAGAAGAGGAAATCCCTATGATAAATGTCATGTACGGAGGCGATCCTTGGATATTGCAACATGATCTTGCCCCAATTCATACAGCTTATTGAGGAGAAAAAGGTGGCTTTGTTAGACTGGGTGCCCATCTCCCCTGGCATTAAACATTTGGGGGTGGCTTGTTCGGGAGGTTTACAGTAGTGGTAAACAATACGACTCTAAAGAAAGTTAATTCATGGAATTAAGACAGCTTGGTCTAAAATACCGATATCTGTGCTGCATTCTTTATACGATTACCTGCCTCGAAGGCTTTATGAAATTATAAATAAAAATGGCGAAAATACACACTATTAAATTACAAAAAAATGCTCCTGTTTTTTCGTATTTATCCTCTTTCATACTTTTCTCAAATATTTTTCAGCGAAAACGTTATGTAAAACGGTAAAATCGTCCCTGAACCTAAGCAATTGTCGCACTGGAAATTGACTCTTTGAATTAAATCAATTACTGTAATTTAAGGAAAATGTCCTGTGGGGATTCACTCCATTCATTCAAAAAGCAAATTATTTTCTACAATTATGTTTGATTTTTCAAAATCTATTTTTCCCATTATTTTAGATCAAAGAAAAAATTTAAGAATTTGCCGCCCCTCAAATTCTGCCGCCCCGGGCAGTAGCCCAGGTTGCCCATATGGGAAATCCGGCCCTGCGATGAGATCGAGGTGGATGTGGTTGAAACGAAAATCCGGGACATTGATGTTGTTCGGCTGATTTCGCGTGTGTCTATGGATCTTCGCTCTCTGACATGCAATGCATTCGCGAGACCACTGGAGCGCTTGCTTTCTTATTCCTGGCCACAGAAATTTTTCTTTCAGCTGTCTGCAAGTTTCTCTGCCACTCGGATGAGCTGGTCCATGGACTACGTCGAATGCAATTTTCTGGTCGGCATTGTAATTTCGTAGATGCGCGAGAGTGCGTCTGCAACCGTATTTTCTTCGCCAGGGAAGTGGACAATGTTAGCGCTTAGCTGACCTATACAGTCCAGCTGTTGCATTTGACGTGGAGAGGCTTTTTCCGGGCGCTGCTGGAAAGCTTTGGCTAAAGGCTTATGATCGGTGCGAATGATGAAATCTTTGCCTTCGACTATGTGCTCGAAGTGTTTGAACGTTGCGAGGACCGCCAGAAGCTCTCGGTCGTATGGGCTGTAGCTTTTTTCTGCTGGGGAAAGCTTTCTCGAGAAAAATCCAAGAGGGCTGCGCTTTCCATCAATTAGTTGTTCTAAGGAACCACCTATAGCCGTTGACGATGCGTCAGCTGAGATTTGCTTTTTTGCTATTTCTTTCTGTATTCCTTGAACGAATTGCCAGATTTCAGTCAACTGATTACAGCGGATTTATCTTTGAATATCGAATTTAGTATCTTTCAAATTTACAATTCGGTTCGTAAATTTGCGAGCGAAGCGAGCTCTCACAGCTTGTGCATAATCAATTATTATCTAAATTTTGAGAGCCGCTAAGTTCTTTCTGTGAAAGATATCTGCCTAAATTTTTTTGCAGAAAGAAATTTTATGTCAGTATGCTTTCGAAGCACGAACATTTCATAACCTTTTCTATTGCTTGCTCAGACATGGAAATTGTTCTTTGCCCTCCTGGGGCTAAGCAAGTTATTTATTCTTAACAGCATTAATTTTTATGCAGCACGTCGACTTTCATGGTGCAACAAAGCATTCGTTATTTAAGCTATAGCTGATTTGATCCGTTGAGGGAAAATGTCGCTGGCAAAGTTTAGATGTTACAGGTAATTGAAGATCTTGAATAGCATTGGTAATTTTTTTCCGGTTGGATCGGGGCTATGAAATCTTCGAAAGAAGTAAACGGGCCCATTTCTGCGGTTGCTTCCGAGCATGATTCGCCCGACGTGGCCACGCCTACGTACTAAAACAGAGTCCAAGGCCGCGCCCAAACTGGGCGGACCACGCGGTACGGGCATTCAGGCCACTAAATCGATCCATTGTAGCCTTCAGTTGCGCTTAGGTGCTATTTTGTCTGCGATTAATGCAGAAATTTCGGTAAGCATGTTGCGTGCTGGTCAGCGGCCTTCTGGGAAGGCACACATCCCTAATATACCTGTACCAATCTTTCGAGCCCCTGTAAGAGGAATGATGTCAGACTGATATGTTGAAAACGCTCAGCTTCAGCATAGGAGGGTTTACTTAGCTTAGCGAGAAAAAACACCACCTTCACTATGTGAATGTGAATGTTCTATATATATTCCTTAAATGTAGGTTAAGAAATTCCCTCTTTCAGGAGAGCAGGGAAAATCCCGTCAGGCCCTGGGGATTTGTAGCTGTCGAACGAGTTTAGTGCCCAGTTAACCCGTTCTAGCGTAACTATTTTGCAGACCAGAAACCAGTCCCTAGAGGTCACCCTTAGAGTTTTGCTCTGTCTGCTTCCTGAAAAGTGCGCGTCAAGTAGACGATTGATGGTTTCCTCTTCACTCTCCGTTAACGTTCCGTCCGGTAGCCTTAGCTCGCCCAGCATTTGGCTACTATCTTTATAGGCCCATCAATGAATGCATAAAAAGGGGGTGACGATTTTTTTTTTCGGTTTTTTGTTAGGAGTAGTTAGGAGGTAACGCTACTTATTTTACTCGGAGCTGAGAGGTGCGCTAACGCGGGGAGGGTTAAAGGTGTAATTTTGTGCAATTTTTGGTGTTTTGGGCTATATCTCGAAAACGATAAGTCGCAGAGAAAAAAGTTTTAAGTAGGCATTTAAGCTTTCTAAATATCCTACTTATTTGTCCGTTATTGTTTAATAAAAGTCGAAAATATTTTTTTTTTGCATTCTATTGGTTCTGGTGCCTCTCCCAATTGTTATTCATTAAACTTGTGTAGGACAAAGGCAGTAAGTATTAAATTTGCTTTAATTTTACACACTCCTTTTTGGCTTGTCTCCTATCATTCGAAAGTTGAAGAGACTCAACGAAAATAATATTCTATAGTCATCAGAACATAAGACAGATATTGTGGAAATTGGGGAGGAGGTGACATACTAAAAGATCGCGGTCATGAGGAGTACGCTGACGTAGGGAAAGGGGGCCAAAGGATTCATTTCTCCGGATTTTCTGCTTAATCTCGGAAATATCTCAGAAGCGGAGAGTCCTCCTAAGAGAATTTGTATGGCAGTATTAAAGCCCATTAAATAAAACTTATTTTAACATACAAATACCGAATTCCTAACGGCTCCCCCGATACAGGTTATTGAAATCCGAAAATTGTTAAAAAGTCTTTTTACACCCTTCGCTCGTAGAGTCAACGAAGGGTATATTAATTTTGTCATGAAGTTTGTAACGCATTGAAGGAAGCATCTCCGACCATATAATAAGTATACATATATGATCAGCATAGCATGGGGAGTCGATTGGGCGATGTCCGTCTGTCTGTCTGTCCCCCCGCAAGGGGGTCGGTGTCCTTGTGACATCAGCCAGAAATGGCTGTATGTAGTGGGACAAAGATCTTTGGTGAGTTGCGACACCACGGACCTAGCAGCTCAAGGGGGCCCCTGGTGCAGTTGATACGCCATGGCGAGGATCTGTACAAAGACCATTCGGGCGGTAACGTTCTCGAGCTCCTGAGTTATGTACGGGTGGCTCTTGGCGTGACCTACCTCCTCCCATGACTTACGGGAGGGAAGTCACTAAAGGCCCAGCACGATTATGGTGTCCTCTGGTGGGGGAGTGCATCGTATGGTAAATCGTGTGAGCTTCGGAGTGGACGGCTTCGCATGACCCGAGTCCTGAAGGGGCTAGTTAGGGAGAACGGCCTTGGTGGTAAATGCCTACGCGCCTATATCTAACTAGTTTGTGGATTGATGACCCCACTGCCCGAGTCGCATTGCTGACTAGTAAACTGAAGGGGCCACCTGGATGTGAAAAGCAGCGCTACGTGTCTACACAGGCACGTAGTCACAGGTCCAACGAGCCTGGGATGTGCACATCTGAATTCTGACGTGAGGCTTAACCAATAGGGGGCCGAAGGAGGATCACACCTGCTATAGAGAAGTCTATAGCGAATAGCGAACTACGGGGATGGGCGTGCCCAGGGGACCATGGTCCTTACCCATCAAGGCGTTGGCTTCGTAGTGGCTGGAGGTTGTTACCCAAGTCATCCAGCTAGTGATGGCACCCCGGGGTTGGGTTCCTGAAGGTGAGTGCATTCGCCGGATGGACAAATCCCCATCTGACAATAAGACCTTGTCAGTAAAAAGCCGAAGGTCCAAACATTTTAGCGGGACCGGGAGATAAAGGCCGAAAGGCTAGGTGCTCCCCTGACGGTATACCTCGTAGATGGTTTGCTTGTCTGTCTGTCCGTCAGTTGCTACGCGTTTTACTCAGCCAATTTCAAAGCTATGAAGCTGAAATTTTGCAAAAATGCTTCTTTTTGCTGCAGGCAGTTTGTATGTTTAAATCGGTAAAATCGGACAATGGGGTCATGGGGATGTCATACAAACCCAACTCCGGAAATTAGGTTCTTCTAAGGAAAACTTTTTTATTTGTGCATCAATTTCAACTACATTTCACTCAAATTTGTTTCTAATGATAACACAAAACATATCTAAGATGGGGTCATGGGGCCACCATACAAATCCAACCCTCCAAATTAGGTTCTTCTGAGAAAAACTTTTTTTATTTGTGCAGCAATTTCAACCAAATTTCACAGAAATGTATTTCTATTGATGATACACAACATATGTGAGAATGGATCAAATCGGACCATGGGGTCATGGGGCTGCCATACAAACCTAATCCCCCAAATTAGTATCTTCTAAGAAAAACTTTTTTATTAGTGCATCAATTTCAACCAAATTTCACACAAATGTATTTCTATTCAATTTCACAAAACCTTTTAATAACCTAATTAATGTGTGTTAATCAAAGCAACAAAAAAGATAAAAACAAATGGGATCGAGCTATGGGGCCATGCTCCCGCATCCCCCAATAACATTTTATGAGTAAATATTTTTATTTGATCACTTATTCCAACCAAACCCCACACAAATATTGTTTTGTCGACGCAACGGAACTCTTGTGAAGACGGAAGGAAAAGAATGGGGGGGGGGGGTAAATACAAGTCGAAGGTGCGCCCGAATAAAACTTTTAGCCCGGAGGAGAGCGAAGGGTATCCAAATTTCGGCCGCGCCCGAAACTAGCCTCGGTCTCGTTTTTTATTTGTTTGGCTCTGGTGTCTCCCGTGATTGTTTTTCAGAAAAGAGTTTTACGACAAATTTATGCGAAAAAGATTGTAGGCTTTAACTCCCCCCCCCCCCTCCGCGCGTTAGTGCGCCTCTCAGCTCCGAGAAAAATTAGTAGCATTACCTCCTAACTACTCCTAACAAAACACTGAAGAAAAATTCGTGACCTCTTCGATGTTCTCTATAATGTGTTCTTTGATTGGCCTATTAATGTAGTTTGGCCGTAGCCTGTGTGGAGTTCGTTTCTTCACAGAAGCGTCTCCGGTCTCCACTATGATTTTCTGGCGGATCCTATGTCCTTTTTGGGGATTCCTTGGGCCGGTTGGTAATTAGTCCAATCCGCGGACAAATTTGTCTTCAGAGCCCTATCACGAAGTTTCCTCGTAGTCCTTCTCTTCTGCACCAAGTCTGGATTTCACCAAGGTGTACTTTCTTTCTTTGGCAGGCGCATTGGGCAGCTTTGCTCGTAGGTGTCTACTATGCGATTGATTAGCAAAAGTGTCGCCTCCTCAGCCGACTCAACAGATTTGATTCGGCGGCTTGGTGATGGTAAGGTAGTCTACAAAATTTCTTTATATTGCGATCAGTTGGTTCTCCTTGCAGTTGTGACAAATGTAGGCTCATTTCCCTTGGGGAGAATCTCGAAATCAGTCGTAACTAGATACTTGGCGAGTTCGGATCCTCTTGAATTGATGTTGAGGCTACCCCAACCAACATGATGCGCAGTGGCATCGCACCCGGCGATTATACCTATACCCTCCCGTTTGGCGTAGTCTACCGCTTTGATGAAGCTTGCTGTTGGAAAGTATGCCGAAATCAAGAGGATTTCTTTCACAGTTCCCTGACCTTGTACGACTAAAGTAGTCGTTCACAATGGTGTCACCATCACTTAGATCGTTCACCAGTGTTGCCTTTAGGCCTTTAGGTCACGGTTGACCACAATGCATGAGCGTGGTTTACCTTCTGCATGCCAGTAGCATGAATCCAAGGTTCTTGGATAAGGCAAAGTAATGTCTTGCAAGCATTGATCCGATTACTGATGAGTGCAGTAGCCGTTATTCAATGTTCCAATATAATTGAGAGAGGGAACATGAATAATTGGACATTATTATGTTTCCTTGTTCGCGCCTCCCTCCACATTATATGGATCTGAGAACTTCACGGTCACCAATCCCAATCCAACGTAGAGTCGGTCTCCTCGTTGTTGAATCAGAGTCACCTATGATTCAGGGATGCCGATTGTCAAGCCGGCCCACACCAACCGGAGTGTAACACACACCGCACAAAAGATCGGTCCAAGAATGATACCTTGGAGTTGCTCAACCACGCTGCTGCACTGCTGCTGCACGATTTTTCGTATCAATCTTTTGTGCGTTGTTTGCTACACTCCGGTCGGGGTGGGCCGGCTTCAGGAAAATACCTGGCAAGTCGGCGCGTTGTCCTGATTTGCTGTCATACAGCAACCTCAACTCAGTCCGGAGCTCATTTTGGACTCCCAACTGTTGAAGTACTTCAGTTCCCCTTCATTGATCATAGAATACAGCATTTAGTCCATTATTTAAATCTAAAGGACTAGATTGTCTATACGAAATATAACATTGGGCGCCTTTAAAGGACATTTTTGACATTAGATAGATAGAAATAATTTTCTCTGGTATCCCTTTCCTATGTAAGACTGTTCAGATATTTGCTTGATATCAGATATGGGAATATGCGGCGAAGTAGTGCTAGTTAGCGCTTCGTGGCGTGGCCATTTTGCCCTTTTTCACCGTATCGTAGCCATACTAACGATTGAAACATGTTTTTTAAGTGTGTGATCAGAAGAAGTTGTCAAAGTTCCTTTCTCTAAATGAACCATTCGGGTTTTTGCATTCTCCGTAGAAAATGATGTTGGATAAATCGTTCTGAAGGCGACTGAATTTCCTGGAACTGCTTTCTCCTGTTTTTCCTTATACATGACTGACCACAGCGTTTCGCTGAGTTGAATAACCTTCTATGACAAGATATAAGATTTTTCTTCATGAAAAATGCTCAACTCTATAGCCTTTGACAAACGCAATAGGCGAATCCTGATTTGTTCCAATCGCAAGCAGCGCGAAACACTCATAATGAATTCCATTGTCACTAATACACGTTGAAATCTGAAATTTCCAGAAATTTCCGAACAATATCTTTTGATTACCTAGGATTTATTGGAAATGCAGCAAATCGCAAAGCTATAGGCACCGAATGAATTACATTTATAATCGGGTTACCTGATTTGCGAAACGTGTTTCGGACAGTTTAGATATAGATTGGGGTGTGGCACACTAAAAATCGATTTCGATCACACCCCAATCTAGATTCAAACTGTCCGAAACACGTCTTCGAATCAGGTAACACGATTGGTAATGAAATGCATTCGCCGCCCATAGCTATGCAATCGGATGCATTACCAATAGTTTCTAGGCATTACAAAATTATTGTTCACGAATTGCTAAGACGATTTTTTACTGACAATCTTTTGTTACTTGTAATTGCAACGGAACTGTAATTTCACGAATCAAGGTTCCGATGTATCGTGTGCCAAAGGTAAAGTCTCTAAACAACGTCTCTTTGATTCCCCTAAGTCATTCATCGATCTATCTCCTTGAGGAGCATCGTGCCTTTCGTTGACGATTACCGTTAGTTTGACAGTGTTCTAACAGCTATTCCTCGCTTGGAACACGCCAGTGAGAGACGATCTTCAAGATTAGATGTTTGATTGCTCTTACTACTTAAGGATCAGGGTGCGTTGACGAGTACCGTGTGTAGTTGGAAGGCACAAGGCTTACGGAGCCAGCCCACTCAACATATACAACTCTTATTCGACTGTCTCGCTGCACGAACACATTTTACACCTGTTGCGCTATGGTGGAGACTCATCAAAGCAGCATTCCTCCTGGACCTAGAAGTGGAAAACAGAATGCCCACAATATACGAATGAAAACACAACTGTGTTTCTTGTTCCCCATAAGGATAATAGAGGTTTCTTTCGAAATTTTTTTTCCAAAGGACCAAAAAATGTAATTGAATTTATAATTGATGGTGGAGAAAAACTTTAGTTCGACCGCACCAGTCGAAGTAAAGCTTTAGGGAAATATCAGAATCCTCAATGGTTGTAGAGAATTCCGATATTGTGGGGTAGGATGAGTAAATGAGTTTAATTAGACAGTTGTCTGTTTAGGTTTTCAATGTTTTTATTTTATGGTATACTCAAGTACTGAAATCAAACTTATTCTACTACAATATTTATACACAATAAATGCTTACTCGCTAATGTTGATTATGTTACAATACAAATTTAATTTTAGGTCGCATTGGATCGATTTCCAATGTTTATGAATAATGTTGATTGTATGTCAATGGTGATTAATATAAAAGAACAATGTATAGATATGAAATATGAAATACATATAATGTGTTAAATAGTTTAACATGCTGGGGGGCCGGCGATGATATGTTCGAATCTGGTAGATAATGGGATGTCCTCAGGATGTTGTACATCATCAGCCCTTCATTGAAACCAATGTCGCCAACCATATTTTCGCCAACAGATGACTATGAAAATGATAAGAAACATGATGTTGATGATCAGAACACTGACAGAGATAGTCGCGGCCAATGGATAGCTATCGGTGGATACTTTAGCGGGTATAACGTTCGCTGCCGATTGGTGAAATATTTGACTTGACATCTTGGCGATTGAAAGTGAAACAATACTGATGTTATCGGAAGACTTCCACTCGGCTGGCAATATCTCGGTTGTGAATGCGTCGATGACCTTTCGCTGTTCGTTGACTGATGATCGCAAAATAGCACCTCCAGCTTGTATTAGACAGGAATCCAAAATGTGTATGATACCAACACCTGCAAGTGCGATTTCGATCCGTTCGCTTCTGCAGATAATGGATACTGTTATCGGCTCGTTCGTCACATACAGCCACCGATTGGATGTCATCAACTGCTTCCAGGAAGTACCATTGAATTCAATCGAGTAAGGCGGGCATGTTGGTTTGTTGGGTCGCTGATATACCTTGTTAACGATACAATTTGGAATTAAATTAATATCATTTGTGAATTTTATGCGAGCACAGATACATTTCATCTTGTAGACGGCATGCATCCAGCTCATGTTCGTCCAGTTCAAAATAGGCTTCTCGATGAAAATTGACCGCTATTGTAGGGTTAGCTAACTGCGGTACCAGGTATTTTCCATGTCCCATCGATTTCGGAATACCAGTTACATGTAGTAGATCGTATTGGTCGTTGTCGGTAATATAGAAATAGCCATAAATGCTTATTTTCTCTTGTCCACGCGAAAATAACACCTTGTTTTGTGGCCTCCGGTGAATGGTATAGTATGGTCCTATTTTGGCCATCACAGAGCTTATTGTTTTCGTAATCGTTGTCATTTCAACTAATCCCAAGAAGTTTCCAAATCCATACAAATTCGTTATTAGTTTATCGTATTCCGATTCAAGTTCGTCGAAGTAATCGATCGCTGTGAGGTAGGTCGAAATAACCTGTACCCCTAAATCAGCTCGATCGATTTTCGCATACCAGTTACTCATGTAATTAACGGTATCGATGACATTGTTTAAATTTGTGTTGAAATTATTCAATTTTGCCACTGTCGCACTAGTAGTTTCATCTATTCGCGTGCTTAGGAACATATTTTGCTGATTCATGGTTTGCAAAATACTGAAATGCTCGTGTTGAAGTGTATCGATGTCATGATACACTTCATCATTTACGCCAAACACAGCAGTCATAACCTTTCCCAATATTCCTCGCTTTGACCTGGTCGATGTGGTATCAAGTATCTGCTCGATTTTTTGCAGTACGTCTTTTTGCTTGAAGGTAAGGTGCTTCAGCAAATCGCCGCAGTGAGTCATTTGGAATAGCTCTTGAGTCTTGTTACATATTGCTTGTGTCCGATTCCACACGGAATAAACGTTCTGCCTATCTTTTATAATATTTTCAATGGGAAGGTCGATCTCCATTCTCAGGTTACCGCGAATAATTTTAGAATGACCTAGTTTTTCAACGTGATAGCCGGGATTGGGCTTCCACAGCTGATATTCGTTTGTTGATATGTTTTGAGTTAATGCAGTGGCGAATGTAAACAGAAGTACGATCATATTCAGTAATGCTTTCGCCCAAGTGCAAGGTGCAATTTTTGGTTTCTTGTTACGTCGTGGTCTAGTTGATTCAGTAGGTCTATGCGGTGGATGATTGTATTGTGGAGATTTACGTTTGGCTGGAATCTTTTCCTTTGATTTAGTTGGCTCTGCATTTGGCCTTGAAGGCTGTTCATCCGGTACATCGATAGGGAGCTTACATAAATTAACAATACCGGTCTCCTTGGTTTGGTTGCCATGATACTGTATTGTGGCTGCTCTAACTTTTCCATCGGTTCCTGGATGGACCTGTTTTACTCGGGCTAGTGGCCATTTGGTCGGAGGTGTATCTCTTTCACGAACTAAGACCAATTCGCCAACCGTGATGTTTGGAGTGTCCGCAGTCCATTTAGTCCTCTTCTGTAAGTGGTGCAGGTATTCCGTTGTCCAACGTTTCCAGAAGATATGATGCAGTTTAGACAGTTCTAACCA
The DNA here is from genome assembly GCA_949715475.1 of Microchrysa polita. Taxonomy (NCBI): domain Eukaryota; kingdom Metazoa; phylum Arthropoda; class Insecta; order Diptera; family Stratiomyidae; genus Microchrysa; species Microchrysa polita. The sequence continues at coordinate 63,020,718 of OX454421.1, read as the reverse complement.
ACGATTGTATAACGTAGAGTTTGATTTATCAGTTTCGGGAAGTGCAAGTAGTGGCCGATTTACAAGAAAATGACCTGGCGTCAATGCTTGTTGGTCTTCTGGATTGGATGTAAGTGGGACCAGAGGCCTGGAGTTTAAGCAAGCTTCAATCTGGCATAGGACCGTGGTAAATTCTTCGAAGGTTGGAACAATCTTCGCTTCCTCGAATACGCATTTGATATGCCTTTTGGCTGATTTAACGCCTGCCTCCCAGAGACCACAGAAGTGTGGTGTGGCAACTGGGATGAACTTCCAATTGACTCCATCTTTCGCAGAAATTCGTGCTACACTTTCCGATCCTTTCTGGATAGCTTCATATATTTCTCGATCAATTTGTCCACTGGCGCCAACAAAGTTCGTCCCGTTGTCGCTAAATATTTCCTTGCACAGCCCTCTTCTGCTGATGAATCGCTTGAAAGCTGCTAGGAATGCTTCCGTGGATAGATCACTCACAAGTTCCAGATGTACGGCTTTAGTGACCATGCAGATAAAGAGACATACGTAGCCTTTCACTGTGTTGGTGGAACGTCCCTTGGAGATTCGTGTTTTTAATGGACCGGCATAGTCCACGCCGCAATGTACGAAAGGATTGGTTGCTAACACCCGTACTGCTGGTAAATCGGCCATTAGCTGCTGGTTACGCTTTGTTGAGGCCAACTTGAAACAAGTCAAACAACGATGAATTTCATGGCGAATACTCTTTTGATCGTTAATAATCCAATACCGCAATCTCATGTAGTTTCGGACGTCATTAATTGTTCCATGCATAGTAGCTGCATGGGCTTGTCGAATAATAAGGTGTGTTACATGATGTTGCGGAGGTAAGAGTATAGGATGCCTAGAATCATTAGGTATATTTGCATTGCGAAGCCTGCCGCCGACGCGAAGGATACCATTTTCATCGAGGAATGGGTTCAAACTACGTAGCCGCTTCTTGGTTGTGCTTCCTTTGTTTAATTCCTCAATCTCTTCGGCGAATTCCTTTTGCTGGATCATCTTTAGGATCTTCAGACGTGCATCATCAAACTCTTCAGTACTTATCGGACCACGTTGTTTATACCCTTCGCTCATAGAGTGAAAGGGTATATTGTTTTTGTTACGCCGATATTATGTAACACCTCAAAGGAGCCACCGGAGGTATGGCAAAGTATATATATAAATGATCAGGGTCGGTCCCTGAATCGAATAAGCCATGTCTGTCTGTCTGTCTGTCTGTCTGTCTGTCTGTCTGTCTGTCCGTGTGTCTGTCTGTTAGCACGATAACTCCCGAAATAATGAAGCTAGCGGTTTGAAATTTTGGTCAAATGTTTGTTTTGCTAAAATCTTGGACGGTATTGAAAATGGGCCAAATCGGACCACGGGTTCCCCTACCTCCCATACAAACTACCCCTCCTTGATATTTTAATTCGGCCATAACTTTCGGTAGAATATCGCTATAGACTTGAAATTTTGATCAATGTCTCATTCTGACATATACTTTGAGTTGATGGAAAGTGGATTAGGTCCGACTACCCCTACCCCTACTTCCCGTACAAAGTTATATTCAGTCATATCTTTTGATAGAATGTCACGAAAAACTTCAAATTAATATCAAATGGTAGCCGTTGGATGTCTTGACAAGGTAATAAAGATGTGTCAGGTCTGACCCATCTACCCCTCCCTCCCCAACAAAAAATATGAAATTGAATATTTTGGGTTTTGCGTGCCTTCTAGGTCTGTACATGGGTATAGGGTATACACTCATCGTGCTATTCGCACGATTAGAACTCGGTCTCGTAACTTTGTCATTAAGTTTGTAACGCATTAAAGTAAGCATCTCAGACCATACAAAAAGTATACATATATGATCAGCATGACTTGGGGAGTCGATTGGAGCATATCCGTCTGTCTGTTGTGACGCGTTTTACTCGGCGGGTATTGAAGCTATCAAGCTGAAATTTTGCACACGTGCTTAGCGTTGCAGGCTGTTTGTATGTTTGATTCACTCAAATTGGATCACTGGGTCATGGGGCTGCCATACAAACCTAGCTCCCCAATTTGAGTTCTTCTAAGAAAAACTTTTTTATTTGTGTACCAATTTCAACCAAATTTCACACAAATATGTTTCTATAGATAACACAAAATATATGCAAGAATGGATCAAATCGGACCATGGGGTCATGGGGCTGCCATACAAACTTAACCCCGCAAATTAGGTTATTCTAAGAAAAACTTTTTTATTTGTACACCAATTTCAACCAAATTTCACACAAATGTATTTCTATTGATGACACAAAACATATGTAAGATTGAATCAAATCGGACCATGGGGTCATGGGGCTGCCATACAAACCAGACCCCCCATATTGGTTCTTCTAAGAAACATTTTTTACACCAATTTCACAAAACCTTGAATCAATGTGTCTTTAGCAAAACAACTAAAAAGTTCAAAACGAATGGAATCGTACTGTGGGGTCATGCTCCGGCAACCCCAATAAAATTTTCCGAGTAAATATTTTTATTTGGCCACTAATTTCAGCCAAGCCCAAAACTTTTGTCAAGACGGAAGAAAAAGAATGAGGAGGGGGATTAAATGCAAGTCATAGGTACGCCCGAAAGAACTTTTAGCCCAAGCGAAGGGTATCCAAATTTCGGCCGCGCCCGAAATTAGCCTCGGCCCCGGGGTTGGCGAGCGAAGCGAGCAGGGGGCGAAGCCCCCTAGTTATTTTTGAAACGAAGACAATATACAGTTACATTTATCAGTTTTGTCAGGTTAGAAAATCGTTCGAACAAATCCAAGTCAAAATCCTTGGTTATTCCAGAAAAGCTGATTATATTTGGCGGAAGTTTTGGCTGGTAAAGTAATTGCGGACCTTTCCACCAAAGATCGTGATTCACAAGCTCTTGTGTGGTTATACCTCGGGATGCGCAGTCAGCTGGATTTTCTTTTGATCTTATGTGGTTCCATAACCATGCATTCTTGCTGAAATTCCGTATTTTTGCTACTCGGGTTGCAACGTATTTTTCCAATGACGACGTTTCTTTCTGGAGCCATGCTAGAACTATGGTTGAGTCACACCAACATGATATATTTGCGTTATTGAAGTGCATGGCAGCTATTGTCTCATGCATTAGCTCGGCAAGTAATAGGGCTCCATTCAATTCCAATCTTGGGAGCGTAGCCTTTGATTTCAATATGGCTACTCTGGTCTTTGCACATAGTAGAGTCGTTAATATTTTTCCGTTGGGGTCAGTTGTCTTGGCGTATACTACTGCAGCGTATGCAGCTTCAGACGCATCACTGAATCCGTGTAAGTCAATGTTGTGATTTTGGAATGATTTATCCATCGTGGAATACGAATCGATTCAATGTAAGGTAAGCCTTGTAAATTTTTTTCCCATTTTTGGAGAATTTCATCAGATGGAATCGCATCCCAATGAATTCCAGATTGCCATATCTTTTGTACGAGTAGTTTTGCAGTAATTGTCATTGGTGCAAGCCATTGTAATGGATCGTAGATGGTGGCAATGTTTGAAAGTAGTTGACGCTTTGTAAGCCGTTTTGAAAGATCGTACTGTACGGACTTTATTTGAAAGTCGTCAGTTATTGGATTCCAGATTAATCCCAACGTAGTAATTTTTGGATCCTGGCTTAGCGCATGCAGACCGACTTCTTTTGATTCATATGGAATACCCGATAGTAGCGACTGATCGTTAGATGACCATTTGCGAAGATTAAATCCACCTTTTCTCAGAAGGTTTATCATCTCGTGTTGAAGTTTAATTGCTTCTCCCCTCGTCTCAGCCCCACTCAAAAAATTATCTACATAATAATCTTGTATTAGTTTTTCAGCTGCGACCGGAAAATTACGCTTCTCATCTTCGGCTAATTGATGTAATGTTCTGACTGATAGATAAGTTGCTGGAGTTTCGCCAAATGATACTGTAGTTAGTACGTACTCTTGTACTGGAATATTCTTTGATGGCCGCCACAAGACCCTTTGGAAAACTTCTATCATCCGGAACATCTTCTCTATGTCTGCTGAAAATACGTATTCATGCCTTCTCCACCTTAATAAGATTTGCGGTAGATCTTCTTGTAATTTAGGTCCTGTGTGTAATAAGTCGTTTAAGCTGCTGCCAGAAGAAGATTTCGCTGAAGCATCAAAGACAACACGGACTTTAGTGGTAGTACTGTCCATCTTGATGACCGGGTGATGTGGTAAATAGTAGACGTACGCTTCATCTCCGACATACGGAGTTACATGCCGCATGTGACCAAGATCCAAATATTCTTGCATCACAGCATTATACTCCCTTTGTAAGTCAGTGTCATTTTTGAGTCTTTTTTCCAGGCGCTTAAGTCGTATTAAGGCTCTATTTCGGGACTCTCCTAGACGTGGAGTCTTACCATCATCCTTAAAAGGAAGCATGACAGAACATTTTCCATCAGCGTTTCTGGTTGTCGTGGACTCGTATATAATTTCACATTCCTCATTTGAGGTTTTACTTTCCTCAGTGGTTTCGGAGTCCATGTCGAAAAATCTTTGGACGCAGTTATGGAGGTCTGTTGTGGATATATTCGAAGAAATATGGTTGGGTTTTCTGTTGGTTGTCATCTTTCCTGATAAAATCCAACCAAGTTTAGTTTTTTGTGCCAATAACGGATTTCCTCGTTTTATCTGTGGCTCAATAATTTCCTCAAATATATCAGCTCCTAATATCAAATCGATTCCTGATTTAATATGGTATCTTGGATCTGCCAACGTCAGATTTTGTGTCCATTTTTTGTTCACATGACTTATACTGTGCTCCGGCAACATTGTCGTCAGAGAGTCCAAAATATATGCCTGGGTTGAGACTTTGAACGTCGATTCAAAATTTGGAGCAATTTGTAATTTTATTCTTTTTGTTATAGTGCCAGCATTAACACCTCCAATACCTGTTACCTGAGCCAATACATTGCAGTTTTTGAGACCTAGTTTATTTGCTGCTTTCAGCGATATGAATGTTGATTGAGAACCTGGGTCAATAAGTGCTCGAAGTTGTATCGGGTTGCCTTTATTGTTTAAAACGTTTACCAGTGCTGTTGCAAGCAACACGGTGGTATTGTTGGCTTCGGTGTCAGTAGCAATGTTTGCTATGACCTCTTTTTTAAAGTGTAACAAGGTATGGTGGTCTTTGTTGCATTCGAAGCAACGAATTTTGCTTTTACATTTCATGGAATTGCTGTGTGATAAGCAGTTTCGACATATCTTTAAGTCTTTTACAAGCTTGTTCCGTTCTTCGATGGTAAGAATTTTGAATTTTTCACAAGCAAACAAGGAATGTGAACCTTTGCAATGCAAGCATTGAGGTTTGATTATTGTGGTAGAGAAAGACTTTTTCTTTTGAGGCTGAGTGGGTGAAGGCTGAGATTTAATGGTAGTAAGTATTTGATACCTTCTGAGAAGAAAGTCGCAGAGTTTATCCACTGATGGGAACTCTCTAGGATCTTGAAGTCCTTCTTCTAGCAGTCGGTGAGTTTCACTGTCTAGTTTTCTAATAACTATTCTGACGATGATGGGACCCCAACTTATGGTAGAATAACCCAAATTATTTAGACCAGATGTGCAGTTTCGTATTGTATTATGCAAGGCGATAATGTCAGCTGCCGATCTGTACCCCACATTACGGATGTCTAGCATGGCATCAATGTAAGTCGTTGCTTCTTGCTTTTTGTTGGCAAAGCGGTTTTCAAGTGTAGTGAAAGCGGTTTTGTAGTTATTGCCGTTCAATTGCAGATGCAATATTGACTCTTTTGCTTCGCCTTGTAAACAGCTCAGCAAATATTGCATTTTTTGTATGTTCGCCAACGTTGGGTTACTGTCTATTACAGCACGGAATAGCTCTGCGAACCTTTGCCATCATTCGCCGCTATTGCCACTAAATATTGGAATTTGCAAGGGTGGTAGCTTCGGTAACCCCTGCCTTGAATATTATGTTGATGGGAATGCACCAGGCGGTAGGTGGCCTGAGGTATTCGGCCAAGTGTATAATGGAGCATTGGATAGTGTTGTATTTCCATTCATTTCGCGATGAAGATCCCTTGTTTCCGATTGCATGAAATCCGCAATTGAACAGATTGGAGCAGTTGTAATTGAAGGATATACATTGGTTGCTACGGATGGCAACGCTATTTGTTCGATGGGTGCCAGTACTGGCTGTTTAGTGAAAGCTGTGGTTACAACGGGCGGTAACGCTATTTGCTCGGTGGACGGTAGTACTGGTTGCTTGAACGGGGTTGTGGTTGCAACGGACGGCAACACAGGTAATTTTGTTGGAGTTGAAGACCTTTTTGGCCTTTCTGTCTCCGACAGGATCGTGGCACAATCTGCTTCGAGACGGGCCTTGTTCCTCAAGTACATCTGCTCTCCTAATCCATACAAGTTTTGGGCGAAGTACGGATCGGTCTCCGAAAGATTCTCCCTCAACAACGCGTGGTTCCTTTTAAACTCGTCGAATAAATCCTCAAGAGATTTTAACTTTCTCAAGAGGTATTCGACGTTTCTGTGGGACGGACCTTCCCTCTTATATTTCGCCTCCATTTTTTCTAATTGTTCCGCAACAAACTTCTGTTGCTCAAGAACCGAGGTTGTATCCATTTTGATATTATAATTGGATAACGATAAAATCGGCAAACAGGAAATTGATCGAACAACAAATCGATATAACAGGACCCAGCAACAATTGATATTAAGATTGACTGCAGCTAGTATCGGCAACAATTCAACGGAATTTTTGGAGACTTGGATATACTTTTTGTTAGTGGGAAAGGAACCAGAACAGCACAAACTGGTGTTTTCGTAGCTGTTTTTTGAAGGGAAGGATTTTTTTTTTTTTTTAAGGGCTCGACGGACCAATTGGAGAAAAACTTTAGTTCGACCGCACCAGTCGAAGTAAAGCTTTAGGGAAATATCAGAATCCTCAATGGTTGTAGAGAATTCCGATATTGTGGGGTAGGATGAGTAAATGAGTTTAATTAGACAGTTGTCTGTTTAGGTTTTCAATGTTTTTATTTTATGGTATACTCAAGTACTGAAATCAAACTTATTCTACTACAATATTTATACACAATAAATGCTTACTCGCTAATGTTGATTATGTTACAATACAAATTTAATTTTAGGTCGCATTGGATCGATTTCCAATGTTTATGAATAATGTTGATTGTATGTCAATGGTGATTAATATAAAAGAACAATGTATAGATATGAAATATGAAATACATATAATGTGTTAAATAGTTTAACAGATGGTCTATTCTATTTTTCGATGAATCGATTTTGCTGCTTCAAATAATTAAGCCAACTCCTAAAGTTTGTATTTTCTCGTGAACAATTCAAAAGCTTAACTTGGCCTTTTGTACCATTTTCTTTTATCTGTAGTTGAAGTTTTTTCCCTAGACGATCGCGCCGGATTCCATATTATGTAGGTTTTCCGATTGTCGATCTATTCGTATTTTACGTGGGTTTGGCCCCCATCTTTTTCTTCCTAAATACTTGACGCACCCTGTCATTCGTAGTTAGAAATTCTAGGACAATTACAGGACAACTGATAATGTTCTCTTTCTACTGAATTGTATTGGAAATATTTCTGTGGGATTAGTCCGTACTACATTGTCCATGCACCTTTCCTGTACAGCCCGCAGACCCTCCAGGGATGCATCAAATTTGCTTTTAGCAGTGTATCCTTGTGTGAAGAAACGAGAAACAGAAAAACCAACCGGTTAACCGTTCTGAAACTACCCTTTTTCTTTTTAACCGTCCGGTTTTTGACATCCCTATTTCGAAGACTGATTTGGTTTTTCTGCAGATGATGTTACTTAGTAAGAAAGGAAATAACCTTCACACTTGGTATCTGAGATGAGATGATAATTCAAGAATCTATCGTAATATATTCAGGCCAAACCTTAAAACTATTCCTGTTTTGTTTTGTGATACTAGATAAGCTAATCCAATTCAATGCAGAAATGGCAACTAACCGAAAGAAAACAGCTGGAGTACCCCAGAAAAAAGTTTATTGACCTGAAGGAGGAACTCGTTTCAGAATTATTAATTATGCTAAATTAGCATTTATGTCAAATAAATTTTTTTTTCTATTTTATTACAGGTGGACTTGACGAATGGGGTACAATCTACCCGAACGGAAGCTCAGATGGCCTTATAGGAGCCCTCTATACAAGACAGGCAGTATTAGGGATCGGATGTCTGTATAATTGGTATCCGGATGAATTTGATGTATCAGATATTATAAGTAAATCATCAGTAACACTACTTGTACCAGCTCCTAAGTATGTGAAACTTTTGGCCATATATGCAAAAAGCGTTTTCTAATCAATTTCTATTTTTTTCTATGTCAGAAAGTTACCGGCGTATTTGTCGCCTTTTTTACCATTTTCCTATCCTATGTGGGCCATGGTCATTTCGATTCCAGTTCTAACTGCAATATTTTTCCATTTTCTTCAAACTCTTGCTGAGAAAAGAGATCCAGGACGAAAGAAACACACATTCAATGAGACTGCATTACAGATTGTTTCAATATTCTTTCTTCAGGCTTATGTGAGAGATCGGTAAGCGAATTCTTTCAGTCCGTTTCTTAATCATTTTGCGTAGAATCTTGGGTTAAATCATGATTTTAAGAGTTTCGGTGAAAACAACTGATTAGCCTTTTAAATATTTGTCAACTGAAATGAAGCTCTCCTTTTTCATCGGAAATATTTTTTATTTGTGCATTAACTTTTCATACTAAACATTCCAGTTTTGTTACACGTGCAATTCGATTTTACATTATATCCTTGCTGCTAGCTTCCATACTTCTTGACGTACTGTACTCATCAAAACTCAAAGCCCAAATGGCCGTACCCCAGTACACCTCGTCCATAGACATGGTCTACAAATTCGCCAAGTCAAACATGAAATGGTTTGCTCCGGCTGATGCATGGGTCGATACGATTCGTAATTCAACCATAGCTTTTGAACAGATCCTTGCGCAAAATTTTGAAATAATGACAAATCCCGAAATGAAGGAGTTAACATCAAGCGGAAAATATGGATTTGGAATAGAAAGACTCAATAGCGGAAATTATGCATTTGGAAGCTTCCTAAATTCGAAAGCAATGGATAAGTTGCAAGTAAGGAAAATATTAAATAACGGTTTGAGTTTGAAGGGATTTTAATTGTTCTGGATCATTTCAGATTTTAAAGGATAACATATTTTTCGACTATACCAGAGCGCTGGCTATAAGAGGATGGCCACTTTTACCATATTTTAATAAATTTGCAAGAGAAATGTCGGAAACTGGACTAATGATGGCGTGGGAAGGACATGTAAGCTTTACAGATATTTAATGTGGCCTTATGTACCGAATGAATTAGGCTTAAACAGATAAATTCAATTTGTGGAAAAATAGATCAAATCGATAACTAAAATATCTTCTTTCCTTTATTTTCAGTATGTTCGAAAATATCTAGATAAAGGTACGCACGTGTCTCTGTTGCTTTCGAAAGTAAGCAGTCACCATGTGGATACTGAACCTGAAACTCTAAACTTGAATCACGTTTCGGGAATGTTTCTTTTACTATTGTCAGGATATGTTTTATCATTGACGAGTTTTATTTGCGAAATTTCAAGAAACTATTACAATAAAAGAAATGAAAAGAAACAAACAAAGAGACGAATACAGAAAACTCAATGGAAATATTACAGCCGAACGGACGTTTTGTCGAAAATTAGATATTAAATATGTATATTCTTTCAAAGAATTAAACAATTATTCACTAAAACGGTATTGCCATTAAGTTTTTATTAAGAAAAATATATAAATAACGACAGTCCAACGTTGAAAACAAGGCCGCAGATGTTGATCTTGAGGTGTTGAGAAAAACAGCACGCTCTGAAAAGTTATTTATCCCCATAAATAGGTACTCGTTTAACATCTGACTGAGATCATAGTCCGTGTAGCCTGGATCGTGAGTTCGAAAAACATCAGAAGCTGAATCCGCTCACGGAGGGACTTCTACCCACGACCTTACGCTTGGAAGGTTAGCGCACTACCCACCTAAGATATTTATTAATGTTAAATATTTAGTAGCTGACCAAGAGGTAAAGTACTAACCCTCCACCATCTACCCAAGTGTTGAGAATAATCTTGGAGACACAGTAGTTTTATACTGTATTTTTTGCAAAAATTGCATTGGTTCGAAAAATTAGTCATAGACCCTAGAGGCCAGTCATTTAATGATTTTAGGTCGCAAAAAATAGCTTGGCTCTGATTTTTTGGGATATTGTTAGGGTATAGATACCAGATGTGTACCACCAAGTTTGCAACTTCTAAAAACCTGTGCTAGCCCCGTGACCCTCAAAAAACCTCAAAATGTTCGGGATTTTTCATATTTTGGTTTGTAATTTCCGAAAGGTGCTCCCTACAAGAAAGTCGGCTACTAGATTTTTAAAGCTCACAAAACCTTCCTTAATTTGAGTCCACTAACAGCTTTGTAGGTGCAAAGGATCCCAAGATACAGCACTTTAAATATTGTTTTTTTTTTTTTGTAAAAAAAAGTTTGAAATTGTAATTTTAGTCATCTTCCGAGCTAAATATCAGCTTAAATCAACGCCATCTAGATACATCAAGGCCGTAACTCAGCTGTGTCATGCCGTCATAGTTTGCCTACTAAAATTTGGATTTACACGAACAAACAACAACAACAAGCATATGACGTCATTAAAAGGAACAACAAAATAATGTAAATTTAGTAGGCGATTTTTCTATACTCCTCAAAACAAAATAAGGGCCACTAATAATTTTCTGAATTTTTTTTTGTGGAAAAGGAAAATCATATTTTTGTTGGTCTAATTTAATAAAACAATATGTTTTTCATTAAATCTAATGAATTTTATTGAATTTTGACCAAAAGTTACACTTTTTTTAGCATTTTTTCGAATTGCTTACTTTTTGCGGTCATGTAATCGTAACAATAACAGTTAATTTGTATGTCTAATCTGTTAAAAAAATTGATTCTTTGTTTTTTTTAGTATCGAGTATGGCCTCCACTTTTTGAAATGCAGTCTCGAAGCCTGGACGGAACGCTTTCAATAAGCCGATCGACGCTTTCTATTGATATCTCGTCCCAACACATTTTTAGCAATTGAATCAGCTGTTGCTGATTGTGTATGTCCTTTTAAGCGGTCCGTATCCGGCATTTTAATTGATCCCAAAGATGTTCTATCGGATTTAGGTCCGGACTGTTTGCAGGCCACTCCATGACCTCAATATTGACCTCCTCGAAAACAGACATTGTCGCCCGGGCAGTATGTGGTCGTGCATTATCTTGCATGAGGATAAAACCATCCAACGCCTGTTTTGAAAAAGGAATGATATGTGGCCTAACAATCCTTTCAATATAACTTTCGGACGTAATTGTCCCGTTATTTAGGATAACAAGGTTAGCTTTGCCTTGCAAGCTAATTCCGGCCCAGACCATCACACTGGGACCGCCTTGTCTCTCAATTTGATTAATGCAAGGATCCAAAAATGCTTCTCCGGTTCTCCGCCAGACTCTTATGCGTCGGTCGTCACTAAAAATTTTTACTTTGCACTCATCCGAGAAGAGCACCTTGCGCCATTGCTGCATGTCCTATTGGATATGTCGACGAGCAAATCTTAAACGATTCATACGATGCGTCCTGCCCTGTTCTGGTAACACGTTTCCTTGACCACTGTTAGTGTTCGTGCAAACGAATTCTGATTGTTTGAGGGATAACAATGGTCCCAGTCGTCCTTAATAGCCTACTTTGTAGTCTACGAGCACTAATGGTACGATCCCGTCGCGCACAAAGTCTCACATATCGGTCTTCTGCGGGGGTGGTTATTCAAACTCGACATGAACCATGACGACGGGAGACATTTCCTGTCTCCTGGTAACGGTTCCAAAGATTTTAAATGGCTCTTCGCGGATACCCTGATTGCAGGGCCACAGAACGTTGCGAACGACCTTCCTCCGACATTTCTAAGGCTCCGGACGAAGCATTTAAATTTAAATGGCGCCGAATTGTTGGTATTTTGTATTTTACAGTTCTCCTTATCTTTAAAAGTGCAACAACTAATGTTGCGTTTAAATAACTTGGCGAAAACTAATTCTTAATCAAAATGAGAAATAAACAAAACTACCAAATGTATGACTCGTGACCCCAAAAGTACTGTTTAAGACAGTTCCGTTAAAGCTAATGTTAACGAATGATACTGTGATAACTCACATCACATTCAGGTACAGAATGGCATTTTTGAAAATAATTATCACACTAAAAATTCGCCAAAAGACGTTGTTAAAGTCAACGGACATGGGTGGCCCTTATTTTGTTTTGAGGAGTATACATTGCGGCCTTAATATAGAGACGGCGGTGCTTAAATGCGCATTCTACGGAAAAAGTCATGTGACACCAAGTTATAAACCAGTTACTTAGCTGTATACATACACTCCCAATCAATAGGATAGTTCCACTTGTAAAATGGCTGTAACTCGGTAAGTGATAACGGTATTTTCTTAAAACTTGGTGACAATATTTTCAGTATCCTGCTTGTTCTTTGCATAACATAAGGTCTTAAGTCCCGGAGTCCCGTTAGGATTTTCTTACGGTAATTCTTAAAAACAGTGCGAATAGTGAAGTCAATAGGATAGTTCCAGTGGAAATAAAACATCAAATAACGGTACGAAAGAATAATTTTACTTTGAAAAATGTAGCTGGTAATAAGCAGAACTTTATTTAATTAACTTAAGCTTAAAAAGTTAATCTGGGATAGAATTGTATAGGTTTTAACGGTAAATTAAATTAGATTCGCCCCAAGCTCCTCTAAACGTTATCAGAAGATCTTCAGTGTACTTAAACTATCGTCTAACGGTATAGATCTTCCTTGTCATTCATCCCCACACATTTTTGATGGTATTTAGATGTAGGAACTATGGGTGGTCTTTTCAAAACCTTGATTAGTTGGTCTTGAAACCAATCTTTTATCAGTCTTGCTCCATGATTGACGCCATTATCTTGCTAAACTCTCAAAGATGTTGCATGGAAAATGTCGGTAATTTTAGGAATTATATTACCCATAACATTTTTGTAAGAATGGACGTTGTGAATATCCCTAATTTCCACAAGCTCAATAGTTTCACACCGATATAGTCAACCCCATACATCGACATTTCTTAATCTGAGTGATGTGTCTACAAAATTAATTTCTTTTTGCTCAAATCGTGGAAATAATACCTAAATCCTTCTGAACCGACGAGATTTAATATTTTCTGTTAGTAAAAATAACGCGTTTGACCAATCCATACAGTTTCTATATTGGGGTTAAATATCTTGGTATGGAACTTTTGAGCTTTTTTAAATTAAAGGTATTCAGAGTACCCAGGCTTTTAAAGATATTCTTCCTAATGTGTTGCCTAAAACTCCCGACATTTTCCATGCCATTCCTATCAAATTTTAACAAGATAATGACACCAAATATGATGCAATGCTGACAAAAGATTGATTTCAAGACCAACTAATCAAGGTTATGGAAATACCTTCATACTTCCTATATCTAAATATCATCAAAAATGTGTGGGAATGAATGACAAGGAAGATATATGTATACCGTTAGGGTTAGGGTTAGATAGTTTAATAACAGTGAAGCTCTTTGGCGAACGTTGAGAGGAGCTTTGGACGAAATCAGCTTAATTTGCCGTTAAAACCTATACAATTCTATCCCAGATTAACTTTTTGAGCTTAAATTACTTAAATAAAGTTCTACTTATTACCAGCTACATTTTTCGAAGTAAAATTATAATTTCGTACCGTTATTTGATGTTTTATTTCCACTGGAACTATCCTATTGACTTCACCATTTGTATTGTTTTTAAGAATTCTCGTAAGAATATGCTAACGGGACTCCGGATTTGAGACCTTCTATTATTGAAAGAACAAGCAGGCTACTGGAAATATTGTCACCAAGTTTGAAGGAAATACCGTTATCACTTACCGAGATACAGCCATTTTTCAAGTGGAACTATCCTATTGATTGGGAGTGTATGTATTGGGTAGACTAAAAAATGAAGTCAACGATGAACCTATAGTGTCCCGGGAACACCTACTACAAAAAATTGAAACGGCTTGCAACAATTTGCGAGCAAAAAGGGGACCTCTCCCCTTTTTGCTTTTTTTGCTTTTGGTTCAGGCGATCTCTTCTGTAGGAAAAAGGTGTAGAATTTGTGTCCGATATGGAGGAGGACCCTTCGAACAGTACTTGTAATTTTAAGTTCGTATTGCTGATAATTTAGCTTTTTCTTTTTTTCGTTTTTTATAAAAAAAATCTTGTTCACTAAATAAGACTCGTTTAAAAATTGTGGAAACATTTACTTTGGTTTTCTCTTAGTACCAGGTTTTTTTCTTTTTAACACGAAAGATTTGCATTTTTTTCAAATCCTAAGTCCCTAATTTTTATTTGTTGTTCGAAAGCTAATGAGGTAACTTTTGTTAACTTTGGCCGTGTTTGTTCAACAGCCTACACTATACGGGGTAATTTTCATACAAAAGCTAACCCGTCGCCTTATTCAGGTTAGCAATTCAAGCCCGAATAGCATACTATTCAGTTTTAATGAACTTTTCAAAATTCGCCTAAGTCTATGCAATCCCACCCAAGTAACAATTCGTATGCTTTAAAGAAGCACTTTATCCTGTAACATTCATATAGTAACACAAAATCAGTTTATCGTGTGACATCGCTTATAGAAGTATTGTGATCCGATAAAAACTCCTTAAAACACTTTTCGGAAAGCTTAAAAAGTTCTTATATAATCAATTCACGATTACATCCAATTAGATTTCGATAACACTTCTCTAAACGTTAACCTAAAAAGATGCTCCATTAAATACTTCTTTGTAGTCTTTATTGAATGACATAAACACACATGACTGAAATCAACACACACTCATGCATATAATCTTCTATAGCCCTGTCAATTTCATTTTTATAGTGTGACATTCGTGTGATCATCCAATAAATTGTTCAGCGTAGTTTTATAGAAGGATGAACTTTGTGATTTTTTAAAGAATTGACACATATGAAGTGCTCTGGGACACCACGTTTCTTGAATTGAATTCATTGAAATATTGCATGAAACCAACATCTCCTCACTCATTCTTAAGTTATGAATCAATTAAGATAATCTCAGCGCAGAAACTGGCTGCATTTTATTGATGAACGTCTGAATTTAATTAGCTTCAACTGGTTGACATATAAAGAAGAAGGTGCATTGAAGAGAAGTGTTGAGCATTTCGATAGAAGCAACGAACCACTTGTAGTGTTTACGAGCAATGCTGACTATATGTGAGGTTGGCCGAGTGGTTGGGGCGTTGGACTGACGTACGACAGTCGCTGGTTCGACTCTGGCTGCGGGAATTATTTTTTTTCTATTTTTTTCTTGCAATCGCGAGAAAATGATGACATAACACATGATGTATGTCTTTCTCGAAGTGCAATTCAGTGCTACAATAAGGTTCTATTGGATAAAAAAACGGCGCCAGATGCCGTTATTGGACTATTATTCAGTGTTTATACCCTGTAAAGTGCCCCTATTGTCGTTAGAAGCGAATATTTTACGAAGTATTATAGGGATGAAATTGTTGCTTGGGCAATCAATTCTAGTATGTTTTCCCATGACAAAATTAAATTTTAAAATATAAAACTTCTAAGGTATAGTTTACATGTTGCAAGTGTGTGTAAAAAAAAGCTATTTGTCAAAAAAAAAATCAAATTCTTATTCTGAAAAAATGATTGTTCACGCATGTTTTCATTGAAAAAATAGCATTTAAACTTTTGCGTTTGTAAAGTGAAAATTGGGGCTTTAATATAAATGAACAATATGTATTTTGAAATAAATTGCAATTGCCTACATGACAATTTGAAATTTAACCTGGGTGCTACCCTTGATGTTTTTTTTTTGTTGAAAAGCATATGATTAATAAATCACTAAATAAATAATAATAGTGATAAAATTAATATTGAAAATTGCTCATGAAATAAGCACGAAGAATCATGTTCATATGGAGGTTCTTTGCAAGGACAATTACGATACCTGGAAAACGCAGATGGAAGCCTTATTAATCAAAAACGATGCTTGGGGATACGTTAACGGATCAATAAGAAACCCTACAGCTGAAAGCGGAAACGAAATCTCGATTGCTGCCGAAAAATCATGGATTAAAAAATATCGGAAGGCAAAGTCCGATATCGTATTATCAATCAACCCTTCCGAATTAAAACAAATTAAAGGATGTGAACGTTCAAGAGATGTTTGGTTGAAATTTGAAACCATATATCAATCCAAAGGACTAGCTCGTAAGGCGATGTTACTTAACCAACTACCAACTTACTCTTCAGAAAATGGAGGAAGATTATGAAATGTGTAGTCATCTCAAAAAATTCTTTGATGCAGTCGACAAACTTTATGAAATGGATGTTGATATAAATATAGATTTATTAACAATTATGTTATTGTACAGTTAACCATCAAGTTATGAAAATGATCGATGTGCCATAGAATCACGTGCCGAATTCCCTTCACCTGATGTATTGAAAATCAAAATTATGCAAGAAGCCGAAGCGAGGAAACATAATTCGATATCCATCCAACGCCTTATATGTCAAGAAACACAAAAATCCGAAATTTCGAAAAGAAAATAAGAATGAAATATATTTTAACAATCAAGATAAATATGCATTGAAATGTACTATTAGGCCAATCAAACAAGACATTATAGAGAACATCGAAGGGGGTGACGATTTTTTTCTTCGGTATTTTGTCAGGAGTAGTTAGGAGGTAAAGGTACTAATTTTACACGGAGCTGACGCGGGGAGGGGGGGGGGTTATAGGTGCAATTTTTGGTGTTTTGGGCTATATCTCGAAAACGGTGAGTCGCACAGAAAAAAGTTGTGAGTAAGCATTAAAGCTTTCTAAATATCCGATTTATTTGCCCATACTTACATATGCAAAACTCCTAACGGTTCTTCCGATATTGATCAATAAAAGTAAAAAAATTTTTTTTTTGCATTCTATTGACTCTGGTGTCTCTCCGATTTTTTGTAGGGCAAAGTTAGTAAGTGTTAAATTTTCCTTAACCCATTAATGCCTGATGTTACATATATGTAACAGTAAGACATCCTTCGTTTCAAACGGCTGCTAAAGGAATAGGATATCAATTCGGCACTAAAAAGTATTTTATCCTGTAGTGGACACTATTAGCAATTCGTAGAAATCAATTTAGCTCAATTTTATTCACTATTGTGGAAGTTATAGAGGTTTCTTTCTGATGGTTTTTTCGATGTTGACGAAAATCGTCACGATGGCAAAAGTAACTGAGGAATTTTATTTTTATATTTAATTCTATGAAAAAAATTGAGAAAAAATTAATGGTATGTTATTACATGGTCTTTTTGAAACAATACAAAAAATAAATGAAATAAATATTGTCTGTAGTTTACGTTTTATAAGTACTTTTATAGCACTGTTACATATATGTAACATCCGTCCTGATATGGGGAAAGTGCACTTCTCGTATACGAGGTGTATGAGTATGTACTTTTTTAGTGTTTTTTGTTATTTTATGGATTTTTTACACTATTGACGCGATAGTCTGGATAAATTATAAAAAAAAAAGAAGTCCGGATTCTCAAAAAATACGGATTAACGAAAATTCCGGATTTTAACAAGACATTTTTATATAGGAAACTAGCATTATTAGTCTTCATAAATGTTAAAATTGAAAAGAAAAAAAATGCTATTATGTAGGTTTTTCCTTAAAATTAGTCATGAAACATGATTTTCTAGACCCTTGTGTTTTCTTGACTGGCAAATTGAGCGGCCATATTTGGCATAACATACCAAATATATTAAGAGTCGGAATTAGAATTGCTCTAGAAATCCGGAATATGGATACAATAGTTGTCCTATGTGGATTAAAATGATAGACGGATTCAAGGGGATCCGGAGCAAGGAGTCAGCTTTATTTTCACGAGGCCAAGGATTAGTTATTCTTTTTAACTCTGCTAATATAATATTTAAAAGGATATATTTTGAGCTACGAAAGAAGAAATGGTATAGGCAATTATAGACAAGGACGAATTATAGGCTCTATATTTAGTCCTTTTTAGACAAATTGGGCGGATGGACAAATTGACAAAAAATTTTAACAATAATTTTATAAATTACTGGCAAATCTTCCATAATCGTCAAAATCTGTATTGGTAGCTACTGTAGTTCTATAAACTTTTTTCCCACTCACAAACTGTAAAATCTATTAGTTTTGTGGGTGTTAAAGAAACTTCTCAATGAAACAACAACAACTCCACATGCAAAAACACATTATATAATGAAATAAAATAATACAATATTTGACATAATATTTTTGTAAGGCTGCTCAATTTTCCACACATTTCGTATTATTTCTACGTTATTGTTGCATTATCTACATTCCAAACGTCATGTAAAATATCGGCTTTCATATATTTTTTGCTTTATTAAAAAATATTTACTAAAATGTTTTCTTTTTGAAAAAAAAATCAAAAATATACTTTGAATACACTTTCCCCGTATCATGCCTGATGTTACATATATGTAACACCCTCGAGTACTTCGAGTGCCTGATGTTACATATATGTAACAGTGCCGGGAGCCTGAACCCGGCATCCGGGGAAAAAATTTTTTTCTACAAAATGTGTTTTTAGCCATTTTAAGCCGACGTGGAAAATTTCAGCTCAATCGGTAAGATTTTAGGGTCTCGTCGTTAATGGGTTAATTTGATATACTTCTTCTTGGCTTGTCTCCTATCATTCGAGAGTTAAAAGAGTCTCAACGAAGTAATATTCTATACTCATCAGAATGAAGACAACCATTGTGAAAAAAACGGGAGGGGGGTGACGGTTTTTTATTTCATGGATCCATAATAGGTGGTTCGGAGTAAGACATACTAAAAGCTCGCGGTCATGAGGTGTGCGCTAACATGGGGAGGGGGGCTAAAGGATTCATTTTTGCAGGCTGTCGACTTAATCTTGGAAATATCTCGGAAGCGGTGAGTCGTCCTGAGAGTATTTGTATGGCAGTATTAAAGCCCATTAAATTCCCAAAAACTTATTTGAACATACAAATGCAGAATTCCTAACGGTTCCTCAGATACAGGTTATTGAAATCCGAAAATTGTTAAAAAATCGTTTTTTTTTTTTGGCTCTGGTGTCTCCCACGATTGCTTTTCGGAAAACTTTTCACGACCAATTTGTACGATGTTTAATTGGCTCTCATTTGCTATACTCCCCATTGTCCGGTCTTCAATCAGTCAAAAGCTTAAGAGTTTAAACCGAGCTTCCGAATTCAATTTTCTCTATTTACAAGGATAAAGACAAACATTGTGAAAAAACGGCAGGGGGTGACGGTTTTTTATTTCATGGATCCATAATGGGCGGTTCGGAGGTGTGCGCTAACGTGGGGAGGAGGGGAGGCTAAATGATTCATTTTTGCATGTTTTCGACTTAATTTCGGAAATATCTCGGAAGGGGTGAGTCCTCCTAAGAGTATTTGTATGGCAGTATTAAAGCCCATTAAATTTCCAAAAACTTATTTGAACATACAAATGCCGAATTCCTAACGGTTCCCCCGATACAGGTTATTGAAATCCGAAAATTGTTTAAAAATCGTTTTTTTTTATTTGTTTGGCTTTGGTGTCTCCCGTGATTCTTTTTCGGAAAACTGTTTCACAACCAATTTGTACGATGTTTAATTGGCTCTCATCTGCTATACTCCCCGTTGTCCGGTCTTCAATCAGTCAAAAGCTTAAGAGTTTAAACCGAGCTTCCGAATTAAATTTTCTCTGTTTACAAGGATAAAGACAAACATTGTGAAAAAGGGGGAGGGGGTGACGGTTTTTTATTTCATGGATCCATAATAGTTGGTTCGGAGTAAAACATACTAAAAGCTCGCGGTCATGAGGTGTGCGCTAACGTGGGGAGGGCGGGCTAAAGGATCCATTTTTGCAGGTTTTCGACTTAATCTCGGAAATATCTCGGAACCCATAAGTCCTCCTGAGAGTATTTGTATGGCAGTATTCGTTTTACTGAAAAACGATCCCGGGAGACACTAGAACCAAACAAATGGGGAAAAATCGATTTTTTTGAAAATTTTCGGTTTTTAATAGGCTATATCGGGGGAACCGTAAGGAATCCGACATATGTATGTTCAAATAAGTTTTTGGAAATTTAATGGGCTTTAGATGAATTCCTTTTTTATCGATACTAGCGACACTTACCTTACCATCCGCCATATAACGGGAAAAAAAGAACACAAGAAACCACAACAGTTCTCCTTATCAGACGGATAGCAGTACAAGCCATATTTAGACACCAAAATGGTTGCTTTTATAGCATTATTAATAATAACAAAATGCACGCTTTGAAACAGGTTGCCTAATACACTGCGAAAAATTCCTAACGTTCATTTATTTTAAACTCTAAAAACGCATAGTTCGTGACAATTTAGAGTCAAGAAAATCATGACTTGGACACGGTTTTTCTGCCTATCCAGTACGGGGCAGAACAACTTCACATACAAATTCGAACATGAAGTTGGTTACGAGTTTTTCTATATAGAACAAAACTGTTAAATTTGTAAGGAATTTGTGCTGTTCTGTCCTGTACCCGATAGAAAAAAAAACGCACCTACCATAATGATCTCACGTACCACGGGAACCTTTAAACAGATTGAAAAGCGGAAGATTTGATTCAAAATTTGATAAAAATTCTCAAATTTCATATGTGAGGTGCTGTTCTTTTCATCAACGCAGGCGTTTGCGGATATAGCCTCAATTATTTTTGCAGCTCTTATCCACATGACAACGGGTACCTCTAGGGCGCTTTACATCCAAGAACCGTATATACGGATAGGAGCATTTTGATAAAGAAAACAAAAACATCCATGGTGGCCGTGGAACTCGAACCAGGGCCGGCTTTAGGGTGGGGCGACCGGGGCGATCGCCCCGGGCGCTAGGTTTAGGGGCGCCGAAACCCGTACTTTTAATTATTTTTTTTTTTACAAATTTGATAGTTGCTTAAGAAGGTCGTGTTATTATCCATGGTAAAAAACCGTTTCTACCGGTAATCAATAGCATATCAAATTTGCTGCATTATGTGATCGTCTTCAAGACATTTAGTTTATCATATTAAATTGTATCATTGTTAAAAACCGGTTGGTTCGTGGCTTACTTACTCACAGGTTACATTATGCGTTTCGTTTTCAAATCAGCAACATTTAAACATTCGTAAAGTTAAAAATTTTATTTTATTTTTAATAGTTTTCATTTTTAATAGAAAAACAACCTTTCTCTTCGTGATTCACATTCTATAATTTTTTTTAAGTTGTAATGTTTTATATTTGTGAAGTGATTCTTTTCAAGTTTTTAAATTGACCCAATGGCAACAAACGGCAATATTTTTATTGGCCTAAAATTTAGTAATATTAACCAGAAAATCTCTATATAAAAATAGACGAAAAGCTAATGAAGCCAAAAACTACATTCTTCAATTAAAAAAATTAAAAAAATTCAAAATGGGTTAATGAAGTTAGTTCTTTACATATTTTTGAAGAAACAGTTGCACTTGTTTGCATCAGTAATGTACCCCCAATTTAGAATGTCACGAGCCGCCACTGACATGTATCTTTATAGAAATCAGGAAAGAAATTAGTTAATAAATAAAAATAAATAACAGGCGCGACAATCCAACATGGGACTAAGGCCGCAGGATGTGTTAGTGACATCCTATTTCCAAGATCTTATCTGCTTTTTGTTGAGGTAATGAGATCAGCATCACGCTCAGCAGTGTTATTTATCCCCATAAATGGGTACTCGTTTAACATCTGAGTGAGATCATAGTCCGTCACAAGCTCGTGAGTTCGAAAAACACCATGATCCACGATGAGATTCGAACTCATGACTCTGTGCACCGAAGGTGCGCGCACTAACCGCTAGACCAGCCAGACTACTAAAGAAATTAGTTGGGAACTGATAATATCAGTTTTCCACTTGAGGAATTGACTGCGTTCCAAAGATACATGTACCTTTAATTAAGAAAAAGGAATAATTCTAATAAGCACATTCGTTTTGGAACCACCAATATCAATATTAAAATATATCAATTTCAGGATCATGTTTATGCTTTCGGCTTTATTGGACTTTTGTTTATTAATATTTATGTGTGTAGCCATAGCATAGCACAAACAAACGGACGGCGAGAGCTTTTATAGTGGCCAGCAGACAAGCATTATGCATTTCAGATTGTAAGAACGATGGTTCTTGTCTTGCAAGCTTACCCGTCCGGTTTCGTCTTACAATTTGAATTCAGCCAATGGCCGAAAATTCTAGGCCTTCAGTTTCAAGAAGCTGTCGCGAAAACTAAACAAACGGAAATAGAAGAAATGCCACTTGACAGTCAGAACAGACACTTTTCCCTAAAATTAACTAAGAGAAAACCAGAGAAGAAGTCAAAAGAAGGTTGCTAGTTTGCTAAAAAAGCACAAATAAATTTTGCTTTTTTTAAATTTTCGTTACTTCTATTCTATTACGATTTTTTCGTGTATAGAAACTATAAGGGGGCGCTTCCTTCAAGTTCGCCCCGGGCGCCATTTCACCTAAAGCCGGCCCTGACTCGAACCCACGCTCCGTCAATTCATAGGAAGAGTGTCTTCTTGATCTACCCAATGCCCATGTCACACTCCGTCGATTTTTTCCCGAGGCGTTCATTGATTAGCGATTTTGTTGAAATAAACCACACACAATGAAACAACGGATGGAATCTTTCAATGAACATATCAAACGAACTAAAGTGAATCATTAGTTTTTAAGTAACGGCCATATTAATTGAAAATGACATAAAATCTATGATAAAGTAATTTGCATATGAATGTAGTTACCCTCGTCGTAGGCCCAATACTAGTCCAAATTTTATGGAAACGGTTAAATATGAATTTAATGTTTTTTATTCGTTGGATCAAATTGCATCAAATTTGCAATCCCGAGCAAATCAATTTAGTCAAACGAGAGAGAAACGATGATAACCGACTTAGAACTGAAACCCGCGCCACAGCCACAACTGATTATAATTACACTGGACTGTGTCGCCCCGTTAATGCTTATGCTCTTGCCACCTTGTATTTTCACTATAGCAAAGAGTAAATTACGGAAAGGAATCTCCATAGAAAAAATCCCGATGTAACTTATTACAGTGTGCATGTTTAATGTCGTCACTGAAATTTCAAAGCCCATTCAAAACATTTCGGGATGGGTCCGGACCCCCTGGACCCCTCCCCTGGTTACGCCCCTGACTACAAGGCATATACACTCCCAATCAATAGGATAGTTCCACTTGCAAAATGGCTGTATCTCGTTAAGTGATAACGGTATTTTCTTCAAACTTGGTGACAATATTTACAGTAGCCTGCCTGTTCTTTAAATAACAGAATGTCTCAAATCTGAAGTCCCGTTAGGATTTTCTTTCGAGAATTCTTAAAAACAGTACAAATGGTGAAGTCAATAGGATAGTTCCAGTGGAAATAAAACATGAAATAACGGTACGAAGGGATAATTTTACTTTGAAAAATGAAGCTGGTAATAAGAAGAACTTTATTTAAATAATTTGAGCTCAAAAACTTAATCTGGGATAGAATTGTATAGGTTTTAACGGTAAATTAAGTTGATTTCGTCCCGAGCTCCTCTAAACGTACGCCAAAGAGCTTCAGTGTTCTTAAACTATCGTTTAACGGTATAGATCTTCCTCGTCATTCATTCCCACACTTTTTTGATGACATTTAGGTCTAGGAAGTAGGAAGGTCTTTCCATAACCTTGATTAGTTGGTCTTGAAATCAATCTTTTATCAGCCTTGCTTCATAGTTGGGGTCATTATTTTGTTAAAATCTTTTAGGAATGGTATGGAAAATGTCAGAAATTTTAGGCAATACATTAGGAAGAATATCTATAAAAGCCTGGGTACTCTGAGTACCCCTAATTTAAGAATGCTGAGTAGTTCCACGCCAAGATATTTAATCCCAATGGAAAAACTGTATGGATTGGACAAACGCGTTAATTTTACTGATGGAAAAGATTAAATCTCGTCGGTTCAGATGGATTTAGGTATTATTTCCACGATTTGAGCTAGAAGGAATTAATTTTGTAGACGCATCACTCAGAGTAAGAAATGTCGAAGTATGCGGTTGAATGTCTCTGTGTGGAATTATTGAGCTTGTGGAAATTAGCGGTATTCACAACGTCCAGGCTTCCAAAAATATTCTGGGTAATTTAGTTCTTAAAATTACCGACATTTTCCATTCAACTTCTTTGAGATTTTATCAAGATAATGGCGTCAATCATGGAGCAAGACTGATAAAAGATTGGTTTCAAGACCAACCAATCAAGGTTTGAGAAAGACCTCCATACTTCCTAGATTTAAATACCATAAAAAATGTGTGGAGATGAATGACAACGAAGATCTACACCGTTAGACAGTAGTTTAAGAACACTGAAGCTCTTTCTGCGAACGTTTAGAGAAGTTTGGGGGAAAATTAATTTAATTTACCGTTAAAACCTATACAATTATATCCCAGATTAACTTTTTGAGCTCTAATTACTTAAATAAAGTTCTACTTATTACCAGCTAAATTTTTCAAAATTAAATTATCCTTTCTTACCGTTATTTGATGTTTTATTTCCACTGGAAATATCCTATTGACTTCACCATTTGTACTGTTTTTAAGAATTCTCGTAAGAAAATCCTAACGGGACTCCGGATTTGAGACATTCTATTATTTAAAGAGCAGGCAGGCTACTGTAAATATTGTCACCAAGTTTGAAGAAAATACCGTTATCACTTACCGAGATACAGCCATTTTGCAAGTGGAACTATCCTATTGATTGGGAGTGTATACACAGGAGAGAATGAGGGAAGAAGAAGAGTAAGTGGGAATCAAAACTGTCCCGCAATCAAAAATAAAAGTATTTGTGACAGATATGAGGGAACATTCGATATTATTTCGTACAGCAATTAGTGCACCTCCGCCACAACATTTATCAGTTAATTCGAAATTCCGGTCACAACGAAAAATAACATAACCCTCCAACAATTCACCACTGTAAACAGACGGGCACAACCAAGTTTCAGTGAGACATAGAAAGTCATGATTACAAAAGATAGCGCGGAAATTTTAAAGACCTCCAGTTTGGTCCTTAAGCCACGCACATTTTGATAATACATTTAAAAGTTCGTTATTTTTGAGGTTTTCTTTTTTGCTTTCGAGAAAAATTCCGATTCACAAATTCTTTTAGAAAGATACCTTTAGGCCAAAAAGATTCGTTGAGTAGATCGTTCAATTCATTTGGTATGGTAAGTTTGGATGAGGAAACGACTCGATCCGGAATGTTCTCCTTGGTGAGTTTTTTGCAAGAGAATAAAGGTGGAACAAATCCAAGTTTATTCTTAATATAAAGTTTCACATCATCCTCAGTGGTGTCGTAGGCCAGTCGTGATAAAAACAGTTGTTTCGGAGGAAGACAAACTCTCAATAAATTAGAATTACCATTATGAGCACAATTTGCACTTGTTGAGGGTGATGGATCGAAGTCTTCGGATTGAGGAGGACCTAGCAATTTGTTGGACTCAAGAGTTAACGAGCTAGTAAGGACGCCAGTCTCCACTACATCAGAATTCGTTTGGGGAGTATCCTCGACAATTATTGCAGGCTTGATTCCGGTGGCGGCAGGAGAGATTTTCCTCGTACGTCGGCGGGTGGCGATGCCTTGTTTGGCTAGCGAAAAAGATATATCTTCAAGTGCCGCTTTTAAGTGATTGTCCCATGCTGACAGCTCTTTCCGATAATCGATGCACATTTTTTAAATGTCTAACGTCTAAATGCGTTAGGTGCAGACCTAACCCCAACGCGGAAACCTCTTTAGCTTTCCTAACAATATGAAAAAAGAAGAAAAATAATCAAATCAATACCAAGTTATCAGCTGACCAATATGATACAATCATCAATCAAACCAGGAAAAGGGAGTCGAAATATAAGCAGTAACATAGGTTTTGTCATGGTATAAATAAAAAGTTACATATTATTTTTTCACCATTTATTTTTACATAATAGTTAAATTTGTGTGCAGTACATTGTAAATTATCATAACAATAATAATATATATATATATATATATATATATATAATAGATTGTTTTTCGTTTTCCACTTTAAAAATAAAATCAATCTGATCTGATCCTTAAAATTTTGTTATCTCAGAATTAAATATATCGTTAAAATCGCCGCATTTTACTTAAGCCATTTTTGTTTGTTTGTATATAATATATACTCGTATGTACGGTTGTGTGTGTATGTGCAAATTCCTTGTTTTTTCGTTTTAATATATACTTAAAATATAATTTATATATATATATATACGTTTTTTTATAAACAGACAATAAAAATAGTTTTTATTTTCATATTATCATTTATTTACGCACATACACACGACGTTTTATGTGCATCGTCGCCCGTCTTAAACAAATAGCGCTCTGCATTATTTTTATTACGTGTGTGTATATATGTAAGTATAATTAAATTTTCTTTGTTTTATTTCTTTTTTTTCACTTTTTGAATTTATTTTTGTTTTCTTTGTAAACATCATCACAATAATATTATTTCAATTAGTCAATATGTGTAAATTTCAAGTATGTGTAGACCTGTATATTATATAATATTTTATGATATACAATAGATATAAAAAAAATAGGAAGAAAAATTATGCACTGTTTTTAAAGGAAATTTAAGCTTAAAAAACTTATCAAAATGTCAACACTCTTATCAACTATAGTTTTGTTTTGATTGAAGGAAACAAATTAAATTTTAAGATGTGGCCAAACCTGACAAACCTCCAAAAGCAAGTGTACAAAAGAAAATAAAACAACACTCGTGTCATTTGAAACCATTTTTCCGGAACTTACATTAAGCACCAATAAAACTAAATTAAAGCAACATAATAGGTACAAAATTTAAAAAAAAAGGCACTAAAGGAGATGTGATTCCAGATTATGGACCACCATTTTAAGGGATTGTGTCATCACCGAGACCAATGCATTGTTTTCGCTGTTCTTACAAGACATGCAAATAACTAACTGAAATCTAAAATAAACCTAAATTCATTTAAAATTATCAGGTTGGACCAAGAAACAAATTACAAAAGAGAAATAATGGGACAAACTATCGATTTTTATTTACGTGCAAAAAGAGAAAGGATTTAGTAGTCTAGCTTGAGTGCATTGAGTTTGTTTGCATCAAAAGATGACGGTGTGTAGCAGAGAATAGATTTATATTTTACCGTTTACTCTTATCATCTAATCGTAAATATCCAAGACAAAATATACAATAATATGAGCTTTCCAAAAAGCAATCACCATTCATGTCAATATCTTTTCGTTGTGTTTCTTATGTATATATATATTTATATTGTTTAACTCTTCATTGTTTATATCTTTTTAAGTTTATTAAATTGATTGCACTCAAAATGCAAGGCAATACACTCACGTTTAATTGAATACACACACACTTATTAGCCCGTGCTGCAATTAATTGTATGTCACGATTAAAAAGAAAAATCCTAAGTATCATAGACCCTGTTCAAAAGTTCCTTATTCAATGTCTTATTTCAAAAGACGTGTCACATAAATGTAGATTTTGTTGGGTGTGTGATTTCTTACAAGACATAGACGTAACATTAAGCTCGTATAACATTTATAATATACACGACGAATAATATTTATGCAGACATTGTATTTATTTCCTCTTTTAAAATCTGAATTGATTTTTCCCAAGTTTAGTAAAACCAGCTAGTGTAATTGCCATATACTTAGACAACATAAGCAAAATAATTTATTACACAATTTTGAATACATTTTTTCTGTTTTTTAATTTTGGTTGTATAAAAAATATATTTATACATGTATACATATATATATAAAAATTCAGCATTAAAATACTCTCTTAATACCAAAGAATAACATGCAAATAAATGACTATAAAATAAATTTCTTTTCTAACGACTTTTATACGTTCAATTCTGATGCTAACTCGCGTGCGAAGAGTCAAATTATATTTCTATAAAAAACATCAAGACTAAATACCTAAACATAGTGGATTTGGTTACATATAAAAATTTCACAATTACATATTCAGTAAATATTGATCAACTCTTTTTTGCAACTTGTTGTTGCAACTACGAAATCTTATAAAAATAAACACAGAAAATGAAAAATTATATCAAAATATCTCTATCAATAGTCAAACAATAATAATATTTAAAACTACAAAGAACGCATGTGTAAAAGCATTAATATTCTTTCTTTTTACAATGGCATCAAGTTGATAGTACAAAAAAACAAAATTCCTTTATACATAAATATAACGCGTTGCACACACATTCGGATTCCATACGAACATGAAAATTCATTGACTCCCAGCACAGGCGGCTGGCTGGCTACCGTTTCGATTTTAGCGTTATCAATTTTTTTTTATAATCATAAAACAAGAATGACACAGATTATATAATTAAGTAACAGAGGTGAAATTGAGATAAATGTGAGCTTGTGTTTGGAGAGACTTGGAGGGAGATTTTGGTAATTTTGTTGACACTTTTGTGTTTGTGACGAAAGAACTGAAAATACAAAAAAAAAGTACAACATATAGTACGAATGAGAAAAATTGAAATGAACACTTACACCAACATTCAATCTCTTACTTATCTATTTCGCATACGAGAGGCCCTTCGGAAACATTCACATACTTACGTATACCGTTCGGAACATTCAAATTAATACAATTTAAAAAAATACAACGTCTTTATATATCATGGACAAATAATCGGAATAATTAAAAGAACTACCCCATAGCTATGCAATTTTACACATTTCGAATTTCTATAAATTAGAACAGATTGTTCATTAGTTTCCGCGCTGACAGGGTTAATTATGACTAAATTTCAGCAAGTGTTTCGCTAAAGGAAAGTGCCAATGTGTCTGTCTATTAATCTAATTCAAAAAGTAAAGTTTTAGCGGTGCAGAAGGGTGTGAAACCTCTGTGCGTCTATGTGGGTACGAGTTATGGTTCGTCAATGTTTGTGTCCGTGAGGTCTAAGGACAAAAACATAGCTGCTACGATAGGGTTTTCCCACAGCGATATAGGGGTAAGATCAGTGGGCGCAGCGGGGCATTGAAACAAATGGCCCACATCATGAGGAGTACCATCGCAATTTGGACAGATGTTTTGGATGTCCGGGTTTATGCGAGAAAGATACTAATTAAGGTTTGAACAAAAGCCCGACCGAAGTTGAGGTAGTGTTACTCTGGTGGCTCTCGGGAGCCTAATCTCCTCAGGCGAAATTGGTGGTGGGCGCTCTGAGAGGACTCTATTCGCACCTAAGCTCGCAATGGACCGATTCACTTCTTCAGTGTGGATCGCTGCGATGACGGCTCGGTATGTAACTTCATCGTAAGGGTACGGTTTGTGTCCCTGAACCTCTCTCTCAAGGTCTCGTAAACCACGCCTGACATGTCGTGGTGGAGGAATTCGGTCCATGAGATAATTTTCACGACAGACATCAGAAGGCAACCGATCATGTCTCTCCTAAGAATAGATGGCGCGTTACAAACAAGGGGTACCGATAAGATGCGGACCGCTGTAACATTGTAACGTAACGCCACTGTAGCGAGGTGTTTTGAGCAAAACTTAAAACCACTCGACAGGTGAACCCAACTGCCTGCCTCTCAGTAGACCTCACCCGTTTTTGTACGGAAAAAACGGGAATAAGCTCCCTTCCTTTCTTCTCTGGCCACAAGGTACAAGAGTTCAATATCGCTGCTACTATAAAAACAATCACTCGATAGGAAACGTGTGATTCTGCTAGAGCTTACCAACGTATCAACCATCTTTTTCCCGTACTAATACGTATTGCACGTTTTAAGATCGTGTTCGTAAAGGTTTGTGTTCGTAGACGATGATCATTGAGCTACCGTAGTTAGGCGATGCTAGCTTTGTGACTATCGACTACGGGTGTTTTCCTACAAGCGACTATAGCGACCACAACCATGACTTATTTATGTATTCCATTGTTATCTTACTCCCGCCCCCTGAAAACCATTCCAAACAACACACCGGCCGGTCACAACTCAGCCAATCAGCATGTGCACGGATGATATCTATATACAGACACGCTCGCCACTCAACCGAATACGAAACGAATACGACCATTGCACGACTTAAGCCTACACACAAGTTGCTTGCCCCACGGCCACCACTCATCGAGGCAGCGTGTACAACCATGAGCGGGGCATTCGGTGGCTCAGTGGCAGAGATGTCACTCTATATCTGAGTTGCCAGTGCGTAGGTTCGAATCCCACTGTGGCCCATGGATGTTTGTGTTGTCCATAAAATGCTCCTACGACAGCCGGTTCTTCGGTGTAAATCGTCCCAGAGCTACTCGTTGTTAAAACGGCCAAGAGCTGCCAAGACCCCCTTCGATTCAAGAGAAAAAAAATTGAATCGCTACAACAACAACAATGAGCGCGCGCTGCGACGATAATTTTATTCTACACATGCCACACGACCATCGCCTGACAAGCTCAACGACTATCGTTTGGAGGAACACAGCTCCATATAAAATATATGCAAGTCGTACTCAGTTCCAGTCGACAAGCGACGATCACTCAGTGATCGTCGTATGAGTCGTGTCTTGGAACACAAACCTTAAAGGTATGTTGTCCTCGGCACGATCCCAGCGTCTCTAGCAACAGCGACTCGCTCATTCCATATAAAAACTCGTTTTAGAAGCACTTAGCATTTTTATTGAAATGAGTTTTTTATATGGAATGAGCGAGTCGCTGTCGCTAGACGTTGGGATT
Source organism: Microchrysa polita (assembly GCA_949715475.1). Classification (NCBI taxonomy): domain Eukaryota; kingdom Metazoa; phylum Arthropoda; class Insecta; order Diptera; family Stratiomyidae; genus Microchrysa; species Microchrysa polita. The sequence continues at coordinate 62,989,658 of OX454421.1, read as the reverse complement.
GTGCCGAGGACAACAAACCTTATGTGATGATCGCTCAGCGATCGTAGTTTTGCGTCAAATTTCGAGCCTTATTTGCATATTTTTTGAATGGTGCTACTTTCCCTGTGTCGACTATGATCTAATGGAACATGTCTGTATAGAAAATATACACATATGATGTTCAGAACCGGTGGTTTAACTGCAATCGCTGAGCGATCATCACATGAGTCGTCTCTACGAACACAAACCTTTATAATGCTGCAAATGTTGATAAAAGCGGCAACTTCTCATTCAACTTCAACTTGGATACTTTATCCAACTTCTGTTCCCAGGGAACCACAAATTGCCCGACGCAAAAAATTGTAATTTATCATTTGATGAAAACCAACAACTTGGTCAAGTTGGAAGGACAATTTTGATGACTAAAGGGATGGATACCGGAATAAATTTCATTCTCGAGGTCTATCCATCCCTTTAGATGCCAGATATTCTTGAAATAAATGTATTTTCCATAATACTGTAAATGGCAGAGGCTTGAACGAATCTGAGGCAGCTTGCCCATAGACCAACCAATCACCGAAAAGCTCGAAGACCGACAAATGAATTGGTATTCAATGACGATATCAATGGAAGTTCTACTTGTTGGACCCAAGGCCAGAGGCAAACCGAAGAACACCTGGATGTCTCAAATAAAAAAGCAATAACAACGCAATGATCTAGAAATAACGAGGCAAAAAAGAAGGCAGAGGCCTGAACGTACCCAGTGGTATCAGTGGCTTAGCAAAAGTTTACCTATTTGTTCAGTTTATTGTGGAAACGGACAGCATACAGGATATAGGCAGAGACATTAACGTCAGAACGGGCGAATCAACATGCGGGCCGAGCAAAACACAAAAAGGAGAGCTTAAGTTTCCTATCCAACGAAGAAGGGTCCCTCCATTGGTCAAATCAACATTTCATGGTTTCAATAGAAACATAATAAACTTTACCAGTTGATCAAAGACGATCATTTTTAGCTTTCGCATTGTCCATACACGAATATTATCGGTATGATAGTCTTTTTGTTGGACCGGTTGAAACTGTGCTAAGTGAAATTGCAAATTATTTTATCAGTGCTGAGGCCGTGACCCAACCAAGACGTAGCGTGACTTACAACAGCGACTAGGAGCCTTGCACATCTATTTTACTTGCTGTAGATCCCTGGTATGTCCATGTTAGACCGAACCATCATTGGCTGATTTTGCAACTATGAGTCCTAGTCTCTCCCAGACAATCCTTTTTTTAAAGAAAATTGGCTATTTAAATGAAGAGTTTTCAAACTTACTATATATGCTCGAGATTAAATTAACACCCTCCCACACAGAATACGATGATGTAAAGTGTCGAATCCGACCTTCGGGTAATGACTGACTACCCCGCTCCCCCAAAGAGTCATGCGACCAGTCCAAGGGTATGCAATGTGCCGTCACTAGTAGCAGTATTTTGCGAAGTGCATAACAGAGGTCATATGTCTGTAGTACGGATGTCGGGGTGCCCATCAGAGTACTCTTTTCCCCGACGAGGTTGGAGACCTGGAGACTGTGGTTTACAACGGCGTGGAATTGCGCATCAACTGGAAGCCGGAACTCATAGAATGACCGAGGCGGTAGAAAAGCCGCCAATCACACTGCTAGAAGGGCCTCACATAACCAATCCATCTTTTGAGAGGCGTCCACTAAAGCCATCCGTGGCCAGATTTTGAAGGACATAAACCGTTTGGCGGTTTTGCTACCCTGCACAAAGCTTCAGTATCGCAGTCAATGTCAATGGCATGTGCTTATTTACGTTATTCGACAAATCGACAAGTGTAGAGAGATTTGGGCTTGGGTTGTGTTCTCAGAAATATTGCATTTTTCAAATCTGGCATATTGCCCCTGTCCCTCTAATTTTTTTAGCAATAAATTTTGGGGATGTAAATTCGATTAAATATTACCGCAACGCTTCAGTCTTCTGTTAAATCAATGAAAATTTACCTACGGGCCTCCTCAGCAGAATTGTTGGTGTTGAGTATGACACTTTCTGAATTAAAATTATATATTTGGCAATACTTTGTATAACAATTTTCAACAATTGTCAAAATGGCACTTCAAGTACTTCCTCTTTCTTGTCTTGTCGGCTCGCGAACAACTCAGACGCGTTTTTGCTAATCTCTATATATCTCGTGATTTCCCACAAATCTGTACAATTAGATTAAATAATATTATCATCGAACATAATATATTGAATTCTATAACGATATCTTTTGCGTTCTCTATTTCGCATTTCATTTTCAATCGCATACGACCCATAAAAGGTTATGGGCCCAGTAGCTACGTATCGCGCGCGCATTTTCTTCTAAGCAAATATCGTATTAATATATGGAAGGTGAAAATATCAGTCTCGACGAATCAATTGCTGTCGATTCTGCGATTGTCGAGGATATTGTGGAAAACATAATCGATAGTGTTTTAACTGACCACGACTCCGAGATTCCTGCTGAGCTTCAAACAGTAAGCATGAGTGAATCAAGAGTTTACAACATACATCGTTTTAATGGGCAAAACTATCAGCTTTGGTGACGCCAAATGGAGATCTACATGGCCGAAAACAAATTGAAACCATATATCTTGGGGACGGAGCCACGGAGACAGCAGAATAGCACACAATGGGACAACAAAGACGCGGAGGCACAGGCGTTCATAATGAGGGGTATAGAACTTGAGCAGCTTAAATATCTAACGGAGTGTTCAACTGCGGCGCAAATGTGGTCCAAGTTGAAGTGCACGCCGAGAAAAGTGACCAGTCTGCACAAGTTCTGCTGGAAAAATTCATCAGTGCTAAAATGGCGGACGACGAACAAGTCGTGGATTTTGTTGCTAACGTCACATCAATTGCACAGAGGCTGAAAGATCTGGATTTAGAGCAGAAAGAGCCCATGATATTAGCCAAAATTTTGAGTAGTTTGCCGATAAAGTTCGATCATGTACGTACAACATGGTATGCAGTACCACGGGATCTCCAAAACATTGAACGTTTGACGGAACATCTTGTGAATGAGGAAAACATTATGAATTCTCGCGGTAATGGAGAAAATAACACCAATAATGCAGTCTATGCAGCAAGGCAGTCTAGAGGCAAATTTAACAACAACAGCAGGCATTCAGGTAATCAGGCTGGAAAAGGTAGAGATGGATACGTCAACTATAACAACAATGCATCAAATCAAAAACGAAGTGGCAAATGCAACTATTGCAATAAACCAGGTCATTGGGCAAGAGAATGCCGAAAACGTCAAAAGGCTCAACATAATTCCGTAGTCAGCAAGGGCGAATCGCAATCATTGTCTCTTCAGAAGGAAGCGCATCGTAACAAAAGTCAAGCAGAGCAAGCAGCGGACGGCGCATATTTGTTCCATGTAAACACTTCGGAAAGTTGCAATACATTTGACAACGTTTTCTATGCAGACTCCGGCGCCACCGATCATATGTCGTTCCAGAGGGAGTTATTTATCAATTATCGAAAATCCGAAAATACACACGTAAAAGTAGGTGATGGTCGAAGATTGACAGTCCATGGCATAGGTGACATCCAATTACAAGGCAAGTCAAACATTTCACTTTTACTTAAAAATGTGTTGTTAGTGCCAGAACTCGATAAAAATTTCATATCTATTTCAAGAGCAACAGAACGAGGTATAAAAGTAATTTTTGAACAAGGTGGTGAACGAGTATATTTCATGAATGGCAGAACCGTCATTGCTAAAGCTAGAAATGAAAATCGATTATATCGGATGGATTTGAGAACCTCATCAACATCATCGATTTGTGCTGTGACAACAGAATCAACAATGCTATGACACGAGCGACTTGGCCATGTAAACTTTAGAACTCTCCGAGAAATGTGTCCACACAAAGTCGTAAATGACTTGGATGTCACGGATTTGTCAACAAATCAGCCATTTTGTGAAGGCTGCGCCTACGGCAAGCAACACAGAACAGCGTTTCCAAAGGAAGGAGCCAAGCGGGCCAATACACCTGGTGAAACTTTTCACATGGACCTATTGATGAAAGACGATTATTCACGATATTGCTTTGTTTATTTTCTAAAGAACAAAACAGACGTTTTGGGAAAGCTTATGCAGTTTTTGGCAGACGTTAAAGCGGATGGACATAACGTCAAGCGTATTCGTTCAGATGGAGGACTCGAGTTCTGCAACGAAGAAGTCAATCGTTTACTACTTGCAAACAGTATTAAGCACGAAGTCACGACACCCAGAGCACCGGATTTTAAACCAAATTGAGATATCGACAAGTATAAAGCGCGTTTAGTAGTGAGGGGATGTTCCCAAAAACATGGCGTTGACTACGATGAGATCTACGCACCAGTTGTGAAATATGAATCTGTTCGGACGGTATTGGCCACTTCCGCAGCACGAGGCTTTAATCTTATTCAATTTGATATCAAGACGGCTTTCCTTCATGGAAATCTGGAAGAAAGCATCTACATGGAGCAGCCATATGGATTTCGGCAGGATGATCGTGTTTGCCTACTTCAGAAAAGCTTGTATGGTTTGAAGCAAGCTTCTCGGCAGTGGAATAAGCGCATAGTAACATTTCTCACTGAATTCGGATTTAAACAGTCATGGTCGGACTTATGCGTATTTACTTATGAAGTGGACGAGGACATCATATATCTGCTGCTTTATGTCGATGACGGGCTAATATGCGGTAACAAGTCCAGTATAATCAACAAATTACTTCGAAGTTTACATATCGAATTTGAAATAACTCATCGAAATGCCGAATTTTTCGTTGGACTGCAGATCAAAGTGGATAAGGAGAAAAACACTTTAAAACTGGTTCAACAAGTTTATGCTGAAAAGATACTGGCCCGGTTCAAGCACTTAGATTGTTATGCTGTTTCCACACCAGCGGAGGTTGGAAAGCACTTTACGAAAAACGATTCTGTCACGGACAGAAACTTCCCATACCGTGAGGCAATCGGATCCCTTATGTACCTGATGGTTTGCACTAGACCGGATATCGCCTATATTGTCAAAATGACACTTCAAGTACTTCCTCTTTCTTGTCTTGTCGACTCGCGAACAACTCAGACGCGTTTTTGCTAATCTCTATATATCTCGTGATTTCCCACAAATCTGTACAATTAGATTAAATAATATTATCATCGAACATAATATATAGAATTCTATAACGATATCTTTTGCGTTCTCTATTTCGCATTTCATTTTCAATCGCATACGATTTTGCGAACCCTTAAAAGTTGGCAATAATTTTCCTGGCAGCTCTTGTAAGTGCTACAATCAGTGAAACCAGCAACAGCGTATAGTTTTCATGGTCTCAATATCTCATAATTTATTAGCATTAAAAAACAACCGAGCTCGCTAAATATGAAACAGTAGAAAAAAAAACAAGTGCCAATCACAAAAAAAGTATTTCATGCGTCCATCCGGAGTACCCAGTTGATTAACTTTCAACAATGAAATTCAATTGTAACAATAAATTACCTCAAGGCAAGAAACGTACCTTGATAATCACCAACTTGTAGACCCACACATTTCAAGGACGATTTACAGGCAAACTGTTATTCCTGTGATTTGAAGATCCAGTTAAGCCAATCAATGAGAGTATTTGATAAGATTCGGAGGCGACTCAAGCCGATAGCATATACTGGGCTATGCTATCGAAGAGAAAGAAGAAAACTATGTAAATTTATCCCAATACATGAACAAGAATAACATCTACAGGTCTATTCTGTTGCTTCACATGGCATGAAATAGAATCTCATCTCTAAACAAACAAACATCCAAAAGTTATATGCTCACATGAAGGAAAAGTGTTCCAGCCACCTTGCACGACTAAGTTGCATTGGGACGTCACCTCTCAAAGTTCTTTGTATACATATATCCACGCTATGGCGTATTACCCACACCGGGTTCTGAATAACTCAGAATCGCACGTTAGTTTCCCATTGGTGCCCTTCTGCACTCGTGTCTACGTTTTTGTCCCTAAACTGATCACTAGCACTTAGGTATCGCACTCCTACAAAACTCTGGAGCGAAACGATATGCAAGCATCAGAAATCACAAATGCAATGATTCTTGTCCTTTCTTATGAACAGAAATAATAACTAGCAGTACGGAGGGATTGGCATGGATTGGGAACTCGTGGGTTCGAGTCTCACCGTGAACGAATTCAGTTTGTGATGTTTATCGAACTCACGACCCATGTGACGGACTACGATATCACTTAGATGTTAAACGAGTACCCATTTATGGGGAGCGTGCTGTTGATATCAACACCTCAACAAAAAAAGCAGTTAAGATCTTGAAAATTTAATGTCACTAACACATCTGCGACATTAGTTCAATCTCAATGTTGGACTGTCGCGCCAATTATTTATTTAACCCATTAAAGCCTGCCCATAGATCCCGTCGTACGTTTTTTTTTAATTTGGTGAGATTGTTAGTATTACTTAAATTAAGGAATTTCCAAAATTTCAAATCGCTACGTGCATGGGGAGCGGAGTTATGGCATGGGCATTTATATACCCAATAGGCCCTAACTGGTTCTCAGCTCACATGTACTAATAAATCTGTTGGGGCAATTTTCTGACTGGAAGAAGCGAGAAAATGCATTATCAATTGGAACATGGGTGAATAACGGGACATTTCCTATAATTAACCCTGCATGACCAATGTTAGTCGTTTCGACTACCATTGATATTTCTTTTGGTTGCTGCTTTTTGCTCTTCCACTCAATAGTTGTGTCCTTTCACATCCTAGGAGGTGAATCAGTTAAGTATCGATATAATCAACAATAGACCTATTTGCAGCTTTAGTGACGAGGTGTGTATCGTTAAACCAAAGTGCTGCAGGTCGATCGGGCTCGGTTACAAGCACTGGTGTCTGGCGTCATCGCAAGGATATTGCTAACAGTTTATGCCATATGCTGGTGCGTCTAATTCCAACAAAGATTCCGCTTTTGGACTTGGAGAGAATGTTGTGCTACAATTATTATTACCACATCTAAAGGCTCCAGAAAATCATAGTGTTTGATAACTTTTTTACAAGCCACATGATTATGTCGCATATCACTGATCTAGGATACTTCGCGACTGGAACTGTACGTGACAGCCGGACAAACCATGCATACAATCGTAAAAGTACAAAATGGAGACAATAGAGTAGCCATTACTCATTCATGAGTATGTATAACCAACGGATGGGGGATGTTGCCCTCTTGGATAATGCAATAAATAACTACTACACCTATGAGTCAATTTGACTTAAGAGTTTTCGTAATTGAATCTCTGTTCAAACCGCAAGATGTGCAACCTCATAGAGGGCCTCTGTAGGGAGCACATTTGAAATGGCCAGACGAACGGATGGTTTCGACCACCTTGTGGCCAAACATGCCCGATGCAGCCAATGCGTCAGAAAAATTGAGTTTGGCTGCCAAAAATGTAATGTTACCTTGCATCCAAAATGCTTTTCTGACTACCACAACTGCGTCCCACGGGATATGGAAAAAGTAAAAAAAGCAAAATAATTCCTTTTTCTATTGTTTTTGTTTATAATATGTATGAAATAAACAACGCAATCATTTATTATGCGTGTGGTCTTTTCGTTACAAAATACTTACTTTTTTTCAGATTTCATGTATAATTTGTGCATACTAAAGCCTATTGGGTATTTAAATACCCATTGGAGTAATTTACGTCTGGAACTCAATAAATTATCTCGGGGTTGGTTTTTTTCTTTTTTATTAGATAAAGTACAAAGGATTATAAACTAGTCCAAGCGAAAATTCCGAAATATCCTTTCTAGTTAATGTAATAATAATAATAATAAGCAATTGGACTTAACCATAGAGGTGGGCACTGCTACCTACAAGGTATATTGTGCCATAGTCCTTTAGTTTAGAAGGTCATCAACCCGTTTGATAAACGCTAGAAGATCTTTCAGAGAGGAGCACCTAATCATACTAGTGCTGAGTAAATCACGCCCAAGGAGTGATCTCCTGGACCTGGCGATCGCCGGGCATTCCAGTAATAAATGAATGGAGGTTTCGTCTTCCTCCAGGCAAAGGCGTCATTGGGTCTCCCAACGTAATGTTAATGTTAATGTAAGGGGCGTCCATATCCTGCTATCAAAAAAATCCCGATTTTCGACAGGAAAAATCTCCATATAAGCCCAAAACATCAGCATTCTTGATACGGAATCATATTTTGCACTGTTCTTAATCTAAGTTATAACGAAAAAATGAAATTGAAATCTGTAGCCCAACATGAGTTATGCCTATTTGTAGACACCCATGTCCAATGGGTATTTAAATACCCATTAGGCATTAATGGGTTAATCTTTATTTGTACCTTTAGAATGTTTTCCGTAAAGTGGGAAAGATGATATCCACCAAGTGGCTGCCGCTATTGTTGTTACACATTTGTGCCCATTCTTTCATTTTCGATTATAACGGTTGGCATTCCAATCGAATATTTTCTTTGGGGTCTCCTCAAGGTCCGCGACTTCAAATAGCCGTAAAGAAAGAAGTCTGGGATCTTGCTGGCGGTGCCATATCACCAAGACGGGAAATGAACACAGATTGAAGAAAATCGACAGAAGTATTCTACACTCTTGCGGAGTGAAGCACTATTGCTTGGCTGTTTGTATTCTGCAGATGTCCCGTTCTCTCATCACAATATTCGGAAAAATTACAACATTCTCTTAAAAGTGTGACTAATTTTGCGCCACGTTGTACAAAGGGAATACATACTCTTTCAAATAAGAGACGCACTCGAAAACAGGACCGCAAAAATTAGGAGAAAGTTTCGATATTCATGAGCCTTCCTTTAGAAGTTTTAAACAAATATTCGAAAAGTGTGCCGCTATAGAGGATCAAACAACTGCAAGAACAGGTTTCTTTTGAAAAGTTGGATAACGGTAATATGTACTGAAAAATAGGATATGACAAACTTGTAGTTCGTAATTTTAATGAAAATTTTTAGCCCGTAGGTTTCTAAACATTGACCAAATTTATCACCGATACGTGCACAGGCCCTCTAATCAACATGGTTGTAAGCCCATGGGGACTTTCATGATATCTCTACAACGGTAATGAATACTAAAAAGTCGTATAAGACAAATGACAAATTAGTTTCTGTGGCGGTAAACATACTCGTATTACCAAAAGTGGGACGTATGCGTATATACGAGTACATGATGAATTTGTAGCTCCTACAGCTCTTAAAGAAATATCCAAACTTCTCAACGATCCTTGCGCAATTCAGGGATCTATAAAGATTCAAAATATACAAAACTTTATATTTTTTGTCGGGAATTCTCGTTAATACACATACATAATCGCAAAACCTATCTAACAATGTCCGTTAAGTATAATTTTCTTAAAAACACTTCCTATCTAAAATGAACAAATTTCTCTTCGTTGCTATAAAGTCTCGTATCTCATCAAGTCAAAACTTGACTAACTAAAATATGGAAACATTTCATTTCATGTTTCTTATGTATATTTGACTAATAATTAACTACCTAAAAAATACGACATTAAATATGGCAACATTCACATCACAAACACACATTTTGTCTTAGCAAGTCGGAGTATATCCTTTCTATTCATAACTATATAGTTTTTCCTTGGAGCATTTTTAAACAGATTTGAAACAATTAGACACAAATATACGCACAATATTCATATACAAACAACAGAAATATTTAATAATAATTTACTTACCATATTTTTCGACTGGGCGCATAAAACCTCTCATTTACCGATAGAGGATATTTTTATTTCTTTGTCCAACAAACGGAGTTCGCGTTACTGGTTTCAATTTTGTGTGCTCTTTCGTCCTCCTCGCCGTCAAATTACACAATAATTTTGACTTTTTGTTCCGATTCGTTTTTTGTTTTTATATTTTAAAATGTACTTTGCTTATTTCCAATAATTTTTGGGGGATGAGGGGGGATTTACACAGAAAGTAGTACGTACATGCAGGATGCATACATTTGACTACACACATGTATATTTATGAATGCAGCAAATAGTCTAATTCGTCTTCGAAACCTTGACTTGAGAAATTATCGTACATTTCGACACTAGATAATAAAAAAGAAAGAAAGAAAAAATAATTTGAAGGAAAATGGGTAAATTAAAACTTAAACATTATAATAAAAAGGATCTAACACTAAAATGCGATATTTTGTGGATGACAACTACTATGATATGATGACAAACATCGAATATTTTTGGTTAATTATTTAGTACATTGCATAATACTAATATTATATCATGAGTATGTATTTACAGTGGAATATGAATGTGACACGTTTGCATTGTTCCGTAGACCGTTTCATCGTTCCTGTGTCGTTTATATTTTCGTTTACCTCTAGGACAAAATTGACAATTCATCAGTGCTTTTGTAATCATTATTTTAATTGATTTATTTATTCTTGCCATCTTGCTGTACAAAACTCTTGACAATTTTCATAACACGTCAAAATCAGACATTTATGATTAATATTTCAACTATATACAAAACATCTGCTCATATTACCTAACCTTTTTTTTTAAAACGTTGGTGCCTTTTGACCAAACAAATTTTAAAACATTTCCATTTTAAACGGCAGCTTAAATGCAAAACAGACTCAAAGTTGAACTAGACGGCAGATGAATCAAGTGTAGTGCATCCCAAGTAGATCAAACACCTTTGAGTTGAAAAACAGCGTAGTTTTACTTGACGATAAAAAGTTAATTTTAACTTCAATTGAGCTCCAATGGATCATCGTTCTGGAAACTCTAGGCCTGCATTCGCACGAAACCATTTGGCAGGTACATTAAAAAAGACCCATTTATCAACATTCAATTATCTAGCCCCAGGGTGTTTCATTGCAAAAACCAAACAAAGCAAATAGTTGGAATTTACTACTTTTTGTCTGTAGCTGGCACAAATTCACTTTCGGCGGGAAAGCGTGGAAGCTCTTCGCAATTTGAAGGAGTAGTTGTGTTACATTACAACAACAACAGTGAGGGACACTGTCATATTGCGCAGATGAGTCATATACTCGTACATATCTAGTCAAACACAGTCATCAACGAAAGCTGGCATACCATCTACTAGGAACAATTGACAATTGTGAAAGTAGGGGAGCTGCTGTACTTCCTAAATAACACTGGCTGGCACCTCCCCACTCCTCAATTCATTACCTATTCTTCATCATATACACTAGTTAAACTTCACGGAGTTTGTGGTTTCAAAACGGCGCTATATGCTCTAATTGGGCCTTTGGTTAGCCTCTGCCTAAGCCACTACTTTTACCAACCAACCAACTAGGAACAGGCTCGGATATTTGACTCTGCATGGTATCATAATGTTCAGCGATTAGAGCAAAATATTCGTCTCGGCTGCAGCAATCGAAATAACACCAAAGCCCTCAATCGACATAAAGCTGGCAATGGTCAGTGTCAAAAAAAGAGTATCCAACCGGCACCGGACATAACAGCCGAATTCCTATATCTGCTTGTTGAGAAAATATGGAGTGTTATATGGAAGTATGGAATAATCATGAAAATCCCAAGGAAAGACCGGCTCGCCGACTGCGAGGGAATGAGGCGAGTTTGTGGTTGATTGAATGATTTGTTGGTCAATCAGACTCTCGTAAGTGGGAGTTCTTCTTCTAACAACGTCTCCTGTTTCACGCAAGCCGGACGTTCTTCATGTAACTGTGAGGAACTTTCTATTGTATTTTAAATGGTCAGAGGGAGAGTTACTGCAAAACAGTGCCTTTCTTAGGTATTCACGATACGATCCCACCAAAATCGATATCTTATGCCTCAACCGATGACAATCCAGGGTAAAACTAGATCTACAAAGCATCAAAAACCCAACGCTATACGGCATTACAATGTCACTCAATCCAAAAATTCATGTGCGAACGATGATGACCGAATGTGTCCTTAACAATGGCAGCCATGCCATACGTTTTAAAGAAGCAGCGACAAAAGTTGAGAGAACCAACCACGATACGATCAGACGGACGGAATACATGTTTACAATTACGGCTCGCAAGCTCTAGACATAAAGATGTATTGGCTTATGTGGGAAGCACACGAAAGGCGAGAGCCGTGACGCTGTCGAAACACGGCTAGCAAGAGGTGTTTTCCCATCTCGTACACCATGAGCCGCAAATTCATGGCTCGCGAAACGTGTTTTGACAGCGTCACGGATCTCGCCAGTAATGTGCTTCCCATATAAGCCATTGCATTTTTATGTTTCGAATTTGCGAGACGTACGCCTCGTCGTTTGAATGAAGCCTTGGTTGATTGGTTGATAAAAGTGGTGGCTAAAGGCGGAACATGCCAAGAGCCCAATTAGCACGAAAAGTGTCGTTTTGAGACCACAGAACTCCGTTCAGCTACTCAAAGGATGGAGGTTACAGGAAATATAGTTTTGAGTGTGCAGACGCACATAGAGCCATTTAGAGAGATTTAGGAAGTGAAGCATCTCCCCTAGTTTCGCCTCGGACGCATCGTCTAGGCGGCCAAAAAGCGCACATCCCAACGTTTGGTAACGGGATCCGGTGAGACCTGGGCATTCGCATAGGAAGTGAAACAGAGTTTCTCTTTCATTTGAATTATCGCAACTGCGACAGTGCGAGTTTTGGGGAATACGCAGCCTGGCTGCATGGTCACCTATTGGCCAATGTCTAGTAATTACATAGCAATATCTTTACGCGCCGATTACGATTAGCACTCGCGAGATAATCAGAGGAGATTTTTCTTCTGACAGCTGCCATCGGAATGTCCACGTGCTCCGCTTGGGAGCTGTCCAGAGTTGCCCCCAGTTTGGCCAACTCATTTCCCTATATGTTCCTGTGTCCCGGCGCCCAAAGTAAGGTGACTGTATGCCTTCCTCCAGTGTTTCTCTACAGGTTTTTACAAGCTTGGAGGATATTCCTACGGATTTCACTGCCATGATAGCATCCCGCAGGGGAAGTGTGTTCATGTGACACACATATTTGGTGAGTTGCGACACCACGGACCCGAGCAGCGCAGGGAGGCCCCTGGTATGGTTGATACGCCATGGCGTGGATCTGTACAAAAGACCTTCGGGAGTTGACGGTCCCGAGCTCCCGAGCTCGTCATGTATGGGTGACACAGCATAGCTTGACTTTTTCCCTATTCCTTCAAAAAGTCAGCTATACAAGCTCACACGACGCAGTGCTTCCTCGTAGGGGAGAAACCACATATAAGCGTACGTGTCTAGTCTCGGAGTTGGCGGCTTCGCAGAACCCAAGCCTCGAAGGGGCCAGTTAGGGAGAATGGCCTTTGCGCCTATACCTAGCTGGCTTGTGGATTGATGACCACACGGCCCGAATCAAATTGCTGCTTAGTAAACGGATGGGGGCCACCCCTATGTGAACGGTAGCGCTACGAGTCTGCTTTAAGCAGACGAGTAGTAAACAGGCATAACGATCCTGCGGAGGCATCCGAATTCGTTAGGACTTCCGAAAGGGGGCCAAAGGAGGATCACACCTGCTATAGAGAAATCTTTAGCGAATAGTGTACCTCGGGGATGGGCGTGCCCAGGGGACCATGGTCCCTACCCATCAAGGCGTTGGTCTCGAGGGGGTATGTGGTGCTCGACAAGTCGACCAGCTAGAGTCGCATCCCAAGGTGGGGATCCAAAGGGAGGCATCCCGGCGGTAAACACCATTCCGGCTTTAAGCCGGATAAATCTCGTCGTCCCGCAAGGGAGGGAGGTTATGGCTGCATAGCTCAGGTACTCCTAATGGCGAAGCGTAGTAGACGCAGGATGGATGCCATGATAGCAGCCTGACTATCTGAACAGATGGCTATGTTTTTGTTGTCTTGTATGTTCCCGAGCCCGTGACATACTTTCATGATTGCAAACAATTCAGCCTGGAAAATGCTGGCATGATCAGAGAGACGGTAAGATTCAGAGTTCACCAGCACAGTGTGTTTGGCGACGGAAATTCAACTCCAATCTATGAGTCTGATTGATGGACTCACTCGCTATAATTCGATAGACTCCTAGGGACAATCCCCCGACACGCGTTTGCGTATATCTATCAGAAAAGTAGCTCCTTCAAATAGGCAACTTCAGACAGTCTTGAGCAAAAAAAAACGGGCAGAATCGACGACTTGTGCGAAATTTTATTATGTTCACCGTTGATTAAGGATCCAGAATATCGCCACCCTAAATTTGTGCTTATTTTCTGTAAACGAGCTGGTAAAGGTTTGTGTTCCTAGGCACGACTCATACGATGATAACTGAGTGATCCTTGCCTGACGATGGAAATGAGTACTGCTTGCATATATTTTATATGGAGCTGTGTTCCTCCAAACGATAGTCGTTGAGGCTTGTCAGGCGACGGTCGTGTGGCATGTGTAGAATAAAATTATCGTCGCGACGATCGCGTTCATTGTTGTACATGATGCTTCTCTGTGTGGTGACCTTGGTGCAAGCCACTTGTTTGCAGGCTTCGGGGAGCGGCTGCTTGGGGTGCTACGCACGTTGTATGTATATAAAAGTCGTGCAATTCGTTTCGTATACATTCGGTTGAGTGGCGAGCGTGTCTGTATATAGAAATCATCCGTGCACATGCTGATTGGCTGATTTTCTGGCCTTTTACGGAAGGAAGAACTCGGTCGACGTGCCAATCGATTAGTTTATATGCAAGCCTAAATGGCAGAGGATACGACACACTTCGTCTCGAGAGACCAACTAAGAGGAAAGGAGACAAAAGACTGAGTAAATAGTTCACGAAGCTCTAAGCCGATACCGCGCACAAGTAGTTCATCGGCTTGATAGGGGCTTTCATTGCTTAGTTGAGATACAGGAAGTCGCCTCGGTTGGATGGGATGATGTGTTAATACACTGCACTGTACTCACCACGGGGAATGATTTAAATGGCATGTGTGCTCGACTGAATGACTATATTGAGAAACTGATTGAGTTTTTCAATATTCGAAACCTAGTCATTTTGCGGTCTAAATTTACTCCAACTCTTCTCACCACCTGGACGCAGGAATTTCGGAGGTGCTTGGGATCCGCACTGGTAAGCATGCTGCCGACTTTGTTCCTACTGTAATCAAACCCAAGATCCTTGGTGTCTATCTAGACACCATGATGAAGTTGAAAGATCACGTCACAGACGTAGTCGATAGAATGCACAGTAGAAACAATGTCCTAAAGGCTCCTGGGGCAAGGACAAAGAAACTATGCTGGTCATCTACAAAGCAATTCCCAACTATGCAGCACCGGTGTGGTCACAAACCGTTTGTCACACAAACCGGAACAAGATTCAGGCATGCCAGAACGCTGCTCTACGTATCGCTACAGGTTGCCGCCTTATGCCGTCCCTGGATCATCTTCATCAAGAAACTAGCAAGTTATCAGTGCGTGATCACAATCTCCTCCTGTCTTAACAATATCTGGTCGGTTGCTATCGAAAGGAGGATCACCCAAACCATCATCTCATGGACAATACTCCCCCTGTCAAGAGAAAGACGTCCAGAGATACAAACGGGTACCTCCCGATATATTTGATAACACAGCATACCATGCGACCATCGCAGATATTCACACAACCGCTGTGAATCGGTCAATAGGAAAATTAGGTGCGAATAGAGTCCTCTCAGCGCCCCCACCACCCATATCGCCTGAGGAGACTATGCTCCCGGGAGCCACAAGAGCGACACTAGCCAAGCTGAAGTCGGGTTTTTGTTCGCGCCTCAATTCCTGCCTATCTCGAATGGACCCGGACATCCAGAACATTTGTCCGAGCTGCGGTGGTGCGCCTCACGATGTGGACCACCTGTTTCGATGCCCCGCTGCTCCCACTAACCTCACTCCGAGGGCGTTATGGGACAACCCTATTGCAGCTGCCACGTTTTTGTCGCTTGAGACAATAGGCGAGAACGACGACGAAACTTAGAGCACATCCACAGACATGCACATAGACTCACACCCTACTGCACCGCCACAACAACAACAACATGTGTTACCACTTCTGCTATGCCGTCCCGGAATACCTGAAATGTCTTCACGGATTGCTTCCGAGCACGACTTTTCCAGACGACCGACGAGGTCTACTCGCATGGTCCTACCGAAACCCCTTATAAGAATAAATCTGCTCCTGACTCAAATCATGGCATTAGTCTTCTTCCAGTGCCGGATAAAGTACTGCAAGGGATGGAAGAAAGGTTTGCCGGTCAGACGTCCGATATGGTACCGGCAGATGCACTGATAATGCGAATCAGTATCCTTTAAATATGTCAGTAATCGATCAAATATTTCCTTGAAATCTTGATTGATTTCAAGGGTGTTGTGGTATGCAATCCCGCACAAGCTCGAGGCAGTTGGCTGTCTGGAGTTGCCTCTTTGGAGGAGCTACAGAGAGTATTTGATTAAAAGTGTTGTTTTGCCAGAATCGTTGTATAGAATAAGATACAATTTTGTATTTCCTCCATGGGCGATTCACGATGGGTTTGAAATAAAAGCTGTATTTGTTTGCTTTAAAACCAATATATTTCGGTCAATTGACCATCTTCAGGGTTTTCTATATATAAACAATAAATACATGACTTTAATATATAATAATTAAATGAAGGGGCAAAAGACTTCTCCATGTGTCCTCCGCGCGGGCGCCCCCTGGTAACGTGATCGGCTAAGTCAAATCATCTGATGCGACATTTGGAAGAAGCACCGCTGCGCCTGAGTGCTGTATTTACATCTGCAGCGTCTCAGGTTACTTAACGTGATAGGTGACAGAAAACGTCTAACTCAACCACTGAAGCAGCATCTTCGAGGCATGCCCATGATGGCCTTTACTAAATGATTAAACCCTATCATGGTTTAGCGATGTGCCGACAACTCATCCTAAGAAAAACTTCAAGTCAAGAAACCTGAAACAAAAGCCTCGGATTGGACGGATACAAAACAACGACGACCCCGCAAACGAACAACTGATTACTCTTTCGGATCCTGGAATGTACGCTCCCTGAATAGACCGGGGGCCTTAAGGGCCCTCCTGGATCAGGTAGAACAATACAAGCTGAGCATAGTTGCAATCCAGGAAACTAAATGGCTCAAAAGCGAGATTAACGACCTCAATTCGCACACTATTTTTACGAGTGGTAAAGAGGAGGGCAACAAGGAGTTTGGAGTAGCTTTCATCGTGAATAAGCAGCTCAAGGACCACGTTATCGGCTTCAAACCCATCAACGAGCGGCTATGTGCGATCCGCATTAAGACCCGTTTCGCTAATCTCTGGCTCATTAATGCGCATGCCCCTACAGAAGTAAAAGAAGACGCGATTAAGGACGAGTTCTACAACGACCTAGAAACACTCTTCGACTCACTTCCATCAAACGACGTCAAGCTGCTGCTAGGAGACTTTAACGCTAAAGTCGGAAACGAAAGCTGGCATAGGGGAACTACTGGTGGTCATAGCCTCCACGACGAAAACAACAACAACGGTCAGCGACTATCGACTTCGCGAGCGGCAGAAACTTGGTCATAAGCTCTACATGCTTCCCTCATCGACGAATTCATAAGCAGACCTGGAAGTCTCCAGATGAATACACCGTGAACCAAATCGACCACGTACTGATCAGCAAGAGATGGGCTTCTAATGTCCTAGATGTTCGATCCTATCGAGGAGCCAACTGCGACACCGATCACTATTTGGTGAAGACGACCTACAGGTGCAGAATCTCTTCGGTGCACCTAACGAGAATCAACCCTGCCAAGATCTTCGAGGTTGACAATTTGATTGATGATGCCACGGCGGCTGCGTATACTACAGCCCTTGAGGAAAAACTGTCGCCCATGCTTGATAACATCAATAATCTAGGCATCCATGAGTTCTGGGAGGAGCTCAAAGACAGCATCAAGGAGGTCGCAGAAGAGGTCGTGGGCTATAAAGGCCGGCGCAGACGAGCAGACTGGTTCGACGACGAATGCAGGGCCTCGATTGAGGCGAAAAATGAAGCATATCGCCAATACACACAACGCGCATCCCGAGCCAAGAAAGAAAGATATAACGAGCTTCGGCGAGCATCTAATAAGTTAATTAGACGTAAGAAACGCAAACATTTTGACGAGCAGTTACAGCAAATAAACCAAAGATTAGCCAGTAAGAACACTAGACAGGCGTACAAACTTATAAATAATATCAAGAACGGATATCAACCCAGGACAAGCCTATGTAAGGACAAGGATGGTAACATCATCAGCGACATCGAAAGCGTCAACAAACGATGGGCCTCGCATTTTGAAGAGCTCCTCAATGCACCATCAACATCCCCCGCGCAGCTAGCTCTTGAGCAGTTAGCCGAACCAGGCCCTCCCGTTCTACCCCCAACAGTAGAGGAGGTGAGTCTTGCCATACATTCGCTCCAAAATAATAAAGCGCCCGGCGCTGACGAGATCCCAGCAGAACTGCTGAAGCATGGTGGAACGTGCCTGACCAACGCTGTACATGTGCTACTGCTGAAAATATGGAACGACGAGGTAATCCCCGAAGATTGGCGCAAAAGCATAATCTGCCCAATCCACAAAAAGGGTGACAAGCTGAAGTGTGAGAATTACAGGGGCATATCATTAGTTTGTACGGCCTATAAGATTTTATCAAAAATTCTTGAAAAGAGAATCAATCCGTACGCAGAACAAATCATTGGCGAGCATCAAGGCGGCTTCAGACCTGGTCGTTCAACGACCGATCAGCTTTACACAGTGAAGCTACTACTCCAAAAGTGCTGGGAATACAACATCGACGTATACCAAATCTTTGTCGACTTCAAGCAGGCATACGACAGTATCGACCGAAGTGTACTGTACAACATTATGCTGAACTTTGGTATACCGGCAAAGTTAGTGCGACTCACAAGGATGACGATGACTAATACCGTCTCGCAGGTCAAAGTGCAGAACCGACTCACTGACCTATTTGAAACTCGTACTGGACTCAAGCAGGGCGACGGGCTGGCGCCGACGCTCTTCAACCTGGCTTTGGAGTATGTAATTCGAGCCATGAATATGGACAGCAGCGGAACGCTACTCATCAAGTCGACTCAATTAGTAGCGTACGCCGACGATATCAACATCATGTCTCGAAGGTTGGGTGATGCAGAAAGCCTCCTGCATAACCTCAATAACGCCGCAAAGGAAGTTGGACTACATATCAACGAAAGCAAAACAAAGGCCATGATGCAATCGAAAACAAGGACGCCAGCAAATTCAAGCATCACAGTGGGGGACCTTAATATCGAGTATGTAGACAACTTCAACTATCTGGGTTGTAACTTATCAAAGGACGCCAACGAAACCGACGAAATTAAGCGACGGATACAACTAGCCAATAAGACATATTTCTCGGTCCTCCCTATAATTAATTCGAAACTTGCGCACAGGAACACGAAGCTCCGCGTGTACAAAACGATCATCCGACCCGTGCTATGTTATGGCTGCGAAACATGGACCCTTACCCAAGCCTCCGAAATTTTGCTAGACCGATTCGAACGAAAGGTCCTTCGGCGAATTTTCGGGGCCGTTCGCGAGCGAGACCAATGGCGTATCCGATACAACCATGAGTTGTATCAATTGTACGATGAGCTGGAAGTATCGAAAATCGTGAAACTTCAACGTCTGCAATGGGCGGGGCATGTACAACGGATGGACGACAATCGCATGCCAAAGAAAGTTATGAACGCACAACGAATTGACGGAGCGAGGTTGCGTGGACGACCGAGAGCTCGCTGGGAGAACTCCGTAGGTGAAGACGCCCACCAGCTGCTGGGCTTCCGAAACTGGAGGACAAGGTCACGTAACCGTGACAATTGGAGGTCAACGATTCAGGCGGCCAAGGCCCGACGTCGGGCTATCGTGCCACATTGATGATGATGATGAAATGAATAAAAGGATGAATTTACCTTTTTTCGTTTTTGAAAAAACTAAATAGAACAATGACACATTGAAGACAAAGACTGACAATGTATGTTAGTAGTAGATGTATGTCAAACAGACAAGTTAAATTATGGACGTTATGACATATTATTCATATAGAAAATGGATGTATGTATGTACTAGTTTATTACAATGTAAAATCATTATTTAATCCAAATTTTATTAAATTGTAGTACGTGTTCGAATAGTCTTTTTTATCACTTTTTTCGTTACAAGAAGTATCCTCATATTTAATAATTTGGTTTACTTCTTTTATTTGCAATTTGGTTTTATTGCGCTCATTAGCCAGAATTTTTGCTTCCTTAAAATTAAATTCGTGGTTTTCTTTAATCGCGTGTTTTGCTAAGGCCGATAAGTTGTTAGTAAGCGCCTTTTTGGTGTCGTTTTGATGTTGGCTCACGCGACTGCCTAGCTTTTGAATCGTTTCTCCTATATATGTTGCGTCGCAGTTGGAGCAGTCTATTTTATAAACTACTCCTGATTTTTCCTCAGTAGGGATTTTCGACTTTAAGGGTGTATACAAAGTCGCATTTTTTGCATGCGGACGCATGGCTATATTAAGCTGCGGTACAAAATATTTACAGGACCGTGCAATCGATTCACTTAGCTTTGGTATGTAAACCATTGAAGAAAACGTTTTTCGGCATTTGCTGGTAGTGACGTAGAGCTTTTTTCGGTGGATAGGAAAGCATAACTATTCAAGTTAACATTTCGGGTTTGTCGTACTTCGCCAATCATTTTCTCTATCATTGCGGGCGGGTAGTTGTTTTTTAATAAAATTTGTTTGATCCGTGTAAGATTTTGATTCCAGAATTTACGATGGCTGATTCGGAATACTTTTCGGATAAATGACTTTGCCAAATTGGTTTTCATTTTATTCGGATGGTTTGAATAATAATTCAACAATCTGTTTGAGGCAATCGGCTTATGGTACCAATTCGTAATGATCCGGCAATTATTTGTGCGATGTAGAGTCAAATCCAAACCATCCGAATAAAATGAAAACCAATGTGGCAAAGTCATTTATCCGAAAAGTATTCCGAATCAGCCATCGTAAATTCTGGAATCAAAATCTTACACGGATCAAACAAATTTTATTAAAAAACAACTACCCGCCCGCAATGATAGAGAAAATGATTGGCGAAGTACGACAAACCCGAAATGTTAACTTGAATAGTTATGCTTTCCTATCCACCGAAAAAAGCTCTACGTCACTACCAGCAAATGCCGAAAAACGTTTTCTTCAATGGTTTACATACCAAAGCTAAGTGAATCGATTGCACGGTCCTGTAAATATTTTGTACCGCAGCTTAATATAGCCATGCGTCCGCATGCAAAAAATGCGACTTTGTATACACCCTTAAAGTCGAAAATCCCTACTGAGGAAAAATCAGGAGTAGTTTATAAAATAGACTGCTCCAACTGCGACGCAACATATATAGGAGAAACGATTCAAAAGCTAGGCAGTCGCGTGAGCCAACATCAAAACGACACCAAAAAGGCGCTTACTAACAACTTATCGGCCTTAGCAAAACACGCGATTAAAGAAAACCACGAATTTAATTTTAAGGAAGCAAAAATTCTGGCTAATGAGCGCAATAAAACCAAATTGCAAATAAAAGAAGTAAACCAAATTATTAAATATGAGGATACTTCTTGTAACGAAAAAAGTGATAAAAAAGACTATTCGAACACGTACTACAATTTAATAAAATTTGGATTAAATAATGATTTTACATTGTAATAAACTAGTACATACATACATCCATTTTCTATATGAATAATATGTCATAACGTCCATAATTTAACTTGTCTGTTTGACATACATCTACTACTAACATACATTGTCAGTCTTTGTCTTCAATGTGTCATTGTTCTATTTAGTTTTTTCAAAAACGAAAAAAGGTAAATTCATCCTTTTATTCATTTAATTATTATATATTAAAGTCATGTATTTATTGTTTATATATAGAAAACCCTGAAGATGGTCAATTGACCGAAATATATTGGTTTTAAAGCAAACAAATACAGCTTTTATTTCAAACCCATCGTGAATCGCCCATGGAGGAAATACAAAATTGTATCTTATTCTACAGAGAGTACTTCGTCTTCCGGCCATGACATGAGATGCAAACGTGCATCGCATGACAGTCCGCAGGGCTCCACTCTAGATCCTTTGCTATGGTATGCTATGAAATATGAATGACCTGCTTAAGTCGCTCGGCCGGCAGTGTAAGTTCAGCGCCTAGTCCGAAGACTTACTTATCCTTGTAGAAGGTGATTCGCGTGATCCGTTGGAGCAGTATTTCCCAACCGGTGGGGCGCGCTCCCAAGTGGGGCGTGACGGTCGACAAAGGGGGGTGCGGGCTCAACACAAGTGTTGATGTGATCGATTATATTACAACGGCTATGAGGTGTTAAAATTCTTCGATTCATCAACAAAATTTATAAATCGCTGCAACCACTATGAAGTATATTAGCGGGGAGCCTCTGTTCAAAGCTTGTTTGGAATAGAGACCGAGGGAAAAACCAATACCTTAAACTTGAAATGTTTCACAAAATACATGTAGCCACTCCAATGACTTCAATGTTGCTTGTTGATGCTGAGCCAGAAAATGGAACTCGAGATCTTGGTCTAAAATCGGATCTTTATACAACATTTTCAATGCGCTATAACCCAATGTAGTAGGGATATAGGGCCAAATCTAGCCCTCCGGCAGTGCCCAATTCAGCTGTATACTGGGCACTACGGCTGCTACGTTTTCTTCACTTCGTTCGTATCTACCAGTCAAATTCAAACATTGCCATGGCCAGACAAGTGTGGAATCAATTCAATATTCAAATGAGCTAAATGTAAGCATTGAAGTTGCTCATAAATTTAAATTGCGAAAATAGAATCCAAGCTGATCTGATTAATCCAAAATCTCTGTGAGATTGTTCCAAACGATGGCGAATTCTTAACAAAAGAAATGAATGAGCTAAAAAAACGCCTTCTTCCGTTCTTGAGCAAAATTTTCTTCGGGAGGCGCCAAAATCTGCTAACGTTGCAAGGGGGCATGCACTGAAAAAGGTTGGGAACCCCTGTGCTAGAGCGTTTGGAGTTGTCATTCATGGATTTTATCCACCAATGGGGATCCTAGATAGGGGTTGAAGTCTCGTCTCCTGTGACCATGTTGCTCAAGGGCACAGTGATACCAGTAGTCAAGTATGTACCTTAGCAAAACTATAGGGAAGAAGATGAACTTCAGATTTCACTTCACATCTATGAGGGACAAGTTTGTTGACACGTGTCGTTAAGCTACATCCACCAAGGCGATGATTTGTCATCGCATCTACACGGGCAGGCATTCTTGCTGGCTGCTAATATCCAATTTATTTGATAACTGTGTACGACAGTCCAACATTGAACCAAGACTGCAGAACTGTTAGTGAGATACAATTTCCAGTTGAGATCCAAGCAGAATTACTTATCCCCATAAAGGACGACCCACACTTTTTAGTCATCAGTCACAGTCCTTTTCCATACAAGTTGACAGATTGTCAGTGAATCAAATAATTGAAAATCTGTCAACTTGTATAGAAAATAACTGTGACTGATAAGCAAAAAAGTGTGGATCGACCTTTAATGAGTACTCGGTTTAGTACTGAGTGAGAATTTCCCTGGGATATCCCGACGAGATATTGCCGGTCTCCTGTAGTGTGTCCTGTCTAGAAGGTAATCCAGGTGGTAAATAGCGTCTCAAGGGAGACCTAAGTCGAGTACGTTAGGCAGGTCCGTGGCGGGAGAGGAAATGCTGACATGGCCTTCAGTCTAGGCCTGGAGTTCCTCGTACCGATCGCTCAATGTATTGCTGCATACAAAACCTTGCTGATGACACCCTGTTTCCCATGTCAGTGAAAGCTGGATGATGTACTCCACCATTGCCCATTATACTCGGACATAACATCAGTCGCTGCTTCTTTACACATAACTATTTCCTGGCTCTTAATGTCTTTGCAAAAGACATTTAGTCATCGCCATACACATGCATGGTGAAGATGTATAACGGTTAGGCTCTGGTTTGGTTGGCATATGAGCGGGGTGGACCCTCATTGGTTCAACAGTGTTGCGTCGATCCCAGTGGGATTTTCGGGAGCTGCTTTACTTCTATATTAACACTGGCTGGTTCAAAGCACCTCCACATTCATAAATTCCTCATCCTATAAGTTAACCTTCACAGAGATTCTGGTTTCAATTCCACGATTATTTGCGCTAATTAGGCTTTTGCCTCGTTCAGCCTCAGCTACCACTTTTATCAACAAACCAACCAACTATCCCGCTCCCCCCAACAGTTAGATGACCAGTCCTTTGGCTGTGTAAGGCACCCTTACCTGGGAGCAGTTTTTCTGCGAATTCTGAGCGGAGGTCATATATCTCTTAGCACGGGTGTCGTGGTAAAATCCCAGGGCAGACGCATAAATGGGCAGTAATTTTCCTCACCGATAGGAGGAGCATCGTGCAGTCGTGGGTTCGCATCGGCGACCGCGAGCCGGCACTATCTGGTTAAACCTTTACGGTAGGTATAGACGCTAAGCCCCGTTATGGCATTTATTGTCCCCGTATGGCAAGGTGTTAAGACAAAATAATAAAAGCATGCCTGGATGTCCCATTGGAAGTCGTTTGATTTTCTTGACTACTTGGGCATCACAATTTTTGTAATATTTCAACTTTTCAACTATCCATTAAAACGGGCAAGATGGCAAAATATTAAAAAGTTTATATTATTACATATCTAGCAATCGACTAGCCTTTATAAAATTGTACGCTAACTAAAAAAAACTCTAAAAACAAATCATTTCATTCAATTTACAAATTTAAAATATGACTACATACTATATATGTATCTACACCGACAACACCAACAAAAGACAAAATTCAATACTGATTAATCGTTACAATTGATACAACAGGAGTACAAAATGAAACGATAGATTAATTAGTTTCGAATAAATACCATCTGAATTTGAAATAACAAGAACATGCAACAAAAAAATGTACTAGATCACAACCAGTTATTTTATCCTTTTCGTCAATCCGTTAGTACTATAATTAGTTTAGAGCCATTGATTCTCGTACTGACTTTTATACACTAATGTCTTTGGCAATTAAATCTCCTTACAACCATTTTTCTCTATAATTTAAATATAAGTAAATATTTCTTTAGAGGAATGTGTGCTAAAAATGTAAATAGTTTTTTCGTTTCTTTTCTCGTATATCGCTCTCAAATGGATCAGATGAAATTTTGTCTTTTCATCACATAAAATACATGATGTAATAATAAATTTATCTAAATAGTCAATAATGCAAATATGTTTTATAAATGCATATGTATAGGTATATAAATCCAATGGATAGCAACGTGTGTTAGTTTCAATACTACAATTTCAGTTTTTGTGTCTACATATTAATCAAGTTACAGATGCATTATCGTGCTATTCTGGAAGCTGCTGCAATTATAACAATAATGAAAAATGGAAGTATATATAATTAAGCAAAACAATTATACATTATGTGTGTGAATGTGTACGCGTATGAATGTTTCAGATAGACAACACGAGGCGTACGTGAAGATTAGTATGATTAATAAAATTTGAAAACAAAAAATACTTATTCGCCACAATAATATTAATATAGTGTTAATTAAGCCTAATTTTGTGTTAATAGCGTTTCGAGATGGATTTCACACGCACACACACACTGTTTCGCCTACATGTTCGATGAAAATTGATTGAATTTTAGATTTTATTGTCTCGAATTTGTCCAATCATAATGGTGTTTTGTCGTCAATTTTATGAATTTGTGAATTGTAGTGAGAAAAACAGTTTTTAATTTACCTTCCGGACATGTCATTCATATCAACTGAATGATTTGGCGACTGCATATTATGTTGTGGAGTATTCGGCTGACTCATGCCGGCATCGGGATAGCCAGGCGTATGAGCTTTTATGATACTCTTAACATAACCGTTAGTTGTTCGTTGTTCGCCTAAAATGAGAAAGAAAGACAATAAATTAAAAGCATATTCCGTTACAGATTAAAAGTACAATTATTATTTATTTATTTATTATATGAACACTACAATACTACACTAGAACTGGGATACCTACATAATCCCGAAAAACAAAATCTCGCCATTTCAAAATCCCGCCATTCCAAAATCCCGCCATTCCAAAATCCCGCCATTTCCATATCCCGCTATTAAATAATAAAAAATCCCGTCAAAATACCGCCAATTTTGTTTTTATTGTTAACAAAAAATATAGATATGCGTTCGACTTATCAATTATTTACATTAGTTTATGCGCCAAGTTTCTCAAGAAATCCGTTTTTTCATAGTCCTCTTTAGTTGAAAGTAACTGCTGGCTACGTCTAAAGACCTTAGTTTGCTTTTGGATGCGACCTTCGGATCGGGACTGCTCCCCTCGGTTTTAGCTAGGAGCAATTCTATACCTAGTAATTCCATCAGCCAGTACAGACCGATATGGCTTTTCCTTGTGATAAAGTTTAATCGTCTGTGCCAAGCCTCAACATTATTTTGAGTTCTTGGAAAATTTGCTGCAACTGCGTCAGCAATACTCCAGAACTTAGGCGGGAACCTTGAATTGAAATTGAATCACACCGCCTCACTGATAAGAGAATACTAACTAGCTTTCACTTTCCAATCTGTCTAGCAGTATCAATATTTTAACGGCAAATGTGATGTATAGTAAGCTTTTCAATATCCCGTCACAAAAGGTAAGTATTCTTTCATAAATTGCGCGCGCGATTTTTTAAAGAATATGTACTTACCTTTTGTGACGGGACATTGAAAAGCGGGATATTGAAAAGCGGGAAGCGGGGGTTATTGAAATGGCGGGATTTTGGATTGGCGGGATTTTGATTAGACGGAATTCTAATTGAGCGGTATATTGAATGTCTGGATTTAAAAAAAACGGGAATATGATGGGCGGAAAATCGTTCTCAACCCACTAGAACTACATATTTTGCCATCAGCATCTCCATTTTGATTTTGAACCTTCTTCTTGTAGCGGTGCAGAAAGGTATGTAACCTCTGTGCATCTATGTGGGTACGATTTATGGTTCGTCAATGTTTGTGTCCGTGAGGTCTAAGGACAAAAACATAGCTGCTGCGATAGGGTTTTCCCACAGTGATATAGGGGTAAGATCAGTGGGCGCAGCGGGGCATTGAAACAAATGGCCCACATCATGAGGAGTACCATTGCAGTTTGAACAGATGTTTTGGATGTCCGGGTTTATGCGAGAAAGGTACGAATTAAGGCGTGAACAAAAGCCCGACCGAAGTTGAGCTAGTGTTACTCTGGTGGCTCTCGGGAGCCTAATCTCCTCAGGCGAAATTGGTGGTGGGCGCTCTGAGAGGACTCTATTCGCACCTAAACTCGCGATAGACCGATTCACTTCTTCAGTGTGGATCGCTGCAATGGCGGCTCGGTATGTAACTTCATCGTAAGGGTCCCGTTTGTATCCCTGAACCTCTCTCTCAAGGTCTCGTAAACCACGCCTGACATGTCGTGGTGGAGGAATTCGGTCCATGAGATGATTATTGGGATGATCCTCACGGTAGCAACCAACAAGATACTGTTTAGAGAGTAGGAGATTGTGATCACGTATTGGCATCAATTTTGTCTCCTGATGTAAGTGATCCTGGGCAGACATCAGAAGGCAACCTGTCGCGATGCGTAGAGCGGCATTTTGGCAGACCAGTTTGTGTCACATAGACTATGTGTCCAAACTGGGGCTGCATAATCAGCGGCCGCTCGACCCACCGCTTTATAAGTAGCTAGCATGGTTTCTTTATCTTTGCCCCAGGTGCTACCAGCTAGAGCTTTTAGGATGTTATTCCTACTGCGCATTTTTTCACATACTGAAGCTGCATGATTCGCAGACGCCATCATGTTCTCTAGGTGAAGCCCGAGAATTTTGGGTTTTTAACAGTAGGAACAGAATTGTTGCCAATACGTATATCCATCTCCCATCTGATGTCCTCCCACCAAGTGGTTAGAAAAGTCGCAGAAGATTTGGACGCAGAGATGGTGAGGTTTCGGCTTTGGAAAAATGCCTGTAATCGTCCTAGATAGCGATTAATTCGGAGGCGCATTTCATCCTTATCATTCCCTGTGGCGAGTACGGTGCAATCGTCAGCATAGGAAATCACCTCGATTCCTTCAGGTGGTGTGGGAAGGCCGGACATGTAGATGTTGAACAGAGTGGGGGAGAGTACCCCTCCCTGTGGAACACCTAATTTGATTTTCCTAAGCTTAGAACGTTTGCCTCGAAACTCGGTGAAGGAGTGCCGACCAGCTAGATAATTGGCAATCCAACGGATCTCTTGTGCAGGAAGATGCATATTCAACAGGTTTGCTAGGAGCATTGAATGATTGACCTTATCGAATGCACTTGATAGGTCTATTGCCACCAGAATAGTTCTGTGACAACGACTGCGTTGATTTAGCCCATCACGAATGCGTGTAGTGATCGCATCGAGGGCAGTGGTGGTACTATGCATCTTCCTGAAGCCATGCTGGTGAGGTTCTAGCTTCGCATGTGCAACAAGAGTGGGGTGAATAAGGGCCTCCAGCGTCTTTGCGACAGGAGAAAGTATCGTAATGGGGCGGTAGGATTCCCCGAGATTTGCGCTCTTCCCTGGCTTGAGACAGGGAACAATTCGACCTGTTTTCCAGATTTCAGGGATGGCAAGCGTGGACATCGACAAGTTAAAGGCGGCCGTGAGATACTCAATGGCTGGAAGGTCGAGATGTTTCAACATGGTCATCGAAATGCCATCTGGTCCGAGGGCCTTGGAGTTTTTAGCATTCTCGATGACTTTTTTAACCTGGTCCGCTGTAAAAGATGGTATGGTGTCAACATTCCGGCTGCGAATCCGTCTTCTAATTTTGCGCTTGAGGCCGTCAGACTTGGGATGTTCAATAAATTGTTTATTGAACAGGCTAGCACACTGAAGAGGATCGCAGGTTTTAGTGTTGCCAAATTCAATGGCGTTGTTGCCCTTTTCTTTCCGAGGATTGGAAAGGGCGCGGACGGTAGACCATAATTTGCTGACACCTTCATTGAGGTTACATTCATCGAGGTGCTGATTCCATTTCGCCCTCCTATAGTCTTTAACTTGTCGGTCAATTTCGGAGTTAAGCTCCTGAATTCTGGGATCATCAGGGTGAGCGCTTCTGATCTGATCACGTTCATCGGCTAATCTGGCGGCACTAGTGGGAAAGTTAGGCCGAACTTTCGGGATACGTCCTGCCGGAATAAAACATGCCGCGGCTGTGGTAATGACGTTCCTAATATTTTTCTCGGCCTCATGAATGGTGATAGGTGATGTTAGCTCGATGAACTTCGCCGACGAGTAAGCTTTGAAACCATCCCAATCGGCTTTCTTGTGATTGACAAACGTTCGCTTCTCTGACTTAGTCATGTTCGCTGGTTTGTCAATCTTTATCTGATCTGATTTAAGGGTGGTCCGTACTTCCCATCGGGAATCAGCAATTAGGCTGGCACTGACAATAGTTATGTCAGGAGAACTACTGCAAGTGCCCACGACTCTAGTCGGCGAGTCTTCATTAAGTGAACAGAATTCTGAGGCGTCAAGTGATTCGGCGATAGTTATACCCCTGGCATTGTTGTTGAGGTCCGAATGCCAGAGCTCATGGTGCGCATTAAAGTCGCCAAGGATGACCCTGTGCTCTCCGGAAAGGAGAGGACCAATATCGAAACGATAGCCAGAAGGGCAACTAGAGTGAGGTGGTACATATATATTAAATATTTCGATATTAGTACTCCCTGATGGAACTGAGATGGCTTGAATTTCCGCCGTACCGTCAGCAACTACATCTAATAGACAGTAATGTACGGACTTGTGTATTAGGAAGGCAAGTCCACCTCCAGGGTGAGAATCATCCGTGGCGGCCGGTCGATCTTTCCGCAGTATAACATATTCGCTATGGACGCTTAGAGACGAGTTTGCGTGAAGCAACGTCTCTTGGATGGCGGCGATGAGAATTCTGTTGGAACTCAAGAAGTGTGTGATCTCAGCGATTTTTCGGTGAATGCCATTACAGTTAAACTGTAATATAGATAGTGCAGTGAAAACTGCTGGAGGAGGAGGGCCAGGCGTAAGACTGGGTCTGGCATTCCTTATCATATTGTTTGGCGGTGTAGGGGGCAGTGGTGGGGAAGGTGGGCTGGGAGCAGCCCTGGGTTGCCCGGAATTTCTACAACCTGGCGCAACATATGCTAAGGAGTGTTGACCTTGTCTTCGTAACCCTGAACACCTAAAGTGAACCCATTCCCTGCAGCAATTACACTGCACTGATCTGGCATTCGAACCGATACGTTGGTTGCAGACACTACAAATCCATACCTCTGGGCCTGGATTTGTTTCAACACCGGCCCGAATTAGTAAAATTGAGAGCAGCCGCGCCGAGATGTAATGCTCCCAATATGACGAAAAAACACATATATCGTACCCACACATATACACAGACAAACACAACCTTCCTGCATCGAACCTTCAGGGCTCCTGCCGGGGCTCTTGCCAGGACGGCATATTGGCAGTTTTTGGCCGTTTTGCAAAACAAAACGGGTGTGGTCCGCCCCGTAGAGGCAGTTGCCGTAAGACCACTTGATTTTGAACCTCGCCGGCTCAATTGTCTGACCTTTTCATTGCTGTTATATGAAGAATATGGAAATTAACAAAGATTGCACAGGCAATCTTTTCACCACAAGGTCCCTATATTACCAGGTACCATTACTAATTTCTTCCCTGATCAACCCAAGGTAAACCTAATCGAATCTTATATTGGCAAAATGTTGTTTTCCTGATACAAATGGACTGGGGAAGTTTTCAGAAGGCAACAGCCTGTGATCAAACTGGAGCGAAATAACTAGTAACTGCTTGCCCTATCATTTTTTAAGTGACCATCATAGTTTCTTTATCTGCCAGTAAGTTTGGACATTATTTCTACTGTGCATTTGATCAATTGCCGTTTCAACATGCCATGGCGAATCCCTGATGTCTAGATGGTTGGAATCCATCTAGTAGATTCTCCTATGCTTAAAACGCTTCCCTCCGAACTCTGTACCCGAATGCTTCCTATCGACATAATGTTTTCTGAAAGAATACGCATATTTTGGAAGTTGATTGTTAAAGCAGGAAAAATGAACGTATCGAAGGGTCTCTGAAAGGTGAAGCGCAAACATGGCAGTTTTGTCAAAGGGACCTCACGGATAGAATGAGTTATCGCATTTAGGACAGCCTTCTTCCAACATTAATGGACTAGTACGATTCGGAAAAAATTGTGTCTTTTTCGAGTTTGAGCAATACTGCCATGAGAATGGAATGACAACAGCTTGAATTTTGACAAGTAAAACTCTGCAGAGCAGGTGATTAGCATGAAGAGGTTCACTTTACGAATTAGATGTGAATTTCGGTGAAAATTGCTGTTTTTACGAATAGATGCGAACTATTCTAGCCTGTGCTTTATCACGAAAAACAACCAGGGGAAAATAATTAGAAGAATCAGAATTATTGTTTTTCTGAAGCTTCCCGTTATTGAGAATAGAGACATTTGTAGAGTTTTCCTTGTTGTTTTTTGAGCCCCGAAGTTGAAATGAACTATCAATCAATCAATTTTATTCGACCAGTAATGAAAGACAGTATTTTACACTATTATAATAAGGCAAGGCATATATAAATAAATTTAGTAGAATAATAAAAAAGAGTATTAATAAGCTGAACAACATATCCGGAAGTAAGAGGAAAATGGATTTAAACACCTCTTATACATTCTTCCTTCCTTGCCTCGTTCTTTATACCGCTCCATGGTTTCGCGTTGCTCGGGCACATCGCCCGTTTTGGCGGTAATATCTCAGCATATTTCGACAGGCAGCTCTATCTTGGATCGTGTCATCGCCGAGACCAATGCGTTGTTGTTGCTTTTTCATTTGACACATCCAGGTGTTCTTCGGTCTGCCTCTGGCCTTGGGTCCATCAAGCGGAACTTCCATTGATATCGCTTTCTTTGCTGGGTTCTCAGGCGGATGCCGTTGAACATGGCAATACCAATCCATTTGTCGGTCTTCGAGCTTTTCGGTGATTGGTTGGTCTATGGACAAGCTGCCTCGGATGTAGCTACTCTTGATGTGGTCCCTTTTCGTTACACCAACTGACATGCGTAACCTTTTCATTTCAGTCGCTGTCATTTGTTTCGTGTAACCTTCATACATAGTCCAGCATTCTGATCCATACATGAGTGCGGGACGTACAACCGTTTTGTACAACTTGCCCTTTAGCTTCAGTGGCATTTTCTTATCGCAGAAAACTCCAGAGTTTTCTCGCCACGTCATCCACCCAACCTTTGTGCGATGTTTGATGTCATCATCGCATGTAGCTCCGTTGTTCACCATCGAGCCATGGTACTTGAACTTGGTACAAGACTTAAGCTGCTCTCCTTTGACGTACATTTCTGGTATCGGTGCATCTGGGTCTGAGAATGGGCAGCATAAGAACTCAGTCTTTGTTATACTTACCCTCAGTCCATGCTCCTCCAGAATGTCACACCATTTTGTAAGTGCAGCTTGCAAGGCAACGATGTTTGGGCTACTGAGGACTTTATCGTCGGCAAAAAGAAGAGATATTTCTAGGCCGTCGGAGATACGTGTTAATAAGTAGCACATGATGATGTTGAAGAGCAACGGACTCAATACACTGCCCTGATGTACTCCGACATTCACCGGAAATTCTTCTGATTCACCGGCTGTGCATCTAACCTTAGTCGTAGCTCCATCATACATGTCTCGTATCATCCTGACATATGCCTCAGGGACATTAAGTGCTCTCAAGGCCAACCATATCAGATCACGAGGTACTCTATCGAATGCCTTTTCCAAATCGATGAACACAAAGTGCAAGTCCTTTCGTGCTGCTCTATACTTTTCCATTGCAATACGAATGCACTGAATCGCATCGACTGTAGATCGACCTTCAACAAAGCCGCATTGATTGTCATTCAACCGCACAATCTTTCTCAATCGGTTGCAGACAACTCGCTCGTAGATCTTCAGTGTATGAGGTGTTAACTTTATAGCCCTATAGTTGTTGAGTTTGCGTGAGTCTCCCTTGTTCTTATAGAAAGGAAGAAGAAAACTTTCCCTGAAAGCATCAGGCATCGGTTGCCCGCCTTTGATTTTGTTGAAGAGAACTGTGAGCCAACTAAGCCCGACATTTTCCATTTTCAACCAAAATTCCGCGGGGATTTTGTCCGGTCCGACTGCCTTTCCGCGTTTCATCTGATGCATTGCCTCCATCACCTCTTCCTCTGAGCTTTCTTCAATAGTTGTGGTATTCGGCGCAACATCATGAAAAGCTGCTCGAGGAAATTCTTCATTTAGAAGTTCGTCAAAATACTCTCGCATCCTGCTACAAATTGCCGTATCGTCAATCAGCAACATTCCTTGCGAGTCCTCCACGTACTTTGGCGCCTGTATTTCCCGAGCGTTCCTCCTCCTTTGGGTTGCGACCCTAAATATCCTGGCGTCGTGCTTAGGTCTCTCGCGCAAAGACGGTCCTTCGGTCGCAGTCTGAGTTTCTAATTCTTGGTAGAATTTCTCAGCTGCCTTCGCCTTTGCTTGAGCTACCAAGCGCTTTACGTTTTTCCGGCATTGCATATAATTTTCGCGAAGTTGAACCCGTTCGGTTTCACTGGTTGACTCACATTTCGTCCATGCCTTAAATGCGTTAGATTTGGCTTGCACTGCTTCCTTAGTTTCGGTGTACCTCCACCATGTTTCTTTCTTCGTGTGGAGTGGACCTTTTGAAACTCCAAGTGCCTTTTCCGCCTCACTTACTGACATTTCAGCGAAACTATTCCACATTTGTGTTGGACTGTGCTCGGGGCAGTTGGTGTTGTTTTGAAACCACTCCGCCATTTTATCAATGAATGGAGTCACTACAGGTTCAAAGTTGTCGTTTGTGAGATTGTGCCACTTGATTTTTTCGACTGGCTTGGGAGTTCTTCTATTTCTTGCTCCTCCTGCTTTCTAAATAAATTCTGACAGGAGCAAACGATGTTGGCTGACGACAGATTCACCCAAGATCACCTTGCAGTCTCTTACCCACCTTCTCATAAAATCGAAACAGAGGTGGTAATCGATCTGCGTTTCGTGTTTCCTATCTCCGTGTCCACTACTGTAGGTGATCAGGTGTCTCTCGTTTTTCACAAACCATGTATTTAGGATGACCAAACCATGCGATCCGCACATGGTCAGAATAGCTTCACCTTCGTCATTACTGACCGTTGAAGGGCTACCCTTTCCACCATGGCAATCCTCGTAACCATAATTTGATTCACCCACATGGCCATTTAGATCTCCTCCCAAGAACACCAATTCGGTATCTGGAATGGTCTGAAGCAGGGTGTCAACGTCGTTCCAAAAGGCCTCTTTTGCTTCTGGTGGCAGTCCCACTTGGGGAGCATAGGCACTTATTACGTTCCACACCCTTCCGCAGATAACCAATTTGATGCTGATCAAGCGATCACTTCTCTTCGCGACACTTATTATGCTGCCAAGTAAAGACGACGCCAGAATAATGCCAACTCCGTTTCTTTGATTCGTAACTCCATAGTAGTACAATTTGTACTTCTTGGAATTAGTAAGAAACCGGGCTCTGTCGATATGGGTATTTCGCCACTTCGTCTCCTGCACGCACATAATGTCTATCCCCCTCCGCTTCATGATATCCTAAATCTCCTCGCTCTTCGACGTCATGGAACCTACATTCCAGCTTGCAACCCTCAGCTTCTCCACAGTGTAGTTGGACTGCCTTATATTGCTCGCCCCCGGAAACGTTCGAGCTTTGGCGCGAACTAAGTTCGCCTTCTACGAGACACGCCGGGAAAAGCGGTGGCATCATTCGTAACCCATGCCACAGGGCATGAGTAACGGTACATATGATCACCGGAAAATAAAATCTCCGAAAAACAACATGCTGAAAAGGTGTCCGCCAAAGAAAAATTCACTAGCTGAAAAAAAGGAATCGAAATAACTTCAATACGGCAGCCATATCCAGTTTCGCATTTTGGTTGGATACAGTTGAACAGCCTGAATATACGCTGACTATCTTTTAATGTTCTTTGGTGGGATTTAGTTCATTTGAGCATTCTAAAATCGAGTTACTCGCTTAAGTCCGTCAGAGAAAAAAATTCCGTTTGTTGCATATATCTTTTCCGTTATTGCACCAATCGAAGAGTTTGATAGCTTATGCACTCGATATACTCAATATTTTGCTAATTTTATTTTCCGATAATTGCCTGGAAGGCTATAGCTGTAGGCTGTACAGACTTGTTAGCGTTTGGTTTTTTTATTCTCCTTTGGCTCCCGCTCCCGCGTTTCTTGTTACACACAAAGAGCAACGAATCTGATATGTCTAACATTTTTGCCTATCCTTTTTATACCCTTCGCTTATTAGGCGAAAAGGGTATATTAACTTTGTCATGAAGTTTGTAACGCATTGAAGGAAGCATCTCCGACCATATAAAATATGTATATATATGATCAGCGTGACGAGCTGAGTCGATTGGACGATGTCCGTCTGTCCGTCTGTCCGTCTGTCTGTCTGTTGCGACGCGTTTCACTCGGCCAGTTTAAAAGCTATGGAGCTGAAATTTTGCACACATGCTTCTTTTTGCTGCAGGCAGTTTGTATGTTTGAATCGCTAAAATCTGACAAGGGGGTCGTGGGGCTGCCATACAAACCTACCCCCCAAAATTAGGTTCTTCTTAGAAAAACTTTTTTATTTATCCACCAATTTCAATCTAATTTCACACAAATGTGTTTTAATTGGTGACACACGACATATGTAAAAATCGATCAAATCGAACAATGGGGTCGTGGGGCTGCCATACAAACCTAGTCCCCCAAATTAGGTTCTTCTAAGAAAAACTTTTTTATTTTCTCATAGATTTCAATAAAATTTCGCACAAATGTGTTTCTAATGATACCACAAAACATATGTAAAAATGGACCAAATCCGACCATGGGGTCATGGGGCTGTCATACAAACCTAGCTCCCAAATTAAGTTAAGTTTACACACCAATTTCAACCAAACTTCACACAAATGTGTTTCTATTGATGACACAAAACATATGTATAAACAGATGGAGTCGGACCATGTGGTCATGGGGCTACCATACAAACCTAGCCCCCCAAAACAAATTTTCCTAAGAAAAACTTTTTTATTTGCACACCAATTTCAATCAAACCTCAGAAAATTATATTTCTATTGATGCCACATAACAAACGTGAAAATAAATGAAATTGGACTATGGGGTCGTGGGGCTACCATACAAACTTAACCCCCAAAATTGGGTTCTTCAATAAATACTTTTTTATTTGTATACACAAATTTCAACCAAACCTCATGAAAATGTATTTTGATTGATGTTACAAAACATATGCAAAAATGAGTTATGGGATCATGGGGCTGGCATATAAACCCAACCCCCAAATTAGGTTCTTCGAAGAAAAACTTTTTTATTTGTCCACCAATTTTAACCAAATCTCATAGAAATGTGTTTTAATTGATGCCACAAACATTCGTAAAAATTGATGGAAAGGCCATGCGTTCATAGGGCTGCCATACAACCCCCCCCCCCCTTCCTCTTTCTGGTTCTTATAAGAAACCCACGTCCCCCGCTTCTCCCAATAAATCTTCGACACGGCACTTCTGTGAAAATTCAAAAGCATGGAAGCGGGGAGGACTGAACACAAGTCATAGGTACGCCCGAAAAAACTTTTAGCCCGAGGGGAGCGAAGGGTATCCAAATTTCGGCCGCGCCCGAAATTAGCCTCGGTCTCGTTTGAGTTCTCTTATTGCGAGCTCGAGAAAACTCGGAGGTAAGTTTTGTTGTGGCATAAACAGGCAGAATTATATCAGTTATATTCCTTCCCACTTTTTTTTGGAAGCACTGGTGCAGAAAACTTCTTCTTCTTATAAACTGATAGTTCAACCATACAAAGAAAGATAGAAAGACGTAGAATGGTCCACCTCGTGTACATGAGCGTACGTGTGTGACCAGAAGATGCACTCGCCCCTCTTCACCTACCCATCTGAAACAATGCACAAGTTTGGTCATTGAATTGTCAACTTGACAACCACATAATTATTATTTTTCCTCTTTCTCAGTCATTTACATGGGCGTAGCATTTTAGTTCAGACACATTTTCATCATCATCGATGTGGCACGATAGCGAAACTTCGGAGGCTTGGGTTAGGGTCTATGTTTCGCATCTATAGCATAGCACGGGTTGGATGATCGTTTTATATACGCGTGTTCCTGTGCGCATGCTTCAAGTTAATAATTGGGAGGACCAAGAAAGACGTCTTATTGGCTAGTTGTATCCGTCGCTTAATTTCGTCGGTTTCGTTTGCCTCCTTTGATAAGTTACAACCCAGTTAGTTAAAGTTGTCTACATACTCGATATTGAGGTCCCCCACTGTGATGCTCTTATTTACTGGCGTCCTTGTTTGTGATTGCATCATTGCCTTTGTTTTGGTTTCGATGATATGCAGTCCAACTTCTTTTGCGGTGTTATTGAGATTATGCAGAAGGCTTTCCGCATCACCGAATCATCGGGACATGATGTTAATGTCGTCGGCGTACGTTGCTAATTGAGTCGACATGGCTCGAATTACATACTCCAGAGCAAGGTTGAAAAGCGTCGGCGCCAACCCATCGCCTTCGTGAGTCCAGTACGAGTTTTAAATAGGTCAGTGAGTATGTTCTGCACTCTGACCTGCGAGACGGTATTCTTCTTCTTTTAGCGGTACAGAAAGGTGTGAGACGGTATTAGTCATCGTCATCCTTATGAGTTGCACTAGCTTTGCCGGTATACCAAAATGCAGCAATATGCTGTACAGTACACTTCGATCGATACTGTCGTATGCGTGCTTGAAGTCGATAAAGATTTGATATACGCCGATGTTATATTCCCAGCACTTCTGGAGTAATAGCTTCAAGGTAAAAAAAAAGCTGATCAGTCGTTGAGCGATCAGGTCTGAAGCTGCCTTGATACTCCCCAATGATTCGTTCTGCGTACGGGTTAATTCTCTTTTCCAGAATTTTCGATAAAATCTTATAATTTGACGCTAATGCTAGACTAGTGTCAACTCCGTTTCTTTGATTTGTGATTCCATAGTAGTCGAATTTTTACTTGTTGGAATTCGTCAGAAACCGGGCTCTGTTGATATGGGTATTTCGCCGGTTTGTCTCTTGCACGCACATAATGTCTATCTCTCTCCTCATCATGAAATCCTAAATCGCCTCGCTCTTTAACGTCATGGAAACAAAATTCCAGCTTGGTATTTTGGCACTAGTGTGTGGAAAAGTAAATTCAAGGACTTTCCCTTCACATCCTCGCAACCCATACACTCCCACACTAAGCTATGGGAGGTCTGGTTGATGTTAAATTGTGCCTGAGGCTTCAGATGTTATGGTTGCCTGCAACCTTCACATACTATCGGCCAAGCACCCTCTTGCCTATGCATCACTCGCCGCAATCTGATCCACCTCGGATTAGGGATTGGATTTGTTTTCACTTGAAGAGTTTTCATCTCCCCTGTCCCTTTAGTCGCCGCCTACGATACACCGGAAAAAGTGTTATTCTTGACTCCCATGCCACAGAGCAGAAACCAGTTTTAATTGAGCATAAATAGCAAACAATTATTTACGTACGGCCAAATGAAAATAAATAAAAGTAATATTCGGGCATCGACCCGTTTTCTCAAGCAAATCAAATCATACCAACCGTAAAAGCCTCTACCATTTACATAATATTTAAACTAATCCTTAACTAAAAAAAATAAACAATCAAAAGCATCACATACAATTACCTCCTGGAGGTGAGTAAAAGTTGGCGAAAGCTTCATCCTTCGGTATGTTTGGATACAAATATTTCAGATGGTCCAAATCATGAATCCGGTCGGCCAGGGCGCGAACGTTCAAATCTTTCGCTGTCCACGGTTGTAGATTGAAAACAGTCACCGTGTCAGTTACACATGTCCACGCTATTGTTATGCCACCTAAACAACACACACAGAAGATTAACATTACGGACCAATGCAACACAAATTAAAGAACCCACCTAATTCACTATCGGAGAAACGCAACAAAAATGTTCCGTCCGGACACTGTCTCAACTGATCCATTGACTGTTCCTTATTGATAAAACCAACAATACGTCCGGCTTGCCACGGCCCCCCCAAATGATCTTTTGTCAGTTTCATAATTGCAAAGAACCAATCCCAAAATGTAAAGGTTCGTCCCGGTAGGGGTTCCTTGCAAAATTGACCCCATTTAACACATATTTTTGTGTCATCCGTTTTAATCTCATTTCGGAAGATTTTTTCGCCTGAAAATGAAAAACGTTTAGAAAAAATCCCGTTTTATGAAGATATTTGCATCTTACATAGGAATCGCATGTTGTCAAGAGTGAGTTCACGTTTAGTTTGCGAATAGAATTTGGTATTGAGTGCCGCTGATAATTTCGCCCATACCACATGTTCCGGCACTTGGAACGGTTCACGTGTAATATCGGCAAATGCATTGTCCCAGGTGATTGTGGCCCACGATTGTGGTTCTTGATTTCCGTGCACAATCACAACGACGGGGAGCGAGAGCGTCCATGCCTGTAAGAGATTGCAAGTGTTAAATAAATCTCGAAAAGATGCAAAATATAAATGATCTTACTCGTATTCTGTACTCTCCGAACGAAGTGGTTGTGTAAAATAATAAAGCAAATTTCTCGTCCATTACGCTTTCTGTTCCCTTCTTTTCCGCTCGCTTAATTTTCTTCAGTTGCATATTTCTGTAATATAGTCGAGAATTAGTTTTTGTTTACTCGAAGATAGCAATCATCAATTTACCTGAAGCTTGCTGTAAAGTGACGAGTTTGCGGCTGAAATTCCATTGCACTACTATTGTTTGTGATTTCCCCGGACGAGCCCGGCGGGCAATCGTTCATTGGACGCTGGCAATAATGCCGTTGTGCTTGTTGTTCTGCCAATGAAAATAAACATCAGTGAATCATGCATCAATGACTTTGGCACTCATGCTTACCTGATAAAATCAAACATTCTACTTGGACGTTTGTTGCACTTATAGCTAATTGTTGGCCAATAAGCCAACGCACTGTTGCAGCGAATCTACACAGAGAGGAAAAATATTCAATTACAAATAAATTGATTGTCAGACAACATCTCTCCACTTACCTAGTATTGGTTTTCATCACCTGGGGTGGTTGTTTTTCAACAATAAACGACGAGATTATTAAGTCTTGCTGAAGTGTCATCACATTTTGTATAATCAACTCCAAAATTGATTTCTCACCAATGTACTGTTCCCAGTAGCCGAGAAGTTTCGACAAAACAGTACGCAAAGCCGTAATAATTTCCAATAGTGCTTCGACCCATTCTTGGATTTCATCCAAATTGTCTTTGTACGGTTGTCCATTGCCGCCTAGCGCTTGTGATCTGGCCCAATTCTTCAACTCGACGTTGATCACTTGATGTAACACAGTCTCGTAGTGTACAACGAATGCACGCAATTCATTCACCAGCGCATCCTTTTGTGCAATCATTTCCATATATTGATTCTGAATGAGAGCTTTCATGCGATCCTCATAGGCCTGATTTGCATTGACCGCATTGTTCATTTGCAAGGTGCGGAGTTCATTCGAGCTTGTTTGCAATTCATTGCAAAGTCGCTCCACTTCCTTTTCATTCGCCACGATCGTTGTCAGTGCTTGTGTTAGATTACCTCTTATCTGGGTTGTAAGCTCGTGGGGGGGATGATGATTGCCATTCGATTGGCATGTGCGCATCATTTGTAATTCTTGGTAAATACCGTTTCGCAAATGACGATAGTAGTCTTCTTCGGGAAATTGATCAATTGTGTCGAAAATGGCCGTGGGACCGTTATAGGTTCGTTTAAATTCTGCTTTTAGGCCCTGAACAAAATTGTGTGCCACTTCGTTGAAGTGGGGGTCACTTTCTGAGATGTCCTGTGCCCTGTTGATAGTTTTCGTAAAAAAAATAAATTAATATTTATGCACTCGTAAAAGCTTAACGTAGATTAATGTCTGTGTGTGTAAAATATTATTTCTTTTCTTTTTTGTCTAGTAACAACAATATGGTAGGATACCGGTTTCACCAATATCATCACTGCGAATTTGACCAGGACCAATAGAGCACCCTCCGAATGAACTTTGCCAAGCGATTTACTCAGTGGGATGCATAGAATCGCTCTCTGACGATACATTGATTAGACAATATAAAAGGAAATGCTGAAGAAAGTAGTGCAAGGCAATTCATTTGCTGCCTGATGCTGTTTGCCTTCATAAGGCCCTCTACATTTCAGGGGAGCTGTGTCGCGGAGCCTGCGAACAAGGAATGACAACCGAGTAGGGGGGAGGAACAACAACAGGGAAAACTGTTACAGTGGTGCTTAAGGGCAAATATTGGGGTAAATAAAGTCGGCCGTCATTCGTCTAAATACGCAGTAACCTCAAATGAACTGATGACGATACCCAATGTAAGAGACTACAAAAGGTCGAAATGAAATGAGCAGCCTTTTAGAAGGGGAAAAACTACCAGGCCATTAGACCTGATGGCATTTCAATGACCATGATGAAACATTTCGGCCTTCGCGCCCTGGACTATATCACGGCAGCCTTTAACTTGCCTGAAAATCCTATCGACCAATTACGATACTGTCCCCAGTCGCAAAGACGCTGAAGGCCCTCATCCACCCCACTCTTGCCGTAC
This sequence comes from Microchrysa polita, assembly GCA_949715475.1. Lineage (NCBI taxonomy): Eukaryota > Metazoa > Arthropoda > Insecta > Diptera > Stratiomyidae > Microchrysa > Microchrysa polita. Next base: position 62,947,742 of record OX454421.1, on the reverse strand, counting down.
ATACTGAGCTAGGATCTCACCAGCATGGCTTCCGGAAGATACACAACACAACTACAGCCCTCGATGTGATATCGAACCGCATCAGTGAAGGGCTGAATCCGCAACAACCTTGCCACATATCAATTCTGTCTAGTGCATTTAATCACTCAATGTTGCTGGCTGATATGCTGAATACGCACATTCTTGATCAAGAGTTACGTTGGATTGCTAACTAACTAGCTAATCGGCAATCCTTCGCCGAGTTTCCAGAAAACCTTCAAGGCATTGGAAGATTCAAATAGGTATTCCAGAGGGGGGGGGGGGGTACTCTCTCCCACCTTGTTTAATATCCTCTTAGCCGGGATTCCAGAACCTCAGCATGGAATCGAGCTATGCTGACGATTGCACCGTACTCGTCACGGGAAAAGATTGAGAAGAGATGCGATCCCAACTAAACAAATATCTAGGTCGCCTAGAAGCATTTCTTAAATGCAAAAATCTGTCATTTATGCGTCTAAATCCTCTACGACTTTTCTTACCACCTAATTGAGGAACTATAATTGCAAGGCTGATGTGTTGACTGCGGTTCGAACAGTACCTGATTATGCTGCTCCAGTTTGGTCCACTGTAGTTTGCGATACCAACTAGAACAAAATTCAAGTATGTATGTCAGAATAATTCTCTACGCTACAGGATGTCTTCTGATATCAGCCCAGGACCATTTCCATCAGGAGACTCAGTTGATGCCAATACTCAATCATAACCTTCTACTATCTAAACAGTATCTGGTCTCAAGGATACCTTAAGTGTTCAATAGAATTGAATATTATATTTCAAGGTAGGTAACTAGCTACCTTGACTTCAAGTGAGGTTGACTATAGAAAATTTCAGGGCTAAAATCGCCTTAAATCGAGGATGCATTGACTCGTAAATATAATTGATTTCAACGAAAAACTACTGGAAATGACATTTAATTTTTTGAATTGCGGCATCCTTGACTAAAGATCTCCTTGAGTTAAGGTATGTTTATAAATACGGGCCTAGGTGTGAATAGAGTCCTCTCAATGCTGCTACCATCAACTTCGCCTGACGATATTAGGCTCCCGTGAGCCTACATATAACCACTGTAGGAAATATATTCTTGATCGCAGGGGAAAACCCTATCGCAGCTTCAGTGTTCTTGTCCCTTGACATTACGAGCGAGGACCACTCCTGATTTGCCCTAACTTCTAGTGGAGCATGGTGCGTTGGCGACTACCGTGTGTAGTCGTCTGCATAGAAGTATTGGTTTCCGGAATATTGATTCGGGATACCAATACTCATCGTCAAGTATTACGCTTCACCATAGTTGCAAGCCGAAATGCATCTGAATAAAAAATAAATGGAAATTGTGTGATTTTAAAAACTTCGTTTTTCGGCTTATTTCAGTTTCGGGTTTGTAAGGATCAAAAAAGGCTATTTCGTGTGAATCAAGACCCCAAAATTTTTCCTCAAAAATTTAAGTGATTAAAAAATATCCCCTTTCTACAAATAATTTAGCATACGACAGCATAACCTCTAAATTCACCTTCTATTTTATTCCACGGAAATCTGTTTGGAATGCGCGCTACAATTTCTTACAGAGGAACCCGCATCCAAAGAGGTAGCAACCAAGTTCATGGCGAAGCTGAAACATCTCGCCAATGATTGTCAATTTCAGTCCTTACTCGACAGCATGTTGATAACACAGTTCATCTGCGGTCTCAACGATGAGTCAGTTCAACGTCGTTTGTTACAAGAGAAAGAGGACATCATCACAAAAGATTCCGCTATCGATACAGCAACAGTGTCGGAGAGCGCAAAACAACAACAGCAGATTAAAGAATCCGTTCATCGTGTCAAATCAAACGACATTCCAATTTAACGTGAAGAGCAACTGCGCCTTTGTTTTCGCTGTGGTATTAGTCATACCGGACAAAGCAGATACACTAACAGCATCTGCAAGTGCTGTCAGAAGAAAAGACATTTAGAGAAGGTTTGGCTCTCTGTGGCAAATAAAGAAGAATGGCGGCGTGGTCCCAATCGGCAAAAAGAACTGATTACAACCGAAAGTCGATAAACAATATTAAAGCAATGTCATCAAACCAACAGTTTGCGTCCGTTAGCATCGGTGGACATATCGTCCGGTTCGAAGTAGACAGCGGATCTCCATATACAATTATTATTATAAATTAACAGAAAAACGATTAACATTCAGGATTTTCAAGGAACCCGGATTGATGTTATAGGGAAAACACTAATCGATATATAGCATTTCCCAATTGAATTAAACCTTATCCGAATTGGAAAAATCTCTATCCCAATTGAAAAAATCCATATCCCAAATGAAAAAATCTTTTTCCCAATTGAAAAAATCTCTATCCAAATTGAAAAAATCCATATCCCAAATGAAAAAATCTTTTCCTCAATTGAAAAAATCCCTATCCCAATTGAAAAAAACCATATCCCAAATGAAAAAGTTTTGAATGAAAAATTATACATATTTGCCAAATTAACAAAATGTGTAATAATGTATTAATGCTAATGATTCCATAATTCTTACTCTTTAAAGTTCGACTTCGAAATCAGTTGTCTTTGTAACGTTGCTGACTACACACGGTAGTCATCAACGCACCATGCTCCACTAGGAGTTACGGTAACCGAGAGAGAGAGAGAGAAAATTCGATGTACAGGGACGCTTGACAAAATTATTTATTTGTCGAGCAAACGGTAGTAGTCTGGCTGGTCTAGCGGTTAGTGCGCGCACCTTCGGTGCACAGGGTCATGAGTTCGAATCTCACCGTGGATCATGGTGTTTTTCGAACTCACGAGCTTGTGACAGACTATGATCTCACTCAGATGTTAAACGAGTACCCATTTATGGGGATAAATAACACTGCTGAGCGTGATGCTGATCTCATTACCTCAACAAAAAGCAGATAAGATCTTGGAAATGGGAAGTCACTAACACATTCTGCGGCCTTAGTCCAATGTTGGATTGTCGCGCCTGTTATTTATTTTTATTAAACGGTTCTTGTAGGTTACAGCTATTGTTTTCAATAACAGTTAATTGAACAGCCAAGATTATTTTTTTTTGTGATAGTATAGTGCAGTTTATTGTGATCAGTGAAGGGCAGTGCAAGTGTCATCGTTAGTGATTTTACGTACAAATCCGAAACAGTATGCAGTTTTCTGAATCAAGTAGGGATAACTGAATACGTTTCCGGATAGAATATATAAATTAATTTCCTAATCAAATATGTGGATCTCTAAAACAAAGAATGAATTGCATAAAATTAAAAAATTATTATAATTTTTGTTCAATATCAAATTTATTTGGAAATAAATTCTTTCCATTTGACAGAAGGATATTTTCATTGGGTAAAAATGTTATTTCAGGTTGGAAATTTTTTTTTTTATTTGTTGTGGAGATTTTTTCATTTGGGATAAGGATTTTTTCTTTTGGGATATGGATTTTTCCAATTGGGATAGGGATTTTTTCAATTGGGATAAGGTTTAATTCAATTGGGAAATGCTATAATTTATAACAACATGAAAGTTGCTGGTCTGCCATTGTTAGTGGTCAGCTGCATTTCTACCCCAATCGAGGGCACCGAGTGAATATGTTACCGACAGTAATGGACGTATTAGAAGAATACGCAGACGTATTTCAACAGGGAATGGATTCAGGACCACCGGTCCAACAGGAGAAAGAAAATGCACGACCTGCCGCTTTTAAGCCAAGAAACGTACCTATGTACCAAATAGGGTTCACCATACGGTTAATCGTGTGAGCTTCGGAGCTGGCGGCTTCGCATAACCCGAGCCTCGAAGGGGCTAGTTAGGGAGAACGGCCTTGGTGGAAGATGCATACGCGCCTATATCTAACTAGTTTGTGAATTGATGACAACACGGCCCGAATCACATTGCTGACTAGTAAACTGAAGGGGCCGCCTGGATGTGAAAAGCAGCGCTACGAGTCTGCTTAAAGCAGACGAGTAGTCACAGTTCCAACGAACCTGGGATGTGCACATCTGAATTTAACGTTAGGCCTAACCATTAGGGGGCCGAAGGAGGATCCCACCTGCTAAAGAGAAGTCTTTAGCGAATAGTGTACCAAGGCGTTGGTCTCGCGGTGGCTGTCGGTTGTTAAGCAAGTCATCGAACTGGTGATGCAGCCCTGGGGTTCAGTTCCTGAAGGTGAGTGCATTCACCGGATGGAGAAATCCCCATCTGACAATAAGACCTTGTCAGTAAAACGCCGAAGGTCCGAACCGTCCGCAGGACCGGGAGATAAGGCCGTAACGGCTAGGTGCTCCCCTGAAGGTATACCCAATAGATGGTATCTATGTACGGTAAACCCACAGATAAAACCTTATGCTCACAAGGTACCTTCAGTAAATGATTTGATTGCTCGTATTGAAAACAGCAGAATATTTGCAAGTTGGATATGTCCCAGACATATCAACAATTGTCAGTCACGGCAGAGACGGCCAAGATTCAGGCCATTACCACCCATAAAGGTAGGTATATCGATAAACGCCTTCAGTTTAGAGTCGCAGCATCACCGGGCATTTTCCAAAGTTTAATGGAGGGCATGTTAGGCAAACTGCAGGGAGTCTTGCCTTATTTCGACGACATAATCATCATAGCGACTGATGAATTAGACCTGGCTGTCAAATTACGTGATGTGTTAAACATTTTCCAGGAAAATGGTCTACGATTGCGAAAAGACAAATGCGATTTCGCATCACACTCAGTTCCTTTGCTTGGTTACCAAGTTACAGGAGATGGAATAAAGTCGATTTGCTGCAAGATTGATGCAATAAAGAATGCACCGTTAAAGACAAAAAAGAGAGAACTGCAAGCCTTCATGAAAATGATAGGATTTTATCAATCCTTTCTATAGAATAAGGCGGCTACAAATGCAGAGCCTCTACATCGCCTTTTAGGCAAGAATGTGGAATGGACGTGGACAAAAAGACATACATCAGCAGTAGAGAAGTTAAAAATGCACTGTCTTCTGATCAGGTATTGGTGCATTACAGCCTACAACGACCAGTAGGAATTGTTGCGGATGCTTCATTGTTCGGAATTGGAGCAATTTTGTATCACACGAAGAAAATGGATTGGAGAAACCAATTGCTGTTTACTCCAGGACGTTAGCAGTTGCAGAGAAAAATTGCGCACAAACGGACAGAGAAGCAGTCGCGATTAGTATATAAAATATGGACCAATTTTTGGTCTAAGTGCGCCTAGCGCTAGTCAGGCGGCCCCTTTACCTAACATAAACACGCGCGACAATCCAGCATTGGACTAAGGCCGCAGGATATGTTAGTGACATCCTATTTCCAAGATCCTATCTGCTTTTTGTTGAGGTAATGAGATCAGCATCACGCTCAGCAGTGTTATTTAATATCTGAGTGAGATCATAGTCCGTCACAAGCTCGTGAGTTCGAAAAACACCATGGATCACTGTGAGATTCGAACTCATGACCCTGTGCACCGAAGGTGCGCGCATTAACCGCTAGACCAGCCAGACTACTAGACTACGATGATATTGTTCCGTTTACTTCAGCCGAGCTAGCAACACGTTCCGCGAAGAACTGCATTTTGTCAGAGGTTTTAAAATACGCTCGAGACGGGTGGCATGCATCATCAAAAGCGTTAAGTACGGAATTAATCCTTTACTACGTGAAACGAAACGAAATCTGGGGAGCATGAGCCGCTATTCCAATATGTGCACGCAAAGAGATATTGCGTACATTGCACGTAAAACATCCAGGTGTAGTAAAAATAAAAACATTAGCCAGGCAGTACGTGTATTGGCCGTCCATCGATAAAGTCATTAAAGAACTAGTGGGACGCTGCAACAAATGTCAAGAAACTAGATCGGATCTCAGGAAGATTATACATCCATGGGAACAAGCGGAGAAGCCCTGGTTACGTATACACGTTGATCATGCAGGACCATTCATGAATAATATTGCAGGGTAGTGTGTCAGGACTATTAGTCAAACAAAACAAAATTGGGTGAAGGCCTAAATCCTACGTCAAACTGATTTTCGTGTTTACTCCGCGAATTCGAGGATGGCGATCTACACAAAAGGCACGAATTCCGGTTGCTAAAACGGACTCACGAGGAGCCCGAATTCTTTACGCCACAGAGATTAAACGGTACTACTAATTTTGAGTTGCAGGAAGCGTTGAAAGAGCCAGACCATAGTCGATCGTTCGAAGACACAACAACAGAGAAGGTTTCTATGTACGAAGAGCAAGTAGGGGTTGACAGTGAGTTGAACCTCCAATCTACCAATGTGAATCCAGCAACTGCGCTTAGCGGATGTTGATTGAGAATATAGGCATATGCTGACAAATTTAACATTTGCTTGAATACATGGATTTGGATTTACCCTGTATGTTTTCAAGATTTGGCTATAATCCAATTTGGATTATACAGATTCATCGTGTATGAGATGTTGAAGACTAAAATCATTTAAGACGATGAGTTGCACGTAGCACAAACCAATTTATAGCAAGAGCATTAATTGATCCACGGAAAATTTATATTTTTCAGGAAAAACTGCAAAAAAAACTCAAAAACGGTAGGTCGCAGTAACGTGGACCATGTCTCAATCGATTCAGCATGAAAAATTACATACAAATTAGGTGGTGCTTATTTTATATTTTACCTTAACGAAAAGTTACAGATCAATGACCGCTTTTTGCCATTTCGTCTCATTGTGTTGGTCCGATTCCGCCCATTTTCAATACGGTCCAAGGTTTTACCTTCAATATTTCGGGAATTATCGTGCGAACGGACAGACAGACGGACTTGGCTTATTCGAATCGGAGAGAGATCCTGATCATTTCTATATGTCATATCTTTGATGTGTTACATAATATCGGCGAAACAAAAACAAGAAGCTCTATACCATGTTATGGGTATAGGATATAAAAATCGTTTTGTTTATCCAAATTGGACAAGATGGAAGAAAAAAGTGTACACAAACAAATCGGCCGACAAACTACTCTGTGTGGAGGCGACATACGTTTTGTTCTTAAATTAGTCTACTTTAAATTCAATTTATACTTACAATATTGCCTGTTCAATCCATTTTGCACATACATAACGTAATTCCGATTGAAATTTTTGCTGATAATAATTCTCCATGATTTGCTTGAAATCAGCCCGTTGGGCTATTTTCTCCCACAAACTCATTTTGTGGTTTTAAGAAAGCCTGAAATGAAAAAGAATAGAATTTGTTCCTCATCATAAATTTTCAAAAACTTTTAATTTATTGAAATTTGAATAAATATGTAATTGTAATATCTACATAATGTACATATCGCACATTTGTCAATGGACACACAATATTTATAAAAACAAAAAAACAATAATATTTATAACAAACAAACATCCAACGTCCAATATAATCCATCAGTCAATAAAAACCACGAAAGACGATACACATGTTTGAAAATTACCTAGAAATAACCGGTGAGCTTGTATAAAATGTTCACGAACATAATATAGCCCACGGAAGGGAGTATTTACTTACAATATCGTTTTATTATGATTTACAATAAATATTGGATTTTTATTATGGCGAAGCATACAAAACAGTTTTTTTTACAAGACGGGATGGAAATGTGTTCAATTTATGTATTACGATAGAATCAATCTTTTTTTGTACCGTATCTGTTGTAAAAAAAATGTTGCAAATGTATTGTATGAAGCAACACAATCAAACATTGAATTTCTCTCTCTATCGATATACTCTCATTTCTACCGGTATTGCATTGTACATTAATACATTATCATGAGTTCATTTTTAGTTCATCGAATAAAGCCTTTGTAACTACACGTCCGTCGTCTTTTAGTTTCAACAGGTTATGGGCCCAGGTGTTCGCGTCAGCTTATAATTGGTTGATAAAGTGAAAGTTTAATTGCAGAAATAGTAAAAATGTCCGCGCTCGGTTCATTCGGTGCAATTGAAAAACTCGACGATACTAATTATTCGTCGTGGTCAGTGCAAATGAAAAGTGTACTTATTCATTCTGACCTTTGGAGTGTTGTCTGCGGTAGAGCTGTGAAGCCCGAAGATGTGCAGAGTCCTGAGAGATTAGCGTTCGACACTAAGGACGAAAAGGCATTGGCTTCAATTACTCTGTGTATTAAGCCGACGCAAATAACCCACATCAAGAATTGCGAAACGTCAAAGCAGGCCTGGGACAAGCTAATGGACATGTACCAACCACGCGGTCCCGCACAAAAGATCACGCTGGCAAAAAAGCTTTTATACCATAGAATGACGGAAGGGGTCAAAGTATCGAGTCATATAAATTAATTTACGGAATTGGTTGAAAAACTGGCGGAAATTGGTTTTTCGCCTCCAGAGGAAGTACTAGTAATAATACTCCTAACAAGTTTGCCGAAGTCCTATGACAATTTCGTAGTCGCAATGGAAACCCGTGACGATCTTCCAACGTTAGCCGCATTAAAAATTAAAATTTTGGAGGAAGGCGAAAGGAGGAAACAAGTAATTGAAACTGATGCAGTTGCTTCTGGTAGCGGCGATCAGCAAGCGTTCGTTGCGCGTTCAAACTTTAACAAAGTCAACGGCAAAAATTACAGTAAAAATAGCGGCAGAAAACAAGTCGGGAAGTGCTACAATTGTGGTCGTCGTGGTCACTTTGCCGCCAACTGTAAAGAGCCCAAAAAGGAAGAAAGAAGGGAGAAATCATTCTCTTTACGTAGCTCTCAACTAGGCTGCAGCTTATCCAATCGCACTTGGTGCATCGATAGTGGCTCAACATCACATTTATGTTGTGTGCGTGATGCGTTTGAATCATTTGAAGAGCATAAAGAGCTAATTTCTGTGGCTGGTGACAACTTCGTCACAGCTGAGGGGCGAGGAAATGTACGTTTTCAGTGTGTTGATGGGCGGTATATTTCTCTAAAGAATGTGTTGTATGTGCCGAAGATTCAAACGAACTTCATCTCGGTTAATAAAGCGGTTGAAAACGGACTAAAAGTGATTTTCGATGAGTCTCGCGTTGTGATTTCGGACAAGAATGGTGAAGTAATCCTGGAAGGCATAAAAAATAATGGACTGTTTCTCGCTGAATGTGTCAAAAATGCGTGCTTCTCGAATGTGACAATCAACTCAGCCATTAAATGGCATAAACGCCTCGGTCATTTAAATTTCGCGAGTATGAAAGACATGGTGAAAGATAATTTAGTTATTGGTTTAAATTTAAACAACGTTCCGCAGCAATGTGTATGTGAAATATGTGCTTTAAGCAAAATAACTGTCAAACCATTTCGCGAATCCGAAAATCGCGGTGTTAATATATTGGATTTGGTACACACAGACATATGTGGTCCAATGAACGTACCTTCAATCGGGAACTCAAAGTACTTTGTAACGTTCATTGATGATAAATCGCGGTTCGTATTCGTGTATTTTTTAAAATCAAGAGACGAAGTTTTTAAAGTATTTCAGTCTTTCAAAAACATGGTGGAAAATCAAACAAACCGAAAACTAAAAATCTTACGAAGTGATAACGCGAAAGAATATATTGGAAAACAATTTGAAAACTATTTAAATGAAAATGGCATAACGCGCCAGTTGACGGTCCCGCATACTCCGCAGCAGAATGGAGTAGCTGAGCGTGCCAATCGCACGTTAATTGAAATGGCTAGGTCAATGTTGCTCCAATCTGGGCTAAAGGAACGATTCTGGGCAGAGGCTGTGGCAACGGCAGTTTACATTAGGAACCGGGTTTCATCGACAGCCGTGAAGAACAAAACGCCGTACGAAGTTTTTAATAACGTAAAACCGACAGTGGCACATTTGAAAGTATTTGGTTCGAAGGCAATTGCTTTGAACAAAACTCACTCGAAGAAATTTCAACCTAAGGGAAAGGAGACGATTATGGTCGGATATTCAAGCACATCGAAGGCTTATCGATTATTCGAAAAGGAGACGGGAAAGATTATAGTGAGCAGAGATGTTATTTTCCTGGAAGACGAGCCATCAGAAGTTTCCGAGGATGCTAGCGGCGGTGCAGTAGATGCAAATACTAATTGTTCCAATGATGAAAATTTCGATTCAATGAAAGGTAACTCATCTAGTTTAGTTCCAATCAGTCTTTTAATTAAAGAAGCAGCTACAGAACCTGATAACCCCGAGATTGGAGAAGAGGACGGCCGACTAGGTAAACTAAGAGATGTTCCCAGGGTTGGTCCCGGTAGACCCAAAATTATCCGTTCAGGAAAGCCCGGACGTCCACGTAAAGTATACAATCTGTTAAACTTAATGGCGGAAGAAGTAAATATACCGCAAAAGCTTGATGAAGTGCTACAAAATCCACATTGCAACGAATGGTTGGACTCTATGCAGGAGGAGTACAATTCACTTATTAAAAATCGGACATGGTCGTTAGTCGAACCGCCACCTAATCAAAAGGTAATTGGTTGTAAATGGGTCTATGGCGTAAAAACAGACGAAAACGGTTTAGTGCAACGCTTTAAGTCGAGACTCGTTGCTAAAGGCTGTAGTCAGCAATATGGTGTTAATTACACTGACACGTTTTCACCGGTAGTACGATATGCAACAATACGAATGATTATAGCCTTAGCAGTAGAATACCAGCTACATTTACATCAAATGGATGTATCAACAGCCTATTTGAATGGGGAACTGCAAGAGGAGGTTTATATGCGTCAACCTGATGGTTTTGTGAGTAAGGAACATCCAAATCATGTGCTAAAGCTTCACAAATCACTCTATGGTCTCAAACAGAGTGGCAGAGAATGGAACAGAAAGTTGGATTCAGTTTTGCGAAAAATAGGATTTCAACCGTGTGTAAGCGAGCCGTGTGTGTACACGAAAAACGTAGATGGAAGCTTCAACATAATTGCCGTTTACGTTGATGATTTACTTTTGGCTTGCACTAGTAAGACAGACCTGATCGAAATTAAAGCTTCTATTTCCAAGGAGTTTGAATGTGTTGATGGCGGTCAACTGCGGCATTTTTTGGGAATGGAATTCGAACGCGATGGTGATACAGGTTCAATTCAAGTTAGTCAGTCGCAATATATAAAGTCTATGTTGGAGCAATACAAAATGGTCGATTGTAAAGTTGTATCGACGCCCTTAGAACCAAGCTTCCAAGTAAAATGTTACAACGACAATTGTCGAATGGCTGATAAAACCCGATACCAGTCATTGATTGGTTCTTTGCTGTACTTAGGGATTTCTACAAGGCCTGACATTATTCACTCGGTAGTAAAACTTTCTCAATGCAATTCTGACCCTCATGTGGAGCACGAGACAGCAGCAAAACACATATTAAAGTACCTAAAGAAAACAATTAACTATCAATTACATTTTAGGAAAACGGGAAAACCGATTGAGTGCTACGTCGATGCTGACTGGGGTAGCGATATTTACGACCGGAAATCATTCTCCGGATATGCGTTCGTCGCAGCAGGTTGCGTTTTTTCTTGGGAATCCAAAAAGCAAAGTGTTGTTGCTCTTAGCAGCACAGAGGCCGAGTATATAGGAATTTCGACCGCAGCGAGAGAAGCAGTATACCTAAGGAAATTGTTGTCTGAAATGGGTTTCAACATCAGCGAGCCAATTGTTATCAACAACGACAACCAGAGTGCCCAATGCTTAGTGAGAAATGCGACATATCACTCGAAGAGTAAGCATATAGATATAAAATTTCACTATGTTAGAAATCTGTATGAGATGAAGCAAATTAATTTGAATTATATTCCTACAAATGAAATGATTTCCGATATATTAACAAAGAATTTACAAAAAACAAAACATGAAAAATTTACTGCCGAAATGGGACTCTATTAATATTTTTTGTCAAGTTAGCTTCAAACAGAATTTTCTATTTTAATTAAATTTTTCGAATTTAAATATTTAAAATTGGTACTGAATTAGATTTTGTTTTGCCTAAACGTTACTTAATATTAGATTAAAAATAGTATGCTTGTGTTGAGGAGGAGTGTTGCAAATGTATTGTATGAAGCAACACAATCAAACATTGAATTTCTCTCTCTATCGATATACTCTCATTTCTACCGGTATTGCATTGTACATTAATACATTATCATGAGTTCATTTTTAGTTCATCGAATAAAGCCTTTGTAACTACACGTCCGTCGTCTTTTAGTTTCAACAAAAAAAATGAGAAAGTATCTGGTAACTGATTCAATGTTTTGAATATTACCTAATTAATGACAAGTTTTTTAAACATTTTCGAAAGACAACACGGGAGGATTTTGCTTAAGGCTTGTGTGGGGTCACCATGCAACGACGGCATCCGTAAGGCATATATGTAGTTTGCATAGCAAATTACAATCTACATAAATATTAAGTTCAAAATATAAAACATCAAGGGACACATCAATACGTACACATGTACCAATGACTAGCGAGCAGCGTTCGCTTCTTAGCGATAACCAATGTCAAATGTCATATTTGATATCATCGGGAAATTACTAGTGATAATGCAAATTAGTGCAACGTTTCGAACAACAATCACATTAAAATGTTTTAATTTTTATATTCTTCATATTGCCGAAGAGATTCAATATTTTCGATATCATCGGATAATACAATACTCTATGGCTTGACGATACTTTGCCGTAGTGTTGGCAATTTCCAATTAAGGTAAGTTTTCGAATGAAACGAACAAAGTTATCTATTTCTTGGTAGTCGATTGTAAAGTTCTGACCGGTAGCTATTATCAGCAGCTTATATTTGGAAGCAGTTGTTTATTTTCCTAAAATATTCAACATTTCCAAGCATTCAGTCGAAATAGCTGTCTATGTATAGTTTCTGAAATATTTGTATCGTGCCCTTCGTGTACAAGATTCTCCGAAAATTTCAGAGTTCATCCTGCAAAAGATGCACAAACAATGGACGATTGTAATGAAGGGCTGAACTCTTCCTAGAGAAAGAATGATTTTGTTCCGCATCCAACCGAATCTAATGAAAAAAAAATTTACAATCAATTTGTTTATTACTTTTTAAAAGTTTATCATCTTATGTAACTGATAGCAAACCCAATCGAACCGGATTTTTTCGACAAATCAAATTTATTAGCAATCTGATGAAATTAAACGCAATGCCAACCAAATGCTCACAATGATGTTGCTTTTCAGTTCATACAGATTAATACAAATAGAACATGTAAGGGGTGCGCCAATTACAAGTTCGTTTTTAGGGTTTTTTCGAAATTTTTTTTTCAAAAAACCCTTATGAAATCGATTTTGTCCGTCCGTCCGTCTGTTCACTAAATAACTCGTGAACGGCTCAACCGATTGTCATGAAATTTGGTAGGAATGTGTAGAATGGTTACAGTCTATACCTTAGAAGTTGGTAGGAAGAAAACAACAGGGTGTCCCGAACGTTTGAAAAAGTCGACTTTTTTAGTTTTTATCGGAGATTGACGTATGGGTATTTAAATCAAAGATCTAAACGAGTACACCTCATATCAGTTAAAATTTTACAGTTTCGAGTAACGGTAAAAAAGTTATTGGCGTTTAAAGTTAAACTTCTTTTTCGAGCTCCGTTTTTCTAAACCGTTATAGGGATCGATATGAAACTTTGCACAAAGATTGGTCAGTGGGGCCTTATATACGTTAAATATTAAGACTGTTGACTTTTGCAAAGAAAAAGTAACAGTAAATTTGTAAAATTTCAATTTGTTCGTGTGTAGCCCCTCTTAGATTTCCAAATTTGAAAATTCCGCTAAGGGTTTTTACATATAGAATATGTCTACGAATTTTCATTCGAATAACTGTATCCAAACCGGAAATACATATAGCCAAATAAGTATTTAGTAAGGGCCTTTCATAATGCAAGCCTCTTAAACATTTCTTCAATGCATATCTTTTAACTTGATGAAACAATGAACATGAAATTTGGTGGAAATGCATAGAATGGTAATAGTGTTTTCCACAAATATTTTTGAAGTTAGTAGGACCAAGTTAACAGGGTGTCCCTGAATAGCTGCAAAAGTATACTTGTTCAATACTCATAGGAAAGCTTGCGTTGGCTCTTATGACAGGGAACACAATGGAATCATTTTATAAAAGGTTGCTTTTCCTTGATTAAAAAACAGTAACAGTAGATTTACAGCTAATAATTCAGTTAATATATAAAGCCAAGCCATCCTTGCGTTTGCCCTTTTTGGTCAAAGGCCATCAGAAATCTTAAATCGAAAAATGCCTGTAGATTTGCCTTGGAGTACTTTTATACAAACTGGATAAATAGTAAATCTATTTTTGGATTGGTCCAATTAAAGGTGGAACAGAATGAAAGGCGCTAGCCTTTCATTCCGGAACGCGTTTATTTAGACCAATCCAAAAATAGATTTACAAGAAGCATTTCATTAATGTTGTGCACAATACTTATTTATTGCTTATAAAATATATGTACAAAAAATATTCACTATGCATTAAAATTCTAAAAAACCCTCGTATTGCGGGCGCAGCCCTCTGTACGCCGGTATTTTTAAATCATAGGTTAGTTTGACACTGACAGCTGTTTTTCGCTCGAAATCTGGACAGAAAGTCAGTATCATACCTTCACGGAACGAAATGAGTCGCTTTACGCTTGAACAACGTTGGGAAATATTGACGACTAATTTTCAAAGTGAGTGCTGTCTAGCCCAAACAGTGCGTTTATTGAAAAGAAGTTTTGGCCGAGCGTCACGTTTGTTTGCGCAAGTTTGTGCAAAAAGTTCGTGAGACTGGCATGCGGTCCCCGTCGTCGTGGCTGCTGTAGCCCAGAGTGTGAGAAAAATTATATTTTTTGATGAGGCGCATTTTCATCTCGGCGGCTACGATTAGGCCTGTTCCAAAAACCGGGATCCCGGTACAAAACCGGTGTTCACTTGGAACCGGACCCGATATTCTAAAGTACCGATATCCCGTTTTTTTTTGGTACCGAGTTAAAAAAAACCGACCGACGCACAGTGCGTCGTTCCATACGCAAAAATAAAAAAATTGACTATTTTTCCCGGAAATAAAAGTTAGCCAATATCAAAGAGAACATGTTGGAGTATCCGAATATGTAAAAGAAAAATTTATTGTTTCGGTTTTTTAGTAATTTTTTGGACTAAAGTTGAAAAATATAAAAAAAATCAAAAAAATAGGTTGTACTTTAACTTCGATTTTCGATCTTTTCGCAAGTTTTTGGCAACCATAATGATATTTTTTAGAATAAGTACAGTGCTTGTCATCAGATTAGCACACCCCTTCGCATGAATAGTTTCGGCTGATTTCCAACCAAACTAAAAGAGCTAAAATTTCAAAACTATAACTGTTAATAGTCTATTCAATTCTGAGTTAATTAACACAAAAAGAATTGTGTTTACATTTTTTAATATTGTTTTATAATTGTTTTTTGAAAAAGAACACACAAAATAGCCATTTAAAATTTGTCATCAGGATAGCACATGCAAATTCTTTTTTGTCTATCTTCCACAATTAAAGACGTAGGACCCCCATTTTTTGTGGTTGTTTGGGTAAGATATTGACTTTAATATGAATAATTAAAAATCATTATTTGCGGAAGAGGGACCACAATTTAAGGCATACAAGTAGTCAAGGCGGTCAAAAAGTGAAATTTCGAGAAAAAATTAATAAAAGTTGATAAGTTGAATCCGAATTCGTGTGTAATAAGTAACGTTACGATAAAAATAATAGAGGCGATAAGAATTGAGTACATGTCAATCCTTATGAGAGAGTTATTTTGAGAGAAACATCTAGCCCTCATGACTCGGTCACAAGGATTAGGGTAAATTTTGACATTAAGGCGAGCCTATCTTTTGTTCAAACAGTGATAGCAAAACTCCACATTTCAAGAAACTAAAACTACAGAATAAACTCCAACTTGACTTTCCCCGAAGGAAAATACGTTAAAATTAATCATGAGAACACTTGACACGAAACAAAGAATAGCGGTATTATCGGATAAAAAGAAGTTCACTTTAGAAGAGTAACACAGTTATAATGTCTACTTCCAGGATCTTTGCTAGGAAGGATACCATTAGGATCGCATTCATTGTCGGGCAGATTGTGGAATGGTCTCGAGGGCCAAGTGATACGGTGAGATGATACTTCTTTTTATTCGAAAAGACAACATAGCGCCATTCTTCATTACATGTCAAGTGCTCTCGAGTTTAATTTAAGCGCATTTTCTTTTAGTTTTAGTTTCTTTAGATGTGGAGCATTTTTGTATCACTATTTGAACAATAGGCTCACCTTAATGTCAAAATTTACCCTAATCCTTGCGACCGAGTCATGAGGACTGGATGCTTCTCTCAAAATTACTCTCTCATGGGGATTGACAAATAATCACGAATTCGGATTCAACTAATCGACTTTTATTAATTTTTTCTCGAAATTTCACTTTTTGACCACCTTGACTCCTTGTAAGCCTCAAATTTTGATCCCTCTTCCGCAGATAATGATTATCCCTTATTCATATTAAAATTAATATCTTACTCAAACAACCACAAAAAATTAGGGGTCCTACGTCTTTAATTGTAGAAGATAGACAAAAAGAAATTGCATGTGCTATCCTGATGACAAATTTTAAATGGCTATTTTGTGTGTTCTTTTTCGAAAAACAATTATAAATCAATAATAAAAATGTAAACAAAATTCTTTTTGTGTTAATTAACTCACAGAATTGAATAGACTATTAACAGCTATAATTTTGAAATTTTAGCTCTTTTAGTTTGGTTGGAAATCAGCCGAAACTATTCATGCGAAGGGGTGTGCTAATCTGATGACGAGCAGTGTATGTTCCACTAAAACTCTTCAGATAATTTTTTTTTCTAAAAATCTTTTAATTGAATAAAAAATCTAAAAAAAATCATTAAAATATGAAAAAAATACCGGCGTACAGAGGGCTGCGCCCGCAATACAAGGGTTTTTTTTAGAATTTTGATTCACAGTGAATATTTTTTGTACATATATTTTATAAGCAATAAATAAGAATTGTGCACAGCATTAATAAAATGCTTCCTGTAAATCTATTTTTGGATTGATCTAAATAAACGCGTTCCTTAATGAAAGGCTAGCGCCTTTCATTCTGTTCCACCTTTAATTAGACCAATCCAAAAATAGATTTACTATTTACCCAGTTGATATGAAAGTACTCCAAGGCAAATCTATAGGCATTTTTCGATTTAAGCAAAAAGAAAGTAAGGCAAACGTAAGGATGGTTTGGCTTTATATATGAACTGAATTATTAGCTGTAAATCTACTGTTACTGTTCTTTTAATCAAGGAAAAGCAACTTATATGAAATGATTCCATTGTGTCCCATGATATAAGAGCCCACGCAAGCTTTCGTATGAGTATTGAACAAGTATTCTTTTGCAGCTATTCAGGGACACCCTGTATCTTGGTCCTACAAACTTCAAAAATATTTGTGGCAAACACTATTACCATTCTATGCATTTCCACCAAATTTCATGTTCATTGTTTCATCAAGTTAAAAAATATGCATTGAAGGAATGCAAGAGGCTTCGCTTGCATTGTGAAAGGCCCTTACTAAATACTTACTTGGCTATATTTCCGGTTTGGATACAGTTATTCAAATGAAAATTCGTAGACATTTTCCGTATGTAATTTTCTAAAAACCCTTAGCAGAATTTTCATATTTGAAAACCTAAGATGGGCTACACACGAACAAATTGAAATTTTTCAAGTTTACTGTTATTTATTTTTCCTTAGCAAAAGTCAACAGTTTTAATATTTAACGTACATAAGGCCATACTGACCCATCTTTGTGCAAAGTTTCATATCGATCCCTATAACGGTTTAGAAAAACGGAGGTTGAAAAGGAAGTTTAACTTTAAACGCCAATAACTTTTTTTACCGTTACTCCAAACTGATATGAGATGTAATCGTTTAGATCTTTGATTTAAATACCCATACGTCAATCTCAGATAAAAACTAAAAAAGTCGACTTTTTTCAAACGTTCGGGACACCCTGTTATCTTCTTCCTACCAACTTCTAAGGTATTTGTGCCAAAGACTGTAACCATTCTACACATTCCTACCAAATTTCATGACAATCGGTTGAGCCGTTCGCGAGTTATTTAGTGAACAGACGGACAGACGGACGGACGGACGGACAAAATCGATTTCATAAGGGTTTTTTGAAAAAATATTTTCTAAAAAACCCTAAAAAAACTTTAAATTGAGATTAAAAAAAACATCACAAAACGTTTTGGGTGGTTGATATTTTCCGAAAGATACAAGTGTCTACTTTAATTTAAACTAGTATTGGTTTGCCTTTTTTGCCTTTTTTTACGCAATTGGCATTTTTACTGAACTAGTTCCTTGGAAAATGGCAACTGGGATATTTCTAAAGTCACTTACGCCTGCCGTCCATTACCTGCTTCGAGCGGCGCGGCGCTCCCGCGTTTAACGCCTGCCGTCCATTACCTGCTTCGAGCGGCGCGGCGCTCCCGCGTTTAAAGCTTTTCCAAATTTTAATGGCGTAACCAAGCAAAATATGGCGTAACTATGCAAAATAAACAAAAATTCCATTCAATACATTGGAAAAGCTTTTTGAATATTGTGTGTGCTTATACATTTTACTAGTAAAAGCTTTTTTTCGCACATTTTGTGAAAGCTTTGCCGCTGGAGCGCCGCGCCGCTCAAGTTTACGCTTGCAGTGGAAGAGAGCCCTAAAGCTTTTCCGAATTTTAATGGCGTAACCAAGCAAAATATGGCGTAACTATGCAAAATAAACAAAAATTCCATTCAATACAATGGAAAAGCTTTCTGAATATTGTGTGTGCTTATACCTTTTACTAGTAAAAGCTTTTTTTCGCACATTTTGTGAAAGCTTTGCCGCTGGAGCGCTGCGCCGCTCAAGTTTACGCTTGCAGTGGACGAGAGCCCTAAAAGTGATAATTTTAACATAATATTAAGGTTTTACATACTTTTCCGATAGAGGAGATAATAAATTTCAGGCACGAATAAAAAAAAATTATCAATAATTTTAATTAATTAATTAAAATAAAAATTCGATTAATTCAAAAATACCTAAAAAATATAAATATAAATACATAATGCATATGGTTTTCTATGGAATTTGATTTCTGAAGTCCAGTGTAAACCATATCATGTAAAAAATATTTATAATAATATAATAATAAATTGTTATTAATTGAAAAAATCGTTAAAAATCTATAAAATACGAAAAAACTTTCAAAGTGAGATTTAAAAAATACGCATCGAAAGATTTAGAGTAGCTACAATTATTTTTGCTTTTTTAATGTAATTTGTATTTTTATTTAATATTTATTTTTTTATTCAGCCAAATTTATTAAAATTTTTCGATAATTTTAAGGGTACTGGCGAGTGGTCAAAGCATCAATAAAGAAAAAAATTGGGACCTTCTAGATCACACCAAAGGGTTATATTTAGAATTATACCCGTGGTACTACATGTTCAATAGTTTGCACAAGGTTCTAGTGCACGGAGTTGAGGTAATTGATTCCTTCCATTTGCCAATTGGAAATTTATCTGAGGATGCCTAGGAGGCACTGCATAAGGAAGTTAAAAGGAATCGATTGTCTCACCCTTGTAAGTTTTCCAGAACCAGTTCCAATAAGGTTTTAATGCGAATGCTCCTCTTAAACTCGGACCCTTTCCTAGCGTCCCTGCGGACTCCAAAAATTAAGAAACAACATCATATAGACGCAGAAGTCAATTCATATATAAACCAATTAGATTCTACTTCCTATTGCCAATTTTGATGTAAGTTTGCTGGATTTGGAAAGCGACGATGAGTCAGAATAAATTATAAGCATGTATTTTGTTAATATTATTGTTATTCTATAAAATAAAAAACGAAAAAAATGTTTTATCGAAACACTACTTCGGAGGATGGCATACCACTGAATTATTTAATTTTTTGAACCACTATACATATCTCCAAATCGCAAAACACCGTTTCTTTGAAATTTATATATTTTAAATAGTGACACTTGAGCAATGTCAGAGTGAAAAAATATTAAGTTTAAATTTGTGTTATTGAAAGATATTAGGCATTTTATAAAGCCCCCAAAAATGGGTAAAATTCATAGATTTCTCTCTTAAATATCTCAGAGCTCAGTTGTTCCCGGATAATAATTTTTTCACCAACTAATGTTTATTCTTTACTTTAGATAATAGCCAAGTTTCAAGAAAATTGGTTTTCCGGTTACCAAGTTACGATTTTTTATATTATAGCCTATCTTTACACCATTTATCTTCCTCAAATTTTTATCAATATCTCGAAAATCCATCATTTATTCATCTTGAATTTTATACAGAATTGAGAACCTGACTAGCTAAACACATCCACCAAATTTCATAAAAATCGGTAAACGCGTTCCTAAGATATTGATTTTTGACCACCCTCTCCATACATTCGAAGCACTGTGCGACGAGTCGGTTTTTTGGTACCGAGTTAAAAAGAACGATTCATTTCAACCATGAGCCGGTTTTTTTCAGGTTTTTTGGTACCGGTTTTTAACCCGGTACTCAAAAAACCGGCTTATGGTAAAAAAAACCGTTGGTACTGAAAAAAAAAACCTGAGTCAGTTTTTAACCCGGTACTCAAAAAACCGGCTTATGGTTAAAAAAAACCTGAGTCAGGGAAACCGCTTGTGGTACCGGGTATTGAAAAAACCCAAACCCGGTACTGAAATCTCGGTACCGAACAGGCCTAGCTACGATAATAAACAAAATTGCCGCATCTGGGGCTCGGAAAACCCGCACGTTGTTGTCGAGAAGCCGATGCATCCACAGAGAGTGACAGTTTGGTGCGGATTGTGGAGTGGTGGCATCATTGGACAATTTTTTTCCAAAATGAGGCTGGTAACAACGTTTCGGTCAACGGTGCGCGTTACCGAGCCATGTTATCCGACTTTTTTTTACTGAAATTGAAGACATAGATTTGGACGACCTCTGGTTCATGCAGGATAGCGGCGGTGGAGAACCGTGAAGGACGGATGTTATGCCAGAATCTAGAATCCAGAAACGACTCAAGCACTTAAGGCCAATATCATCCAAGCAATCCGTGAGCTACAGCCTGAAACCATCAACAGGGACTTGGAAAATTGGTGTGACAGCATGCGCTACTGCGACGCCAGCCGGGGCAGCCACTTGAATGAAGTTGTGTTCCATCATTAATGGGAGCTTACTTACTTTCTAATAAAGCCATAAGACATGGAAAAAAAATAAATTTTGTTCATTTTATTGCATTTTTAAAAACGAACTTGTAATTGGCCCACCCTGTAGATGTACTTCAACAGTACGGAGAATAATTTCCAAGCAAACAAGTTATGAATTAATTAACCATTTACTTTTCCTCGTCAGAAGTCAAATGGCAAAATGTGACTATAACGTTGAAAAACAGAGAAAAAACGATACCGATGCTAATTTCGGGCGCGGCCGAATTTCGAATACCCGTCACATTTGAATGAAACTTAAGCTTCTTTTGTGTTGATAACTTCTATCGCAGCCCAATGACGTGTTCCGATTCCATGTGTTCCTGGATGCGTTCAGGCAAGTCAGGAACACACTTGAATGAATTTTGGTTAAGATTCGTGGCTATGTTTTGAGGCTTTACTAGGAACACACTTGGGTGAAGTTTGGTTAACATTGGTAGATAACGAAAAAAGTTTTTCTAAGAAGAACTTAATTCTCAGGGGTTGGTTTGTATGGCAGCCTCTTGACTACATGGTCGGATTCCATTCGTTCCGACATATACACTAATAAGAAACTTGTAAACAAAATTTCACCCCTAAGCGATGACTTCAAAACTGAAGCACTAGTTTGCATTGTAACAGACGAACAGACAGACGGACATCGCTCAATCGATTTATCTCGTCACACTGATCAATAATTTATATACTTTATTTAGTCGGAGGTGCTTCCTTCTGTGCGTTGCAAACTTCATGACAAAGTTATTATACCCTTTCACACAGTGACGGGTATAAAAACATTTATAAAGCTACTCCATTCATTACAGCACTGCATTTCCGGGAGCCGAGGTAAAATCTAACTTTACTACACAGAGAGATATATTCACAACACAATATTATTAAATACGCATTACACGCGATAAGTTTATAATACACAACTTGGTTAGTTTAATTTGCAAAAATTCTGTTCGAGCAACATACGGTCATAAATAGGAAGTTGTTTTGTTATTTTGTAGCTATCGGCGCAAGACAATACGCTTGTTGTTTTGCCATTTGATATTCTATATATTAGCATTTATGCAAATTATAACAAATCTCAGTGGGCATAATTTGTCTTGAATGCAAGGCAGAGCTGGTAGGCGCCTATTTTGTTGCATTTGTCTACAGGGTGTCCGGAAACTGCCGCATAATCGCACCGGATTATGATTCCTCATACCCCCTTAGCTTAACCCTTTAGCTGCCACAGGCATTTGAAGATTTTTTAAATAATCATTTTCTAGTACGACTAAAACTTTAATATCTCAATAGCTAGACTAGCTAGAATAGCAAAATAAGATGATTATTACAGCCAACAAATTTACCTAAAAAATAAAACTAACAGCACTAAAATCGGACAAGAGGTTTGGTTTTTACAGAACTTCAAAGTCAAATTTTTGTGAACTGACCCAAAAACAATACGTTTTTCCATCTCAATTTTCTCCAACTAAGCCAAGGAGAGGTGCTTTTTCGATTCTTTTAAAAAGTAGCGCATAGTCTAACGATCATTTGTTCCTTACATCATTTTATTCTAGCTTCTTTGTTTCTAACAGTTTTAATGCCTTAAATGCAGAAAACTAGGGTTAATTTTGGATCGATTTTGATATAATTTGAATAAATTTTACCAAATTGCAGATCTTTAGGAGCAGTTTGAATTGAATTGAAATCGAGCTAAAATTAACCCAAGTTTTCTGCACTTAAGGCATTAAAACTGTTAGAAATAACGAAGCTAGAATAAAATGATGTAAGAAACAAATGATCGTTAGACTATGCGCCGATTTTTAACCCTTGACTACATTCGTTATTTTTACAAACGTATTTACATTCTTGGGGTACATTTCTACCCCAATAAATATTTTGGTATATTTTGCAAAATACTGTATACTTGAGGAAGTTTTTGGGTATTTTGGTATTTTTCATCCCACCGTGCATTTACCGAGGCTACTATTGCATGTACAACGACCCACTTCTGCACTCAGCGAGAGCACAATGTCAACTGAGATTACATGAAGTTTGCACGAACACGTCGCAATACGAACTTAGTTATGAGCAAAAAATTGACGACTGGGGTAGAAAACGACCCCACAAATGTAGTTAAGGGTTAAAAGAATCGTACAAGCACCTCTCCTTGGCAGAAGTTGGAGAAAATTGAGATGGAAAAACATATTGCTTTTGGGTCAATTCACAAAAATTTGTCTTTGAAGTTCCGTAAAAACCAAACCTCTTATCCGATTTTAGTGCTGTTAGTTTTATTTTTAGGTAAATTTGATGGCTGTAATAATCATTTTATTTTGCTATTCTAGCTAGTCTAGCTTTTGAGATATTGAAGTTTTAGTCGTACAAGAAAATGTTTATTTAAAAAATCTTCAAAAATTAAACTAGACTTTCCTTATACTCATTGAGTCCAAGATCCACAAACTCCACATAGCTTTCGAGTGCGAAAAGGACAGAAAACGGAAGGCATTAGCGAAAAAATTCAAGAAGCCGACACAAGGCGCCCCAAACAACAACACGAGTGGCAAAGGCGAGCTTCATCAACTGAACAAACAACTTAAACAAATCGACTGCAACATTCACAGAAGACGAATTAAAATTTCGAAATAAAGGCCTAAAGTTGGCTATCCAATCTCCATCGCCCAGAGAAGATATTGCAATCGACGTGGAAGGAGCCATCCGCAAATTAGAGCCCGAAGAAAAACAAATCATCCGAAAGGAAATCACTGATAAATTACACGACTTAGCATCCGGCATCACCCCAATCCAAAGACAAAAGAAGCAAGTCATCAAAAGCCTGAGCGAAAAACCAGTCTACTTCGTTGTTGTTGATGTAGCGATTCAAGAGATTTTTTTTTCTCTTGAATCGAAGGGGGTCTTTGCAGCTCTTGGCCGTTTTAGGATCATTTTATGGACAACACAAACATCCATGGGCCACAGTGGGATTCGAACCCACGCACCGGCAACTCAGAGGTAGAGTGACATCTCTGCCACTGAGCCACCGAATGCCCAGTCTACTTCGTGGAAGCAGACAAAGGAAATGCGATCGCCATATTGGACAAAAAAGTAGAAGAGAAACTTAATAACGGTAACTTTTTTCAGCTACGGACGAAACCACTGGCGGACTCCATAAAAAAGTAGAAAAAGCGCTGCAAAAATCTAAAACATTGGAAACGTCGCCAACCTGAGGATGCCGAACCCATCTTTACCGCGAATCCGAGTCCAGTCCAAGATCCACAAGCGAGGCAACGAGGCACGCGAAATAATAGCCGATACCAACTCGCCCACCTACAAGCTCGCAAAATGGCTTCTTCTTCCTTGCCTCGTTCTTTATACCGCTCCACGGTTTCGCGTTGCTCGACATGCGGTGTAGGCACATCGCCCGTTTTGGCGATAATTTCTCAGCATATTTCTACAGGCAGCTCTATCTTGGATCGTGTCATCGCCGAGACCAATGCGTTGTTGTTGCTTTTTCATTTGACACATCCAGGTGTTCTTCGGTCTGCCTCTGGCCTTCTGATATCGCTTTCTTTGCGGGGTTCTCAGGCGGACGCCTTTGAACATGGCAATACCAATCCATTCGTCGGTCTTCGAGCTTTTCGATGATTGGTTGGTCTATGGACAAGCTGCCTCGGATGTAGCTACTCTTGATGTGGTCCCTTTTGGTTTCACCAACTGACATGCGTAACATTTTCATTTCAGTCGCTAATCCCAGAAAAAGGCACCATCGGGGATTACTACAGCGAATACCGCTCTCCGCGTAATTTATTTTTAATAAATGGGAAAAGAGCAAAATCATTGGGTGCCAAGTCATGGCTGTAAGGCGGGTGACCCGTCAATTCAATGTTAACCGCATAAATAGGCGCTAGTTTGAACTGATGTGGGAGACCTTGCATTGTCATGATTAAGGCCCGGATTTCTATGCAATAAAAAAGGTCGAAATATGCCATATAATATGCAATAAAAAATCACAAAATATGCAGTGATAAAACGAAAAATATCGTATATATGTAACTGAAAAATATTGAAATACGTAATTAAACCTTTTACCATCAGTATACTAGACAAATTTGTATCGCAATTCGATTCAAACAGAGATATTTTTTTAAGTATAATAAAACAGAAGTGCTTTCGATGATATGTTTTAATACTAAATTCAGTTCAATTCAGAATCAACATAAAACACATTTCTGAATAATAACGAATACATAAGCTTTAGCAATATAAAAAATCCAACCAAAATTTTTTTCAAAAATTCAGTTTTCGGTACATAAATATATTTTAAATGATTTCATTACTATTCCATTTTTGAATTGCAATGAAGTACTTTAAAAAATTTTCCTCCGTAAAACTGTGTTTTCTGCCGTTTAAAATATATTTATTTACCGAGAATTATCTTTCTACATTCACTGATGTAATTGGAGCAAATTTAAATGTTTATTCGTCGGTTATTTCCGAATGCTCCGCGTTGTCATCGTTAATGAATTTGTTAATATTCCTTAGTGTGGTTAAGCCTGTGCTTTTGTCTGTAATTTCATGAAATTTTAATTTGTGCATTTCGCCCGAGCTTCCCGGAATACAATTTATATGTATGTTCTTCAAACTTGTCAATTAGTTGACAACTGTCACTTAAGCTCGCCATATACAGTCAAATCGATTGCACATAATCCATCTGACGCCCGTACAGTACATTTACTATACAATTTATCGTACAACTTAAACTGACAGACTTACGATCCACCCGACACAACACAACAAGCGAAAATTATATATTTTGTGGCGATGCTACTTTCAATGGAGAATGACCGCCATAACCACCATATAAGGAATGACCACCGGTTTATGTGAAAAAATCAGCAACTAGTTGATTTTTTCACATGTGTTGATCACCGGTAATTTTCCATGTTGTCGCTGTGGTTACCATTCTCCATCTAAAGTAGCAATAGATGCCTTTCGCCACAAAATATATAATTGTCACTATGTTGTGTTGTGTCGTGTGGATGGTGAGACGATCATTTTAGATTGTACGATAAATTGTATAATGTATGTGATGTACGGGCGTCAGATCGATTGGGTGCAATCGATTGTTCAATCGACTGGACAGTGTATGGTAAGCTTTAGAAACATTGTATTTCATGTAATATTGATGCAAAACGGAATAATTTGCAGTTTCTTTTTGTTTTTCATGTTTGTTTTTTCTTTGTGAAACATTTTTTTATAATTTTCTTAGAGCAAATTAGGTATTATTGCAAAATTTTTAAGTAAGAGCAAAATATGCACAAATATGCAATAACCCATCAAATATGCACAAATATGCAAAAATATGCATTTGCATATAAATCCGGGCCTTAGTCATGATGAAGATTGATTCGTCTTCTCTGTTCGTTTTGCGAATTTCCCCGATGACTTCGGGCAAGCAAATGGTCGTGGACCACTCGGAATTGACCGTATTTCTCAAGTGGAACAATGGTCACAGGACCCATTCGGCCGAAGAAACACGACACCTTTTGCCTCGCAGTGCTTCTTGCGCGAACAACTTTTGTTGGATTGGATTCGTTTTGGAACACCCCCACAGTCGACTGCTGTTTAGTTTTCGGCTTATAGGCATAGATCCATGATTCATCGCCGGTGCCGATTTTATTCAGGTCATTTGATGCACCGTTATGGTTTTTTTTTTTTATTATCATTTTTCTGCGCCAATTGACACGAGCCTTTTTTTTAGGTACATATTGTCAAATTATGAGGGATTCAAACACAACCTTCCTGCATCGAACCTTCAGGGCTCCTGCCGGGGCTTTTGCCAGGAAGGCATATTGGCAGCTTTTGGTCGTTTTGCAAAAAAAAACGGGTGTGGTCCGCCCCGTACAGGCAGTTGCCGTAGGACCATAGTTTAAGTGACACAAACTGGTTCAAAATTCAGGTATGCCAAAATGCCGCTCTACGCATCGCGACAGGTTGCCCCTTCTGATGTCTGCCCAGGATCACTTACATCAGGAGACAAAATTGAATTTATATCTTATGCCGATGACTGCACTGTACTCGCCACGGGAGCGGATAGGGATGTCATGCGCGAAGATATCAATAGATATTTAGCGCGACTAGAAGCCTTTTTCCATAGCAGAAACCTAACCATCTCAGCGTCCAAATCGTCTGCGACCTTCCTTACCACCTGGTCAGGTGACTGTAAGTGGCCGGTTGGGGTACGTATTGGCAACAAACCAGTTCCTGCTGTTGCAAATCCAAAAATTCTCGGGCTTCACTTTGAGAAAATGATAACTTCAGCTCATCACGCGGAAGCGGTATGTGAAAAGATGCGCAGTAGGAACAAAATTCTTAAAGCACTGGCTGGTAGCACCTGGGGCAAAGATAAAGAGACAATGCTAGCCACTTACAAAGCGGTGGGTCGAGCAGCGGCTGATTTTGCGGCGCCAGTTTGGTCGCAAGGTCTCTGTAACACAAGCTGGAACAAAATCCAAGTCTGCCAAAATGCTGCTCTACGCACAGCCTTCTGATGTCTGCCCAGGACCACCTACATCAGGAGACACATTTGATGCCAATACGTGACCACAATCGACTACCTACAAAACAATATTTAGTAGGTTGTTATCGAGAGGATCATCCTAATCGTAACCTTATGGACAAAATTCCCCCTCCACGCAACATCAAACGTGGCCCTCGTGACCTTGAGAGAGAAGTCCAGGGTTACAAAAGGGATCCTTTCGATGGAGATTCATACCGGGCTGCCATTGCTATGATTCACACTGAGGAAGTGAGTAGGTCTATTGCGAGTTTAGGTACGAACAGAGTCCTCTCAGCGCTCCCACCACTTATTTCGCCTGAGGAGATTAGGCTCCCGAGAGCCACCAGAGTGACTTTAGCCCAACTTCGGTCAGGCTTCTGTTCACGCCTCAATTCGTATCTATCTCGCATAGACCCAAATATACTAAACGTATGCCCTAACTGCGCTGGCACGCCACACGATGTAGCCCATTTGTTTCAATGCCCAGCTGCACCCACTAATCTCACCCCCCTCTCACTATGGGAAAACCCCATTGCATCTGCCACGTTTTTGTCCCTGGAGATTGCGGACGAAAACGACGACGAACTATAAAACGAGTCCATATAGATACACAGCGGTTCACACCTTTCTGTACCGCTAAAAGAAGAAGAGGAAGGAGACAAAATTGATGCCAATACGTGATCACAATCTCCTACTCTCAAAGCAGTATCTTGATGGTTGCTATCGTGAGGATCATTCCAATAATTATCTCATGGACTGAATTCCTCCACCACGACATGTCAGGCGTGGTTTACGAGACCTTGAGAGAGAGGTTCAGGGATACAAACGGGACCCTTACGATGAAGTTACATACCGAGCCGCCATCGCAGCGATCCACACTGAAGAAGTGAATCGGTCTATTGCGAGCTTAGGTGCGAATAGAGTCCTCTCAGAGCGCCCACCACCAATTTCGCCTGAGGAAATTAGGCTCCCGAGAGCCACTAGAATAACACTAGCTCAACGTCGGTCGGGCTTTTGTTCACGCCCGCCTTAACTCGTACCTTTCTCGCATAAACCCGGACATCCAAAACATCTGTCCAAACTGTGATGGTACTCCTCATGATGTGGGTAATTTGTTTCAATGCCCCGCTGCGCCCACTGATCTTACCCCTATATTGCTGTGGGAAAACCCTATTGCAGCAGCTATGTTTTTGTCCTTAGACCTCACGGACACAAACATTAATGAACCATAAATCGTACCCACATAGATGCACAGAGGTTTCACACCTTTCTGCAACGGGGTTCAACGGGAACAAACCGTTTTTACGGCCAAGTGCGGAATCGAATGTATGGCCGGGGGAGAAATGCCGAAGGATGCCTCTATCTCACGGTATGTCACATGTAGGTCTTGCGTAATCACGACGCGAAAACGGCTCGCAAGCTCCACATATCGAAATGCATTGGCTCTTGTGGGAAGCTCTCGACGAGCGAGAACCGTGCTGCTGTCAAAACACTACTCGCGAGACGCGTTTGCACCAGTTTTCACATTTCGTGCACAACAAGCCGCAAATTCACGGCTCGTGATCTGTCGCCAGCCGCGTTTTGACAGCAGCACGGCTCTCGCTCGCCGAGAGCTCCCCATATAAGCCAATGCATTTTGATGTGTGGAGCTTGCGAGAATTTTGATGTGTGGAGCTTGCTAGCCGTTTTCGCGTCGTGTGCATGAAGCCCTACGAACTCATTGAAAAACTTGCCGCATTCAACAACTTAGGAGAAGACGATTGCCTCATCTCATTCGACGTGAAGGCAAACTGGAAATTGGAGGAATGGCTCATGAAAAACAGCAAACCGGAAGAAGTGAAGAAGGCGAAAGCACCAGCAAAACTAGCAGCAGTGTGCATGGAGTAGAATTACTTCACCTGAAGGAGAAAGTATAACAAAACAACGGCAGGCAAAGCAATGGGCAATCCGCTCTCTCCTCTCATAAGCGAGGTATTCATGGCCACCACCGAAGAGAAAATCAAGCAACGGGGCATCATGCCAAAGTTCTGGGCTAGATACGTGAACGACGTGCCAACCATAATGCCAAGAAGTGATGTTGAGCGAATATTCACCGGCATCAACAAAAAACATAAAATTCACAATGGAGCAGGAACAAAACCAGCGTATTGCGACATTCAGGTAATAAAAAATTCCGAGAAGTTTTCCCTTAGGTGAAAAATCTTAGATCATGTATATGTCTGTTATTTAAAAAAAAATGGAAACTGTTCACATACAGTGCCTTAAATATCACCTTTCGAACGACACCCATAATGCCCATACTCTGTTTCCTATGCTTAAAAAATGTCCTTTTTGGTGGTAATATCCTTTAAAAAAAACTCAAAATCAACTTGTTGTTATTTTACAAGACGCGTCGCACCGGATTCTGTATTTTGATATCCATATCCTTATACGTAGCGTCTATAATGCATTCCCACAGAAAAAAGGACATTTTTTGTTCAAGGACATCTTCCTCATAAGAAGTGCTGGCACCAAAATATTAAGGATCGCACCACTTAACTTCCATTCGAGTTTCGTCGACATCGGTCGGGGAGAGCCAGGAGAACCAATTAAAGGATGAATTTCGTTCGCTTCAATTGCGAATTTACCGCTATTCCCGCAACTTATCGAAATCGTGATTGTCGATTCTGAGTCAGAGCGATCAAAGGATAATGTATACCAAATTTGGTGAAGATCGAACTACGGGAACGTCGATTTTAAGCGTTAAACGTTTTCGTTACAGATTTTCGTGACGCTTTTTCACGGAACGACACCCGCAACTTATCGAAATCGTGATTGTCGATTCTGAGTCAGAGCGATCAAAGGATAATGTATACCAAATTTGGTGAAGATCGAACTACGGGAACGTCGATTTTAAGCGTTAAACGTTTTCGTTACAGTTTTTCGTGACGCTTTTTCACGGAACGACACCCAGTATTTCTCAGGTAGCCTCCGCAAAGCATATACATGTCAAAATCATAAACAATTGGAATTCGACATTTTCAGGAAGAAAACCAATCGATCGACGATCGATACCACGAACCACTCACATGCACACAAAATGTCAGCATTTCGAAGCATGATTCACAGGCTAGTAACAATACCCCTAACGGACGAACGCTACAACAAGGAGCTCGAACACATCAAACACATGGCGACGGTCAACGGATACAACAAGGAAACGATAGACAAGCCAACAGAACGGAACGAAATTGACTAAGCACACACTTCGAGTAAAGCAGCACGGAAAAGCCTCCGATTAGAGCCAGCTGCACACATTCAACCCTCTCAAGCAATATCAGCAAAACACAAATCGTAAGCAAGAGCCGAGACCACCAAAGGACAGATTCAACAACACCGGGAAGAGAGGAATCTACAAAATGTGCTGCCCCATGACATACATCGGACAAACCAAAAGATTGGGCACAACAAGATTCGGCGAGCATTATCACGAATACGAAAAGGGGGGAAAAAGGACGAAGTAACGCACGTAAAATCAATGGTGGCGAGACATATATAATAGCCATTCTGACAATATGAAGACTGAGAGAAAGGGTTGTTTATAATACTTTTGGTAGCAATAAATCAATGATTTCCGTCAAAATGTGAAAGAATCACACTCACCAACGACAATGAGCTTCATATGTGGTCTGTACGGCTTCTACTGTAGTCTTGGTATTATTTTCATAACTGTGTATTGCATACACTCTGGCGGAGTTCATTACATTTGACCACGATTCTGAGAGATTTTGTTGGGGATTTGGGTTGAAATCTTGGTCCGAAATTTTCCAAAATGTATGGGAAGTCCGGTTTCGTTTAATCTAGATTAACCGTGCTCTGTGGGCATGAACGCCCGGTCGCCACTCTGTGATATGGCATGGTCCTTCGCACGTTTATTGTTCAGAAGAAGATAAGGAATGTTCTTATCATAGAATAATTAACAGTCTTAGGAAAGCGCAAGGGAAGCGGAGGGACAAGGAAGTTCAAACTTTTCCCAAAGCACCTAAGGTGACAACAGCAGATAGGCCTAAACTGGAACGAAAAGGAAAAAGGAGCAGTCCCCAAAAAAGAAAGTCCATAGTCAAGAGGCTGCAAAATCAAACCCTTCTCCGAAGGATTTGTATGCTTGGACTAGAGTTGAACCCATGAAACGGGTGCAACGGGAGAGAAAGAAATATGAACAAATTTGAAAAGGGACCCAACGTAATGGTCATATCGCAGTCCAGTGAAATTACCTGTGCGGATAATCTGAAAAAATTAAATCCGAGCCAAAGCTGAAGGAGATGGGCGACAATGTCTCTCGGATTCGGCGCACCCAAATACTCCAATCAACGGGGAGATTTTACCTTGCAAAAATTGGGGACGACTCAAATTTTTGATATGTTATAAAGACAGGTGGGGTAAGTTAAAATCCAAGTTTGCGTCACTTTCCCCCCTGTGCTCCCGCCGCTATCTTGAAAAAAAACATCTAAAATCGGCTCTTTTATCAGATTGCGGTCTATAACTCCTTCCCGGTCCATTTTAGCACGAAATGTTTCCTATAAATTTCATCTAACCAGTTTTACTCTACAATCAAAATTGGCAGAGTTATAGCGCAAAGAATATGCTAAAAATTCAAAAAATCATTACTAACAAATTTCAAAACATATTTGGAGAACTCTATACTTAAATGCAGAGGAGGCGTTTTTGTGAATTTGAAATTGGCATGATTTTTGATATTTACTCCATTTTCTTGGCGCTATAACTCTGTTAATTTTGATTGTAGAGTACAACATCTTAGATTAAGTTTGTAGGAAATTTTGTCCTCTACAAAATTGTATCGGCAGATTTTGTGCTCAAATGGACTGTAAAGAAGTTACAGGCCAAAAACTGATGAAAGGGCCGATTTTAGATGGTTTTTTCAAGATAGCGGCGGGAGCACAGGGGGGAAAGTGACGCAAACTAGAATTTTAACTTACCCCACCTGTCGTTATAACATATAAAAAATTTGAGACGTCCCCAATTTTTGCACGCTAACCCCTATTATTTCGTCTCTATTGATTAGAGTAAAAGGGGAACTGTTATTCCAACTGAAAACACGAGGGGGGATTCAATGGAAGGGTATAAATTCATTGTTACCCATGCACTCGGACTGAAGGCAAGTGGACCTGAAGACCCTACGCGAAGAAAGGAAAATTGAGTGCCTCGATGACGTTATAACGAAAGAAGAATCTGCGCATAGTGTAAATAATCTTATACATATTATGAATTTTCTTTATTTAATTGGAAAATCCATTTATGGCAATAAATTATAAATATAAAATAAAACATGTTTTGAACGATTGGGCGTCCAAATACAACCAGGCGCTATAAGATCAATGAGGAAAGCGCAGTGGCACCCAAATTGCAACCATCAGCCTGCCCATTGAGGTAGCGGTCGGGAAGCTCAAGGTTGAATGGACAAACTGCCGACACTATGCAAGGGATTGTAGCAGCGAGCATAAAATTGTGGTGAGGTGAGGTGAGAGGAGGAGGGCCTCAAGGTCGCAACGTGTGAAAGGAACTCCAACTATATACTATGCCAAGAAGCCGAGACGGCAAATTCCAAGCCCAACACTAGCAGTGCTAAATGTCCACTGTATCGAGAGGCGCTAAAGAAAATTGCAAAATGAGACTCCTGCAGTTGAATTGAAAAATCTAAATCACTGCCAGGTGGTACATGATTTGCTATCGCAAACGGTAAAAGAGAAACCCATCGATGCCACCAATATAAAAAACTGCGCGACACAATTTGGGTCGCGGACAAGGACAATTTAGCAGCAATTTGGAACTGCGGAGACTATGCGCTCCAAAAGGGAATGACGAGAGAACGAAGCGGAGGTTAATGGCAAGGTTAATGGCATTTACAGCGCTATGCCCCGCGACGGCGAAACGACTGGAAATTTGAAGTATTTTTAGATGGATAAGCGCATGTCGCAAGTAATTATAGTCCCCAGCAATTATACCGGGGCTGTGTAACGCCTGGGCTCAGGAGTGGGGTAGTCGGAAAACGAATAAGCGTGGGCGGACGCTTTATCGCGTCTCGACATTGTTCTTATGAACTCGGGTGGTAGCAACACATTTGGAAAGGGAAACGCGGGGTCCATTATTGACCTCACTTTCTCTTTCTCTAGTAGTTCCTTGGCGCCAGTGATAGACTGGTTTGTTAGTGAACACTAAACACATAGCGATCATTAGGCGATTTTTGTTCGGTCGGCGAAAGAACAAGTCGAGCCCTGACAAGACGTTCGCTAGTTGGATGATCCGCTAGGCGTTTTGATGAGGAGGCATTTAGGGCAGTCCTCATCATCATCATCAATGTGGCACGATAGCCCGACGTCGGGCCTTGGCCGCCTGAATCGTTGACCTCCAATTGTCGCGGTTACGTGACCTCGTCCTCCAGTTTCGGAAGCCCAGCAGCTGTTGGGCGTTATAGGCACTTGCTATAAGAATGAAATGATTTGAGCAAGTCTTATATATGTAATTTATTTCAACTTTTCTTTCACAAAGTAGGTCCGTTCTCGTTGGAAGCTAGATACAGAAGACTTACATGCTAGTTACAAAAGTGACAAAAGGTCGTAGCGGTTTCAACCGGTTCAACGTGAAGTTAGTTGCGAGTGAGGTGGCTACAATACTCCCCCTCAATGAAAAAAAAAAATATATATAGGTAATAATAATGATAATAATGAAAATATTTACTTAAACTCATTGTTTTAATTCAATTTCATATGTTTACAAATGGAAAGTTACTTTATTGTTCCGTATTGTTCTGTTGTGAAAAATGTCCGAATTCAATGTAAAAGCTGGTTTGAGCCGATCAATGGAAAGATTACATTCTTGCCCTTCAATATTAATTTTGAAAACTTTACTGTCCCTTGAAATTACTTTGAATGGGCCTATGTACGGTTGACTTAAAGATCCTTGGATTCTTTCTTCTCTCACGAAAACGTGTGAACATGTTTGTAACGCTTGGGGTACAAAAATGTTTTTTTGTTTGCGATGATCAATTCCTTTGGGGTATATTTGCCTAATGTTTTCTACAATTTCTTTTGCGGTACCATTCGTTAAAATGTTTTCCTTTTCATTAATAATTAATTCACTTGGGAGGCGTAATGCTTGTCCGTAGAGTAGTTGTGCTGGCGATAAGTCTATTTCCTCTTTAACAGCCGATCTTATGCCTAGTAAAATCCAAGGAAGGTTATCGTACCATTTGTTGGGATCATTCGTGGCTCGAATCGCGACTTTTAGTTGGCGATGGAACCGTTCAATCATCCCGTTGGATTGAGGGTGGTAGGTAGTTGTACGAATTCGTTGTGAACCTAGCAGTGTAGTTAGTTCCTTAAATAAAATAGATTCAAATTGTGTCCCTTGGTCGGTTGTCAACGATTTGGGAACACCATAACGAGCTATCCAATGTGTTATTAATGAATTAGCTATAGTTGAAGCACTAATTGTTTTTAACGGAATCGCTTCGGGCCAAAAGGAAAATCTGTCTTTCATAGTAAGAATGTAAGAGTGTCCTTTTGAAGGAGGTAATGGCCCAACAATGTCTATGTGAATATGTTCAAATCTTCCCGAAGGTACATGGAATCGACCATGAGGAGATTTTGTGTGTCGAGTTATCTTGGACTTCTGGCATGGAATGCAACATTTAGACCACATGTTGATGTCTTTGTTCATGGATGGCCAAAAATATTTAGCTGTAATGAGCTTTCGAGTACCTCGTATGCTCGGATGTGAAAGGTTGTGAAAGTTGTCGAAGACAGTACGACGTAGAATGTCTGGGACATATGGTCTGTTGGTCGACGTTGAAATTTCACACCAAATTTCAATGTTTTCGACCGGTATATTAATCGTTTGTAAAACATACGAGTGTCTCGTTTTCGAATCGCTTGAAAGAATGTTTTTTAGCTCTTCGTCCTTTTGCTGCTCCTGGTAAATGTTCTGGATGTTAATTGCAGTAAAATCAACCAAGTCAATCTGTGGTCTCGACAAAGTATCTGCGACGACGTTAAGTTTACCTTTGATATGACGTATATCATTGGTAAATTGAGCTATGTATTCTAACTGATTAATCTGACGTGGTGACTTCTCAGATTTGGAAGTAATAGCTTTTGTGAGTGGCCTATGGTCAGTAAAAATTGTAAACTCCCTACCTTCTACGAATGATCGAAAGTGTTTAATGGTGAGGAATACAGCGAGAAGTTCACGATCGAAAGTTGAATATTTTTGCTCTGTAGGACTGAGTTTTCTGGAAAAGAAACTGAGTGGTTTCCAAACAGATCCTTCGAGCTGCTGCAAAACAGCACCAACCGCAATACAAGATGCATCTACCATGATGCTAACTTTAGCTCCTGCCTTTGGATGTGTTAAAAGACTAGCGTTTTTTAAAGCAGATTTTATTGCCTCGAAAGCTGCAGTGGCGTCATTATTCCAAACGAACTTAACTTTTTGTTTGCTTTTTTTAGCATGAAGTTTAAGGATGTTGTACAAAGGTACTGCGGTACGTGCCAGATTGGGTATGAACCGATGATAAAAGTTTGCCATTCCCAAAAATCTCTGTAATTGTTTTACCGAGCCTGGTGTAGGAAACATAGATATTGCTTCGACTCGATCATTCGCAGGAGTTAATCCATTTTTCGTGATGGTGTATCCTAAAAAATTAATTTCTTTTGCTCCTAGAATACATTTCGATGGGTTAATATTTATGCCGTGTTCGTCTAAACGCGATAGTAATAGTCGAAGATGTTTTTTGTGTTCTTCGGGGCTTTTACTTGCAACGAGAATATCATCGACATATACAAAAATGAAGTCGAGTCCCTTTAAAACTTCGTTAATGAATCGTTGAAAGGTTTGAGCACCATTTTTAACCCCAAATGGCATCCGTACGAATTCAAATAAACCAAATGGTGTGGTTACGGCCGTTTTATGTACATCTTCTTCCGCCACAGGGATTTGATGATAGGCTCTAATCAAATCTATTTTGGAGAATATTTCGCAATTGTAAAGATTGAGTGAACAATCTTGTATATTGGGAAGCGGATATTTATCAAAAACAGTAACAGTGTTAAGAAGGCGGTAATCTCCACAAGGTCTCCAATCCATAGAATCTTTCTTAGGTACCATATGTAATGGTGAAGCTACATGAGATGATGATGGACGGCATATTCCTAATTTAACCATGGTTCGGAATTCGTCTTGAGCGATTTTGAATTTCTCAGTATTAAGTCTACGAGGACGTGCGTTGGGCAATGCTCCGATGGTTTGGATCCGATGTGCTACATTGTGTTTGACAGGCATGTTAAAGTTGGGTGGTGCCTTAACTGATGGAAATTCATTCAATATGTTTCCATATTCTCCTTCTATAATGAATAATTTAGGAGAGCAAGAATGAGTGAGCTGTGAAGTGCAACAAATCGAAAGAGAGGTTTCTTTATCGATTAACGTTCGTGCCTTTAAGTCAACAACGAGATTGTACTTGTAAAGAAAATCCGCTCCAAGAATTGCATAGTCGATTGAAGCAATTATAAAATTGTGTGTCAATTCCCTACGCAAGTCCAAATCCAATGTTAAATGTTTTGTGCCAAACGTTGAAATGCTAGAACCATTAGCACCTGATAGTTTGAAATCGGATTTAGTATTGGATTTGAAAATATACTTTGGAATGGTGGATACCTCCGCTCCTGTATCGATAAGGAAACGAAGTTTAGACCTTTTATCGTAAACAAATAAACGGCGTGAAATTGTGTCCGCTCTTGCCGCCGTCATCAAGACTGGACTATTTAGTTTTTTGTGCTCGTGAAGGTGCATGGAGATATACACTTTGTAGCACTGTTCTTAAAACGACGATGATACCAACAAATGGACGAACTATTTTGCCTAGAATCTGATTTCGAACGATCGCGTCCTCTCGAAAACGAAAGGCTTCTTTGGCGAGATTGTCGATTTTCGAGCTTCTCGATTCGCTCCGAAAGCGAGTTTAAAAGTTCGCTAAGAGAATCATGTGAGTCGTGTTTATTACGGGTCATTTTGTCAACAACAAAATCTCCTTTGCGAATTATCGCAGCGATTTTTGCACTGCTTAAGCTGTCGTTAATCCGATCAGCAATGTCTAAGATCTCCTCGAATTCATGCGAATTTTCGATAGCAATAATGCATGATTGAACGGACGATGGAAGTTTGTTTACCCACAGTTTATTCAACAACGTTGAATTAATTAAACTATTATCACCCGCTAATGACTTCATTTGTCGAAATAATTCGGATGGCTTTGAATCTCCAAGCTCAATTTTATGTAGAATATTGTCTAAACGTTTCTCTTCTGTGTCGCGTGACCTATTTATTAATTTTTCTTTTAGCTGCTCATATTTACCGGAAGCAGGGGGAGCAACTAAAATATCCCCTACGATTTCCATTGCATCCGAATCTAAGGCGGAAACAATATGGTCGTATTTAGTACTTGAGGATGTTATCCCTTTAATGCGAAATTGTGTTTCCACTTTCAAAAACATGAATCCGGTCGATTACTCCAAAATGGAGGAATTTTTAACAATGACACCTGACTCATCATATTTTCTAAGTGCTGGTGGGTTTCAGAAGTACCTGGCTGCCTTGTTCCTGAGGTACATGGCAATGGCACTGATATATTCTTCGCGGGGTTTGGACTAGCCTCATCAGAAGGCATTTTTGCTTTTTAATTCAACCGTATGATATTACGAAAAGAGGAACAATTTAACGAAGTATTCAATATAAGGAATGAAATGATTGGTTATCAAACTCGCGTTTTCGTAAGTGTAGAAATAATCACAATGAAGAAATTGCAAAGATTTACCTTTTCGCTGTGATCGGCAATCAAATACATGTGCGTAAATTCATGAATAAAATTATTGCAGGAAAATATAGGTTAAACAATTACGCGGTCTATCTATGTTGCAGAACAATTTGGAATGACACTTCACTTTATATTGAAATAGCTAAAAAAAAAAATATTTGAAATTAGATGTATGCACGCCAAGTAATTAATTTAAATTGAAAAAAATTTGATTTTGAATGAGGAAAATTTACTAGTTACGGTTCTTTTGCGAATATCCGTTACGGTCCGCTATGTCCAAAACTTGCGGCTGGATGATGGCAACAAAATGTCGATTTTCTGATATGACGGCAACTGAACACTTGAGAAGTACAATTTGTAGCAAAACGCATTCGCAATTCCTTTTAGGTGAATAAATTTCGTTCTGCTTGCTATGTGCGAAATATAGATGATGTCGATGTTGTTGTCGGGTGCAATAGGTGATGGCACTTTCTTCAGGCGACTGGTCCGTTTTTACAATGCTTCACTGGTGATTCGACTTAATTTTGCGGATACAAAATTGCAAGGCGAAACACAACACGAGAGGGCTGAAATGACCGTGGTGAATAAGTTGTTGGGCCGAAGCACTAGGCGCAATTCGAATCTTATGTTTTCCACGTTGTTGTCGTGTTTGCGAGCGATGGCGTAGCAACAATCACAAAAGACGAAATCGTCGTTCAGCTTAACAACTCGAACAGATTTTTTGTACACGGGCTTCAAGGTGGAGAACGAACGTCTGCTGTCCACTTTCACGATGGAAGGATGCTGTGGTCGAATGATTGATGCCGATATCCAAAAGTGCTCAGGTGGTACAGTAATGCGTACAGTTATGATTGTCCGCGATCTTGCAATTGGCTTGCAATACAGGTTGCAAAATGAAAATGAATAACGTGAATCGTAGAATAAAATACTATTTTTACCACTGAGGCATATTAGCCTCGTCGGGGTCACCAATATAGGCACTTGCTATAAGAATGAAATGATTTGAGCAAGTCTTATATATGTAATTTATTTCAACTTTTCTTTCACAAAGTAGGTCCGTTCTCGTTGGAAGCTAGATACAGAAGACTTACATGCTAGTTACAAAAGTGACAAAAGGTCGTAGCGGTTTCAACCGGTTCAACGTGAAGTTAGTTGCGAGTGAGGTGGCTACAGGCGTCTTCACCTACGGAGTTCTCCCAGCGAGCTCTCGGTCGTCCACGCAACCTCGCTCCGTCAATTCGTTGTGCGTTCATCACTTTCTTTGGCATGCGATTATCGTCCATCCGTTGTACATGCCCCGCCCATTGCAAACGTTGAAGCTTCACGATTTTCGATACTTCCAGCTCATCGTACAATTGATACAACTCTTGGTTGTACCGGATACGCCATTGGTCTCGCTCGCGAACGGCCCCGAAAATTCGCCGAAGGACCTTTCGTTCGAATCGGTCTAGCAAAATTTCGGAGGCTTGGGTGAGGGTCCATGTTTCGCAGCCATAACATAGCACGGGTCGGATGATCGTTTTGTACACGCGGAGCTTCGTGTTCCTGTGCGCAAGTTTCGAATTAATTATAGGGAGGACCGAGAAATATGTCTTATTGGCTAGTTGTATCCGTCGCTTAATTTCGTCGGTTTCGTTGGCGTCCTTTGATAAGTTACAACCCAGATAGTTGAAGTTGTCTACATACTCGATATTAAGGTCCCCCACTGTGATGCTTGAATTTGCTGGCGTCCTTGTTTTCGATTGCATCATGGCCTTTGTTTTGCTTTCGTTGATATGTAGTCCAACTTCCTTTGCGGCGTTATTGAGGTTATGCAGAAGGCTTTCTGCATCACCCAACCTTCGAGACATGATGTTGATATCGTCGGCGTACGCTACTAATTGAGTCGACTTGATGAGTAGCGTTCCGCTGCTGTCCATATTCATGGCTCGAATTACATACTCCAAAGCAAGGTTGAAGAGCGTCGGCGCCAGCCCGTCGCCCTGCTTGAGTCCAGTACGAGTTTCAAATAGGTCAGTGAGTCGATTCTGCACTCTGACCTGCGAGACGGTATCAGTCATCGTCATCCTTGTGAGTCGCACTAACTTTGTCGGTATACCAAAGTTCAGCATAATGTTGTACAGTACACTTCGGTCGATACTGTCGTATGCCTGCTTGAAGTCGACAAAGATTTGGTATACGTCGATGTTGTATTCCCAGCACTTTTGGAGTAGTAGCTTCACTGTGTAAAGCTGATCGGTCGTTGAACGACCAGGTCTGAAGCCGCCTTGATGCTCGCCAATGATTTGTTCTGCGTACGGATTGATTCTCTTTTCAAGAATTTTAGATAATATCTTATAGGCCGTACAAACTAATGATATGGGCAGTCCTGCTGCAGGCAAATCCCATCGAGACATCGGTTGAACAGAGAACCACGACAATCACAGAGCAATTAGAAGTAGCTTGCAATGCCTCTATGGCTAGGATAGGCTCCGCTATGAGACGGCGAGAGAACTACTGGTAGACCGCTGTGGCATAAATTCCTAAAAGCGCGGCGGCTTAGCCAAAGGGCAATACACACTCCGGCACACAGCAATCTGCTGTATACGTATAAAACCACACGTAAACTGATAAAATTGCTATTAAGAAGAACAAACGAGGTTGTTTTAGGCAGCTCTGTGAGGATGCTGATACAAATCCGTGGGGGATGGCGTATAAGGTGGTAATGGAGAGAGTAGCACAGAAAGCTCCACCACTTAAGCTTCCGGTATTGTAAAATTGCCAAAACTCTTTTTCCTCCACAAGAGGCCCAGATAGCAAACAAAGCTGCCGTTAGGTACTTACGTGTTATGATTGACTCCAAACTGAGTATCGGGGAGCACTTGAAGTACGTATACGAGAAGGCAGCGACCGCAACAACGTCTCTATCGAGAATTATAGGGCCAATAGAAGACTTTTATTGTCTAGGATTGTAACATCCATATTATTGTATGCGTCGCCAGTTTGGGCCGGTGCCATTTATTATGTAGCCTGTATGCGAAATCTACGAGGGTGGTCTGAAAAGTTTCCGACCTCAACTCAAAGATGGCGCCACTCGTCAATAAAAGCTAGTGAATGTAGTTGTGCATCTTTTAACAGTTACTCACCAAAGTTTCGGCCATTTTGGACGCGCAGTTTTTAGTTGACAGTCGTTTGAGTGAGGCCTGCAAAGTGGGCCTCCGTGGCCGACTGAAATGTCTGCCCGGCGAGTGACTTTTTCAAGTTTGGAAACAAAAAGAAGTCACTCGGGACGAAATCTGGAGAATACGGTGGATGGGGCAGCAGTTCGTAGCCTAATTCGACCAGTGGCGGGCGGAGGTGTGATCCGGTGCGTTATCATGGTGGAAGAGAATTATTTTCTTTGCCAAGTGGGGCCGTTTTTTCTTTAATTCGGCGTCGAATCGGCCCAATAATTCGGCATAGTACAGCCCTGTGACCGTGTTGCCCTTCTGCAGGTAGCCGATGTGGATCACAACGCTGGCCATCACCTTTCCGGCCGATGGAGCAGTCTTCGCCTTCTTCGGAGCACGTTCGCCGGCTGAAGTCCACTGTTTCGACTGTTCCTTGGTCTCTGGTATGTACCAGTGTATCCAAGTTTCGTCGACTGTCACGAAACGACGCAGAAACTCCTTCGGATTGCGCTTAAACAGCGTCAAACACTGCTTTGAAGTGGTCTCACCGTTGCGCTTGTTGTCCGGAGTAAGCAAACGCGGCACACATCGCGCCGACAGCTTTCTCATGCCCAAAATTTCATGCAGGAAATGACCCACGCTATCTTTAAAATTGCCTACTGTCTCAGCTATCTCTCGCATCTTCAATCGGCGGTCTGTCAATACGAGATCGTGGATTTTAGTCACGTTATCCCGCGTGCTAACCGTTTTCGGGGCACCTGGACGTGGCTCATCAAAAACCGACGTGCGACCACGTTGAAACTTGTTAAACCAATTTTGGACGGTCGCCATCGAAGGACAAGAGTCACCGTACACAGCATCCAAACGCTCTTTGATTTCGCTGCGCGATTTCCCTTCCAAAAACAAGAATCGAATCACTGGCCGATATTGCTGTTTTTCCATTTTTCTAAAATCGGCGGACACTCCAGCTTTCACACGTGGCCAAAGCAAAACTACGAGTCTGATCCGGCTGAATTTTGGATAGTTGCCGTCTAGAAGAATGTACTACACGATAGTAAATTGCTCTTGCGATACTGACACCATCAGGCGGGGAGGCTGGGTACTTATCAGACTACCCTCGTATTAATTTGGTTTATAAAAGGTGCGCACTGAGAGAATGCTGTGGGTATCGCAGTACTTTGGACGAAGCTGCTAATGTTGTAGCCGGAATGATGCCAATGGAGTTAATTATGGACGATACTAACAGGCGGTACCACGACCGCAACGATGGAAGCATTGATTATTCGGTAGTTAGGAGAGGTCTCGAGAGACTGGAGTCCCTCAAAAAGTGGCAACTTAGAGTATGCAAGATTCCCCTCAAAAATCTTTATAAAAAAAAGACCCTGCTCGTTCCTAATCTTGCGATCAAAATATCGAAATCTGTGGCGAAAGTTGATAATGGCATTTTATCAATGTTAGTCTGAAACGATATCCTCCATCTTGGCGATTTAAGAAATTTCAAGTCTGGAGATAGACATGTGAAAGTCGGCCTTGAGGTATTCAATGGCTGGAAAATCGAGATTTATAGGAATGGTATCGGGTTCGAGGATATTGGGGAGTTTTTAAGCACTCTCAATGGCAGATTTATTCTGACGCAATATTGAAATGTCAACTGTCCTATCCGGCTTCCTCTCATTTCCCACTTGAACCTACCTGATGTTGAATGTTCAATAAATTGCCTACTGAACAGTCTCGGGCGATGAGGAAGAATTGAATAATGGAGGAGTTTACTGGTAATTTGGCACAAAAACAGACCTTTTAAGGACGCATTGGCGGTCGGCGCAGAATTCCTTTAATTCTTAATATTCCTCCTCATTCTGCTTGCATAACGCCTTAAAAAACTCTCAAAAACAATCTATACAATCAATGGAACACATCTTAAACTTTTTTGTATACTTCACCGATAATGTAACCATAAACATTGTTTTACTCAGGGATAATCCAAGTATACAGTCATTCATAGTCACCAGGGAAAACACAGTCCAAGAGAATCCACACGTTCACCGTTGGATGCAAATCAATTAACACTAGTCACACACTTCGTCGTAGACACTTTCCTCCCATAAAGTCTTACCTAGAACACTACTCCACTACTGTGCACGCTTTGGGCGATCGAGCCTCCAAGTCTGTTCCAACTGTCACGGGCGGTTCCTACGTAATC
Organism: Microchrysa polita; assembly: GCA_949715475.1. Classification (NCBI taxonomy): domain Eukaryota; kingdom Metazoa; phylum Arthropoda; class Insecta; order Diptera; family Stratiomyidae; genus Microchrysa; species Microchrysa polita. Next base: position 62,903,722 of record OX454421.1, on the reverse strand, counting down.
CAACCGACCGAGCACTGAACCACTGACGTACACAAAGTTTGCCCGCGGAATGAGGTTCGCACGGACAGGAAGTGGACTTTTTCCTTCCTGAGCCACCTTAGCACGAGCGTACGCTAGTTCCACCCCACCATGTCGCACAGCGTTCATTTCACATGAAAAAGTACTCAAATTAAGCGGAAAACATTCGAACAAGATTATACTAAGAAATTCGCCTACGAGAACACTTCTTGGGACATTTATTGTGGAGATTCAAAAGAATCGCGAGAAAAAAAAAAAGAAGTGATAAATGATACCCAATCGGTTCTCAACGCGAGCTTCGTCACTTGAGACGTAATTAGCCCGGTTTTACAGGCGAGATTGATGCCCGCCCGCTATCGTCCATGTATCGGTCGGACAAAGTGCAATTATCGACACTGAGAGATATTCAATTGACCTCAAGCGAGCATCTTCCAAGTGGCGGTAGCCAGTACGAGCTTGTCACCTCATTTGTCCCCGGCCCGCGCCAACACCCCCATCAGCTGGACAAATGACCACTCGTGTTGCGACGGTGGTGACGAGGACGTCTCAATCACAAATTAAGCTTAAACGTGATTCAATCTGTTTCCACTTTTGTTATTCGCTTAGCCTAGCAATAGCCAACCATTTTGCATACTTGCATACTCGTTCCTCTAAGCTCGAATGGAACAAGTCGAAAGATGTGTGTGGAAGTTGCACAAGTCGATTCCCTCGAATCGAAAACCACCTGAAGCAGGCGGTGGCGTGCTGCAATATTGTGCCCCGCCGTCGAGGCCTCGTGCCATAGCCAGAGGCATTCAGTCGCTGGTCGCGCACACCAAACTAGCAGTACGCTGGCAACCGCGAAAGATGTAAATAAATAAGCAATAAATATGCATGAGGTAGCTGACAGTTTCGCGAGAAGTGCCCACCAGCCCACGTTCCGCGAAATCGATTTTCTCGACGGATCCCGTCCCCAGTACTCGAGCAGCTCAACAGTTGACACGCCGCCGAATCACTCAACGCAAAAATAGAACACACACAACACGAGAGCAAGACGTCTTCGGTAGATCGCATCAGCCGAAAAGATGAACTGGCAAAAAGCAACAGGCGCGCTCGTTATCACATTTCACGACTTTCGCCCGCACAAAGAATGCCCTGCGCTCTGATGAATGTGTTCTGCTGGCGATGGCGAGCACAAGACCATATAGACGAAGAAAGGTTGTCATTGGCGCCCTGCCTGGCGCCTCGCCCCGATGCCTTCTCCAACAGACGGAAGTTGTCAAGGCTGCAGCAGCAACTACGTGAGCAGACAGCAGGCTTCCTTCAAACAGGAACTCTCACTCGGACACTGGATATGGGGTGGAGCGCGGCCGCCATCATCCCTCGGGATGACCGATGACGCATTGTCCAAGGCCATGTTCATCGTTCTGCACAAATGTTGCTCTCACTTGGCAGGCACGTCGTGGATACTTCCTGCATCGAAGCAAGCCAAATGCAGATTCCCCGGAACCTGTCAAATCAACCCTTCCCGAGGTACACACAACCCTTTTCCAACCGGTTCGTGTAAAGGAATGCGTCTCGCAGGCGATTCCATCCAGCACCCGGGCAACAACTGTGACAAACACTTGACGTCCAATATGTCCGGTCGCCTATTGCGTCTCAATCGGGCACCATTAGCACCCCATCGGATGGGCCAATCTTGCGCTGACATCCACCGCCGGGACGTCCAAAAACCCTCTCGCCAGACAGAACCAAACAAGATCTCGCAAAACACCCCCGAAAAATCATCTGTACGTGATAATGATGACGACGAAGCCGCTTGCCCGAAAGCGATTCTCAAGAATCTTTATTTTGGTATACGCGCTGCCGAATTGCAGATTCTCGCGGTCTCGCGAGACATGCAGAAAACAGAATGAGACGAAGACGACGATTTGAGGGACGGCGCCGCGACTTAGCAAAAATCTACGTTCTAGATTTGTTGGGTCACTTTTTTTTATTTACCTTTTGGAGTGGACTGTTCGTTGCACGAATATAACAAAGCACAATACTCGGACACACGTACCGAATCGAAACACATGCACTAGAACTATGGCACTGCTAGCAAATCGATAGACTTTTCTACGAATACGACGGAACACTACAATCGCGTCAAAAATTTATTTTCTTCGACGACGACAACGAAGACGACGGGCGCCATATTGGTTTCCGGTGGTGCCATATTCGATGTTAGGCATAGTTCGGAAAATTATCGCCTGTAGATGGGTGGCGGTAAAATAATTTGAAAATGTCGGGAAAAATCAAAACCATCGGTACTGACAGCCCGGAACTAGAATTTATTTATGTGTTTGTTGGCCTCTCGGCACATTGCCTCTCATTCTAACTAATGCAAAATAATAGCCATAACGAACAATTGCCGCTAGATTCTCGCTAATGCAAGCATAGACTTAGGCAGCTATTACACAGTCATATATTGGTAATATATATTATAATAGATATTATCATATCCCTAAGCCTACTTGATTTCGCTTCCTGCACGTCTAAAAATTTATACTGAATGAATCGAGTAGGCTTAGGCATATGACCAGTGCCGGATTAAGCAAGCGCGGGGCCCGTGGCATATGTAGAGCGCGGGGCCTATTTGATATGGCTGATTTGAACCGCATCAGCCAGCTATAGTCTTTGCATAAAAAAATTACGGATTATGGTCGCTCCAGTGATATTAATATCAATTTTGCTGCTCGACATATCCCTAAAGCCATGATGACGGTTGAACTCACAATGTTCAAAAAATTTAAATTGCGACAATGAATTCAGAACTTATGTCCAAAATTAAAAGCATTCCTTGCCCAAGGCAATTTTTGCATCAATTTTCGGTTTTTGGTCAACATTTTCTCAGGGGGTGCCATGATCAGCAGATCTCGCAACAGGAGGCACGAGCTGAAAAATATTATCTGTTTTGAAAATTGTTTCAAAAAATGTTTTTCATTGACGTGTGTGAGTTTGCCAGCATTTTTATTTTTTATTTTAATTACTTAAACCGAATTTCTGTGGACAAACTGTACTTCTTCGACAAAGAAGAATTTATGTTAGAAGTCCCTTTTCGGACGACCTCTAAAAATTTAAAGATTTCACATTTCCCGAAAAGTAATAAAAAATGGAAAATTATTTCATTCTATAAGTGTTTCCTATTAATATAGCTTTCGATTGAATTGTCCTTTTTCAGGTTTACTCAGGTTCATAAAAACTGACAACCAAACATCTAGCTAAAAGTTGCCCACAATAAAGATACTCACGTAGAAAATTTACACACTTCAATGAAAACCAACATTTTTAGGAAAGCATTTTGAATAATTTTTTAAACAGGTATTTTTGCCGCTCTTTTCATAACGTTTAAAGCGGTACGGTCATTTGCCATTTCACGATGAAATAACTGGGGAATCGGAAAAGATACATCAAATGGCCGAGAAAAATCATGGAACTGTTTTGGGATTGCAGCGTATGGAATTCCCCAGCATTCTCCACATATTCCACGACAGTATGAATACATTTTCATTGAAAAAATCGCAGCGGACAAAAATTTCACTCTCGATCTCAGTACTAGCCTTTAGAAAGAAATATTTCTATATTTTTATACAATACAAACCTTGCTGTAATTTTGGAACACCCTAGCGTAAATTGTTCAACGATAAAGTGTTAACAATTTCGAAGCATCTTGGTGGTTATAATTTTTGTTTGAGAAAAACGCGGGGCCCCCCAAAGCGCGGGGCCCGTGGCATTTGCCACCTTCTGCCACGTGGTTAATCCGGCACTGCATATGACATACATATTATAATATAAATATGACCATGTAATGGAGCCCTAAGGGCGCTATTACACAGTCATATATTGGTAATATATATTATAATAGATATTATCATATCCTTAAGCCTACTAGATTTCGTTTAGTGCACGTGTAAAAAATTAACCGAATGAATCGAGTAGGCTTAATTATATGATTAGAAATATGACTATAAATATGACTGTGTCATGGAGCCCTAAGAATTAGAATGTTTGTTCATTGTATCTGAACAAAAGGCTAAAAAAAAAATGCCGCGAATCCAATCAACTAGTGCCACTGGGGTTAATAATATCTGCCCAAAATGCAAAAAAGAAGTGACCGACTCTGATGAAGGTCTTCTTTGTGCGGGTTTTTGTGGTAAATGGCACCACACAAAGTGTGTGAAGTTCTCAAAGGACGATTATGCGGCTATGATGTCCCTTAATGATCAAAGAGGTGTCATATGGTTATGTGACAGTGATTTGAACAAGTGGTCAAAATATGTGAAAAATAATCACAAGTAGCCTTGCTAACAGACATTACCACCAAAGTCGAAAGCAAAGTTGATTCAATGAGTGCATTCAGCGAGCACATATTGGGATATGCTACATATCCCCACCACAAGAAATTGGCAGAAATTGGAAAACTGCTAAGTTTGTGTTCGCTGAATGGACTTGCTACACGAAATGTCAGTTCTCTCTAATCAGCTGATACATCCGCAGACATTGCGGCAATCAAAAATTCAAAAAACCTAAAACTGCAACTTTCTTAATCAAAATACGCACTCTCATCGCACAATATTATAACGTCCACTAAAACCTGGTTCAGAAATGACATTTTCAGCTGAACTGTGAACAAACAATTTCCAGTATTGATGGTCGAGCAGCTGTGCGTGACAGTTGATCGAGCAGTCCAAGTAGCAGCTACACATCTAAATGTAGCATTCCAATTCAACGCTAAATAGGTGAAATTTTCGATACATCGCATGTGGACCGATTAGCGGGTGAGTGGGACACGGGGAGAGAACACTTTCCAGTAGCTCTTTCCAATATGTGCTCGCTGAATGCACTGAATGATTCACGACCACTTGAAAGGGATTCATGATAAACTTACCGAGCTTAGTAAAAAAGTTGACGGGGTATCAACTGAAAACAAGAACAAAGCAAATACCGGACCAATGACGTACGCGAAAGTGCTAAAAAATACAGAAGTAAGATCTAATGTTTTCAATGGAGGGGTGATTATCAAACCCACAGTAATACAGAGTAGCGAAAGCACAATGGCTTCAGTGCAAACCAATTTCAAACCCCGTGAGTCACAAACACCTATAATTTTCTCCAAACTTTTGAGAGACGGGGGAGTTCTGTTCAAAACTAATAGCGAACAGAACCGTAAAAAGTTGCTGGAAGGACTTAAAGAAAAAATGGGGAGAGGCTATTTGGTAGAAACCACAAAAGAGCGGTTGCCAAAATTGGCCATATACGGGCTTAATAAACAATATTCGGCAGAAGAATTAAAAGAAGAAATTTCAACTCTAAATTATGGAATTGATACTAATATGGAGCTGAAATTTCTAAAATATAATAGGTACAAAAAACAAGAGGGCAAATATACGGCTGTTTTTGAGACGACAGGCGATGTTTACTCAAAACTAGTTAATAGGTATGTAAACACAGTGGCGCAACCACGGGAGGGGCTAAGGGGGCTAAAGCCCCTCCCAGACCCATAGATTCCGAAAGAAAAAAATGTCAAATGGCAGTGAAAATAGTGTGTATAAAGCAAACCTCACATCAGCAATTTTTCATAAAATCTTCTTTATCGGAAAAATTTGTACAAATATGTATTTGCTCATGTGTAAGCCTCAAATTAGCAAAATTGGTTAAAAAAAAATGTAAAATTTATATGAATTTTTTAACAAAAATCCACCAGACTCTCAAATTGTTATTCAAAATGTCCTTTTGCACAAAAATTCATACAAAATTAATCACCCAATTTGCGAAAGCAGCTCAATGTTCGATAATATGGATGACCTTAGCCCCCTCCAGGACAAGATCCTGGTTGCGCCACTGTGTAAACATCGACTATTCTAGTCATTTTTGCAACGAGGTAATAGATGTGAAAAGGTGCTTCAAATGTCAAAAATATGGACATAAGCAAATATTGTAGAGGCACTATGGATGTGTGCCCCAAATGTACTGGGAACCACCGTGCATCAGATTGCCAAGCAGGAGCAGCAACAAAAAAATGTTGTAATTGCCTCGGAAGATCTAGGCCTGATTGCAGCCATGCGGCAGATAGTAAGGATTGCCCTGAATACCAATTAGCAGTCAGTGCAGTCATTAATAGAATCAACTACAACAACAACACGCAATGATCCAGTGTCCCTTAAAAACTTTCTACGCGAACGCTAGAAGCCTAAGAAATAAATTAGTTGAAATAGAAATCATAGCAAGCAAGCTGGAGAAAGCCGATATTATAATTGTTAATGAGACATGGTTATATAAGAATGAATGTGATTATTTCAATATTCAGGGTTTTACCGCGACGTTTAACTGCAGGGATTCTTTAACGACATTCAGTTTATTATAGGGCCCCTAATGATAGCACTACTGAATTTATTGATCACATTAATGATCTGTATCAACAGCATAGAAATCTGACTATGTTGGCTGACACAAACATAGACATTTTAGATGCGAATTCAAGTTTAACAAAAGAATACCTGGAAATTCTAACAATGAATCAAATGAAAATCATTAACGATAAAGAACCAACAAGAATTACAGCCACTTCTTCCACATTAATTGATCACATAGTGTCTTCAATGAGCCCCTCCATCTATGATTTCAACTGCAGATTATTCGATCAAGCAGAACTTGATCATAAAGTCGCTATTGTTAAGTTAAAGTTAGTCCCAGCGCCCAAAAAACGAATTGAATCAGTATTTATAAAAGTACTACACCAAGATCATTTTAAAGAACTCGTGAAGGCAAAACTTAGCAATTTAAATAACAACTTAACGGATTTTGAAGAATTGATTAATATTATAGTATCAGCCAAGAACGAATCAACAACTTTTAAAAAAGTTCGTACGAGACATCAATCATGGATAAACTTTAAAATTATTGAGGCAGTCAAGAAAAAAAATATCGCTTACAGCAAATATAAATTAAGGCCTGAATAGACCTCGGGCGGAATGAAAATGAAATTTTTGTCCGCTGCGATTTTCTCAATGAAAATGCATGCTTACTGTCGTGGAACATGTCGGTAATGATGGGGAATTCCATAAGCTACAATCCCAATATGGTTCCAAAATTTTTCTCGGCCATTTTATGTATTTTTTTCGATTCCCCCGTCATTAGATATTTTTCACGGTGAAATGACCGGGGAATCGAAAAATAATACATAAAATGGCCGAGAAAAATGTTGGAACCATATTCGGATTGTAGCTTATGGAATTCCCCATCATTTCCGACATGTTCCACGACAGTAAGCATGCATTTTCATTGAAAAAATCGCAGCGGACAAAAATTTCATTTTCATTCCGCCCGAGGTCTATACTGCGCTTTAGACCCAACTAATGAAAACCTAAAGACCATTTACAATCACTTTAAAGCAAATGTTTCAAAGCTTGTTTATCATGCGAAGAAAAATTCCCTCAATGAACAATATATGAAGGCTTCTGGTGATAGCAGAAAACTCTGGCGTATAATCAATACCGAATTAAATGCCGCTTCTGTGAATCGAAAAGAAGGCGGAAACAACCTTTCAGCTAATGACCTTAACTACTTCTTTGCGACAGTCGCAGATAGAATACAGCGAGGCAACATACCAGTCAATGAGAGAAGAACACCAAATATAGTTAATGAAAGAACGATATTCTTAACACCTACCAGCGCAGATGAAATAGCAAAAATTATTGCGAATTTACGCAACGTAGCAGCCGGATATGATAGTATCAAGAACAAAGATATCCAAATAGTCTCTGATGTTATATCACCATTACTCTCAAAGTTAATAAATAGGCATTTAAGTGAGGGCTCATTCCCAAATTCGCTTAAAGTATCCAAAATTAAACCAATTTTCAAGCAAGGGGATCAAAACGATCCGTCCAGCTACAGTCCTATAGCCTTGATTAGCACGTTCAGCAAATTATTTGAGAAGATATTAAATACCAGGCTTGTCCATTTCATAAAAGAAACAATTGGATTTGATAAAAAGCAATATGGTTTCTTAGCAGAAAGCAACACAACAGCTGCGCTTACCGATGCGCTTCATTTCGTTAACTCAGAGCTTGACAACTCAAAATATGTTACTGGTATTTTTATTGACTTAAGTAAGGCGTTCGATAATGTGAACCATGATGTCTTGTCTGAAGTACTGAACGAGCTTGGTATTAGAGGAATTGCCAATACTTTAATAAAGAGCTACTTGAAAGACCGACCCATCGTAACAGAGTTCCGAAATGAAATCAGTGGCAAAATGATGGTTAATATAGGAGTTCCTCAGGGTTCGATACTAGGTCCTACACTATACCTACTTTCTCTATGTAAACAATCTCTGTAATGCTGGCCTCAGTGCAAAATATATCACATATGCAGATGACACCCTGCTCCTTTATGCGCATTTAGATAAATCTGATGCAGAGCAAATTATAAACAATGATATGAAAGTTTATACACAATGGCTTCAGGGTAACAAACTACAGATCAATATAAAAAAACGTGTTTTATGCTTTTCAAACAAAAGAATAAAGCTGATTTAGAACTATGTCTCAAAATTGAAGATCAGCAAATTAAAAAGGTTCAAAATACCAAGTACCTTGGCGTAACTGTTGACGATAAACTATCATGGAACGATCCAAATTATGTCCACTGATTGCTATTCTCAGACGTAAAAGATGTATGAACATCCATCTAAAAAACATGATTTTCCATGCACATGTTATGCCTCATATAACATATGGGATAATCAATTGGAGTCAAACCTCGGAAAAAAACATATCGACAGTGGGAATAATGCTTAATAAAGCAGTTAAGGCAATTCACAACCTTCATCCAAGGACACCTACTTCAGCAATTTATGAACTGAGTGGTAAGACTTCCATAGACAAAATTATAACTGCAGAGAAGATTAAGATTATGTGGAAAATCATTCACAAAAAAGTTAAAACATCTATTACATTAACTTTAAATAGAGAAGTTCACAATTATAACACTCGAAGTGCTGAGAATTTTAGAACATGTACAGCCAATATCAATAGACTCTTGGAAGACCCGATAAGATCCTCTCTTACTTTGTTTAATACCTTGCCTCAAGATCTGAGAAACTCAGTCATATGTCCAACTAAAACGAAAACTTAAGCAATACTTACATTAAAAACAATTCTAAACATATATAATATTTATTCACTTTTCTCTCTTTCTTTTTTATATATACAAATATATATTTCTTTTCTTTTTTTAAATAAATCGATTAGCAACGAAATATGTAAAACCAAACGAAGCATGCATATTCACCAATCATAGTACTAATTAGCGCGATTTGCAATAATTAATAGCCAAATCTTTATGTTGAAATAAAAAAAAAACTTTTTTTGCATTCCCTTATACCAGTGTTCACACTGTCTGGGAGGCGAAACAAGTTGTATAGTATATTTTAAATTAAAGTTTTTCTTTTTTTCCTTTGGTATCTAACTTTTGCCACCTACTAACTTTTTTCCCTACTAATAATGGAATGGGTAATACGAATAACAACCTTAATGTGTTCCTCTTGTAAAATAGCTAATTAGTTTAGTATAAGGTGTATTGTCCACTACCCCGCCTTCATTCCTTTTCCTTCCGAGGGAAGTGATGATAAAATGTCGAAATAATTTGGTTAGTGACAAAGCTATGCTGATCCCTTGATTTCCTTGTAAAAAAAAAATAGATTACACGCGTCAGCAGCAGCATCGGCAGAATTTTATAGCTGACAAATCTGCTGAATGCCAAGTCTTCTGCTCAACATTTTCGTCAGCAATGTAAAATGCATTGGGGTTGACATTTCGTGATGCCGATGCTTCTGCTGACGCGTCTAATCTATTTCAAGCATTACAGACTTATTACTTTCTACAAAATAAGAAAAAAGGTTGCTCGGAGGCTTAGTGCTTATGTATGGGATTTTTGTCGTCCATGTACACCGAAAATCGCTGGAAAGAGATGCCGCCCGAGCTGCACTTCTACTTCTCTCATCTTTGATGCAAGCATTGTCACTAATACATACACAATGTACTCTTCTCAACTGCACTCTACGCACTCATGCAAAATTGTATGTCACGAGAGTCCAAATAGCGCATAAACAAATTCTAGCTCCGGGCTCTGAGTTAAAAAAATGTTTAACACCTATTCATACATTTGGGCCTGTCTACACGCGAAACAAGAACAAAAACCGGGTTTTCAGGCAAGGAAAAATTATTGTTTCATATAAAATCCGGTGTTTCGTTCTTGTACGTATGTATGTGTAGACAGGCCCTTTCAGTTGCATAATCCCTCAGAAAAGAGAGTATAAAAAGAAACGAAAAACTACGTGAGAGAAGCTACCATGGGAATACATATATGGGAATTTCTTCTCCATACTTACACTCAAAGCATAGTCCCCAGAGGCACTTTACTTACTTTTTTTTCGATCGGTATAGAAAAGAGGAAATTTATTGATATCATAATGGCTACGTGCAAACCTGTGCGTCTTTCGTCTTCGCTACCATCTTTAAGTTTCGTTTCCTCTTTCAGGAAATCACATCATAGACACAACATTATCACTTATGACACTTATCCAATCGTTTTCTCAAGTCGCAGACACACAAACGTCGATAAATTTTACTTCACAATCTTCCTATCGCGGCCGGGTCTTTATCCCGGAACCACCCATATGCATCCTTTGCATGGCCAAGAGCCGCAAACCCCCTCGACACAAGTGGGGAAACACATTTACTACGTCGTTTTTATGCCATCGGAGCAACCCGAGCCGGCCCAGTTGCTCCGAATCCTGCTTATACGCGCCGGCATCGAAACAAATCCTGGATGTGATGTGTCTGTGGTAAGAGGATCTATTCTAATGTACAATCCCCCATGCAATGCTCGTGCTGCATGGAATGGTGCCTCTTTAAAAATTGGTCCGGGCTTAACAATGCAGATCTACGATCAACAACAACGATCAACACCTTCATAGCACTAAATTGAAGAATATGTGGCCAACAGTCATCATCGACTTCCCAACAACACATTAATCAGGGCCAACAACCATCACCTGTCACCCCCACAGTTTCTACTCAACAAATAGCACCACGACATACTTTTAAACCAATACCACTACAGCCAGTTGGGAATTACTCCACCAGGAAAATTGTCCAAATTAACTGTAATGGCTTACAAAACAAAGACATCCAAGTTGCTTCAGTTCAAGAAACTAAGCTAAAATCCGATTAATCGCTGAATTCCTACTGAGGCTTCAATATCATCAATTCAAGCATTGAGTGATTGACCTTATCAAAAGCATTTGATTGGTCAATTGCCCCAAGAATGGATCTGTGGCATGGACGTCGTTGATTTAGCCCGTCATCGCATACTATGAATTTTCCTGAAACCATGCTGGTGTGGTTCTAGCTTCGCATGTGCAACAAGAGTGAGGTGAATAAGGGCCTCCAGCGTCTTTGCAACAGGAGAAAGTATCGTAATGGCGGGGCGGTAGGATTCCCCGGCTGCGAATCCGTCTTCTAATTTTGCGCTTGAGGCCATCGGACTTGGGATGATCAATAAATAGTTTATTGAACAGGCACACAGGATCGCAGGTTTTTGTGTTGCCAAATTCAATGGCGTTGTTGCCCTTTTCTTTCCGAGGATTGGAAAGGGCGCGGACGGTAGACCATAATTTGCCGACACCTTCATTGAGGTTGCATTCATCGAGGTGCTGATTCCATTTCGCCCTCCTATAGTCTTTAACTTGTCGGTCAATTTCGGAGTTAAGCTCCTGAATTCTGGGATCATCAGGGTGAGCGCTTCTGATATGATCACGTTCATCGGCTAATCTGGCGGCACTAGTGGGGAAGTAAGGCCGAACTTTCGGGATATGTCCTGCCGGAATAAAACGTGCCGCGGCTGTGGTAATGACGTTCCTAATATTTTTCTCGGCCTTATGAATGTTGGTAGGTGATGGTAGCTCGATGAACTTCGCCGACGAGTAAGCTTCGAAACCATCCCAATCGGCTTTCTTGTGATTGACAAACGTTCGCTTCTCAGACTTAGTCATGTTCGCTGGTTTGTCAATTTTTATAATGATTGGGAGGTGATCTGATTTGAGGGTGGTACGTACTTCCCATCGGGAAGCAGCGATTAGGCTGGCACTGACAATAGTTATGTCAGGAGAACTACTGCGTACTCTAGTCGGCGAGTCTTCATTGAGTGAACAGAATTCTGAGGCGTCAAGTGATTCGGCGATAGTTATACCCCTGGCATTGTTGTTGAGGTCCGAATGCCAGAGCTCATGGTGCGCATTAAAGTCGCCAAGGATGACCCTGTGCTCTCCGGAAAGGAGAGGACCAATATCGAAACGGTAGCCTGAAGGGCAACTGGAATGAGGTGGTTCATATATATTAAAAATTTCGATAATAGTACTCCCTGATGGAACTGAGATGGCTTGAATTTCCGCCGTACCGTCAGCAACTACATCTAATACACAGTAATGTACGGACTTGTGTATTAGGAAGGCAAGTCCACCTCCAGGGTGAGAATCATCCGTGGCGGCCGGTCGATCTTTCCGCAGTATACCATATTCGCTATGGACGCTTAGAGACGAGTTTGCGTGATTACAGTTAAACTGTAACAGGGATTTGGAGCGACACATTTTTTCGCTCCGCTCCGCTCCCGCTCCGACCAATTTGAAACCGCTCCGCTCCAGCGCTCCGCTCCGACTAAAATTTGTTCGCTCCGCTCCGCTCCACGCTCCGCTCCGCTCCATTACAAAAATACAACAAAACTTCATTGTTCTTAGTAAATATTTATTATTTTCCGCGAATTATTCAATTTAACGTATATCTACTCACGTATTATAGAATATGACTTAACAGGTGCGTTTTATTCGATCAAGTACAGAACAGGATAGCACCAATTTCGTAATCCGGAGCATTGGAACATCCGGATCAGCGCAATCACTTTTTTCTAGGAAAAACAATCCAAACAAATAAAAAGGCGGAACAAAAGTCGATAAATGTTTTATTTGTTAGAAATTAGCCAGCATCATGTCAATTGCTAAACAGTCCCGTAAAAAAGTAAGAGACCAAATCTACCATTTCACACTAAAATTCTCAAATATCCGGATTTTAGAGTCAACATTGCTGCCGAAATCCGGACTATAGAAGACATAGTTGAAATATTTAGTCGTCCGGATTAGCGTGATATCCGGATTAAAGGAGATCCGGATTACCGAGTCAAGACTGATTATTAATGTCATTTCCAGCAAAATAGGTGCTGAATTCTTAACTCCTTAGCATTTAAAGATTTTCCAAAAATGCTACCACTAACACCTCCGTGGGAAAAAATGTATATGCAGTAAGATCGCAAAATTTTGTCTTTGAAGCTGTGTAAAACTGTAAAAACTAAACGGCTTATCCAATTTTTATGGGGTTTATTCTTAGGAAAAATTGTTGGGCCCAACCGAAAGAAAATATGTATATGTAAAATGTTACATTTTTGAAAAATCTTTAAATGTCTGTGGAAGCTGAAGAGTTAAATATTTTTTTATACTCCTTTTCCCTGGAAATATCACGAGGAATCATATTTGGGTGCTTTTTTGCGATAGTTTCCGGACATCCCGTATAGAACGAGATCTCTCAAATGGTTATGGAAGCTGCGCTGTCCTGTACTCCATCCAATAAAAGGCACCTAATAATTAATTTAAATTAAAAAGGACGTTTCATTTATCGAGTACAGAACAGGACTTTTCTGTCCTGGATGATCTTGAATTTCATAATAATGAAGAGTGATGATTATGTTTATGACTAAACGCAAAACCTCTTTTATCACAATGAATTTCACAATAATACGAAATTTTGCAAGTCTCTCAGCGAATTCTTCGCCTTTAAATAGCCCAAAATCATCAATTCGTTCCATAAAATGAAAAATTTCGTCGAAAAAAATCCTTTTTTTTTTCTCGGAATTTGTTGATTTTTTACATCGGAGCGGAGCGGAGCGGAGCGATCTTCAAAGCAAAATTCGCTCCGCTCCAGCCTGCAAAAACTCGCTCCACGCTCCGCTCTTTCGCTCCGAAATTTAAGGTCGCTCCGCTCCGCTCCATCGCTCCGCTCCGCTCCGCTCCAAATCCCTGAACTGTAATATAGATAGTGCAGTTAAAACTGCTGGAGGAGGAGGGCCAGGCGTAAGACATTCCTTATCATATTGTTTGGCGGTGTAGGGGGCAGTGGTGGAGAAGGTGGGCTGGGAGCAGCCCTGGGTTGCCCGGAATTTATACAACCTGCCGCAACATATGCTAAGGAGTGTTGACCTTGTCTTCGTAACCCCGAACACCTAAAGTGAACCCATTCCGAACAGCAATTACACTGCACTTATCTGGCATTCGAACCGATACGTTGGTTGCAGACACTACAAATCCATACCATTGGGCCTGGATTTGTTTCAACACCGGCGCGAATTAGTAAAATTGAGAGCAGCCGCGCCGAGATGTAATGCTCCCAATTTGACGAAAAAACACATATATCGTACCCATACATATACACAGACAAACACAACCTTCCTGCATCGAACCTTCAGGGCTCCTGCCGGGGCTCTTGCCAGGAAGGCATATTGGCAGCTTTTGGCCGTTTTGCGATAACAAAACGGGTGTGGTCCACCCCGTAGAGGCAGTTGCCGTAAGACCACTAAACCTAAACCTCCTAGACTTACCACCACTTGATGTGGAAGTGAAGAGGAGGGCAATGGTTGACGCTTATCGTCTTATGGACATGGGCACCTGGAAGACAACATCATTCCACGGTCATGCGTTAAAACATCCTCAGGCGTTGATGCCTTCAGACAGGATAATTTCAAAATACGTCTTCGATAAGACATACCAAGTAATCCCTAAGGACAGTTGGTATGGAATTGTCATCAAGCGCTTCTAAGGCTGGGAGACTAAACGGGCTAAAGTGGTTGTGGGTGCCCGGACACTCAAACATCACTGGCAACGAGTTGGCAGATAAACTCGCCCGACAAGTCCTAGCTCACACATGCTAGGTCCGGAGCCAGCCTTTGGCATACCATCATCCGTGATCAAGCTTACTCTAAAAAGGGAGTCGGCTGCGATCTATGCTGGAATCTGGGAGAACATAGATTCCGGCGGACAGATTAAAGCCTTCATCGCTACACACACACAACATGTGGCGTTCTTTCTGCTGAATCTTAGGAAAGGCGACATAAAGACCCTCACAGATCTAGTGACAAGTCATTGCACTCTGAATTACCACCTACACAAAATTAAGGTGGTACCATCGGCTATGTGTGGCCAGTGTAAGAAAGAGGAAGAAACAGCATTGCATTTCGTATGTAGCTGCCCTGCCTTTTCAATGTCAAGTAATGTAAGGATATGGTATCTTGGCGATTACTTCATCGACGAGAGCGAGGCGTTCTCACTACCTCTTGCGAAGGTGCTAAGCTTTGCGAAATCCTGCATCAATCACAGACAAAACTGCGCCTAAGCGCAACGGAAGGGTATAATGGGTCGAGTCAGTGGCCTGAGTGCCCGTACCGCGTGGTCCGCCCACCAGTTCGGGCGAGGCCATGCGCTGTGTTTTAGTACGTAGGCGTGTCCAAATCGGGCGAATCGTGCTGGGAAGCAGCCGCATATAAAGGGCCTGGTTCTTTCTTTCAAAGATAAAAAAAAACTCAGTAGCTAGATCAGCGGTTCTTAGCTGGTGGCCCGCGGACCACTGGTGGTCCCTAAGTCGATAAGAGGTGGTCCGCGAAGCCTCTACTGTTGAAGTCTGACAATTCGATATGAAGATTTTTGATTTTCACAAAACTTAACCATAGTTTTATAAAAAAAATAACGAGCATTTCGAAAAAATAAATTGGAACAAAAATGACTTTAGTATAGTGATTTTAGCTGAAAAAATGATGAAACCCAAACATCCAAAAAAAGAGCTGACTTTTGATGCCAAATTGTTCTATGGCCTGACCGCATTACGCAGTAAAAAGTTGGACTTTTTTGCGCGTCACATTTGGGGGGGAGGGGGTGGCAAAGGGGTGAAATTGTGATTTTTCGCCAATATCTTGTTAACTGTAATATTTACAGCAAAATGTTTTGAGGACGATTTAAACTACACAAAATTTCATTTCTAGTGATATATTATATCATATACCTTCTCTTGGCAGATTATATACTAGACCTAAGAACATTCGGTGTAATTTTGATTTTTTGATAGTTACATTTGGCGCTCTAGCTCCTGAAGTAATTTAATTGGAGCCACGCTAATTGGGATAACTATTCCTAACAATATATAGCTGTCCCACACGGAGACTCAGGCTGCCCCGACAAAGCATTCCCCTATACTCCTTATTAACATTTAAAAAAAAGACATGCCTGTAACTTTTCGCCGAATCACAGCAGGCGGGAAAAATTTTGGTAAACGTTAAGGCTAAGTCCCATTAGACCCTCCACCAAATATTACTTCGATCGGATTAAAACAAAGGGTACCTTCCATACAAAATGACCGGAAAATTGCCTACGAACAAAACTTTAATTTTGGTTGACTTGTTCCCTTATTTCTTATTAAACTAGAGGCGTTGAATTTGAATAATTTGTATGGGAGGTACCCTTTGTTTTAATCAGATCGAAGTAATATTTGGTGGAGGGTCTAATGGGACTTAGCCTTAACGTTTACCAAAATTTTTCCCGCCTGCTGTGATTCGGCGAAAAGTTACAGGCATGTCTTTTTTTTAAATGTTCATAGGGAGTATAGGGGAATGCTTTGTCGGCGCAGACTGAGTGACCGTGTGGGACAGCTATATATTGTTAGGAATAGTTATCCCAATTACCATGGCTCCAATTAAATTACTTCAGGAGCTAGAGCGCCAAATGTAACTATCAAAAAATCTAAATTACACCGAATGTTCTTAGGTCTAGTATATAATCTGCCAAGAGAAGGTATATGATATAATATATCACTAGAAAGGAAATTTTGTGTAGTTTAAATCGTCCTCAAAACATTTTGCTGTAAATATTACAGTTAACAAGATATTGGCGAAAAATCACAATTTCACCCCTTTGCCACCCCCTCCCCCCCAAATGTGACGCGCAAAAAAGTCTAACTTTTTACTGCGTAATGCGGTCAGGCCATAGAACAATTTGGCATCAAAAGTCAGCTCTTTTTTTGGATGTTTGGGTCTAGAGCTAAAGTCACTATACTATTCGTTTGCTGTCAACATCAAAATACACATTATAAATGTAGCTCCGCAAATGTAATGGCGATGTACAGTCTCTTCTCTATTTCAATGGATTGTCCTCTAATGGTGAAAAGTTTTGGTATCATCCGTTACTTAGGTTTCCAGTTATTCAAACTTTAGGCACGAAAAGTCCTGAGTAGTAGGAGGACTCGATTATCAAACATGATAAAAATGAAGAGAAGGGTAGATTTGTTTTATTGTGTGTATACTTTTCAAAAATACTCTTGCATTCTGGATTTTCCTACAATATTTTCAAATAATTGTTAGTTCTTAGTTTTCTCTGTCAAAAAGTTTCCTCAACAGGATCTATCTTAAGCTAATGGTGGAGGTAAATTGACATGTTCGTTGCGGAAACGAACAATTTTAATCCCAAAATAATAATTGAAAATTGTAGATCTGAATTTTATATTTAGCGAAACTAATTCAGGACTGAAAAATCACACATTTTGCTAAATTATACATGTCAGTGCATAATTTTCAATGATTTTGTTGTGGTCAATTTTTTTAATTTTTACACTGAACCTAAACTTACTGTTGCAGAATTTCCACTGGATCTACACTGCGTTGAAATAGTAAAATAGCTCAAATACGCCACCTTAAAAAAGTTAAAGAAAAACATTTGGTGTTGTACTGTTTCTGTGGATAAGATTGGCAGAGAACATTTCACCCTGTGGACAACTTTGGTTGAATTTCCTCAGCTTCGAAAATGTGCCTAGAAGTTCAGTGAATTTTGATTGCGTATCGGGGAGATAGTTGGTAATCCATCCGCGCCGCCGTCCCAATCAAAAACGTAGGCTAACATGGTTTGTAATACTGTGTTCAAATTGTTGATTGAATTAGGGTACGTTGTCCTCGACGCGGCCGCACGACAGCGACTCGCTCATTCCATATAAAAACTCGTTTCTCTCTCATTTTAAAAACGAGTTTTTATATGGAATGTGCGAGTCGCTGTCGTGCAATCGTGTCGAGGAAAATGTACCTTTAATAGCAATCTTGTCAGAGAAATTTCCGTTCAAACAAAGTTTCGTATGTATGTTTTATGACTCTCCGTAGATTTACGACTTGGTATAATCAGCGACCATTATAGAACTAGGTCAAAATGATCCCTAAGGCGCAAAAGGTTAAGAACCACTGAGCTAGATCATAAGCATAAACGATGATAAATCAAATAAGAACACATTTGTATTGTATAACAAAAACGCGTCTATTAATACTTCCAGCTCGGATACACAACATAGAAAAAATCGTTATATAAAATTTAATTATATTAAATTTTTAACTAAACTTAATCGCCGCTAAGCAAAAAGAAAAACAAGATTATCATAATAATATGCCTAACATACCTATCATCATTCTATTTCTTTTCTAAGGATTCTTAGGAATTATACAATTGATTGCCTGGTATTTGTTTTAAAAAAAATCCTAAAAATCATAGCATATGTATAATATATATTGCGCGCGCGGTTACCCATTTTTTCACAACGGATGAAATACATAAAACAATATAAAAATCGAGTGAATCGAATGATAACAATGAATATTGCATGGAAAAGTCCAATTTTCAAGCATAATAGTGATGATAAAAAGAAACGACGAACGAACACCTAAACACAATTTTTTTCGGTGTGATGTAAGCCGCACACCTGCAATAATTGTGATAATTTAGCCAAACCTGCCCTTCTTATAGAGAGCCAATTCTCTAAGAAATTCCCGGGTTAGATCGTAGGTTGTGAAACTAATGCCAACCGCAATCGGTCCCTTAATCCAATTCATACTAAGGCCTTTGAAGAATCCATTTTTGATGCCTTCTTCCCTGTAACGAATTGATTTGTTAGATACGATTAAGCTGTAGTGTGCAGAAAATGTTACCTGTAAATTTTCGCTAATGTGGAGAATATGGTGGAGTATTGTTGTTGTCCTTTGTGCTTAATTCCCATAGTTTGCATGCGCCGACGAACAATATCCAGAGGGTAGCTTGATGTTTGGCCAGCCAAACCAGCGGTTGCGCCAAATGCCAAAGATGTCAAAGTGTTTGGCGTTTTGTTTCCAGTAAGCTCTGAAAGTGTTTTAATTTCATTTTAATTGAGTGGTTAGTTTCGAAATTCAAGACGATCTTACCAAAGTACTCTTTCTTGAGGGTTTCGTATGTGAAGAAAGACGTTCCGGCATATGGAATAACTCCCAAAACTGTTGCGAAGTAGCCCCTGTATAATGTTAGTGGGCCTTCCTGGATCCATATCTGAACGAACACTTGACGCAATGAACTGAATTTGGATTGGGAAAATTTAGAGAACAGAGGAATCAACAGATACCGGGATTGTACATCCGACTTGAATTGCCTCATATAAAATTCATGTCAGACTGAATCTAAAGCTACACCCTAAAAGTACTTACGTGTATCCAGTATAACGATCGGTCACAGCCATTCGAGCTCTAGCCAAATCGAGTGGGTAGGTTAACGACTGCGACGTAACTCCGGCCAAAGAACCGGCAATGTAACGACGCGCCTTAGTACTGTTAAAAAAAAGCTTTTCGTTAACCAGTCCAACATAAATTCCAAACTGTTACAACTCACTCTGTATTATGCTGATCCACTTTGAGTATTTTACGCCATTGCTCGTGGGCCGTAAATTGTATCGCTGCATACGGAATTATACGTGCCATTGTTGCCGAGTTGCCACGCCACAACGCAAAGAAGCCCTCATTTCGATAGGTGTTCTTCAGAAATGAAATAGCACGACCAAACGAATAGGGTACATCTTTGCTACAAAAATAAACAAATCCTTATTGGCAACCGGAAAACAATTTCTTCATCATTTTGTCGTTTACTTAATTTGAAAATTAATTTTAGTCCTATCTAATGGGGCGATTGTTGTTTTTGCAAGAGCTCCGGCTAAAGCTCCTGCGGCCATGCTGGTCAGCACGGCATCGACATTATCCAGTTTTTGTGTCGTGGATCCTATAAGAAGAAATTTACCAAATCAATCACAATATTGCATAAATAAGTCTTCTTCTTAACTTACCGGTCGATGTATCAGATATCGTTTCATTTTGATTAATTTGTGGCGTGGATGTTGGATGCACTTGATTTGAACTTGTCGTAGTCGTCGTCGGCGTTGTTTGGGTTGATGCTGGGGGAGTAATTGACATAGTGATATTCGGTTTTTCAATCAGTCGATTCATATTTCCAGCGACTGTTTATCGTTTTAATCATTTCAATTTTTGCAATTATATACATTGAAGTCTGTAACGGAATGGAAACGATTATTCATTATTTTTTTTTTTAAAGATAGCCGCCAATTGAATTTGATAAAATTTACTATAATCAAGACAAATCGCTAACTCGTGAAAATCATATCTACGATTAGAATATGTATTCGTGTTTATGGTAATCTTCTTTAATCGGGCGATATACATACATAGCATTTGTTTACGTTAAAATGATTATGAGGTTTTAAAGCGGTCATTCAATCTTATCTAGTTTCGGGTAATAAATCTTTGACAGCATTTTTGTACAATTTGCAATACTTATAGGGAAATCACAGGGGAAATAATCATCAATATCTTATCTGTTGCAACTTTTATTGTAAAGTTGAAGTCTATAGTACAAAGTGTTGCATAATTCTGTAAATAGTCTTGATGCGCAACGTTGTGCTTACATATAATGTCAAGATAGCGAGAGCTTTCCAATTTGAAGAACAGTTTTGATTTTCAATAGAAAATAGATTATTTTCATGAGCAGATTTATAGTTTTTTGAATTTAATGTGGAGGATAAATTTTGTGTGGGGGGGGCTCACAAAAGAAGAAGCACAGCTGCATCCGAGTGCTGTATTAACATCTTTAGCGTTCCAGGTTACTTAACGTCATAGGCGATAGGAAACATTTAATCAAACATCAACGTTCCTACTGCGACCGGGTCTACGAACCGGAACGACCCATGCCTGGGCATGGCCAAGAGTCGCAACGACCCCCTTCGACGCAAGAAGTGGAAGGAAACTATGTGTCATTCTTCATCACCGTTTTTCCCTTGGGGAGCAGTCCTGGCCGGCCCAGCTGCTCCTCACACTACTAATACGTGCCGACGTTGAATCGAATCCAGGTCCATGGATTTGCTGAGTCTGCGGTAACAGAATTTGGACCAATGTTCAAACGTCGGTCGAGTGTACATGCTGCGGAGAATGGGTTCATCTAAAGAAATGTTCGGGACTTACCCATTATAATCAACGAGGTGCAACCTACACAGCGAGTCGATGTAGAAATCGAGGGCCACGCTTATCATCCAACCAACAACCGCCCAACCAAGGTTCCCAGCAATCAGAACCTTCCACAACGGCAAACATTGTACGCACAGTTCAACCAACACCTAATTTGACCCCAGCTCCACTTACAATCGATGTTAACTACACCAACACTAAAATCGTCCAACTAAACTGCAACGGACTCCAACATAAAATCGTCGAACTTACTGATTTCATGGACAGACACCATATACAGATTGCAGCTGTGCAGGAGACCAAACTCAACCCCAAACATTCGCTCAGCTCACACGGGAACTATAACGTCATCAGACATTACCGATTCAGCAATGCTGAAAGGGGGTTTGGCCTTCCTCATTCATTTATATTCCACCCGTCTCCAGCTGTCCCGCTAGTTACAAAGTCAATATTAGCTCTCTACTAAACGGACAACATCGACTTCTGCTTATTGATTTCAACGCACATCACAATCTTTGGCATTCCAACCTCCACAACGACACCAGAGGTAACATCATCGCCGATCAGCTGGACGCATCAGATTTCTGTCCAATAAACGACGATAAACCGACTCGTATCGCTGGCTCTTGCACTAGCTCACCAAATATTTCCATCGCTAGCCCTGGACTTATCAACGACATCACATGGGAGCCAATCCTCACGATGTACTCCGATCACCTACCAATTATACTAACGCTGGATATGCCGCCCGCGAGGCATGGACCCTAACCCAAAACTCTGAACACCTGTTGGACACATTCGAGCGAAAGGTTCTCCGAAGAATCTTCGGGGCCGTTCGTGAACGAGGTGAATGGCGCATCCAGTACAACCTTGAGTTGTATCAGCTGTATGATGAGCTACAGGTGTCGAAGATCGTGAAATTGCAGCGACTGCAATGGGCGGGACATGTACAAAGGATGAACGATGATCGCATGCCCAAAAAGGTGATGAACGCGCAACGAGTGGACGGAGCCAGATTGCGTGGACGACCGAGAGCCCGATGGGAGCATTCTGTATGTGAGGACGCCCACCAGATGCTAGGCTTTCGGAACTGGAGGACAAGGTCGCGTGACCGCGACAATTGGAGGTCTTCAATCCAGGCGGCCAAGGCCCGACGTCGGGCTATCGTGCCATAAAGAAGAAGAAGGATATGCCGCCTAAATTCGTCCATCCCGGCAAGAAAACGTACACAAACTTTAAGAAAGCTGACTGAGATGGCTTTAAAAGGTACACTAGCGAGGCTTTTGCTAGTGTTACCCCCCCCCCCCCCACAAGTGATGTACGTATGGCCGAAAAACAACTCAGACGGATAATTCTCACTGCTGCTAAGAGAGATTCATTCCAGCCGGCCGCATTCCCAGCCTAAAACCTAATTTCCCAACATCCGCGGCTAAATTAGCTAAAACGAGATCGAGTCCTAATCGTGCGAATAGCATTTTTCATTTTTTTAAGGGGGGACGGGGTAGATGGGTCGAACATTTTTAGTATCTTATATCGGCATCCAGCACCTATCATTTGCTATAAATTTAATTTTTTTCGCGACATTCTATCATAAGATATTTCGGAATATTGCTTTGTAGGGGATGGAGGGGTAGGGGTAGTCAGACCTTCTCCACTTTCCATCAACTTCAAGCATATGTCAAAATTAGGCATTGATGAAAATTTCAGGTTCTGTCGAAAAATATGACCGAATTAAAGCTATCACAGAGGGGTCATTTGTATGGGAGGTAAGGGAACCCTTAGTCCTATTTGGCCCATTTTCAATACCATCCAAGCTTTTATCAAAACAATCATCTGACCAAAATTGCAAAACGCTAGCTTAATTATTTCGGGAGTTATCGTGCGAACTGACAGACACACGGACGGACAGACAGACGGACATGGCTTATTCGAATCAGGGACCGACCCTGATCATTTATATAAGTACTTTGCATACCTCCGGTGGCTCCTTTGAGGTGTTACATAAATCGTTGTAACAAAAACAATATACCCTATGGGTATAGAGTATAACAAGGGATCAGCTAAGAAGTGCAGACCCCAGTGATCCACGCATTGGTGACATTAACAATATCATCGGTCAACAGGTCAATGACCACAGGAGAGATATATGGCACTCACGCCTACGAAACCTGAATACCACCACAGGTGTGAAAAAACTATGGAGCACCGTTAGAAACTTATCTAATATCACTAAAACTCAAGGGAGGGTCGGTCAAGTTTGGCAACTCTACCGTGAGCGACGATAAGAAATGCGCCAATCTGTTTAACAAACAGTTCGTCGAGCACCCACCCACCCAAGGATAGACCAAATTCACACGAGCCATCCGTAACACCAAGGTAGATGAATATCTTTAATTCAGAACCACTGAAGTAGCCAATGCCATAAATAACGACAAAAATTCAAAAGCGCTTGGTCCGGACGGTATAGCAATGATAATGCTCAAACACCTCGACACACCGTCCTTAGAGTATATCACTGCAACGATGAACCTTTCACTTCGAACATTCATCATACCAGAAATTTGGAAGAGACGTCGCATCATTTCCTTGCCCAAACCTGGCAAACCACACTCTTTTAAGAGACTCCTACCCTCCGAACACGCTTTTATCTCATGTGGCAAAGATACTGGAATCTCTGATACACAAAACTCTTGCGACGCACATATAACTCGCCAATCACCAACACGGCTTCTGGAAAATGCACAGCCCCTCCACTGCATTAGACCGAATCATGTCCAAGGTCTTTAATGTAATTAACCAGCCTAAGCCGTTTAAGCGTAACATCCTAGTGGCTTTAGATTTGTCGAAAGCGTTTGATACGGTGAACCACTCGCTCCTACTGACGGACCTTAAATCTTAAATTAAACGAGTTTCTCTCGATAACTCCAGCTCTTACAAGGCGGCCGTTAAACGACTGTACACCAGCGAGGTAACCAAAGCCACCAAAAGGCTATCCGTAAACCGTGTCCTTCGCACTCGACGACCCGACATCTCATCCGACGAACAACAACTGCCTAGAGCCACACTCTTGGCGTGCCTACCTCCCCCCATAGTTTGCGGGAGGGAAGCACTAAAGGCCTAGCACGATTTTGATGTCCCCTGGTGGGGGGGTGCATCATACGGAAGTCGTGTGAGCTTCGGAGGTGACGGCTCCGCATGACCCGAGTCAAGAAGGGGCTAGCTAGGGAGAACGGCCTTGGTGGAAAATGCCTACGCGCCTATATCTAGCTAGTTTGTGGATTGATGACCACACTGCCTGAGTCGCATTGCTGACTAGTAAACTGAAGGGGCCGCCTGGATGTGAAAAGCAGCGCTTCGTTGTCTGCACAGACGCGGAGTCACAGGTCCAACGAGCCTGGGGTGTGCATGCCCGAATTCGACGTAAGGCTTAACCAATAGGGGGCCGAAGGAGGATCACACCTGCTATGGAGAAGTCCATAGCGAATAGTGTACTACGGGGATGGGTGTGCCCAGGGGACCATGGTCCTTGCCCATCAAGGTGTTGGACTCGTAGTGGCTGGAGGTTGTTACCCAAGTCATCCAGCTAGTGATGCAATCCCGGGGTTGGATTCCGGATGGTGTGTGCATGCGCCTGATGGAGAAATCTCCGTCTGACAACAACACCTTGTCAGTAAAAAGCCGAAGGTCCAAACTTTTTAGCGGGACCGGGAGATAAAGGCCGAAAGGCTAGGTGCTCCCCTGACGGTGCATATGGTATTTTTATGTCCTGAAGTTTATGACCATATTGCTGACATTGTTTCGTAAAAAAATGTTTTACATGTATTGCGTTTTTACGTGAACAATGTTTTATTTATTTATTTATATACGGATAAAAATCCATTTTATATATTTTTTATACATAGATACATTAGATATTTCAAAGAACTTAGCCTAAAGTAATAAATGAAAATTAAAACAAGAAAAAAATAAGAACAAAGCAAACATTAATATAAATTAAAATTCAAATGCAAAAGTATGTAAATTTAGTGTAAATTAGCAGGGAATTCAAACAGACCAAAAAAGCATTCATAAATTATTAACTACTTTTTTTATCGCATAACTGTTGGTGTTAAAAAGATCCAACCGATCACATAGAGTGTTTCCAATTCGCTTGATTCTTTCTAATGGAGAGTTTTGGCAATAAGTTGTTCGATATTTATTGTATGAGAAAAGATTATTATATCTTGTGAACCTAGAAGGAACTCTTAATGTAATTTCCGAAAGTATATCTGGTACATCCAGGTTTCCGTTTACAAGGTTGAACAAAAATAATGCATCTGAACATTTCCTTCTTGTTTCAAGTGAAGTTAAATTCATCATTACCATAATTTCATTAAAATCCATGTCAGAAGCTGTTAAACCTAATTTAAATCCAACAAATTTCAAAAATCTTTTCTGAACATTTTCTAAGGCATTACGGTGCACACCAAAATACGGGTTCCAAAGGACTGAAGCATAATCAAGCTTGCTACGTAAAAAATACAAAACTTTTAATGAATTAACGTTATAAAAATCTTGACTGTTTCTAATAACAAAACCCAATTTCCTAAAAGCTTCGCTGACAATATTGTTAATATGGGTAACAAATATAAGTGACGAATTAAATGATACTCCTAAATCTTTCATTGAGACAACCTCTTTTAGCATGATCCCATTTATGAAATAATTACAAAGGAAGCTAGTATTAGTGCGATTAAAAATCATATATTGACACTTTTTTATGTTAAGGTCCAGGCTTTTATTTGTGCAATACGTAAAGAATTCATTAAGATTTTTTTGAAGTACCCTTATATCGTCATAAGAATTCACCCTTTTAAAGATCTTACAATCGTCAGCGAAAAGTAAAAATTTGACATCTTTAAATATAAGCCCTATGTCGTTAATGAATATTAGAAATAGTAACGGTCCCAAATGAGATCCCTGTGGCACACCAGACACCGGAAAGAATGCTCTAGAATGACATCCTTTAACATTCATTATCAGAGAACGATTTTTAATATAATCGCAAAGCCATGCATATATAGATCCATTAAAACCAATATTTTTAAGTTTTCTAGCCAATAGTGTATGATTAATACGGTCAAACGCTTTACTAAAATCTGTGTAAATTGTATGAACTTGTTCATAAGACACGAATGATTTAATAATATAGTCATGAAATTGAACTAAGTTAGTAGTAGTGGATTTATTTTTGCAGAAGCCGTGCTGATTATTTATAATCAATGGTCTAATCAATGCAATCTAAGCAAACATATTAGTAATAGTGTATAAATCAGAGCTTTGGAAACCATCAAGATGCATCATATTTGGGATCGACTCTTCACTTCTTAGAGAATTAATATGATTCCAAAAGAATTTGCTATTTTGCTGTATTGATGATTCTACTTTGAACAAATATGATTTATGATCGAATTTCAGTTGGTTTTTGCAAACGGATCTGATATTAGAAAAAATGTTGTAATCATCAATAGAACCTGATTTTTTATAGTTAATATGGGCACGTTTTTTCACCTCTATTAGGTTCTTTAACTGATTTGAAAACCAAATTGGGTAATGATTATTATGTATCCTTACTTTCGGCACATATTTATCAACAATGTCATAAAGTATACTATAAAAACGACTCACAGCATTTTCAGCATCTAGACCCGATAAGTTAATCTCCCAATTAGTATTACTAAGAGCAGCGTTAATCTCCCTATAATTAGCCTTTTTAAAGTTATATATTTCAACCGTTAAAGAGCTTTTGTGTTCTGTTTGATTTACATTAAATGTTAAATTAAGCGCAGGATGATATAAATCTATTGGGATCAGAGGTGAATCACAATTTGAGACTGACAAGTTATCGTTATTCGAAAATATTAAATCAAGTTGTTTATTGTTGCAATTTAGAACATGATTAAGTTGATTGAAATTCAAGAAAGAGAATGCTTCAATAATGTGATGTATGCATGGAGAGTTCGAAGTAGTTGTCCACTGTTGCATATTCCACTTTACCCCAGGTAGATTATAGTCACCAGTAATTATGTAAGAGGCATTTGGAAAAAGTTCGCAAAAATTTGTAACATCCTCAGCGTGCTTCAAGTACGAATCGGATGTCGCGTCCGGAGGCAGGTACACGGTAGAAACAATCAGCTCAGACGAAGAAAGTTTTACAGAAACGAAAATTTGCTCTACTGCGGAATGAATACATTTGAGAACTTTAGATTCAAAACGACTGCTTACGGCAATGAGGACGCCTCCACCTTTACTTTTTCGGGAGGTGCATTCGTTTCTATCTTGACGATAAACATTAAAATTTCGAAATCCCAGTTCAGAGCTTAAATGATTAAGTGTTAACCATGTTTCCGTAAAAATTACAATACCGTAGTGATCAATTGATAATGATCGGCGCAAATCATTGAATTTTGTTGACAAACCACGCGTATTTTGGTAAAAAATTGATACTGGCATTAGTTTTTTGCCGGTTCACCGTAAATAATCTTCGGCATACCGTGAATATATTTAATATTTGCTTGTGGATGCGTTAACAAAACATCTTTCATCTTTGTACGATTATAATTCTTTTAACGTGGCCCTTGTAGACCCTGAGATTTTTCCGATTTAGCCAAAACTCACGAAACCCGCTTGATTCGATAAGTGGAGTCAGTAACGACTTGTTAATCAACAAATTTGCACACTTGCGGTAGTTGAAGGTGGTTGTGACCAGGGCCAATACTACATGGGACTATGAGGAAGGGTGTTTAGTCTCGTTTGCTGTAGTGCTCTTATTTGGATGCGGTGTCAATCGATAAAGTGGGAATTACACAATTTTAATTACAAAAATTTATCTACATTGATTTGGTAGTGACTATGTATCCATTGAGTCCCATTGTTTTGTGGCAACTATTGGTCTTCTTCTTCTTCTTATTCTTTTAGCAGTGCAGAAAGGTGTGAAACCTCTGTGCATCTATGTGGGTACGATTTATGGTTCGTCAATGTTTGTGGCCGTGAGGTCTAAGGACAAAAACATAGCTGCTGCGATAGTATTTTCCCACAGCGATATAGGGGTAAGATCAGTGGGCGCAGCGGGGCATTGAAACAAGTGACCCACATCATGAGGAGTACCATTGCAGTTTGGACAGATGTTTTGGATGTCCGGGTTTATGCGAGAAAGGTACGAATTAAGGCGTGAACAAAAGCCCGACCGAAGTTGAGCTAGTGTTACTCTAGTGGCTCTCGGGAGCCTAATCTCCTCAGGCGAAATTGGTGGTGGGCGCTCTGAGAGGACTCTATTCGCACCTAAACTCGCGATAGACCGATTCACTTCTTCAGTGTGGATCGCTGCAATGGCGGCTCGGTATGTAACTTCATCGTAAGGGTCCCGTTTGTATCCCTGAACCTCTCTCTCAAGGTCTCGTAAACCACGCCTGACATGTAGTGGTGGAGGAATTCGGTGCATGAGATAATTATTGGGATGATCCTCACGATAGCAACCAACATGATACTGTTTTAACAGTAGGAGATTGTGGTCACGTATTGGCATCAATTTTGTCTCCAGATGTAAGTGATCCTGGGCAGACATCAGAAGGCAACCTGTCGCGATGCGTAGAGCGGTATTTTGGCAGACCTGAATTTTGGACCAGTTTGTGTCACATAAACTATGTGTCCAAACTGGGGCTGCATAATCAGCGGCCGCTCGACCCACCGCTTTATAAGTAGCTAGCATGGTTTCTTTATCTTTGCTCCAGGTGCTACCAGCTAGAGCTTTTAGGATTTTATTCCTACTGCTTAACTTTTCGCAAACGGATGCTGCGTGATGAGCTGACGTCATCATGCTCTCTAAATGGAGCCCGAGAATTTTAGGATTAGCAACAGTAGGAATTGGATTGTTGTACGTACATCAACCTCCAACCGACAATTCCCCGACCAGGTGGTAAGAAATGTCGCAGAGGATTTAGACGCGGAGATGGTGAGGTTTCGGCTTTGGAAGAAAGCCTGTAATCGCCCAAGATAGCGATTAATTTGGAGGCGTATTTCATCCTTATCCTCCCCTGTGGCGAGCAGGGTGCAATCGTTTGCGTAGGAAATCACCTCGATTCCTTCCGGTGATGTAGGAAGGCCGGACATGTAGATGTTGAACAGAGTGGGGGAGAGTACCCCACCCAGTGGAACTCCTAATTTGATTTTCCTCAGCTTAGAACGTTTGCCACGAAACTCAGTGAAGGAATGCCGACCAGCTAGATAGTTGGCAATCCAATGGATCTCTTGAGCAAGGATATGCACATTCAGCAAGTTCACGAGAAGCATTGAGTGATTGACCTTATCAAATGCATTTGATAGGTCAATTGCCACAAGAATAGTTCTGTGACATGGCGACGTTGATTTAGCCCATCGGGAATGCGTGTAGTGATCGCATCGAGGGCAGTGGTGGTACTATGCATTTTCCTGAAGCCATGCTGGTGAGGTTCTAGCTTCGCATGTGCAACAAGAGTGGGGTGAATAAGGGCCTCCAGCGTCTTTGCGACAGGAGACAGTATCGTAATGGGGCGCTCTTCTCTGGCTTGAGACAGGGGACAATCCGTCCTATTTTCCAGCTTTCAGAGATGACAAGCGTAGAGATCGACAAGTTAAAGGCGGCCGTGAGATACTCAATGGCTGGAAGGTCGAGATGTTTCAACATGGCCATCTGGTCCGAGGGCCTTGGAGATTTTAGCATTCTCGATGACTTTTTTAACCTGGTCCGCGGTAAATGATGGTATGGTGTCAACATTCCGGCTGCGAATCCGTCTTCTAATTTGCGCTTAAGGCCGTCAGACTTGGGATGTTCAGTAAATTGTTTATTGAACAGGCTCGCGCACTGAAGAGGATCGCATTGTTTTATGTTGCCAAATTCAATGTCGTTATTGCCCTTTTCTTACCTAGGATTAAAAAGGGCGCGGACAGTAGACCATAATTTGCTGACACCTTCATTAAGGTTACATTCATCGAGGTGCTGATTCCATTTCGCCCTCCTATAGTCTTTAACTTGTCGGTCGATTTCGGAGTTAAGCTCCTGAATTCTGGGATCATCAGGGTGAGCGCTTCTGATGTTATCACGTTCATCGTCTAATCTGGCGGCACTGGAAGGGAAGTTAGGCCGAATTTTCGGGATACGTCCTGCTGAAATGAAACGTGCCGCAGCTTTGGCAATGACGTTCCTAATATTTCTTTCGACCTTATGTACATTAGTAGGCGATGGTAGCTCGATGAACTTCGCCGACGAGTAAGCTTTGAAACCGTCCCAATCGGCTTTTTTGTGATTGACAAACGTTCGCTTCTCAGACTTAGTCAGGTTCGCTGGTTTGTCAATTCTTATAACGATTGGGAGGTGATCAGATTTGAGGGAAGTAAGTACTTCCCATCGAGTAGCAGCGATTAGGCTGGCACTTACAATGGTTATGTCAGGAGAACTACTGCAAGTGCCAATGAGTCGAGTCGGCGAGTCTTCACTGAATGAACAGAATTCTGAGGCCTCAGGTGATTCAGCGATAGTATAACTAACCTGGCATTGTTGTTGAGGTCCGAATGCCAGAGCTCATGGTGCGCATTAACGTCGACAAGGATGACCCTGTGCTCTCCGGAGAGGACCAATATCGAAATGATAGCGAGAAGGGCAACTAGAATGCGGTGGTACATATATATTAAAAATTTCGATATTAGTACTGCCTCATGGAACTGAGATGGCTTGTATTTCCGCCGTACCGTCAGCAACTACATCTAATACACAGTAATGTACGGACTTGTGTATTAGGAAAGCGAGTCCATCTCCAGGGTGAGAATCATCCGTGGCGGCCGGTCGATCTTTCCGCAGTATAACATATTCGCTATGGACGCTTAGAGACGAGTTTGCATGAAGTAGCGTCTCTTGGATGGCAGCGATGAGAATTCTGTTGGAACTCAAGAAGTGTGTGATCTCAGCGATTTTTCGGTGAATGCCATTAGAGTTAAACTGTAAAATGGATAGTGCAGTGAAATTTGCTGGAGGAGGAGGGCCAGGCGAAAGACTGTATCTGCCATTCCTTATCGCATTGTTGGGCGGTGTAGGGGGCAGTGGAGGAGGAGGTTGGCTTGGTGCAGCCCTAGGTTGCCCTGAATTAATACAACCTGCCGCGACATACGACAAGGAATGCTGACCCTGTCTACGTAACCCCGAGCACCTAAAGTGAACCCATTCCATACAGCAATTGCACTGCACTGATCTGGCATTCGAACCGATACGTTAGTTGCAGACACTACAAATCCATACCCTTGGGCCTGGATTTGTTTCAACACCGGCGCGAATTAATAAAATTGAGAGCAGCCGCGCCGAGATGTAATGACGAAAAAAACACATATATCGTACCCGCACATATACACAGTCAAACACAACCTTCCTGCATCGAACCTTCAGGGCTCTTGCCAGGAAGACATATTGGCAGCTTTTGGCCGTTTTGTAAAAAACGGGTGTGGTCCGCCCCGTAGAGGCAGTTGCCGTAGGACCACAGCTACTATAATAATGTGTCGGTATGTGGACCTGAGGTGTATAGGTGGCCTTCATCTCCTCTACCATTAACCTGCATCGGTAAGTAGACGGTGTTCGTATTTACATGTTATCTCATCATCTCACCAATGCTATCCTATTGTTGCCAAAACAAATAAATCTGTCCGAGCGCATAAGTTTTGTTTTCCTTTAAGGACGCCAACTCGACGAGAGGAATAAAATAATTAATTATTGCAAGCAATTAAAATGAGTTGCATTTGATCATATCACATGAGACTACCCTGAGTTAGTTTTATTAAAAGAAAAGTGCAATCTAAATCACCAATTCCGAGGCACTTCAAACTAAAAAAATTTCATATCTATATTTTCTCAGCCAATCTCTCAGTGACCAAGAAATACATAATATGTGTTAGTGCCGTTATGACTACAAACTGCACGAAAGACGATACAAATTACTCGTTATTGCTAATTAATGCATAACGAAATTAGCGCTGATTATGACATAGCAAATTTATTGTGACTCAAGATCGTTCATATTTCATTGTATAAAACTGATGATTATGAAATTTCAATTAATGGTTCTGTTAGAATCAATAAATCAAACTATCATCCAACAAAACATACATTTGGCGCACGCTCGCTATCAAATGAATTTTACCAAATCATTATTTTGGACTCTCTTCAAGAAAAGTGTGTCACAACGGGTGCGATACGAAAAATGTATGTTCAGCTTGCCGCTACTACCATCGCGCAAACAAGTTTTGTTGATGTTTCTAGAGCGTGGGGCTGCGTTCTTTCCGGGTCGTTGCTTAGACTAGAGAGAGTGCGAACGAGAAAAGTCTAAAGTTCGCGCAGCAAGAGGGTGATGTAAGAATGTTTAGAAATACTTAGGTGAGAAGAGAAGAATGAATTTCGTTTTCGTTATCAGTATCAGCGAACTTTAAGATTGCAGACAAAACAAAAGAAATGGCTTAGAGCCAGTGGGGATCAGATATTGCAGTAGTTGTCAGAGGTCATAGAGAGTGCGAGTGACGTTCAAAGCATGAAGGATTTCTAGATATTCTAGAATCTAGACGGATGGGTTTTGTCTGTTTTGAATTTTGCCTCCGCATGTCTTCTGCCAATTTCCAAGTTACGCAATGACCAAGCAATGTGCACAGATTCGCGATTTGAAGTGTCTTATCTCTGTTAGTGATAGTGCGGTAGCCAAGTTCTCAACTAGTTTGACACGTGCACTGAAACGTTGCTATGTGTACATTGAGTGGGATTGGTCAAGAAAAACAATATCAGCGAGCAAGGTCACTTTAAATATAGCGCTGGAATGGCATTCAAATTGCCGCCAGACCAAAACATGACTAGTTGACGCCATAAATAGCACACACTAATGACCGATATCAATGGTCGCATTGGCATCGCTGGCGCCGATAGTTCCATAGTGTTGATGATGTGCACCATCATCGTTCCCAAGGCACGACACACTATTCCCTCATCAGCCTTATGCAAATTATATAACTCCACATTTGCGCAGATAGATTGGCGTATTCTTTGCATCCAGAATTTCGATTAGTTTTGCACCCGTTCCTCGCGGTCTAACTAAAAAATTCAGATACGCAAAAAACGGACAAATGGCATGAGTGATTGAAAATTTTCACTTACGTACTCATGGCAATTCGGGACAGTCTCCTTGCGGTACCGCCACAATCCAGTCCAGCACGAGTCCTTTCTTTGGGTAAACACAAAATCAGTCTTTTTTCAGTCGGAACTACAGATCGGGGAGCTTCAGATTATTGTCATTCACTTGGTGGTGTTGGTGGGACGTCCTTACGGTAGCGTACCGACGGATCGACAAATGTTTTGGTTTTTAAAATTGCACACGACAAAAGTGTCAGAACGGCCGTGTTTTGCCCATCCGGGGGCGAGAAAATGCGCAGATGTAGAAAAAAGCTGGGAGAAACACTGAAGAACTGAAGAAACTCGTTCAGGAAAGTTTTAAGTGGAAGTGTACGGGTGACAGATATCAGCTGTATGAATTTAGGGTGAGTGTAAACGAGTGGCAGTTCGCGGTAAATAAAACAAAATAACATGACAGGGCCTACTTGATCTAGAGGCCATAAATCAGCTGTTAACTTTAATTTTTTTTTTTGAGGATATGGAAAAAGAAGAATCAATTTCCTTAAATTTGAGGATGGGAAAAATTTTATTTTTGTTTTGTTGTGTCCGAAAAATGACGCAAATGTAACTATGGTAGCGTGAAATTTAAAAATTAGTCGAGGGAGGCGGAACTTTATAACGGGTTCCTAAAAAATAACGGTAAAATGTCCTTTGATGTAATTGCACTGGAAAATTACCTAAAATGGACGATGTTAGTGTCGATTCAGTGGTTTTCGGGGTTGCTAAAATCACTATAGTGAAATTTTACATACCTCCGACGCCGATGTTCTCGAACATTGATGTGTCTAAAGATCGGCAATCGATTGGCCAGAATCGATCTGCCACTCGTGCAGCAAATACATTAGAGGCGCCACAGATCGGCCAGATTTTTTGATTGCGAGATAAATCGGAAGGTGTATGGGACCATCGGATTAATTTTTTTTTAATTGACGTGTGGAACGTATTGCTAATGCAATTTTCCGTACAAGCTGTCATGACAATCATGTGTTCTCACCCAGCCAGCATTTAACACATTTGTAATCTTCATTCATGCACCACGCGTCAGTTCGGATACTGCTTGTATGAATAATTAAAAAAAACACGTGCGACGGTGAGTCTCGAACTCATAGCCCTGTGCACCGAAGGTGCGCGCCCTAACCACTGCTCCATCCAGACTATGTATGTAATGATCATGTTTTATTCGTGATTCTAATCACTCCAACAACAAAAATAACACTTGAGGAGAAAACCATTATATTTCCCATATTCATGAACCGTGACGATTTCTTCAGCTGACCATCATGTGTTTTACTTTCAACGCGTCCTATAGATATACAGGGTGGTCCGGGAACTGTCGCATAAACACACCGGAATGTGATTCCTCATGTGATTTCCAGCAAAAAAGTTAAGTGGAACATACCCAGAACTTCAAAGTCAAATTTTTGTGATTAGACCCAATAATAATAGATTTTTCCATCTTAATTTCCTCCAACTTCCAAGGTAAGGTGCCTTTTAAAAATTGGTACATAGTCTTGCGATCATATCTTTCTGACATCATTTTACTCCTGATCCATTATTTCTAACAGTTTTAATGCCTTAAGTGCAGAAAACTAGGGTTAATTTTGGCTCGATATTGATAAAATTTGAATAAATTTTAACAAATTGCAGATCTTTAGGGGCAGTTTGAATTGAATTCATTTGAAATCGGGCTCAAATCCAGGGTTAATATGATATAGCAACGGAAGGCAGCAAATAGGTTTGGTGCCAACATGATGCACCCATTTAAAAAATGCATGTGACATTTTTAAATGGGTGCATCATGTTGGCATCAAACCTATTTGCTGCCTTCCGTTGCTGCTGCGATTGCTGTATCATATCTATTTTCAGCATTATTCGCCATAAGGTCAATCATATTCGATTATATTGTCTGTCGAATGCCTTTTTCATGTTAATGAATATGAAATGAAAGTCCATACTTCCGTATCCGTATGTACTCCTATATTCGAACATCACCTGTCAAATTAGACGTAAGAAACGCAAACATTTTGACGAGCAGTTGCAGCAAATAAACCAAAGATTAGCGAGTAAGAACATTAGACAGGCGTACAAACTTATAAATAATATCAAGAGCGGATATCAACCCAGGACAAGCCTATGTAAGGACAAGGATGGTAACATCATCAGCGACATCGAAAGCGTCGACAAACGATGGGCCTCGCATTTTGAAGAGCTCCTCAATGCATCATCAACATCCCCCGCGGAGCTAGCTCTTGAGCAGTTAGCCGAACCAGGCCCTCCCGTTCTAACCCCAACAGTAGAGGAGGTGAGTCTTGCCATACAGACCGAAGTGTACTGTACAACATTATGCTGAATTTTGGTATACCGGCAAAGTTAGTGCGACTCGCAAGGATGACGATGACAAATACCGTCTCGCAGGTCAAAGTGCAGAACCGACTCACTGACCTATTTGAAACTCGTACTGGACTCAAGCAGGGCGACGGGCTCGCGCCGACGCTCTTCAACCTGGCTTTGGAGTATGTAATTCGAGCCATGAATATGGACAGCAGCGGAACGCTACTCATCAAGTCGACTCAATTAGTAGCGTACGCCGACGATATCAACATAATGTCTCGAAGGTTGGGTGATGCAGAAAGCCTCCTGCATAACCTCAATAACGCCGCAAAGGAAGTTGGACTACATATCAACGAAAGCAAAACAAAGGCCATGATGCAATCGAAAACAAGGACGCCAGCAAATTCAAGCATCACAGTGGGGGACCTTAATATCGAGTATGTAGAAAACTTCAACTATCTGGGTTGTAACTTATCGAAGGACGCCAACGAGACCGACGAAATTAAGCGACGGATACAACTAGCCAATAAGACATATTTCTCGGTCCTCCCTATAATTAATTCGAAACTTGCGCACAGGAACACGAAGCTCCGCGTGTACAAAACGATCATCCGACCCGTGCTATGTTATGGCTGCGAAACATGGACCCTTACCCAAGCCTCCGAAATTTTGCTAGACCGATTTGAACGAAAGGTCCTTCGGCGAATTTTCGAGCGAGACCAATGGCGTATCCGATACAACCATGAGTTGTATTATTGTACGATGAGCTGGAAGTATCGAAAATCGTGAAGCTTCAACGGATGGACGACAATCGCATGCCAAAGAAAGTGATGAACGCACAACGAATTGACGGAGCGAGGTTGCGTGGACGACCGAGAGCTCGCTGGGAGAACTCCGTAGGTGAAGACGCCCACCAGCTGCTGGGCTTCCGAAACTGGAGGACAAGGTCACGTAACCGCGACAATTGGAGGTCAACGATTCAGGCGGCCAAGGCCCGACGTCGGGCTATCGTGCCACATTGATGATGATGATGATGACCTGTCAAATTAACTGCTGCGCCCATTTTAAAAATGCGTTGTGCCGCTTCTGCTGTTGCTGCATCATATCTATTTCCAAAATAACTCGTTGGTTTTTTAAGCCTGTACTTTAAAATTGTGTTATATTTTTCTCGTCTTTTCTAGACGTTCCAGTGGGTTCGATAGATTTTCGCGTACACTATTTATAACAACACACACGGATATATACACGATTTACAATTTCACCAATTACTGGCTAGTTATGGATTCGATATAATTCACGAGTAAAACTATACAATACTGACTTAGCCTTTCGTGAAGCAGCTGGCAATTAAGGACGAACCGGACAAGCGTTACCTCCCGTTACGTTACTTCCCGTTCCAAATGAATGGACAGAATTCTTCAGCGCCGTTCCGTGCCGAACTACTGTCAAAATTCGTCAGTTCTTCTAGGGACTTTGAGTACGAAAGAAATCACTTCCGTCAAATGTTGTGCCATCCCGTAAAGCTCTAGTACAATTTTGCTTCCTTCGCGTTCCGTGCTATCTGTGCAGTTACATTCAACTACAGTGGACCAACTTTGACAGGCGTTCGGCACGGAAGCATTCTAGCCATTCATTCGGAACGGGACGTAAAGTAACTAAGTGTAACGCAAGCTATCTAGTTCGCCCATTAAGGGCAAATGGGACAGTTACGAACTTTCTTTCTCGAAATTTCTTCCCTCCAACTTTTTTTTTGATAATATCCTCATAGAAGACATCCCTTTCGTGATCATCTTATGTTCTTTTGAACTCTTTTTCACGATATATCTTGGCTTGGATCGTTTTTTTTTCGATCGTTATCAAAGACGGGATATTGCATATCTGTTATCGCTATAATTTCTTGACAAGGGCGATATAACTGTATTTCTTTGATGATGGTCTTTAAATTTTAAGCACATTCTTTTCGGGAGACTAGTTTCAGAGATATGTACATAGCTCGCGTTTTGGCGTCTATTGACCTATGGTTGAAGTTCCTTCTGTTTTAGACTGTCATACACAAGGTTCCACGGTTTTGAAGTGATTTCAAAGCTCTTACATGTCCCAAAATGAAAGTTTGGTTATGTCATTTTCAGCCTCCATTTGGTAGCTGGTGTAGATGCTAAATGGCAGTTCACGATGCCAGTTTTTTACGAGCCTCCATTTAGCAGTGAGTTTAGATGCAATGCAGCTTTATATACACGGGCACATTTGGATTTTAATTCATGCGTTGGCATCTATAAAAATTTGCCATCAAAACTTTTAAAATGAGTAAGTGCAACGTGTATAGCAATAATTGAAAACCGTGTTCGCGAAAGGAATGTGGAGAAATAGCAATTCAATTGAGACCAATCTAGAGATATTTAGCATTGTTCAATAAATATTTACGACTTCGAAAAACAAGAGCGAACAGGATACAGGATAGGATTTCCCATACTGCTCAGGTGAATGTATCCTGAGCCATGAATTTATCCTGTATTTTATGGTGTTGACTCTTCTATAAAATTCAATTCGTATATTTATCCAAAAAGTGAACTATTGCATTCATTCTCCAATGTAATCAGCTGATTTATCTCTGATAACCATTGACCACTGACGTAAGAATTTAAGGTTAAGACAGACTGTTTTTGCCGAAATATTTTCATCTCTCGGAAACAAAAGTGTAAGCATAATTTGTTTATTTCGAGATTAATATTTAATTTAGCACTTTCTTCTATGTAGTATTTGTAGGACCAGTTCCACCCGCCATATTGGACTACTTCGCACAATGTGTCAACTAAAAGGGAAGGGCTCCTTCGTCAACCGAAATCTGGTTGCAATTGTAATGATCCCATCTATCATCGCCCTGCACTACGGATGGGGTATGTTGCAACAAAATGATGCACTTGTTAGAAAGGAGGAACGCATTGATATGCCCATTGTTAAGGTAAGAAGCAGTTTCTGTTAGTTGAAAAGGGTCAATTCCTAACAAATGCATATTCCTAATTGCAGGCGGCGAAGGCTATCTGGACGAAATTCCAAGGAAATGCCAGCGGTGAAACAAGCAAATGACCAGGCTATACATAGAAATTGTATGGAAAAATCTGCTCTGTAGTGTTGATGTCTTTTTGATTTAGGAATTTTGTGTCGTTTCGATGGGTGAAACTAGTAATACTGTGATACACTCGAGAATACATTTGAAATGTTTTTATTGAAACTATAATTTTCGTTTAGAAAACAAGGACAGTTCAGAGGTTTTCAGAGTGTAAGTTGTACGAAACCAACGTACCTATTCGTGGCGCCTTCTTAATGGAGAGCACAGGATCATTCTTGGTGACTTCAATGCCCATCATGAACTCTGGCACTCCGCGCTTCACAACGATGCCAGGGGTCAAGCTATCGCCGAATGTCTGGACGCATCAGGTTTCTGTACCCTCAATGAAAACTCTCCAACCCGTGATGCAAACAATTGTATTAGCTCACCAGACATTACAATTGTCAGCGCTAGCCTAATTAGTGAGACCTCCTGGGAAACACTTACGGGTCTTCCCTCTGATCACCTCCCAATCATAGTCAGAATTGACAAACCAGCTGACCTGACCAAGTCAGAGAAGCAAACTTTTGTTAATCACAAAAAAGCTGATTGGGAAGGTTTCAAAACATTCACGTCATCGAAGTTCTTCGCGCTTCCCCCTCCCACCAATATACATAAGGCCGAACGGAACATTAGGAGCGTCATTGCCAAAGCTGCGGCACGGTTCATCCCTGCAGGGCGCATTCCAAAGGTTCGTCCAAACTTTCCAACAAGTGCCGCAAGGTTAGCCGATGAACGTGACAACATTAGGCGCGCTAACCATGGTGACCCCAGAATTCGGGAGCTCAACATTCAAATACAGCGACGAGTTAAAGACTACAAGAAGGCCAAATGGAACGAGCACCTCAATGACTGTAACCTTAATGAAGGTGCCAGTAAGTTATGGTCCACTGTCCGTGCCCTTTCGAACCCCACAAAAGATAAGGGCAATATAGCCATAACCTTCGGCAAAAAAGAAACAAGCAATCCTCTTCAGTGTGCGAGCCAGTTCAATAAACAATTTATTGAACATCCCAAGTCTGATGGCCTCAAGCGCAAAATCAGAAGACGGATTCGAAGCCGAATTGTTGACTCCGTACCAATTTATACTCCGGACCAGGTTAAAACAGTCATTAAGAATGCAAAAAAATCTAAGGCCCTTGGACCAGATGGCATTTCAATGGCCATGCTCAAACATCTTGATCTTCCTGCCATTGAGTATCTCACGGCAGTCTTTAACTTGTCAATGTCTACGCTCGCCATCCCCGACATCTGGAAACAAGGTCGCATAGTCTCACGCCTTAAACCAGGGAAAAGTGCCAAACTAGGAACTGCCTACAGACCGATTACGATCCTGTCACCAGTAGCAAAGACGCTGGAAGCCGTCATCCACCCCACTCTCGCTTCACATGAAAAGCTAGATCCCCATCAGCACGGATTCAGACGCATGCATAGTACAACCACCGCTCTGGACGCGATCACTACACGTGTAAGAGACGGACTAGACCACAGTACACCTTGCCATAGAACCATCATGGTGGCGATTGACCTATCAAATGCGTTTGATAAGGTTAATCACTCCATGCTTCTGGCAAACCTCCTCAATATGCATGTTCCGACTCAAGAGATAAGATGGATTGCCAACTATCTAGCTGGTAGGCAATCCTTCACCGAGTTTAGAGGCAGTCGTTCCAAACTTAGAAAGATCAAATTAGGTGTTCCTCAAGGTGGGGTTCTCTCTCCCACCTTGTTTAACATCTACATGGCCGGTCTCCCAACACCTCCGGAAGGCATTGAAGTTATTTCTTATGCCGATGACTGCACTGTACTCGCCACGGGAGCGGATAGGGATGTCATGCGCGAAGATATCAATAGATATTTAGCGCGACTAGAAGCCTTTTTCCATAGCAGAAACCTAACCATCTCAGCGTCCAAATCGTCTGCGACCTTCCTTACCTTCAGGTGATTGTCAATGGCCGGTTGGGGTACGTATTGGCAACAAACCAGTTCCTGCTGTTGCAAATCCAAAAATTCTCGGGCTTCACTTTGAGAAAACGATGACTTCAGCTCATCACGCGGAAGCGGTATGTGAAAAGATGCGCAGCAGGAACAAAATTCTTAAAGCACTGGCTGGTAGCACCTGGGGCAAAGATAAAGAGACCATGCTAGCCACTTACAAAGCGGTGGGTCGAGCAGCGGCTGATTTTGCGGCGCCAGTTTGGTCTCTGTAACACAAGCTGGAACAAAATCCAAGTCTGCCAAAATGCTGCTCTACGCACAGCCACTGGATGCCTTCTGATGTCTGCCCAGGACCACCTACATCAGGAGATACATTGTGGTCTTACGGCAACTGCCTCTACGGGGCGGACCACACCCGTTTTGTTTTGCAAAACGGCCAAAAGCTGCCAATATGCCTTCCTGGCAAGAGCCCCGGCAGGAGCCCTGAAGGTTCGATGCAGGAAGGTTGTGTTTGTCTGTGTATATGTGTGGGTACGATATATGTGTTTTTTCGTCATATTGGGAGCATTACATCTCGGCGCGGCTGCTCTCAATTTTACTAATTCGCGCCGGTGTTGAAACAAATCCAGGCCCAGAGGTATGGATTTGTAGTGTCTGCAACCAACGTATCGGTTCGAATGCCAGATCAGTGCAGTGTAATTGCTGCAGGGAATGGGTTCACTTTAGGTGTTCAGGGTTACGAAGACAAGGTCAACATTCCTTAGCATATGTTGCGCCAGGTTGTATAAATTCCGGGCAACCCAGGGCTG
This sequence comes from Microchrysa polita, assembly GCA_949715475.1. NCBI lineage: Eukaryota > Metazoa > Arthropoda > Insecta > Diptera > Stratiomyidae > Microchrysa > Microchrysa polita. The sequence continues at coordinate 62,861,829 of OX454421.1, read as the reverse complement.
CTCCCAGCCCACCTTCCCCACCACTGCCCCCTACACCGCCAAACAATATGATAAGGAATGCCAGACCCAGTCTTACGCCTGGCCCTCCTCCTCCAGCAGTTTTCACTGCACTATCTATATTACAGTTTAACTGTAATGGCATTCACCGAAAAATCGCTGAGATCACACACTTCTTGAGTTCCAACAGAATTCTCATCGCCGCCATCCAAGAGACGTTGCTTCACGCAAACTCGTCTCTAAGCGTCCATAGCGAAGATGTTATACTGCGGAAAGATCGACCGGCCGCCACGGATGATTCTCACCCTGGAGGTGGACTTGCCTTCCTAATACACAAGTCCGTACATTACTGTGTATTAGATGTAGTTGCTGACGGTACGGCGGAAATTCAAGCCATCTCAGTTCCATCAGGGAGTACCAATATCGAAATTTTTAATATATATGTACCACCTCACTCTAGTTGCCCTTCTGGCTATCGTTTCGATATTGGTCCTCTCCTTTCCGGAGAGCACAGGGTCATCCTTGGCGACTTTAATGCGCACCATGAGCTCTGGCATTCGGACCTCAACAACAATGCCAGGTTAGTTATACTATCGCTGAATCACTTGACGCCTCAGAATTCTGTTCACTTAATGAAGACTCGCCGACTAGAGTCGTGGGCACTTGCAGCAGTTCTCCTGACATAACTATTGTCAGTGCCAGCCTAATTGCTGCTTCCCGATAGGAAGTACGTACCACCCTTAAATCAGATCACCTCCCAATCATTATAAAGATTGACAAACCAGCGAACATGACTAAGTCAGAGAAGCGAACGTTTGTCAATCACAAGAAAGCCGATTGGGATGGTTTCAAAGCTTACTCGTCGGCGAAGTTCATCGAGCTAACAGCACCTATCACCATTCATGAGGCCGAGGAAAATATTAGGAACGTCATTACCACAGCCGCGGCACGTTTTATTCCGGCAGGACGTATCCCGAAAGTTCGGCCTAACTTCCCCACTAGTGCCGCCAGATTAGCCGATGAACGTGATCAGATCAGAAGCGCTCACCCTGATGATCCCAGAATTCAGGAGCTTAACTCCGAAATTGACCGACAAGTTAAAGACTATAGGAGGGCGAAATGGAATCAGCACCTCGATGAATGTAACCTCAATGAAGGTGTCAGCAAATTATGGTCAACCGTCCGCGCCCTTTCCAATCCTCGGAAAGAAAAGGGCAACAACGCCATTGAATTTGGCAACACTAAAACCTGCGATCCTCTTCAGTGTGCTAGCCTGTTCAATAAACAATTTATTGAACATCCCAAGTCTGACGGCCTCAACCGCAAAATTAGAAGACGGATTCGCAGCCGGATTGTTGACACCATACCATCTTTTACAGCGGACCAGGTTAAAAAAGTCATCGAGAATGCTAAAAACTCCAAGGCCCTCGGACCAGATGGCATTTCGATGACCATGTTGAAACATCTCGGCACTCCTTCACCGAGTTTCGAGGCAAACGTTCTAAGCTTAGGAAAATCAAATTAGGTGTTCCACAGGGAGGGGTACTCTCCCCCACTCTGGTCAACATCTACATGTCCGGCCTTCCCACACCACCTGAAGGAATCGAGGTGATTTCCTATGCTGACGATTGCACCGTACTCGCCACAGGGAATGATAAGGATGAAATGCGCCTCCGAATTAATCGCTATCTAGGATGATTACAGGCATTTTTCCAAAGCCGAAACCTCACCATCTCCATGCCAATACGTGACCACCAATCGACTACTTACAAAACAATATTTAGTAGGTTGTTATCGAGAGGATCATCCTAATCGTAACCTTATGGACAAAATTCCCCCTCCACGCAACATCAAACGTGGCCTTCGTGACCTTGAGAGAGAGGTCCAGGGTTACAAAAGGGATCCTTTCGATGAAGATTCATACCGGGCTGCCATTGCAATGATTCACACTGAGGAAGTGAGTAGGTCTATTGCGAGTTTAGGTACGAACAGAGTCCTCTCAGCGTTCCCACCACCTATTTCGCCTGAGGAGATTAGGCTCCCGAGAGCCACCAGAGTGACTTTAGCCCAACTTCGGTCAGGCTTCTGCTCACGCCTCAATTCGTATCTATCTCGCATAGACCCAAATATACAAAACGTATGCCCAAATTGCGCTGGCACGCCACACGATGTAGCCCATTTGTTTCAATGCCCAGCTGCACCCACTAATCTCACCCCCCTCTCACTATGGTAAAACCCCATTGCAGCTGCCACGTTTTTGTCCCTGGAGATTGCGGACGAAAACGACGACGAACTATAAAACGAGTCCATATTTGGGTTCTTAGCGCCTGTGGTTGTTTCTATTGCTATTGTTGTAATACGTGTTACTTGGGGTTCTTAGCGACAGTTTCATCAGCTGACAATCTGGCTTGTATATCTAGATGCCCAAGTAACAATTCGTATGCTTTAAAGAAGCACTTCACACTCTAGGAATCATATAGTACCACGAAATTCATTTATCGTGTGACAGCGCTTAAAGTAATGTTTTGATCCGATAAAACACCCTTAAAGTATTTTCCGGAAAGCTTTTATCATCATTATGGAATAAATTTAAAGATGATGGTATAAACGAACGAACGGCAAAAATCCTACATCGGATTTTTTTTTTGATTATGGTTGGGGATGGTCCCGAGATGATGGCATAGAAAGTCCCAACCGATCGGTGGTCCGCAACCTTAAAAAAAGGGGGAAAGGGGGGCCCTTTTTCGGTTTTGTGCGATTATTTCAAAAACGGTAAGAGATACAGAAAAATGGTCTGACGACGAAAAAAACTACATAAAATTATCTTTGCAATGATATACAATACACATATGGACAAAAAAATAAGTACATCCCTCATGTACCTTTTTTTTTTTTATTCATTGGTGTATGCAAGAAGCGTTAAATTAAAAACAAACAAAAATACTTAAGGGGCGAAAAACGCATGGTAGGTACGAAAAAAGAAGTTTAAGTTCGAAACTTTGAAATAGTGGAAAATTACACTGTGTGACAAATTTAAAAAAAAAATAACCGTCATCTCCATTTTTTTTTTCTTTTTCATTCTTATCTAATCCTTACTAAAACCTCATATTTACTTTTTCCCTTGACCCCCCAGTTTCAGAGATATGGAAAGATATTGATATTCCCAGAAAATAATACAAAATAAAGTTCCAGTAACAAATCGGTTATTATTTATTAATTTTTTTTTTGTAAAACGGAAATAAAACAATATAATAAACATATTTAAGTACTTAAAACTGTAAACTTAGTTGTTAAACACATTTATTTTAAGGGAAAAATAAAAAAATCAACTTTTTCTCTTATGTTTAGAATTGTCTTCTCGCTGTAAGCGCCAAAAATAATCTCTTAACATCACTGCATCCCAATGACCTTGAAAACGTTCCTCAAACCTTTTTATGTCCTGATGAAAGCGCTCACCTTGTTCATCACTTACGGCTCCAAGGTTCTCAGGAAGGAAAGAGAAATAGGAGTGAAGAAAATGAATTTTCAAAGACATTCGGCACCCCATCTCTTTATATGCGTCTAAACATATTTGTTACTAAAAGTTCTGCGTTTTCGGCTTTGTGATTTCCTACGAATCCTTTTATAACAGCTTTTAATGAAGTCCATGTACCAAATCATTCAATTCCTCTTGGCGAATTAGGTGTGGTTTTCGTTGATCGCTTGATGTAGGAGAGGGGAAAAACTGTGTATCCAGAGGGTCGTTACTGTGAGGAGGGCGAATAGTGCTGTTTACACTATGAGGCACAGGTTTCGTGACAGATCTCACTATAGGGTACTCCACTTTATACTTATGCTTTTTCGTAGCAGCCCGCAAATCGAACACACAAAAATAGCAATCGTCGTGATGATTGCTAGGCTCGCTCCAAAGTGCTGGAACCACGAAAGGCATTTCTCGTTTTCCAGTTTTTTGAGAGTGCAGTGACATACAACACGATATTCAAAAAAATCGGATATCCAAGGCTTATCCTGACACACAACGCGGCCAAAACATTCGAAATAAGCATCCCTTAATTTTTGTGTTACTTTTCTCTCTAGCGATTTAAAAATATATTTGCCGCACACGTAGCAAAATTTATTTGGGGAATTTTTGCACAGGTTGCGAATACTTCTTTCAGAATCCATATTGTAAACCAATTAAAGTAAAACTATTACAACACGTGCTATTTATACCATAACAATATCTTTTTTAAGTTTTTTTGAATTTTTGTACCTGACGGTTTTCGCGCTTTAAGGGGTATTATAAGGATAATAAAAAAAGAATATGACAGGTAAAAACAAAAGGGATAATATAAGGATAATAAAAAACGAGTATATCAGGTAAAAATATAATAAATATAAAAGTTACGTAAAGATATGTAGCCGCGAAAAGATAAAAAATATGGTTTTTCACGGTTTTAAGTCACAATAAAAGGGGAAAAAAATAAAATAACCGAGCAAATTATATTTATTTTCGGTGATTTTTATTGCCAAGAGTCCTCTTAAGGATACTGATAAGAAATTTACATATTTTATTGCAATTTGCAGTAATTGAGTAGCAGATACCATATGAGGACCATTAAAAAAGATTTCGGCGTGTAACTCGAAAACCTGAGGGTCAGGAAAAAAATTAATTGCACTTTTGTCATATGGGAACCAATAGCTAACCAAAATAGCATTCAGTTTTTTTGACGGTTTTTTGGTGTCACGCAGTGTTATTCTCTCAATAACGAAATAAACCAGCTAAACATTGGATTTACTGCGTAATTCGTTATAAAGTGAATAAAAGTTGTTTCTAATGCGGTTAAGTCCATGTAAGGGCCTTAAGGACAACTGTCGGTCTCATTATCACTATGGCGAGAGTAGTTATCTTGACATGACTGATGATTTTCGCGGAAATATTGAAAATATAGAATCCCTTTAAAAAGTTAATCGAAGAATACAAGAAGTAAAGCAGTTTTGACAAAAAGTTTAGAACTTTCCATTGCGACGTTAAAAAGTGTTGACGGTTCAAGAAAATTCGGGAGGGATAGTTCTTCTTGTTCCAGACCGAACAATGGAAACTCACAGAATATTCTGTTTTATTTATGAGATCGCAATAAATTTGATCGGGAACTAATCTTATCGTAATATTCTTCATTCAGGAAAAAATAATATGATATACGCTACATCAACTAGCTATTTCCCATGGAGGCGCAAAAACATGGTCTATGGTTTAATTTTCATAGTTTGGTTTCGTTCAAATAGACCTAATAACCGTTACTTTGAGGCAATTTCCATATAAGAAATGTTAGTAAAGAGTCCTATAATATTTCACTGATGAACCCATACACTTTAATTAAATGGGGATTTCAGCAGGATATTAACCCTAACCATACCTCACAAACTGGTCAAAGATCCGCTTCAACGAAATCGGGTGGCTTTTCACGTTGTTACTAGAGTTAAATTAAATCCGGAATGTTTAGAGAGAGTTGAATCAATGAACCAGAAACACAGTTTTCACAAAACGGACCAATTACGGAATTTCCTGGAAGTAACTGGATATATGGATGTATGGGAACATGCCATAAGAATTATCTCCAGAGGGCCAACAAAAACCTTTTTTCTTTCAAAATAATGGACCATTTACTTTTAAATAATAAAATAAATTAATTTCTGGTCGAATCAGAACTTAATATTAAAATTAAAACAAGTTTTAATCAAATTAACTGACATGTACAGTAGATATCGCTTATAACGACATTGGCTATAACGACGCATCGGCTATAACGACGGAAATTCCAGGTCCCGAGATCTAAGAGGCTCGTTCGGTACAATTTTTGATGGATATAGCGACCATCGCTATAACGACTGATCGGTTATAACGACTGAATTTTTCCGACTCGAGAGGCAAAATAATCGGATATAACAACGAACGCTCGTCACATGTCATTTTTTGATGCGAAATGCTTGCTTTTTCGGCATGCACATTTCAAGTTTGAGTTGAAAATTAAATTCAGTGTGAAAATTTATTCATCCGTATGTAAAGAAAAGTTCCAAAATTAAGGTTGTTAAAACGTCGTAAGAAATCGAAAATTCATGTTACGAAATATCGTTTGCAATAAAACAATCAACACAGTAGAGGATTTGAGACAAATCCCCCCGTGAAAAACAGCACGCCAAAAATCGTGCCCGTATTCATTATGTACATCGTTTTCGGAATCTGCCCTAAAACTTTATTTAGAGGATCCACATCAATTCGCTTTCAACGATCGTTCAAGATAGGGAAGCAGTTTATATTCTACACAATAAGCGCCTCGAAATTAGTTTTCTGCGAATTGCTTTGCGTTACTAGCTCTGGCTTTATTCTTATAAGCCCTTGAAATCAAAAATTTATTAAAAGAAACCATTTTGGAAAAATAAAGGAGTCAACCGAAGAAATTAACTTTATCTGCTTGAAAAGTAGAGTAAAGTTGCCGTAAATTACACCAAAAGTTTAATGATGAAAAAGTGCAAAATTCTTTGGCATTCTTAAAAAAAAATTTAATTTTTACAACATTTTAAGAACCGTCTGGTTTCCGTGTTCAACCCTGTAGAGACTACAACAAATACAGGTCCTGCTTCAGGTTTTATTGACGAAAAAATCAAATTCTAATGGAGAATTTGTTGATTTGTTTAAAAGATAAACGATGATGTAAGGAAAGGACATTGCCAAGATGCCCATGGGGCGGAGCCAATTCTTCTATAACCGGGCAGGTTAGGCAAAGACGATAGGGCTCCTCAAAGAGGGAGCAGCGGCATGCGTTTGCTGTAGCTCAGAAGCGGGAGAATCGGCCGGGGTCTTTGTCGCTCGTTGCGCCTGTCCTTTTACAAAAAGGGATATCGCATGCCTGAAATATACGATACATACAAGGGGGTTAAAATGGGGAAAACTAACGCGAATTGTAGCCAGCACTGGTGCCATCTTTTGGATGCTCTGTAGACCCGGATGGCGTCGGATCTCGCCCGTACTAAACCCACACAATTGCAAAATTAAACCCGTCCTGAGACGCCCGGGGCCAATCAAAGAAATGAAGTGCGCCTCCCTTTTCGATCAAAATTCTCCCCTGGAATGGGGGGGGGGAGATTAGTTTATGTCGGGAGACTATTCATTTAAGGCCATATTTTTTACACTTAATTGTAGGGCACAAATTACAAATTGGAGACGGGCAAATATCATGAAATATGAACAGGCATATGCCAGACAAAACTTATCACGAAAACTTAGCTGTGCGTCCTTGCTGCCGACTCAGGGAGTGTTTTTCCTCCCTTCAGGGCTCAAATATAATTTTTTTTTTCGTCCGCCAACAGCCAAAATCCCGCGTTTCACCGTCGTGACATCTCGCACCCAACTCCCCGAAGTTGGTGGCTTGATCAGTCGGCCCAGCTGTTCCCAGCGATTCCGACACATAGATATCTGCTTTTGAATTTGGCGGGATTTTTACAAATATTAATCATTTGAAATAATTCAAATCTACTATATAAAAATAAGTCGGGTTTTCCTCCCTGACGCTATAACTCCAGAACGCACGAACCGATTTCCACGGTTTTGCATTCGTTGGAAAGGTCTCGGGCTCCGTGAGGTTTATAGCAAAAAAAAAATCAGGAAAAATTTCAACAGAAAAGCTGGAAGATCTTTTTTACATACAGCGCCGTCTCTGATACATAGCATGTACTACAAACCAATATTTAAAGTAGACTGCTCAGTTAATTTCATGTGACAAACCGGTATTGTGTTTACTGTAAAATTGTGAAAAAAGACTGCTCAGTTACTTTCATGTGAAAAACCGGTATTGTGTTTACTGTGAAATTGTGAAAAAAAAGTTATTCGTTTCCTAACATTTCAATTGGAAACCATAAAATCAATCACGTGTATTGTGCAAATTTTTATTCAATTTCAACAGCAGGCATTTGTCTTTAAGTTGGTACAGTTATTATGATATTGCGTAATTTGAATCCACCGCGACTTTGCAACGGTACTCGACTTTCGGTAAAAAGACTTATGCCGAATTTGATTGAGGCAACCATTATTAACGGAAAGTACGCAGGTGAAAATGTATATATTCCTCGAATACCAATGATTCCGACTGTTCTTCCGTTTGACTTCAAACGATTGCAATTTGCAGTTCACCTTGCGTTCGCAATGACAATTAACAAGTCGCAAGGCCATTCGCTTAGTGTTTGCGGGATAAATTTAGAAAATCATGGTTTTTCACATGGGCAGTTATACGTTGCGTGTTCACGAGTTGGGAAACCATCCGCTTTGTTTGTGTTAACGTCAGACCAAAAAACAAAAAATGTGGTTTACCAAAGAGCACTTCAATGAAACGGATAATTTACGGACACGTATAACGCTTCGATTCAGTATTTACTTTGGATACGAAAAAGTACTTAAATAATGTTAGCACCATCTCCATAACTACGATTTTTTAGTAGAAACCTACATCAATATGTCTCTCAGGTTGATTAGGACTTAAAATCGCCCATCAATTTAAGTTACTGTCAAGTTGTCAGCGAAGCGAACAACGCGAGCGCAGCGAGCCCTAGATGGGAAAGCGAGCGAAGCGAGCTTTCGCAGCTAGTTATTGATATTTTCATTCATTTCATTTCATTTTGCTGCAATTCCTTCATTTTCCTGTATTTCTTATTTCCGAGAAATATTTTAAACAAATTTCAGAAGCAATTCCATTCATTTTTGTGTCACACAAGGACGTATACCCTTGTCGTATAGCAACGTAAGTTCGTGGTCTAAAACGGGTTTTGACTTTACATTGCAATGACCGCTTATTACGACGACAGGACGCTATAAAAAATATGATCGTATATAACGACAGTGGTCGTTATAAACGATATGGGCGGATATAACGACGATCGGCTATAACGACGTAAAATAGTCGGTCCCTTCGATGTCGTTATAAACGATATCTACTGTACTTATTATTTTGTCCAGCCTATTTTAGTCAGTTCGTACATTTTCAAGTTAAATGAAAGCTGTTATTTATTATAATATGCTAATTTACATATTATTTGATTCCTCACCAATTAAGTAATTAAATCTTTCCATATGATTTTATTTCCTCAAATAACTACTTTGCTACAGGGTGAAACGAAAAATTCGTATGGGTGTACTTATTTTTTTGGCCATATGTGTATATACATTAGAGTTCAATTGAATATTTCGGCGTTAGAATAGAACATAAATTAGAATATTTTCATTTTAGACCTTTTTTAAAAACTCCATAACTTTTGAAAGAATGTTAGTTCAGCCGTAAAATTTTGTACAAGTATTAACAACAAGTTTAAGATAATTTTAAAGCTTGCGTGGGCTCTTATGTCAGGGGACACAATGGAATCATTTCATATAAGTTGCTTTTCCTTGATTAAAAAACAGTAACAGTAGATTTACAGTTCATATATAAAGCCAAGCCATCCTTACGTTTGCCTGAGTTTCTTTTTGCTCAAAGGCCATCAAAAATCTTAAATCGAAAAATGACTGTAGATTTGATCTCTATTTTTGGATTGGTCTAATTAAAGCGCCTTTCATTCTGGAACGCGTTTATTTAGACCAATCCAAAAATAGATTTACAGGAAGCATTTCATTAATGTTGTGCACATTACTTATTATATTTATTTATTGCTTGTAAAATATATGTGCAAAAAATATTCACTATGCATTAAAATTCTATAAAACCCTCGTATTGCGGGCGCAGCCCTCTGTACGCCGGTATTTTTTTATTTTTACCATCAAATAAGCATTACACGTATGTTTACTATAGCGGTACGCATTTGTAGTTTTAGGTCTTTTCAGTACACCACTGTGAAGATTTCGCTGAAAGCAGTTTACGGTTTCCGTTGGACGATCCGCACTGGGAATGAGAACCCATTCCTATCATGATATTAGCAGGGAACCTATGTACATTGTACATATATCACCGTATCGTTCCCGTATAAGTCGTGTTATGTTATGGGAAATCAGACGCTAATCGGCAACATCTCGTACTCTCGAGCCCTGACATTGGTTTTGTTTAACTAGAGCCAGGGACGTAGCCAGGGAAGGGGTCCAGGGGTCCGGACCCCTCCCGCACACAGCAATTTTTAGAAATGTTGGAAGTAAAGACGATAGCAAACTCGACTTAAGTCGGTTGCAATTTTCCATCTATTCCTCCTCGATTTTGACATATTCAACATTGCTAATCACTCTCAAGATGGAATTCCTCTTTTCAATATCGCAGGCATGCCAAGTTTCAATTGTCGAATGGATGGAGCATACTAAAATTGAAATAATCTGGACATGCCCAATGAAAGCTAAATAATTTAGGTGCTTGCATTTTCGATTTTTTAACATATGTTTTTCACGAAAAACAATAAAAGCAAAAATAGACTAGAGGAAATTGTAAACTAGGAAATTTTAACCACTGGCGGAGGGCGGCTACAGCCCAGGAGCGCCATACAGGCTAAATCCGGTCTTGGCGATAGTCTTTCATAATGGAAACTTTGGCAAATTTCGTAGGTCTTCAAAATTTTAAATAAAATATTTTCCCTGTAAGAATGAAGTCGCTACGCGAGCCCAAGCATACTTTCCATAGTTCTTGACTGCTGTTTGTAATGCTTTAACTTTTAGGTAAGGTACATTTATACATATGAGCTATAGAGTTTCGTTAAACCTTTTAAAGTGAAAAATGTCGTATATCACGAATTGTTTAAGCAACCCTAGGGTTGTTGCTTCGTACTGATACCAGAGAGGCCTATGGTTGTAGACGTGGCACTGTCTGCTTCTGATGATAGCGGGGCTATTAAGTACCTACGCATGCTTGCCATCGTGCTCTTCCACGCTCGACAAGCGATAAAGCGATGGATTCACCACAGGAACAGCCGGACAGGCAGGAGGCATGTGCTGCAACGGGGCAACGCCGAAACTAGTTTCCGCAGTTTAGAAAAAAAATGTATTTCTAATAATGTCAAAATTTCTGACACCGAGTGTCGGACCCCTCCCCAAACAACATCCTAGCTACGTCCCTGACTAGAGCGAATAACGGTAAATTTCTTTTAACGAAATTAAAGTACATATAAAATCAAGATCAATAAGTATGCTCAACATTTTTCTTGTATTCTTTCGGACTCTCATGTTATAGAGAAGAGAAAAGATGAGGGCGTAATTCTGTTGTGGCTTAAGTATTTTGGCAACCTTTAACTCTTTGATTACACACCTACTTTTCAAAGGAATTGATGGACAAATATATTCTATTAATTTTGTATTTCTTTATTTTGAATTTCATGTAAAAGATAGTAGTCTGGCTGGTCTAGCGGTAAGTTTAGTGCGCGCACCTTCAGTGCACAGGGTCATGAGTTCGAATCTCACCGTGTCCCATGGTGTTTTTCGAACTCACGAGCTTGTGACGGACTATGATCTCACTCAGATGTTAAATGAGTACCCATTTATGGGGATAAATAACACTGCTGAGCGTGATGCTGATCTCATTCTTCTTCTTCTTTATGGCACGATAGCCCGACGTCGGGCCTTGGCCGCCTGGATTGAAAACCTCCAATTGTCGCGGTCACGCGACCTTGTCCTCCAATTCCGAAAGCCTAGCATCTGGTGGGCGTCCTCACATACAGAATGCTCCCATCGGGCTCTCGGTCGTCTACGCAATCTGGCTCCGTCCACTCGTTGCGCGTTCATCACCTTTTTGGGCATGCGATCGTCTTTCATGCTGATCTCATTACCTCAACAAAAAGCAGATAAGATCTTGGAAATAGGATGTCACTAACACATCCTGCGGCCTTAGTCCAATGTTGGATTGTCGCGCCTGTTATTTATTTATGTAAAAGATATCATCACTCGCAACATAAACGAACAAACATAAAGGGACCTCTGCAGATTTGTACTCTCTCCTGAATTTAACTTAAACTTAAAGTATTCGCTAGTGTGACAACGGCTTTTTTATACCATCCACTTGGGGGAACATTCTCTCTCAGTCTTAAAGTAGGACTGTAGGGAAGGATAACAAGTGTCTACCTCCCTATGTGGAAGTTGATCATGTCAACGAACTACAATAAAAAATCAAATTCATGCATAATTAAATATTGTAGAAGAGATTCTCACTGCTTACATTAGTAATCGCCAAAAAAAAGTGTTTGCATTTAAAGAAATTTCAACTGTGTACTTTGGTTATATACCCGTACGTATCTCATTTTAATTTCAATTTAACCAGGTATTTGGAATTAATTTAATTACATTTTTTACTATTCAGTTCAGTTGGAGACAGTATCGGAAAATAATAAGAGTTTTCATTCGTGAAGTGGTCGCCATCATAAGTGGTCGTTGATAAAGTTCCAATCCCCGTCCGCGTTCATATTCATTAGAATACGTGAGTTGAACATCTTTGTAGTGTCGGTTGAGTGATATGTAAGTCCTTATTCACGGAAATATTTTTATGCGTAACACGCAGTGGAATTACTAAAAACGCCTTTTTTACTTTTCTTTCATAGAAACACCAAAATGGCGACCGACGGAAAGGGAAGTCTGTCCTGGGAAGCCAAACAGAGTAATTCCAACAATGAACCTGCCAAAAAACCTCTAAGCACGAGGCGGGATTCCAGTTGGCCTTCCGTTTTATTTTACATTCATCTTTACATATTAGGACTGTATGGGATAATTGTCCTTTTCACTAATACCTCATTATTGACAATATTTTTCAGTAAGTATAGTGTTTTACATCTGTAAAATTGTAGATTCCTTGAATTTATTAAAATATGTAGATACATACGCACAACTGAAAGGATGAAGATAAAAGACCACATAAAACATATCATTCTTCCATCTTGAATCAAAGACAATCCGTTTTAAAAAATCAGGTTAATTCCAGCTAAATTCTCCCAATAATTACATTCTAATGAGTTTATATATATATGTATAGGTAAATGTAATTATGTTCTTATCTTTTCAGCATTTATTTTAATATTTGCCGGAATAATTGGCACAACAGCAGGAGCGCATAGACTCTGGGCTCATCAAACGTACAAAGCAAATACGTTTCTGCGGATTGTTTTAATGCTATGTCAGACCCTTACCGGACAGGTAATTACAATTTCAAATCTTACTCAATAAGTGTATGACATTTGACCCGGTTTTCGAGACTTACGTAGCGTTTTATATAAAACGTTCGTAAGTGGAGTCTTGTTTACATATCATTATAGAATTTACCTTTTAAATGAGTTCTTAAAGTGCTAAAAGTGTTGATGAGCTATTCGAAATAAACGGAACAGTACTTTTCAAGTTATACGTTGGTTAGAATTATGTTAAAATAATGTAGTATGTACTAACATAACTTGTGTTCAGATAAGTCAAGCACATTGGGACTGAAGTTACGCTTGTGTGCATATAGAGGAGTGTATATAATGTTGCAAGCACTATATATTTCCTGGACCACGCCGAGATTCGATCTCCGGACCTCTAGATTACTAGCATCGTAGAGTGTGACTCAACCAAGTGAGCCACAGAGCGTCCTCGCCGAACACTTGCACTGACATGATAGAATTTCATCATAAAATCAAAATCATCAATAATAATTGGTGTTTAAAAAAACCCCAATCGGATAATTTCTTGATACTTGATCAAACATGTTCGTCTATTGCATTTTTGGTAATGCTCATCTGGGAAATTAATTAGAATTTCTATATTATTCACCAGTTGGAAATTATATATTCCAAATACACCACTTGGTGATTGACTTTTTTAAACCCCATATAGAGGATAATATTTTTCAATGAAAAAAAAAACAACTAATGTTAAAATGTTACTTATCCAAGCATGGTGAATTTTTACACCGCCTTTTTTTTTTACTGTGTAGAGCAGTGGTTCCCAATCTTTTTCAGTCCGCGCCCCCCTTTGCGAAGTCTACTGACGCCACCGGAGAAAATTTTGGCCAAAAACCGAAAATGGGCATAATAAAATTTTTATTTCCGTAATTGTTCACTTCGTGCCGTGGGGACTTTAATTTTATATTTGCGTTCTTCCGTTAATTGCTTTATTTTATTTAAAACTTCCTTATAATTTCTCAAAGCTGTAAAATACCGAGACATGATTTGCAAACGTTTAAGCAATCACACACTAATTTTGGACAGAAGTCTAGACTTTTTTTATATTGGACTTGGTTGTTGTTGTTGCAGCAATTCAAGAGATTTTATTTTTCTCTCTTGAACCGTAGGGGGTTTTGGCAGCTCTTGGCCGTTTTTTTTTTTAACAACGGGTAGCTCCGGGACGATTTACATCGAAGAACCGGCTGCCGTAGGAGCATTTCTATGGACAACACAAACATCCATGGGTCACAGTGGGATTCGAACCCACGCACCGGCAACTCAGAGATAGACATCTCTGCCACTGAACCACCGAATGCAAACAATGCAAATACTCGTATGCAAACATGTTACCCACTCTTGCATAGAAAAAGCACAATTGTTTCTTAGTGGAGTCCAAGTTTTGGAACATTTTGGACATTTTTGAAAAGCACTCAACGTGAGTTTCTTCGGAAGTTTGGCAGTAGCATGCAGTTTTATTTATGGTGGGGATTTGTACAGCCAAAAGCAAGTGGAAATGTTTACTTAAAATCATTTTTTGACAAAAAAAAGTCATCATAACACAACAAAAAAAAACTATTTTTGGCTTAATGATGAGATAAGTAAAGCAGTGCTATTATTGGAGCTATAAGAGTCCGAAGGTGTCCTAATAAATCAAAAGAATTTTTATCATCACGAGCCTAGACGTCAATGTAAAGCGATTTCGACCTAAAATATTTTCAGCGATCTTTTGGCCAGAGGCTCTTAGCTAGTATGAAAATAAATTTATTGTTACAGCAATATATAAGTTGTACTCACGCCCCCCTTCCCAAGCCGTCACGCCTCCCTAGGGGGCGCGCCCCACAGTTTGGGAATCACTAGTGTAGAGTGACCAGATGGTCATGCCCAAAAGGGAAGCAATAGAGGAATATGCTTAGAAAATGCGTCGATTTGGGGTCTCTTAAACAAATATAGAATAAGGTTTGGCTTTTGGTACCCGATTCCGCAACAATAAGCCTGAGAGTGGCAACAAACTAGAATACTTTGAATGACTTTTTTTTGGATTATGGCGTTTTTATTCATTGTCTCATTGTCGATGCGGGTTTTTTTTTCGGTCACCCTCATTTCATACATAACCTACCAAGGCCGATTTGTGAACCAAAAAGCTCTTAACAAATTTTATTTCGCCCATCAAGAAGCGGCCTAGTTCTTTTAAAATAAATAACAGGCGCGACAATTCAGCATTGGACTAAGGCCGCAGGATGTGTTAGTGACATCCTATTTCCAAGTTCTTATCTGCTGTTTGTTGAGGTAATGAGATCAGCATCACGCTCAGCAGTGTAATTTATTCCCATAAATGGTTCTCGTTTAACATCTGAGTAAGATCATAGTCCGTCACAAGCTCGTGATTTCGAAAAACACCATGATCCACGGTAAGATTCGAACTCATGACCCTGTGCACCGAAGTTGCGCACACTAACCGCTAGACCAGCCGGACTACTAGTTCTATTACTTAGTAAAATAAATGGCTAAATCTCGCCATCGCCGGAAATAAAGGCAAAACTCATGCTATCATGCGGTTGATATACTTATGTCTGTGATGATAGTTATGAATGAAGTTTTCGCAAATCAATTTTCGAACAAATTGTTGAATTTTGGAGGATATTCTACGCAGCGGAAATCACAAATGATATTGATGATCGGTTTTTTGTTTTTAGTGTATTCAAAAGCCCTCAAATAGCTAATAAAAGGAGTTGAATCTTTAATTGGGGTAACCCTTAGAGTTTTCAAATTGAGTATAGCTCTCTCTTCCAGATCCAGTAAGTACCCTGCACTAAACTTTGTAATGGTTGTAGGATAAAGTCTGGAAAACTTCCCGCGCATCGTTATGTGACATCTAAACCTCCAAATTCAGTAGAATGGGAAATTCTTATAAAAATATTGGAACAGTATTGTTGTCCTAAATATGAATTGAGGAACTAAGGATAACACAAATCTTTTGAGTATCCGAAGTAAAATATTAGCGACGTTTTTTTCGTATCGCGTGTAAATCTGACTCGAAAAAAACGATCGCGGGTAACATCCCGGTTAAGACCAAACAGCTGACACTTGACAGTTTTTGCGCATCTTTGACTCACCTTTGTCGGCTTATTTTTTAGATGTGGTGGATTTTATCACAAAACATGATTATTTCATTGCAAAATGTTTTCTCGTGATGAGAAAAACTCTCACATTTGGTTTAAAAAAACAAATTCACTCATATTTCCCCTATGCGTCCGCCATCTACATTTGAGCTCTATCCCGTGTAGGGTAGTTGCACGCGTAAACTCTACCTGGGTAAGTGTCATTTTTTTATATGAAGTTCTACCCAAACCTGCACGGGATAAACACAATAAAACGTACCTATTAACGAAGCTGAAGAATGTTTCATGACATTTCCTCAATTAAGAAAAGATTCCCAAAATATAGCCCTAAAGATATACCTACTACCGAGTTGATAAATTAGTATTATGACTAATTATACCCTATACCCATAAGATGGTATAGGGTATATTGTTTTTGTTACGCCGATATTATGCAACACCTCAAAGGAGCCACCGAATGTATGGCAAAGTATATACATATATAAATGATCAGGGTCGGTCCCTGAATCGAATAAGCCATGTCTGTCTGTCTGTCCGTGTGTCTGTCTGTTGGCACGATAACTTCCGAAATAATGAAGCTAGCGGTTTGAAATTTTGGTCAAATTTTTGCTTTGCTAAAATCTTGGACGGTATTGAAGATGGGCCAAATCGGGCCACGGGTTCCCCTACCTCCCATACAAACTACCCTTCCTTGATACTTTAGTTCGGCCATAACTTTCGGTAGAAAATCGCTATCGACTTGAAATTTGGACCAATGTTTCATTGTGACATATACTTTGAGTTGATGGAAAGCGGAGTAAGTCTGACTACTCCTACCCCTACCTCCCCTACAAAGATATATCTTTTGATAGAATGTCGCGAAAAAAATTCAAATTATGAAGTATCAAATGGTAGCCGTTGGATGCCTTGATAAGATAATAAAGATGTCCCAGGTCCAACCCATCTACCCTCCTTCCTGGGTTTTGCGTGCTTTCTAGGTCTGTACATGGGTATAGGGTATACATACTCATCGTGCTATTCGCACGATTAGAACTCGGTCTCGTTTTATTTGAATTTAGTTTTTGGGTTTTTTTTTATACCCTTCGCTTTCTAAGCGAAAAGGGTATATTAACTTTGTCATGAAGTTTGTAACGCATTGAAGGAAGCATCTCCGACCATATAAAATATGTATATATAAAAACGGAAAGAATCGGACCATGGGGTCATGGGGCTTGCATACAATCCCAGCCCCCCAATTTGATTCTGAAGGATAACCGTTTTCTTTCTGCACAAATTACATTCAAACCTTACATAAATGTGTCTCTATCGAAACCAAAAAATGAATGTAAAAACAAATAGAATCCTACATGCTACGCCCCCCCTAACATTTTTTTTTTTGCTAATGCTAATCAACCCTCACACAAATGTTGTTCTATCGACGTCGCGTAACTTATAGTGCTTTTCGACTTGAACGAGCATTGTTCCTCTCCAAGTCGAATGAAATCGGGCCAAAATTTCCCAAATCGGAAACAGCTGACTATCGTGTCATCAGTCGCCAACGCGATATTCTGAATTATAAATTGCATCTGTAATATATGCACCGTGCGAAATACAATAAAAGGAAACGTCTCAAGAAATATTAAATGATTAACTCTGAATGAAGTTTACAAACCAAAAATACTGAATAGCAAAATTTCATACCGGAAATTTCACGGAAATTTTTCGCTGAGACATCTGGGGGATTAGTTTGGCAGATGATCCAAGTCATACCCTAGATCAATTTCCAGGATCATCATTTGGTATGGGATTTCCAATAAATCTGGAAATGATCCAGTAAGTCGAAAAGCGCTTATGTAAAAACGTAAGGAAGATGGGAGAAATCACACAACCAAAAGTAAACTTAGAAGAATTATTTAAAAACGGACGGAATCGGGACACAAGTCATAGGGTCGCCGATGAAACTATTAGCACGAAAGAAAGTGAAGGGTATCCATCAATCAGTGTTGTAGGGTGTTGTGAAATTCAAATACAACTCCAAACATGTAGTTTTCAGATATTTATGTCATGTGACCTGTGCGTCTTTCGTCTTCGCTATCATCTTTAAGTTTCATTCCCTCTTTCAACATTGAACTTGTCACATGTGCATACAGAGCGTTCCTCTCGTTCACGTCTATGACTCAAAAATGTGTGGTGGTATAGACCGGTATAACCGGTCAGACAGTGAACGTGTTAATAAGCAAAAAGGCAAAAAATTGGATACTTGGACTGAAATTGGATACTTGGACTGGAATTGTCATGATTACAAAATTATCCTGTATTCGGAGAGGATCCGAATACAGGATTTCTGGGCCTTTAAAGCCTTCTTTTTTCGGCAAAGCCAACAATTTTTTTCGGGTTATGCGCCAGCTCCGAGGCTCTACACGATCGCTTTTACCGGATTCCTCCCCTACGTGGAAACACTGCGTCGTGTTCGACTTGTATGACTGCCTTTCCGAAGGAATAGGGAAAAAGGTCAGCCATGCCGTGAGCCACCCGTATCCCGTACTTGACTCGGGAGCACGGGAGCATCATCGGCCGAATGGTCTTTGTACAGATCCACGCCATGGCGTATCAACTATACAAGGGGCCTCCCTGCGCTGCTCGGGTACGTGGTGTCACAACTCACCAAAAATCGGTGTCCCCCTACACAGATTTACTCTGTGTCACAAGGACAAACATTTCACTCTCGAGGTCTATCCTGCACTATGGATTGCATAGAAAATTTTACCCGGTAACATTTCTTCTGTAGTTTGAAGGCGAGTCTGCCAGCCACTGCATCAACCAAATTCTAAATAATAATTTTTGGCACGATTAGTAGGTACTTGTATAGTAATACAGGTGAGACAAAGTTGAACTGCCGTAACTTCAAAAATGGCTTTTTTGGAAGCATGATGCAATCTTGATCAAAAGTTTAGAACTTGGGTCGGTCCTCCAAAAAAAATATAAATTTCAAGTTATTTTTAGCTTTGTTTTGACAATTCTTTTTTCTAGTGCAATGTTTCACATTAGAATTAGTTACTAATATAGCATTTAAACTTAATTTTGTATCATGTGTTACATAGGTTTAGGTGTGTGAAAAACAAATTTTCAAATCTTCAAAGCGCTGTAGAGCCCTCTAGATGAAACTCAATTTTAATTTCTTTATTGTTTTCATAATCTGTGTAAAATTACCAAAATTTTGCGATAGTTTAGCTTGAAAAAACTCTTTTTTCAAACATGGACAGGACACTCTACTAATCCTACAAAACTCCTTTATCGCCCACTCTCGTACAATTGAAACATGTAATACGTACGAAATGAGACTACGAGAATGAGCCATCAAGTGAATACGCACATCTCACGTACAACGAGCCTGCAGCTATTCCCCTCTATTTGCAGAATATAGGGGTGTACCCTACAACAATTTCTTATGTGCACAATTGCTGCAATGCACAACTCTTCACTTCTGCCAAGAATACAATCTATGAAACTAGCGCCCATAGGGCGCCCATCTCGCATATGAAGTGTATGGATTAATCGGAGCATGTTTGCAGTGATGCACAAGTACAAGATATGCGAAGCATTTTTGAACGCGGACGGATGGAAGCACGTCTCTCGCTCTTCCTCTCGCGTAGATACAATGCAGAAAAGTTTGCGAAGATATGTCTTTCAAGGTTTCACGAGTCGCGACTGCGTCGATGGGTCAGTCAAATGGAATGGAATACGATTAGCATGCGAATTGAGTTTGGTTGTTAGTGGAGTTTCTATGTAATTTCTCGAGTCACGATAGCAGCGGATCTTTGGGAAAACACACCCTTAAGGTACGTTGTGCTAGACGCGGCCGCACGACTGCGACTCGCTCATTCCATATAAAAACTCGTTTCTCTCTCATTTTAAAAACGAGTTTTTATATGGAATGAGCGAGTCGCAGTCGTGCGGCCGCGTCTAGCACAACGTACCTTTAGATAATAATTAAATAATTTCTAGTTCGGTTAATATGTAGGTACAATACGTCGACGAGGTGTATCAATCAATATAAATATATGTATATATAAATGCTATACAATATCATCAGTGGCGGAACAACTTCACTCGGGGCCATCCCGCCAACTTTTTGAGTGGGCCCCCCCTACACTGTGAAAAAAGTAGAGTCAAATCAATCGAAAACACTCTTGAAGGTAGATCCACACTTTTTAGTCATCAGCCACACTCATTTTCCATACCATATGACAGCTTTTCAGTTAATTGATTGACTATGGCAATCTGTCGATTTGTATGGGAAATGACTGTGACTCTGACTGATGACTAAAAAGAGTGGATCGACCTTCAAGTAACTAAATATTTTGAAACATGATCTTGTCGTTACTGTGTGTCTACTAAAACTATAAGAACGTCGTACTTAAAATACATTTTCTAAGAGTTACTTGACTCTTTGCATTCTTATATTGAGAATAGCCTTCTAGGCCAAGCAATGAATGCATAAAAAGAGGGTGTAGAGAACATCGAAGCGGGTGACGATTTTTTCTTCGGTGTTTTATTAAGGATTAGTTAGGAGGTAAGGCTACTAATTTTACTCGGTGCTGTGGGGTGCGCTAACGCGGGGAGGGGGGTAAATGGTGCAATTTTGTACAATTTTTGGTGTTTTGGGCTATATCTCGAAAACGGTGATTCACAGAGAAAAAAGTTGTGAGTAAGCATTAAAGCTTCCTAAAAATCCTATTTATTTGCCCATACTTGCATATGCAAAACTCCTAGCGGTTCTTCCGATATTGTTTAATAAAAATGGAAAAATGTTTTTTTTTGCATTCTATTGACTCTGTGTCTCTCCGAATAGTTTTTCAAAAAACTTTTGTAGGGCAAAGTTAGTAAGTGTTAAATTTGCTTTAATTTGATATACTTCCTCTTGGCTTGTTTCCTATCATTCGAGAGTTAAAAGAGTCTCAACGAAGTAATATTCTATATTCACCAGCATGAAGACAACCATTGTGGAAATTCGGGAGGGGGTGACGGTTTTTTATTTCACGGATCTATAAGGGATGGTCCGGAGTAAAACATACTAACAGCTCGCGGTCATGAGGTGTGCTCTAACGTGGGGAGGGCGATTCATTTTTGCATGTTTTCGACTTAATCTCGGAAATATCTCGATAGCGGTGAGCCCTCCTGAGAGTATTGGTATGGGCTTTAATACGCCCATTAAATTTCCAAAAACTTATTTGAACATATAAATGCCGAATTCCTAACGATTCCCCCGATACAGGTTATTAAAATCCGAAAATTAAAAAAAAAATCCGAATCCGATTTTTTTGTAATGTAATGTAATTTTCTGTCTGTCAAAATTGAAAATTTGCCAGAACGAAGAATAAAAAAAAAAAAAAAAAAAAACAAACGGGGACGCTTCGTGTGTGAACGGCCTAAGTTTTTAATTTGCTAGACAATTGAAAAAAGCGAGACGTTATTAATTCAACTCAATTCCTTGTTTCAGCCTTAAACTGAAGTGTAATCTAATTTAAATCCTTAAATTTTGAACGTTTGTATTTAATATTAAATTCAATACAGTAATATTGGCCGTGTATATACCACAAGCAAGGTTTGAAACTTAGTCCGAAAATTTAGAAAAGGTACGGATTACAAACCGCGGCTACGCGCTACAGTTACAGCAAATAGCGCAGTCATGCCATTTGTGGATCCGGATTGTTTCATGAACTTTCAAAGATTTTAAAACAATATTAAATTTGCTTATGTAAGGGACCTGGTGAAAGAGGAAGAGTAAATTTAGCATTTGTTTTGACTTCGAAAAGTGCGCATATCTCTTCTTTTCTATAAAAAAATATCTACTTCGAAGTGTGGTTTTTCGCATCCGTGCTGTTTTTATGGTTCGAGAAATCTTTCATGTGGCTTTTGGGCCCCTAAATCTCGTGCCCCCCCGCCACGCGGGCCCTTATGCGCCGCCCCTGAGTATCATGCAGTTGTCATTAAAGGAAGTCTTAATCTTAAAGGCGCAATGGATTTGTGAATTTGGCGCCCTGTTCATGTGCATAGTCTGCACATATAGTAGAGCCGGCCCTGCTTAGCCTAGCACCATTCGGCGAAGGTCCAAAAAGTACGACGGACCGAGATTTACGACCGCGAAGTTTAGAGAGAGAAAGTTTATCATTTACTACATTTTCTGTAAATATCCCTCATAATATGACAACCCACTGTAAACTTGCACTTTTTCATTAAAATTTACGGTCGCATCTATGTATGTCCTTAACATTCAGTTATACTTTTATTTATTTAATTTTATGTATTAAAATATTTACTTGAAAACACTTGCTTCCAAATTCAATAACAAACAGCCAAAAAGTGTTAAGTGATCCGTCGATTCAATTTTTCGCAAATTTGCGTAAAGTGCAGTGCAGTGATGATATTAGACTCATATTTTTCTAACGCTAAATATGTTAATTGATCAAATATTTAGCAAAGACTAACAAAGATATCCGGAAATGAATTTAATGTGGTGTATAAAGTATATAGGCCAGTCATTTAACGATTTTAGGTCGCAAAAAATTGCTCGGCTCTGTGGTTTTGGGATATTGTTACCAGAAGTGTACCACCAAGTTTTCAACTTCAAAAAACCTGTGCTAACCCCGTAGCCCTTAAAAAACCTCAAAATTTTAGGAGTTTTTTCATATTTTTGTTTGTAATTTCTAAACGGTGCTTCCTACAAGTAAGTCGTCCAGTGCACTTTTAAAGCTAAGAAAATCTTCTTTGATTTGAGTGTAACCCTAGCTTTGTAGGTGCAAAGGATCCAAGATACAGCACTTTAAAAAATGTGTTTTTTTTTTGTAAAAAAGTCCGATATTGTATTTTAGGAGGTTTGTATGACAGCCCTATGACGTAATGTTCCGATTCCATCCATTCCTAGATATGTTTTGAGGCTTTACTAAAAAACACATTTGGCGGAAGGGTGGTTAAGATTGGTTCATAAAAAAAATGTTTTTCTTAGAAGACCCTAATTTCCAGAGGTTGGTTTGTATGACAGCCCTATAACGTAGTGTTCCGATTTCATCCGTTCCTAGATATTTTTTGAGACTTAAGCAGGAACATACTTGGGTGAAGTTTGATTAATATTGGTACATAAAGAAAAAAGTTTTTCTTAGAAAAACCTAATTTTCAGGGGTAGCCCTATGACCCCATGGTATGATTCCATTCGTTCCGACATATACACAGATAAGTAACTGGTTTTTAACTTCATGTCACATGACTTTCTCCGTAAAATGCGCATTTAAGCCGATATTCAGCTCGGAACATGACTGAAATTACAATTTCGAACTTTTTTTCAAAAAACAATGTTTAAAGTGCTGTGTCATGGGATCATTTGCGCCTACAAAGCTGGGGTTACACTCAAATTAAAAAAGATTTTCTTAGCTTTAACAGTGCAGTGGACAACCTACTTGTGAGAAACACCTTTTAGAAATTACAAACAAAAATATGAAAAAAGTCCGAAAATTTTGAGGTTTTTTGAGGGTCACGAGGTTAGCACAGGTTTTTCGAAGATGCAAACTTGGTGGTACACTTCTGGTATCTATCCTAACAATATCCCAAAAAACCAGAGCCGAGCAATTTTTTGCGACCTAACACCTTATATTTCGGTTTATTGACTGGCCTAATAATAGTATACAGGATGGAAAGAAATAAGAAGACAATATAATGAATTTTAATCGATATTCGAGGACAATTTGTTTAAATAATGAAATGAGTGTCTTATTGTGTTAATTATGCTGAAATAAAATATTTTTTTATTATTCTTTATAGAAATGATGATTAGGACTGTGAAATGTTATTATCTACTCACATTTGAAAGTTTAAAATTAAATTAGTCCTTATGTCTAAAGGAGCATCACGTAACTTAAGCAATTGGTTGATGCAGTTCGACTTTCCACAAAAGTCCACAAGTTGGCCAACTAATCGTTATCTGTAAACAGCTGAAACCCGTGAAGTTGTTTTTGTTTGCTAAATTTGCGTTAAATGTAAACGTGCTTTATAATTCTGGAGTAAAAATCATAAATTTTATTTAAATACAAGTTTTCAATTTTAATACAATACATATATGTATACATAAGAATACAACATAAGAAATACAACAAAAACGTATTTTTTACTAAAATCTAATTTATTATTTAATGACTTTTGTAGGGCTCGATTTATGATTGGGTACAGTTACACAGGCTCCATCATGCCACATATAAAACCGATGATGACCCTTACTACAGCGGAAAAGATTTTCTGAATGCTCACGTTATTGCCCAGATGCGTAATCTGAGCGAGAAACAGAAACACCTGTTGGAAGGAGTTAATATGAAGGATTTAGAAGAGGATGCTATTGTAATGTTTCAAAAAAGGTACGTTTACCACCACGACAAAATGGTTTTTTTTTTAATAATCCATTGTTCATTTTAGATTCTATTGGATCCTTTACGTGATCGTTTTTGCATTGCTCCCCATTAATGCCCCAATGGAGTACTGGGGAGATTCAGCCCCCGCTGCAGTATTTGTCGCATTCTCCCTTCGTTACCTCATAGTGTTGAATGTGTCGTGGCTTATCAATTCAGCCCATTTCATTTGGGGATTGGATAAAAATAATAAACCGTCCGACTCGAATATGATTTTCTTGGTGACCAAGACATATTGGCCCCATTATCACTACTTGCTTCCGTGGGATTATCAGACTGGCGAATTCGGAGATTATGGTAAATCAAAATAATATCTCTTTCTATCCGTTTTTTTTTCTAATTGGAATATTTTGTTATTTTTTTCAGGTCAAGATATTACAACGATTGCCATAAGAGTTTTTGCCGCACTAAGTTGGGCCAGTGATTTGCAGACAATTACTTCGGATGCGATCAAAAAAGGACTCACGATGGCCGTTGATACGGACAAGCCTATTGTCGAATGCATCCGAACGGCCGCACAAGAAGAAATGGAATCTATACCAAAGGATCATTACTTACAAAAAGACAAATATATGTAAATTAAGGCATCTAGTTTTATATGTGTTTTTGAGGAATGTTTAGCGAAATAAATCACGCTAGACTATAATGATTGGGATTGTGTTTCTGTTCTGTCTTTTAATTCTGATTGACCTCTCCTTGACTAGATTCTCAATCAAGTTTAAACTGATTATTTAAATTGCATTAAGAGATATGTCCTCAAACGCAAGAATCTTCTCTAAATGTTTCTGAAGATGAAAGTTTGTGGCTAAATCCACAATTTTACATATGAGCGGCAGATTGGAGTGATATGTATTCTTTTTGCGGCAGATGAATTTTTCTTTGGCGGGGTAACTTTTACAACTTTGTTGTTTTTGGTCAGATATGATTAGATCCAATGTGTGGATTTAATGGTCATTGAAGATCGAAAAAAGACACGTTACTAACAAATAGATCAAGGAAAAAGGTGTAAATGCTGGATGTAATTTTGTTTTAGGTGTAAATGCTGGAGAAGTTTAAATGTACAGGACTACTCTTAAAGTAATGTGGTGGGAGCCGTCAAAGTGGCACTGAATAAAATGTTAATGCTCCCACCAAATTACTTTAAGAGTAGTCCTGTACATTTAAACTTCTCCAGCATTTACACCTAAAACAAAATTACATATGATCGGCGGATTGGAGTGATATGTATTCTTTTTGCGGCAGATGAGTTTTTCTTTGGCGGGGTAACTTTTACAACTTTGTTGTTTTTGGTCAGATCTCATATTTTTTTAGCCTACTTAAATAGCCAACTAATATTTTTGTTTTGGGATCCTGATGTCGCAGTGTCCCAATTTCCTAATGTCCCAATGTGCAAATATCAAAGTGTCCCAATGGCCTAATGTCCGACTGTTCCACTAGCCTAGTGTCTCAATGTCCCAGTATCGCAATATCCCAATGTCACAGTCTCCCTGTATCCCAGTGTCCCAGTCTCCCACCTAATGTCGTAATATTTCAATGTCCAATTGTGCTACTGTCCCAAGGTCCTAATGTCTAAATTTCCTAATTTCCCAGTTCCCCAATGTCCCAGTATCCTAGGTTGATATTATCCCAATGGCCCAATATCCCAGTGGCCAGTGTCCCAAAGTCTCAGTATACCAAGTGCCCTAAGGTCAAATGTCCCAACGTCACAATGCCCTAATACCCCAATGTCCCAATATCCTAATGTCCCAATGTCCCTATGTCCCAATATCCCAATGTCCTAATATCGCAGTGCCGCAATGTCTAAATGACCCAATACCCCGATGTCCCAATATCCCGATATATCAGTGGCCAATGTCCCTATGTACAAGTGTCCCAGTGTCCGATTGTCCTATTGTCCCAATGCCCCAACGTGCCAGTCTCCCAGTGGCCTAATGTCCCAATATCCCGATGTCTCAGTGGCCCAAATTCCCCACGTCCCAGTTTTCTCAGTATGCCTAATATCCTAATGTCCAAATGTAAAAATGTCCAATTGTCCCAATTTCTCAATGTTCCAATGTCCTAATGTCCCAATGTTCTAATGTCCTAATATCGCAGTGCCCCAATGTTTGAATATCCCGGTGTCCCAATGTCCCAATATCCCGATGTCTCAGTAGCCCAATATCCCTATGCTCCAGTGTCCCAATGTCCGATTGTCCTATTATCCAAAGGTCTTAAAGTCCCAAAGTCCCAAGTCATAATATCCCAGTGCCTCCATGTCCCTGTATCTCAGTACCCTAATGTCCCAGTACCCCAATGTTCCAATATCCCAATGTGCCAACAGCCCAATGTCCCAGTGCTCTAATATCCCGATGTCCCAGTGGCTAAATGTTCCCACGTCCCAGTTTTCCCAGTGTACCTAATGCCCCAATGTCCTAATATTCCAATGTCCTAATGACCCAAGACATTAATGTCCACATGTCCTTATATTCCAGTGCCCCAATGGCACAACATCCCGATGTCTCAGTGGCCCAATGCCACTCTGTACCAGTGTCCCAATGTCCGATTGTCCTATTGTCCCAAAGACATAATGTCCCAATGTCCTAATATCCCAGTGCCCCCATGTCCCATCGCCCAGTGTCCCAATATCCCAATGTTCCAATATCACAATGTTCCAATGTCACAATGTTCCAATGTCCCAAAGTTCCAATGTCCTAATATCCCGATGTCCCAGTGTCCCAATATCCCGATGTCCCAATGCGCCACGTCCCAGTTTCCCCAGTGTACCTAATGCCCCAATGTCTTAATGTCCTAATGTCCCAAGACCCTAATGTCCCAATTTCCTAATATCCCACTGCCCCAAGATCCTAGTCTCCCAGTGTCCCAATATCCTAATGTCCCAGTGTCCCAATGTCGCAGTGTGTTTTAAAAATTGTCAATGCGAGGAGCCGAAGACGCAATTGTTGGAAATCTTTTATTAACTTTACCTATTAATTTACCGTTATTCTATCCACTTATCTAAATGGAAGATTATTATTGATTATTTAGAAGGACCATCAGAGGATCATTCATTCCAAATTTCATAAAAATCCTATCACGGAGAGAGACAGTAGAAGCAAGTCTTTCTGCAACGGTATATTACGCTTTTAGGTCCCCAAGGGAAATTTTTCTTGTTCTCTCGTCCGCCATAAAGCTGTGTCCGCTTTATGGCGGAAAATATCGGAAACATAAAAAATTTCCCTTGGGGACCTGAAAGCGTAATGTACCCCTTAAGCGCAGAAAACTAGGGTTAATTTTGGCTCGATTTGACATGCTTTGAATAAGATTTTACCAAATTGCAGATCTTTAGGGGCAGTGTGAATTGAATTGCATTGAATTCGAGCTAAAATTAACCCTAGTTTTCTACACTTAACGTATAAAAACTGTTAGATGTAATGGAGCTAGATCAAAATGATGTAAGAAAGATATGATTTTAAGACTATGCGCCAATTTTTAAAAGAATCGTACAAGCACCTCACCTTGGCAGAAGTTGGAGAAAATTAAGATGGAAAAAAAGATAGTTTTTGGGTCAAATCACGCAAATTTGACTTCGAAGCTCTGTAGAAACCAAACCTCTTATCCGATTTTAATGCGGTTAGTTTTATTTTATAGGTAAATTTGTTGGCTATAATAAACATTTTATTTCACTATTATAGTTGGTCTAGCTTTGGAGATATTAGGCTTTAAGTCGTGCAAAAAAATGATTTTTTCAAATATTTTTAAATGCCTGTGGCAGCTAAAGGGTTAAGCTGAGGGGGTATGTTCGGTACAACTTTTTTGCTAGAAATCACATGAGGAATCACAATCCGGTGCGTTTATGCGGCAGTTTCCGGACACCCTGTATATTCGTCTGATAGTCCATTGCTTCATAAACTTCATAGCTTCACGACCTCGTAAGTACCAAAAAGCTGGGAAACAGACTAGTTTTGGCATTGAAGCATCCACAACTGGAACTCAGGAACAAGAATCAAAACGTCCTTCACGTCAGCATCGAATGCGTCCAAAGCTGGGTCATTCGGAAGGCTAGTTTGAATATATTTGAATAGTTCATCGCGTTATCATTCTAGTTTTTGCATCGAAGGATCCCCAGCTGAACCTTAGGAACAGGACTCGAATCGCCATCTATTCAGGGTCGAATGCATACAAACCTGAACCATTCGGACAGCATGTGTTGAGTATTATAATTTTTGTATTATTGAATCATTGACCATTTAATCTATCGGTTTTTTATTTTGTAAAAAGTAGTAAACGAGTATTCCGAGTGATTTCAACTGTCCCGAAAACTGCTAATAGCAAGCTCGACTAGCCAGTTTTCTACTACGTCTCATACAACACCTTGCACAGTTTCAGAAGGATTGGCAATTTTAACCAAAATTTATCCAAGTAAGCTTGTAAATATGGACCTATAGTAAGACCAAAAACATATAGATAGAATTGGAACACACTTTCTGCCGAACTCGGCTAATATCGTGGTGGTGGTGGACTATTTGCTGGCCTTTTTATACTTACGATTGTTCCAAAGCATTGAAATTTCAATTAATGGCAGCGGTCAAATCAATATTAACTATTATGGATTTTGTTGGAGTCAGGCACGTAGCCAGGGGAGGAATCCAGGGGTCCAGTCCCCTCCCGAAATGTTTGCAGAAATAATCGGAGTCAGCGTTTTGATAACATAATTTTGAAAAAGATTGACGTCTTCTTAGCTCCGCTATTTTTTCAGACTTCATTACTCATTCACCTAAATAGCAGTCGATTTCAGAGTGAAAGTAAAACAACCTTTCTTTTGTTCTATACCTGGCTGACTGCCTGGTGAACAGTCATCCGATCGTTTTTATTCTATCTTTTTTGCTTATTCTACGTTTATACAATGCGATTAATTGATTATATGAATGGCTCAATCATACATTCTCCCAGCCCAAAAGAAATAACAAACTTTTGTATTAATTCAATGAATTAGGTAAATGAGATAATCAAACATAGGTTTTCTTTAATCAACAAGAATAAACAACAATTTCAACTTTACTTTAATCTAAACATCATTGTAACTTTAGTTTGGTCAAAATCAATAACTTTTGCTTTACTTTTTAACAAATCGTTTTTTCTAATTTACGTCATCGAAATACATATCATGATTTATTTTTACTTTACGGGAGTGGCTTATTTTTTTTGGAAATACAATAAATTTTACAATAGGCTATCAAAAACAATATAACGGTAATGATGTAAGGTCCACAATACTGAAGTACAGTTAGATGTAACCGCTCGGATTCAAATATCGGCGCTTCACTTATTTTGCTGTGCAATAGCTCCATATCTCGATGAAATGATTGTTGGAACTCGAGTCTCGGAATCGTTTTCCTTGTGCCCATTATGGTTGTCAAATTGAACTCTGCCACTTTCAATTTTTCCAGTGGGTCATTATTCAATACGGTTGACGCGTTACTTGTTCTGTTGTCGAAATAATAAAAGGTAAGTAGGCCACTTCCCTCCAGCCGAAGAGATTTGTCGCCAACATCAATTTCTTTCGGCGTTGGCAGTACGAAGATCCAACTTCTTGACCTCAATGATATCCATACCTCTGCCAGATTGGTTGTATGAATGATGCAACTCTCGCCTATCGTGTCGTTCAGGAGAATCGCCATCTCGCAATTGTATTTGCTAACATTAAGTTGACCGGGTGTCGCTTCGCACACGTAGTGACCACCAATCATATGGCACACCCTTTCGCTTTCCAGCGGTACGACCTTCCTGTAGGAACTTGGAAAACTTGTAGCTAATAATTTCAAAGATGGTTCTATCCAAAACATCGATTTGTCATGTATTACCGGTACAGAAAAGGGTTTCATTATTGAAAACCTTTCCTTGAAAATTATAGGAATTTTGAACCGAAATTTAATCTCATTAAACTCTAACTTCACCGACGGATGAAGTAATACTTCTTCTACTGAATAGAACTCGGGAAATTGTACACCTGGCGATAACGTTTTAGAAATACTATAAATCAAATCAGCTATTTTACTGGTATCAAATATACTGTTCATTGAGAATCTTGGATTTTCGTTATTTCGAATTAAATTAATAATTTCTTGGTTCGACTCTAATTTGTGTAATAATTTTTCTGCGTAATAAAGTGTCTCTAATACTTTTTGCTTGGCTTCCAACCCAAAAAGTTTCTTTTCTACGAACTCAAAGAAATTATTTGTTATGTTTACATTTGACTCTGTGTTGTTGCCTTGTCGGTCTAATACGTAATGTGTTGTGTTAATAATATCTGTTTGACGAGATATCAAGTTAACCATTTCAGTTTGCCGTTTCTGAAGATCATTTATATTACTACGCAATTCTGCCGAGGTAACAAAATAGTATGCAGTCGACCCTGCAGTTGCAGCTATAAATATACCTGCCCCAATTGCGATTAATGGTGCTACTCTTTTTGTCTTTTTTATATTGACCTGCCTTGTCTTTCCAACTAACTTCATATATCTATTCTTATACAATGCAATAGAGTCCCCACATTCGTAACTTGCATTTTTACATAACTTCTCTACACTCTCTAAATTTTCTTCAACAATTTTCGTTGCTATATCCATTTCCGATTTGTTTTGTACTACTACTAGGTTCCAAAGTGACGACACTAAATATCCTTCACCTATATTTTCAAAATATATACCAGGTTGTGTTTTAAATCTCGATACCTGAATCTCCTCTCCCAAGGCTCCTATCAAAAGGAATAAATAAACTAAAACTCCTAATATAAGGTTCGAATTTATTCTAGGCGACCTCCTAGTTTTAGCAGTTTTCTCAGATCCCTCCTTCTTGGATTTATTCACTTTCACATTATGATGCGTCTCCCTTTCATCATCTTTCTGCTGGTGTTGTACCGGTAGTATAGCTATCTTACTTATTGGTCTTTTTAATATCCCATTCTGTGTTTTAAGTGTAACTACTCTTACAAGACCATCACCGCCTGGATGAATTTCAATTATACGCCCCAGAGGCCATTGGTTAACATGCGAATTGTCGTCTTTTATTACCGCGATCTGTCCTATTTCTATATTTTGACGGACCTTTAACCATTTTGGCCGACTCTGTAGCCGGTGCAAATACTCTTCTTTATATCTTCTCCCTACTTCCTGACCTAACTTCTCACACAATTTCCATCTTTTTAGTAAGTTTCCAGAAATCTTAGATAGGTCCTCTTCTCCCAAAGGAATAAACTGTTGCCCAGTGAGAAAATGATTCGGTGTTAAAACATCTAGATCTTCGATGTTGTCGCTGATTGGACACAAAGGTCTAGAATTCATACAACTTTCTACTTGAGCCAGGACTGTGGTCATCTCTTCCCACGTAAGAACTTCGTTACCCATAAATTTCATTAACGTTTTCTTAACTGATTTTACCCCGGCCTCCCAAAGACCTCCGAAATGAGGAGCTGAGGGGGGTATAAATTTCCATTCCAATTGAAGCGGTAGCAGTGAGTTGTTTTCGTTAACCAATTTCCTAAATGCTCCTACAAAATTTGTGCCATTATCACTGTGGAGTTCTTTAACCGTCCCCCTCCGTGCTATGAATCGCTTCAATGCACCAATG
The DNA here is from genome assembly GCA_949715475.1 of Microchrysa polita. Classification (NCBI taxonomy): domain Eukaryota; kingdom Metazoa; phylum Arthropoda; class Insecta; order Diptera; family Stratiomyidae; genus Microchrysa; species Microchrysa polita. Next base: position 62,829,560 of record OX454421.1, on the reverse strand, counting down.
AATGCATCAGCTGTAAGAGAGCCCACTAATTCAATATGAATGGCTTTTATCCCAAGGCATACAAATATAGCTAGATAAGCTTTAAACGATCGTACACCTCGTGAGTTTACCCATTTAATTCGCACCGGACCTGCAAAATCTACTCCCGAATATAAAAATGCTTTTGTATAATTAACCCTTGGTTCCGGGAGGTTTCCCATAAGTTGCGTAGAAAGATTTGCCGAGTATCGCTGGCAACGTACACAACGGCCCATTATCCTCCGCAAATTTCGTGCTCCGCCCATAATCCAATGTTTCTTCCTCAATAAGTTTATCGTGACTTGTCTATTATGCAATGCGTTTCTGTGTGCATCATTTACTAGACCGGTGATTATTAACATATCAGCTGGTAATATTATCGGGTATTTCATTTCAAATGGAATTGATGCATTTCTTAGTCGCCCTCCTACTCTCTCTACTTTTCTCGAATCCAAAAATGGATTTAAACTTCGCAATTTACTATTTTTTCCTACAGCCTTCCCATTCTTCAATGCTAAAATTTCATTTTTGAAAAAAATTTCTTGAACACTTTTTACTAGTAATATTTCGCTTTCTCTTAATTCTTCTAACGTTATGTTTTTTGACTCTACCATTTTTTGTCTTCTACACCCACGTATGAACCTTCGCACCCAACATAATATTCTGCAACTTCTAAACCAACTCGACGAGTTTTCAATAATTGATCTTACTCGATTCTCTTCTGTTATCTGACAATTTACTAAAATTTTATTCTTACGTGCTTCTTTAGAATATTCTCTTTTTACGTCTTGATCCTCTGTTTCTGTTTCTTTCATTTCTGATTTCAAATTACCATCCCAATTCTTTAGCCAGGTTGGCCCCTGCCACCACAGGTTAGACTTCCTCAAACTCTCAGCACTACACCCCCTCGATATCAAATCCGCCGGATTTTCTTCCGATGGAACATAATTCCAATTCTCTTTAGGTACCGCATTTTGTATTGCTGTTACCCGAAACCGAACATATTGCTTCCAACGTGCTGGATCTGAACTAATCCAATGCAGAGCCACCTGAGAGTCCACCCAACAGAAAAGCTCAGAAGCTTCAATTGCCATAACGCTACTAACCTTTTTGATCAACTCTGCCAAGAGTAGAGCTCCCTTTAACTCCAATCTGGGAATGGTAGTCGCTTGAATAGGAGTTACTCTCGACTTGGCAATCACCTGAATTACTGAAATATGATCTTTATATATCGTTTTCATATATACAACTGCTCCGTATGCTCGCTGACTAGCGTCAGAAAATCCATGAAATTGCACGCCCAAAGCTTCGTCTGTAAACCCAATCCATCTCGTAATTTTAAAACAATCAATCTGTACTAGTTCTTTCCTTAAACTCTTCCACGCTTCTCTTACATCCCGGGGTATCTCATCATCCCAATCTACCAACAATTTCCATAAGTCTTGTATCAACATTTTAGCTCCAATAATCAACGGTTGAACCCACCCAAGCGGATCGAATATTGATGCAATTTCAATCAAAATTGTCCGTTTCGTATAAATTCTCTCAGCTTTCCATTTCGGTGAAATATACCTAAAATAGTCTTGGCTGTTATTCCAATTTAATCCTACGAATTTCGATAAGGTATTAAATTCTATCGGAATATCGGCAAATAATTCGTTTGTGTTACTACACCATTTCCCTAATTCGAAACCTGCACCGTTCAGTGCTTCAACTAATTGTCTCTTTCCGTCTACTATCCCACTAATGGTGTCTGCCCCGTAGTGAATATCATCCATATAGCTTTCCTTCTTAAGAATATCATTGGCTAAAGGGTATTTTACTTTATTATCTTCGCCAATCTGTTGCAACGTTCGCACTGCTGTGAACGGTGCCGATGCATCACCAAAAAAAACTGTCGTCAGATAATATTCCATAAGGTTTTCATTTTCATTTTCCCTGAAAACGAATCTTTGGAAGTTCCAATCTGACTCATTTCTCTGTATTTGTAAGTACATTTTTCTTACATCGCATGTAAATACGAAACGACGCAATCTGAACCTTAATATTTTATTTATCACATCTGGCTGCAGTACTGGTCCAATCATCAAAGTGTCGTTTAATGAATTACCATTACTTGACTTTGCCGATGCGTTAAAAACTATGCGAGTTTTAGTGGTCGCACTACAGTCTCGAATTACAGCTAAATGTGGCAAGTAGAAACAATTATAGCTTCCATCCTCTCTTCTAAATAAATTTTCCGTACCTTTTGCGGGTACTGCATGTCCCAATTCCATATATTCCCTTACTGCGTTTACATAACTTTCCTTCAGTCTTTCATCTTTTCTAAATCTGGTTTCCAGTCTTTTGAAACTAGAGACTGCTATATGCTTGGACTGTCCAAGCTTTGAATCTTGTTTCACTGGTAACCGACATACATATCTCCCTCCAACCCCTTTATATGTTGTATTTTTATAAAATTCTTCGCATTTTTTCTCTTCTGATGTCCACCTTGGTACATTTTCTATTTTTTCTTCTGTTTCCCAAAATTTGGTTAATATTTCCCCAATTCCAGCATTATTTTTTATCGTGAATGTGTTATATTGTTTTGCTTTTGTTCCGATTAATGAACCTGACAATATCCACCCGATATGCGTTTTTTGTGCAAGCAATGACCCTTTCCTCATTTCGCTTAATAAAATATTTTTATAAACGTCCGCACCTAATATAATGTCTATTTTTCCATTCATAAAAAACTCTGGGTCAGCTAGCTCTAAGTCTTGATATTCGTGTTTAACATTATTGCTGACTTCCGCAGATAGTGAAAAAAGATGTGGTAATATTATAGCGGATGTGGAAAATGCTTTAGAATTTTGTCTACAAGACGAAAATGTGAGTTCAACTTTTCCGTGCGATCGTTGACTCTTTCCCCCAATTCCGCTTACTATGGTATTATCTTTTTCCCTATGCAATTTCAATTCTTGCGCCACTCTTTCGGTAATGATTGAAGTCATTGATCCCTGGTCAATAAGTGCTCTGTATGGTAGCCTAAAGGTTCCTTTACCTCTGACTACTATCTTTGCTGTTGCTAATAAAACATCAGTACCTTCGTTTTTTGCTGTTGTGTTAACGAACTTTGTATCCACATGCAAAGACGTATTATGGCGCCCATTGCATTTATAGCATTTTATTTTACTTTGACATTCTCTTGTCGGATGGGGTTTTAAACAAATTCTACAGAGTCTCAGATTAGATATTTTGCTTCCACGATTTTTCGCGCTCATTCCATTATAAACCGAACATAGGAATATTGAATGAGACGCCTGACAAACTGGACATACCGTTTTTCCCTTGCTTTGTGTGTAACACACTCTTGCATTTCGAATACCTTCCCAGCCCCGAAAATTACTACTTTTTCTCTCGATAGTTTCCAGCGTTTTAAACCGTTGCTCTAAAAACTCTTCCAAAACCTGGAATTTCGGAAAATTGTCATGGTTAGCACATTTTTGTTCCCATATCGAAAAAGTTTCGGATGGTAACCTTTGTGTTACCAGAAACACGATAATCGAATTCCAGTGTTCCGTTGCCTCACCATAGTTTTTCAGAGCATAAATTATTTCTTTTAATGAATCTAGTAAATTTTTTAAGTCACTTGCTCTCTCTTCTTTTATATACCGTAATGTAAAAAGCCTTTTTAAATTGTTCGTTATTAGCAATTTTTTGTTGTTGTATCTTTTATTTACAAGATCCCATGCAGTTTCATAATTTATATTGCTAACTTGCAAATGTTTTATCACGTCTGCAGCTGGACCCTCCAAATGCATTTTCAAATACTGCATTTTTTGAACTCTACTCATACTTGCACGTTCGTGGATCATTGTAACGTAAAGGTCCCGAAATTCGGCCCACGAATTGGGATCCCCATTAAATTTTGGCAGTTCAATTCGGGGAAGACGTAACCCGAGATCGTCTACTTTTCCTGTTACCACCTCAGACCTTGACGCAACCCCTGAATTCTCCTGATCCCGTCCACGGCATTCTAACTGGTTAATTTGCTCTTCGCTTTGCAATGATTTCAATTCGGAAATACGCGTTTCTAAAAGAATGGCACACACATGAAATTTATCCGTGGTTTCCTCATACTCAGTACTAAATTCACTTTTCATCGATTTATCGTATTGAAGAAGTAGAAAATGATTTTTGGAAAATTTTTCAAAGTACTTTTCTATTAACTTTAAACCATTTTCTAGTTCTTCTAGATCATCACTTCTATCCCGCATGCGTCCCTCATATTTCTGAATATTTGATTTAAGCAACTCTAAATACGCTTGCCTTTCGCCTAAAAGATATTTAGCTTTCTCGTTTTCTAAAGTTTCAGTATTTGTTTTTTCACTATTCTCATTTTCCGATTCATCGTTAGTTACTTCATCCGTATTGATATTTTCTAAATCGAATTTTAAAATTCCCGCAAAAACTGAATAATTGGCTGATGTTAAATCATAATATTTCTTTTTCAAATAATTACTTTCCTTTTCTGTATCTAACTCTTCAATTTTCGTATGATTATTCCTAAACTCTATCCACAAGTTTTCTAAACCCCTACTAGCCGCCTTTATCTTTTCAACTGTACGTCGCTTAATAGCCTGTCTTTTCCATGCTTTCAACCGCCTATCTATTTCTTCTCCTAGATCTTTCTGAACCAAAAGAAGGATCTTTAACTCCGACATTGTACCCTCTTCGTGTTTATTTCTCTTCGCTTCTCGTTAAAAATACCTTTTGAATTGCCTCTTCTTGACTATTACTTCTAATTACCTTCTTCTTTTATGTTCTTTCTTCGCTTTCTCGTCAAAATATCTTTAATTACCGCTTCGTGTCTGTTTCTTTCACGTCTTATCTTCACTTTTTTCGTCAAATTACTCCTTCGTTGCTTTCTCAATTATTTCCTTCTTATGGATTCACTATGCCTTTTATTCGCTGCCACACAGTCACGTTTATTTGCTATCTTTACAACTTCACTGTCTTTTTATTTACCTTTTCACCAACTGTTATTACACAAGTATATTCACTGTCTATCAAATCTTTATCTCAATCGTCCACTGATCTTAACAAACTTTTTTCTCTTTCACTTTTCAAACTTTCTTTCTAAAACTGTTTCCAAATCTTTTACTTCTCTTTTTAAACTTCACTAACTTTTTTATCAACTATCTTTTCTTTCTTAAAACATCACCAATTATCAATTTCTCAATTCACCCCTTTTGCTCGACGGACCATATGAAAGTAAAACAACCTTTCTTTTGTTCTATACCTGGCTGACTGCCTGGTGAACAGTCATCCGATCGTTTTTATTCTATCTTTTTTGCTTATTCTACGTTTATACAATGCGATTAATTGATTATATGAATGGCTCAATCATACACAGAGTTTAATCAATATTTTCAAATTGTTAGCTTAGTTGAAAGTGCCGCTAGCAGTGATGCGGCTGAACACTACTAATTATGTGTAGAAAATTACTATTAGCATTCGGTACAGAATTCTCGTTATTATTTATCATAATTTGCCTAAGAGTTTGGTGTTTTGAACTTTCCGCTGCTGAAGTCCTAAATGTTGCTAGGAAATAATTTCAGAACGCGATGAACAATAGTTTAGCCTGGGCATTGCTAGAAAATCCAGAATGCAACATAGTCGAGATTTCCATGGCTAAATTAATATACATATTAGTCATTTGAAAATGTGCATGGGATAGGGTGGCCAGGCATCTCTCTTCAGTGGATATGACCTGCTTTTACTCTCTGTGCTCCCCATTCCAGCCCAAATGCCACGAACTTAAGTTCGAATCTCAGATTTCTTCCCACGATTCCTTAATAAAAAAACAACCGCAGATGGAAAAACATCCATTGTAGCCTCGCCACATTCCGAATTCAGTAAGCTTAAATTATATAAGTTTGATGGTGGTGTATTATGGATCAATGGACGAACTATATGTTATTGGAAAGTATCAAGGCCTTATATGCGAGCCAAATACAACTTTATACCACATTGGTGTCAGGGAAACTCGGCATTTAAATCATGCTGATGACCAACATTGTGAAACATGGAGCCACAATCAAAAATTTGCCCTATTATTAGTTGGAGACAGTGGCGCAACAACGGGAGGGGTAGACCGAGAAATTGTGAAAGGAAAATATGAAAATAAGAACTCCACAAGTTTGAGTTTTTAATTTAGAATCTTTGCTATTAAATACTGTACCGTTCTAGCAAAAGAATTTCAGTAACACGTAACGACTTCCCCTTAATTTCTTTCGGGACACATGGAATCTTGTAGTAATTGGTGTACTACCCTGTTAAAATTAACCTAATAACACCGACCATAATTTAAATTTAAAGGTTAAAATCGTTTTCATCAAATTTATAGAAAACAAAAAAATAGTACAGGGGGCAATATTTGGACCCCTCCCGAAACAAAATCCTGGCTACGTCCCTGGTTGGAGTGCTTAAGAGAATGCAACCCAATATTGAGTAACTTGGTTTGAGGCCAAGGCAATCGTTTTCTTCCATGTTCCTCCCTCCCAGTGTAACGCCTCGATGGTAATGAATGTTAGTGGATAAAACCCCTAAGGGCTAAGTTATATTACTTGTAATACGGCATTCGGAAGAAGCAATCATCGCCCATAAAACGCAAACTTTAGCGGACTGAACGATTTTGTGACAATTAAGATTTCGTATTATCTGCTGTCATTAAAAGTGAATTAGTGTAAACCACGAATAACTTTTTTATTTCTGAGTCGATTTCTTTTGAAATTTTCACATAAAAAAATAGACACTCGGGAGATATGTTTACACTATGTTCGAAAGATTATATCTTTTGTCCTTGGTTTATTATTGTAGACTCTCTCCTTAAGGTATCCCCACAGAAAAAAATCTATTGGAGTTAAGTCTGGGGATCTAGTCGCCCAGTTAATTGCAGATCCTCTGGAAATGACTCTTTCGCCGAAAATGTCCGTTAAAATCTCCATTGTGGCTCCAGCGGTATGGCAAGGCGCTCTATCTTGCTGAAACCACATATCTGGTCGGTTTTGGACAAAAAGACGAATAAGCACCTCATGATATCGTTGTCATTCTTCGGGTTGATGTTGTTGCATTTGATTCGAAGCTGGCTTCAACCCGCTCAATGATTTCGTCCGTCCTCGCACTTCGTCTCTGGGCTCATCCAGAGCTATTAACGGTTCCTTGTTCTCGAAAACGGCGAACAATTCTGCGAATCGTTGATCTCGAGGGAGCAACTCTTACATGGAGCGTTCATCACCCTTCCTTAACGCGTACCTACCTGGAAGGTAGTGTAAACATATCTCCCATGTGTCTAGTTTATTCTTACCAAGCTTCAGAAAAAATATTAAAAAATAAAAAAGTTATACATGGTTTACACTAGTTCACTTTTAATGAGCCACCCTGTATACATATATGATCAGCATGACTTGGGGAGTCGATTGGGCGATGTCCGTCTGTCTGTCTGTTGCGACGCGTATCACTCGGCCAATTTAAAAGATATGAAGCTGAAATTTTGCACGAATGCTTCTTTTTGTTGCAGGCAGTTTGTGTGTTTGAATCTGTAAAATCGGACAAGGGGATCATGCATCATGGGGCTGCCATACAAACCTAACCCCCAAAATTAGGTTCTTCTAAGAAAATTTTTGTTTATTTGTGCACCAGTTTCAACCAAATTTGACACAAATGTGTTTCTATTGATGACACGAAATATGTGTAAGAATGGATCAAATCGGACGATGGGGTCATGGGGCTGCCATACAAACCCAATCCCCCATTTTGGTTCTTCTAATAAACATTTTTTACACCAATTTCACAAAACCTTGAATTAATGTGTCTTTATCGAAGCAACAAAAAAGATCAAAACAAACTACTATGGGGCCATGCTTCCGCATCCCCCAAAAAACATTCAGAGTACATTTTTTTAATCCAACCAAACCCCACACAAATATTGTTTGGTCGACGCAACGGAACTTTTCTAAAAACTGAGGGGGGGGGCGATTAAATACAATTCGTAGGTACGCCCGAAAAAACTTTTAGCCCGAGGAGAGCGAAGGGTGTCCACATTTCGGCCGCTTTTTATGGGAAATTACACAAATAATGCGGTTTGTTTGCAAGAAAGTTCCGGAAACATTAGAAACATTCAAAAAAATATAAATTTTAATGGGATTATTAACTGAAGGAAATGTACCCCACACGGTCGCCTTAACATAGCACGGTTTTCGCAAATTCGAGAGACTAAAATTGCTTCTGGTAAGTTTCTATCGGTGGGTAAGAACTTACTATCTTACAGAACTATATACAGTCATCTCATATAATTTAATCGATTTATTTCTGCGGTCCTAAACGAGCTTCAAGTGAATCTTTTCATCTTTAATAAATATGTATGGTTTTTACTGGTGCAATATGATGTTATTACCACTCGGAATGCATGCGCTCAGTGGCGTAGATAAGGGGGGATCAAGGGGATCAATCCCCCCCTCACAATTTTTTTTATTATTACTTTAGATACGTAAAACAAAGCAAAAGTAAAATTTTAGCTGGAATTATTTAAACACTATACAGAAAATTCAATTTCCATAGTACATAAAATTTTTTTCAGGAGAGTGGAGAACTAATTCGAAAAAAGAAAACGCTGCAAAACTGCTTGCAATTTTTCAGCATTCTTTATTTTTTATCAACATTCTGTTTTCCTTTTTATAAGTTAAGTTTGTCGAAAGGTTTTATTGTATATACCTAGTAGGGCAAAGAAACTCTTGACATTCTCTAGTTGTTCGCAATTTTATGAAATTTAATACAAAAAACTCTCAAAGCTATAACCAAGATTATTTTTTTTAACTAAATCTTTTATCAAATTTCCAAAATTGAAAGATATATAGTCTTATGCAGGCAGTAATTCGAATACAAACTAGCAAACAAACGGAGTTCCGCGATACCCTTGGGTTCCGTGAAGATCTCTCAGGGTTTTCGAGAAGATATACAAAAATAGAAAAAATGTAGAAATAGTTTTTGGCAACAAAAAGTAAACAATCTATACGAAAAAATGTTTGTAAATTTTAAAATTCCGAAGCTTAGTCTGCTACACTGTACCAAAAATCAACACTGTAAAATATTTGAGCAGCATCAGAGACTCGACCGATTTTCTTTTACAACTTTCTACTTTATGAAATGGAAAAGGAAATAGTACCAGAAAATAAAGTATGTCCGCAGTGTTTTTTTTTGAGGTTTTTGGGATTTAAATTAAGGCGCAAATAAATTAGAGAATTAAATTTGAGTTAATCGCAATTTTTCTACGATTTTTTAACTAATGTTTAACGGTCCACATTTTAAGTTCTTCTCACATTTTTGGTATTCTTTTTAAACAATCAGTCAAAGCTAGGTCCTTTATTGAAAATAGCTCCTACAAGTTTGAAAACTTTAGAAATATCTATACAATCTACCCACGAATTTCTGAGTTATCGGAGAATTCCGATTTAAAAACACAAAAGCTGTACTTAATCCACATATACTATGGGCATTCACAACGAGCTCTCGTCTTGACAATTTCCCTATTCTGGAGATATATATCAGCGCCCGCTCTAAGGGGGGGGGGCAAGCCAAATTCTAGGGGCGGCTTTTTGGGCAAAACACGAATAAAACAAATCGAAAAACCAAAAGTAAGTAAGAACTCAATATCAACTTGGATTTAGTGTAAAGCAAGCCATGACAACTACAGATGAAGTAAAAAGGGGTGAAACAAAATAAGGAATAAGGCTTTGTTTAATTAAAGAAGCACAACAATTGCTTCTTTAGGAAACGCGTTACTTTTTAAATTTATCAACTGTATCATTAGTTCTCTTTTGAAAGTTGTGTTTTAAAGATGCAAGGTTCTTGCTAGGCTTTGAAGTGCCCATACAATTGATATACGAAGTACTGCATTTAGAATCTGAAAATGTTTAGTGAGATTTGCCTAAATTTTACGTCTGTGATGCTTGCAAAGTTATTTGCTAATTAAGTTCTTCTTTAAAAAAGAACTTATTGGAGAATGGTGTGCTGATTTCACCCTCCAATTGAAATTCAGTTTCTCTTCTTTTCATCAGAATTAAGGATTTGCTTGCATTATCCCTAATTCTTGTCAAAGGGAAGGGCTTCCTGATTTTGAAATGGCTTGGACTGCTATCCATTCTCATAAGGATAACTTTTGTGTTTCTGCTATTTTTCGGTACATGTTCATTAAATGGTGCAGAAAGTGTCGCTAGTGGCGATAAAAAGAAAGAAAAAATCTTCTTTCGAGAGCTGATAGTATAAATATATCAGTTGACCAAACCGAACAAATTACAAAATTGATCTCTCCAAAGTCTCTAACCCTCCCGGCGTGTGTTGTCCACAACTTTCATGATTTGTTCGCGATTTTGCAAACCCCGGTCAGTGTGGTTGCATTCTAATATGAATAGAAATTCAGTCTGTTGCGTCAGATCTCGTCCACTAAGTAAATATTGAACCTCCTGAGAAACCATAAGAAATTAGAAATAAGTAGTGCATTTACGCTCAGCACATAAAAGCGTTAAAAAAAATTTTCTATGAGAAATGCCCAGATGCCCAGATGCACCGTTTTCAACACAATTTCTTTTCGGATTTGGCAGCAATTCAACTTTAATTCATGATTCATCAAGAATTGGGTGGTCAAAATTAGGACAAGGTAGTTTGGATTCCAGCAAAATGAGCTATTGCGGCCAGAGCCGCAATAGCAGTCCTCCCTAATATGTTTCCGGACATGCTAATATCAGGGTTTGGCTAGGCTCCGCCGATTTAGCTAGCTCTAACCTTATTCTCTATAACAACTCGCGAAATGATGCCATTATGAAAATAAGCCACCCATGTTTAAACCACTGAAGAAACTCGTCCACGAAGAGACCCGGCTAATTTACGTTTATCCGCTCCACCATTTTTTTGGCATACCATTTTCGAGAGCGGAGTTTTCTAAAATGTGTTGAGTGTTTTTGAGGAAAACAAATGCTCCCTTTAATTTTCAATTTCTTACGTCATTCTAAATTCATCGAGGTTTAACATCCCTATATTTTTTCCCGGTGGTGAATAGCATGTGCTCGGGAAATTCAATACATAGCTTTAATTTTGGAATTTCAAACAAACTCTCTAGAAGGCCTTGCTAAACTTAACTGAATTGCGCTCAAGAGTATGAATGATGGCGGAACTGGTTTCTACTACATACTATCTGGGCTTTCTCAGTGGGTATTCTCTAAATTACTATAGCGTTGGTTCGAATCCCACTGTGACTATGAATTTTTGTGTTGATATGTGATACTACGGCAGCCATTGTGGAACCGATGTGTTACAACGACCAAGAACTGCCAAAATCACTCGATTCAAGAATAAAAAGTCTCTTAAATCGCTTCTACAACAACAACGACATAACATGTGCTATCTACTATCAATCTGCCTGGTACTTCACCTAAGGGGCGGCAATTTGTCCTCTTGCCCGGCGCGGCGTAAGTGCTAGAGCGGGCGCTGTATATATTTATTTTAATCCCTGTTTTCAAATGTTCCGGGAAGAAAAGCGGCCATGCTAAGTGTTCTGTGACTCCAAACAAATTTAGTGCTACTGATCTAACCCAATATAAAGCTCTGATACTCCAATCGCAATAGCAAACATTTGTACGAAAATTGGAATACTGTGGATTCACTCACCGTATAGTCCAATAATATCGTATTTTCGTCAGGAAAAAAATACAGAAGTTTATTTCTCAATTTTTTTATATGTATTTTGGGGCGCTGATTCCGAATATCAACTTTGCACCCTAAAAAACGTGCCGCAACCTTTAAAAAAGAGGGGAAAGGGGGGCACTTTTTCGTTTTTTTGCGATTATTTCAAAAACTGTAAGAGATACAGCAAAATGGTCTGAGGACGAAAAAAACGACATAAAATTGTCTTTGCAATGATATATAACACATTAGAGTTTAATTGCATATTTCGGCATTATAATAGAACATAAATTAGAATATTTTCATTTTAGACCTTTTTTAAAAGCTCCATAACTTTTCAAAGAATGTTAGTTCAGCCGTAAAATTTTGTACAAGTATTAACAGCAAGTTTGAGATAATTCTAACGTAAACGCTGAGTCGCTCCGGTCAAGGACCCCCATTATCCTCCCATTTCAATTTGTCAAAACGGCATGTCCATAACTCCCCCCAAAATTGGAGCAGAGGGCTAAATTTTGGTTTGTCGCGATTGGAGGTCATAGTGACCCCACCCACCAAAAATCAGTTCATTCGGATAAAAACTAAGCGTACCTCCCATACAAAGTGACCCAAGACAACTCCACAACAACTGGTCCTACAGTTTATAAAATGAGTAGTACGTAGAACAAACTCCTGATGGGCCACTTTGTATGGGAGATACCCTTAGTTTTTATCCGAATGAGCTGATTTTTGGTGGGTGAGGTGACTATGACCTCCAATCGCAACAAACCAAAATTTAGCACTCTGCTCCAATTTTGGGGGGAGTTATGGATATGCAGTTTTGAAAATTTAAAAGGGGGGATAATGGAGGTCCTTGACCAGAGCGACTCAATGTTTACGTTAAAATTATCTTAAACTTGTTGTGAATACTTATACAAAATTATACGGATGAACTGGCGTTCTTTCAAAAGTTATGGAGCTTTTAAAAAAGGTCTAAAATGAAAATATTCTAATTTATGTTCTAGTCTAACGCCGAAATATTCAATTAAACTCTAATGTGTTATATATCATTGCAAAGATAATTTTATGTAGTTTTTTTCGTCCTCAGACCATTTTTCTGTATCTCTTACCGTTTTTGAAATAATCGCAAAAAACCGAAAAAAATGCCTCCCTTTCCCCCCTTTTTTAAAGGTTGCGGCACTTTTTTTAGGGTGCAAAGTTCATATTCGGAATCAGCGCCCCATAATACATAAAGGAAGAGTGAGAAAAAAACTTCTGTATTTTTTTCACGGATTGGTACTAAATCGACACGATATTACCATATACAAATAAGACATATATGTCCAAATTGGTACAAAATGTTGTTCCTATGAAAATGTATCTGAAATTTCCTAGAGCTTTCAAGCGAATCGCATGAGCATGTGTGCGTGTCAATTTGAGAGAACGTTTTCCAGTTCAAGAGACTCTTTTTATAGTATCTTTTAAGAATCACTCATCGCTTGCCATTGCCTGCGACTTCCGTGGTGTGTGATGGATATCTCCGTACTCCGTGACGCATGACAAGTGGACCGAGTGGGTCCGAGGAAGAGAGCAATTTGCCGTTGCGGACAATATGTTATGTTATGAACACAGAAATGATTATGAAATTCATTCACTGCCACGTCCCGCCCGCTTCTTGTGTGGTGTGCGATGTATGGCACCGCGGCGCGGCGCGAAGGAAACGACACGAGTACACGTTGTGCATGCGCCTACGAAATTTATAATTCGTCTGTGGCGTGTGTATCTATATTTTGAGGTTCAGATTATCTGAGCCGATATTTAAATATGATATTTGAGAGTCAATTCCAAGCAACCCAAGCGATGCGACAAGTCTAAGAAAAATGGCATATTTGGTCGGCAAAAATCCTAGATGGAATTTTTTTTGAATTATGGTTGGAGATGGTCCCCAGATTATGGCAATAAAAGTCCCAACCGATTAGTGATCCGCAACCTTAAAAAAAGGGGGAAAGGGGGACTCTTTTCGTTTTTTTGCGATTATTTCAAAAAAGGTAAGAGATACAGAAAAATTGTCTGCCTTCTCCTCTTTTTATACACTGCGTGAGGAGAAGTCTATTCTTAAATTTACCTTATTTTGGTGAAATATGCATTAATTATTACATTTAACTCTGTTCAATAAACTATTAAAATAAAAAGTAAATAATCAGAAATTACAAAAATATTAGCACATACATATCAATATTTTTTATATAATTAGAAAAGGGAGATATTTAGCAGGCTATGAAGGCTTTGGTGTCAAAAAGAAAAGTCTCTAATGGAGACGATAATAATTAATATAAATGTAGGTATGAGTTTTAGGGTCATAGACATGGAGTTTCTGAAAAAATACCTTCTTTGTTATTCCGTTCGGGCATTTTACTCACTCCATAACTTCTGACAGAATAAAGGAAGTTCAAATTTTGCACATATGATTTTTGTAAGAAGCTCTTCCTGCATGCTGCGACCAATTTATTCAATACTTTCTCTAAATTTGCATTTATGCATTCCCGTCTAGACAGCTGTAGATTTTTTAATTTATAGTATACATAGTATTGTTTCTTGACCGGTCGTGGCAACAATCATAGCAAAAATTAGCCAAAACTAACGCCCGTATTTTTAAACATACCTTACCTTCAAATATAAATGCCATTTCCAGTAGTTTTTCATTGAAATAATTTAATTTCTCGAGTCAATGCATCCTTGACTTAAGGCGATTTCAAGGAAACTTTGAAATTTTGCAATAGTCCACCTCACTTGAAGTCAATGTAGCTAGTTACCTACTTTGAGTTATTATTATATTACAATTGTGTTAACAGCTTAAGGTCTCCTTGAGTTTCGCCTTAAATGACTTAATTGACTTGTAATATAAACTACTGGAAATGACATCTATTTTTTTGAATTTCGGTATACTTGACTAAAGGTCGCCTTGAGTTAAGCTATGTTTATAAATACGGGCCTAAAAGTATAAATTTCGGTATCAAAACCAATTTTCCGAAAGTTTTTTTTTCATTAGTCGTAAGTTAGGAAAATATACAGGGTGTCTGCCGCATAAACGCATCGGATTGTGATTCCTCATTGATTTTCAGTAAAAAAGTTGTATTGAACATACCCCCTTAGCTTAACCCTTTAGCTGCCACAGGCATTTGAAAATTTAAAAAAAAAAATTATTTTCTTTGACGACTAAAACGTCATTATCTCAAAAGCTATACTAGCTAGAATAGCAAAACAAAATGATTATTAAAGCCAACAAATTTATCCCAGAACTACAGAACTTCAAGTCAAATTTTTGTGATTTGACCCAAAAACAAAATATTTTTCCATCTCAATTTTCTGCAACTTATGCCAAGGTGAGGTGTTCATACGATTCTTTACAAAATTGGCGCATAGTCCAAAGATCATTTCTTTCTTACATAATTTTATTCTATCTTCCGTATTTCTAACAGTTTTAATGCCTTAAGTACAGAAAACTGTGGTTAATTTTAGCTCTATTTCAATTCAATTCAACTAAAACTGCCCCTAAAGATCTGCAATTTGGTAAAATTTATTCAAATTAAATCAAAATCGATCCAAAATTGAAACTCATATATTCGTTGCTCTCTAATAGAGACTTTTGCGTTTTGAGACTTCTGATACAAATTTCGTTAACCAACTTTCATACAAAAGTGGGCATTCTCATTTGTTTCAAACAATTAAATCAATATGATTTTATTATAGCCGAAGAAAAAAAATATGGTCATCGAACGACAAAAATCTTACATCGATGGATTTTTGCAGGATTTTTGGGGATGGCCTTCTGATTATGGGAAAAAAGTCCCAATAGATTAGAGGTTTGCAGCCTTGAAAAGGGATTAGGGGTACTTGCGTTTTCAGAGCTATGGAGGTTTTTAAAAGAGTCTAAAATGAAAATACATATTCTAATTTATTTTTTAGTCTAGCGCCAAATTTTTCACTAAAATCCTAATGTATTATATACAATATACAATTACAAGGGTAATTTTATGTATTTATAAATAAATACTCCCTTATCCCCTTTTTTCAAGGTTGCCCTCCAATCGTTGGGGACTTTTTTTCCATAATCAGGACGCCATCAGCATCACCAACCATCCTGCAAAAATCCAGCGATATACGATTTTTGCCGATCAAATATCGTATTTTTATTTGATCAATACTCAACTCATTCTCGTTCTCATATCCCTCTAATTGAATCGAGTACAGAACCAGACAGAACAACCTGCATACAAATTTTCAGTTGATGTTCTGTATAGAAATATAACTCTTTTCAAATGTGTATGGAAGTTGTGTTACCTTCTCCTGCACTAAATCCACTCACTCTACCGCATGCTCACATTGCATTAACAGCGCGGCATGCAACTTACGAAATGCACTAATGAGGTCAATGAACGCATGGCTACCTGTTCCGCAACCTCAAGAAATGCATTGTGATCAAATCATCTTTCATCTTTTTTCAATACGCAGTTTTCGCAGGCGCAGATACTTTTGCGTAAGCCACCCCGACCCATGGCATGGGACAGAGGAAGAAGATACACTCATGAAGTCGACAAATGCACGAAAACCTGCTCTGGCAGAGTATCTAAACTCTCTTCAACTTGAACTGTGTAGCAAAAGAGCAAATAGCTTTAATAGCCTGTATCTGTGTATCTGTATTGTCGTATTTGTGACATTGGGTGCCGATCGGACGACATGGCCAAAAAAATGTGTACCCGATTTTGAGTGAGCTTTGGACATATATGTATTATTTGTATATGATATTACTGAACTAGTAGTAAGAAAGCCAAATTATCGATTCAGTGTCACAAATTAATATACAATCTCCGAACGTTTGATGACCGCTGGAAAGGTATGGAAGGTAAAATTTACCCAAAATTTTATTGTATCGTATCTATAACAGTATGACTTAAGAATACATACTTTTCCCACCTCGATCCGGCCAACGGGGGAAAAGCTATGCGTGTTTATATGATCAGGGCGGTAAATTACCGCCCGCTTGAAGGATAATGGTATTATTACGCGAGTTGTTATAGAGAATAAGGTTAGCGCTAGTTAAATCGGGGGAACCTAGCCAAATCCCGATATTACTAGGTCAGGAAATATTTTAGGGAGGACTGCTATTGAGGCTCTGGTAATGTGTACTGTGTTTCCATCCCTCATCTTACTGAAATCCAAACTACCTACTACTACTACCAAACTCAATGCTAGATGAATCAATGAATCCATTCGCGAAGAGATCGGGCAAATTGAAGTTGAATTGCTTCCAAATGTGTTTTCTAAATTGCATGAAAAGAAATTGTGTTGAAAATGGTGCATTTGGGAAAGAAATTTCTTATAGAATTTTTTTAACGCTTCTATGTGCTGAGTGTTTATGCACTACTTATGTATTTCTAACTTCTTGTGGTTTCTCCGAGGCTCAATATTTACTAGTGTACGTGATCTCTTATGACTTTACAGACTGAACAAAAATATTAGGCAGCAAGCGTTACTCGATAGGATCCGTTTTACATTGTATGTACATATTTGAATTTCAAGGTTCTTACTGATCACTTTGGAGCCCACAATACTAATAATATGCGTTTCGAATGTAAAACCTAAGACCCTTTTTGTCTTACCTAGACAGGCATAGCCTGGTACACTGTACAATTGACACCCTTTAGAAGCACAGCTCCGAAAAATATAATAGCACTGGACGGCATGACTTACTAATTTTTTATTTCTCTTAATAAATAGGTATGGGTCAGTTTTACAGCTACTTTCAGACTGAATCAGAAGAAGGGTACCAACCGGTGCAATAAAAAAGTGGCATGTTCTGCTATCCCTTCTCATAGGGAGAACACTTTGTGTTTCCGATATTTTCCGCTATGTGTCCGCTATATGGCGGAAACGCTAGTGTCGATAACAAGAACAAGAAAATTCTTCTTGCGAGAGCTGATAGCGCAATGTTCCCTTTTAAGTGTATTTGTTTTACGGATTTTTAGTAAACGGCAGTGCTAAATTTTAATCTCAAGCAATTCGTACCCTTTATTAAAGAAAGTTATCTATTGGCCCTCGTATACCGAACCGACTACGGACGCTTCAAACATTTATTCAATCGCTTTTCGCTCAGGATCACGAAGCGGGAAAGCTCGATTCGCACACGTACTAACCGGCTAAAGGTAAATGAAAATAAACACAGTGGAAATGTGAAAGACACACATTCAGGAAAA
This sequence comes from Microchrysa polita, assembly GCA_949715475.1. Lineage (NCBI taxonomy): Eukaryota > Metazoa > Arthropoda > Insecta > Diptera > Stratiomyidae > Microchrysa > Microchrysa polita. Next base: position 62,811,591 of record OX454421.1, on the reverse strand, counting down.
TGTTATGTTTTGGTGAACTTTGTTATTTATTAAAAGAGTTAATTAATGACACTGAAAGTAAATTAATTAATTATACCTACTCACTCGTATCATATGGTAAATGAAAGCAGCTGTGTTGTGATATCACATTTTTGAGCACGAGATCTCAGGCGCTTCAAAGAAAGGGCAATGAAACCGAATTGTTTTATTTATCGCTAAAGCGTTTTCGCGAGAATTTAGTCGTATCAATCCTAGTGCATATACATATGTATACCTACATATTCACACTGTGTGCTTTTGCGATCACGTCACGATAAGTAAGCAAATTAATATCGCTAATGAAGTTCTCTCGAATTGGTTATTTACAGTAAATATATATTTTTCTAAGTACATACATAATGTTCATAGCAAAAAGACCACAGCTGCATATGCACTTAAGTGGTACGACCGTAAACTTTACCTACTTCTATTCTAAGTAATTAACATTTTACAAACTTATTCTGCGCTTCTTTTCCATTTTCCCCTACATTCGGACATTGCAAATTGCATCTTTTGCTAAAATTGTTTATTGCCCTCTTGACCATATCGTTTTCAAGGTATATTGTCCAAGAGTGGACATTGTTGCACTTCACCTATGCAAATGTGCACGTACAAACATACGTGGTTGCAATTTTGCATACATGCATCCCGTCATAGACGCGGCTATGCATCAACATCAATATGTATTGCACAAAATTATGTACATTGGAAAAGGCATATTGCACAGTATGCTTATTCAGATATGGCAAAAAAAAAAAAACATTTTTCCCAACACTCCGTACAAAGCCATTAGGAAGAACTCAGTGGAGTTTTGGCTTTACACGGACACACTGTTCAATGTATTCAACGAAAAGGCCACTTAGTAAAAGTTTTAATTTAAAATAAATAAATAAAATAAAAAGTCAGAAGAGGGAGAAAATAAATAAGAAATAATTAAAAGTCAAAAACTCTCTAAACAAATTCAGTAAATTAAAACGAAACCGTTGAGAGGTTTCGGTTCTATAAAAACCTGGAACTCTGTTTCGGTCGCCTAGAAACGGTTCAGATATCGCTCACGTGGCACTCAGTTTACGGGCTTTAAGGCAACCCAGTATGTGGTTCTTGCTACTGGCAAGGAATTGTGTGTCAATGGTTTATTGAGCAGTGCAAGTGTTTAAAAAGGACGGAAAAGGATATATTCAGGATTTACTTGGAAAAGGTGTATATGAAGATTTAAATTGTTATGTGTATGTTAATTCAATAGTGTGAGTGTAGAATAGTGTGAATGAGTAAGATCTCTTATATCTTAAGCCTAGTACTGACATCGAGAGTGAAATTTTTGTCCGCTGCGATTTTTCAATGAAAATGTATTCTCACTGTCGTGGAATATATGGGGAATGCTGGAGAATTCCATAAGCTACAATCCGAAAATAGTTCCATAATTTTTCTCGGCCATTTTATGTATTTTTTTTCCGATTCATCGTGAAATGTCAAATGACCGGGGAATCGAAAAATAATACATAAAATGGCCGAGGAGCATTATGGAACCGGTCTCTGATTGTAACTTATGGAATTCCCCACCGTTTGTGATATAAAATAGATAGATAGATAGATAGATTAGTGGTTTATTTTTTAAAATTCAGTATTTTACACAATTTTACATAGCAGTTTACTAAACCCGTTAAGGCATGGCGTAGCCGTCTGCCTGATTAGATTGACCTACACTTTAAATTACATTTCTATCAATTTAGAACTTATGTATACATTTGTGAATTCATGTGCGTATAAAATAACTTAAATTAAATTTTTAAATTATAACATTACATTATTAATGATGAGCTATTATTATATTATTATTATTAATTATTGTGGGCTTCCTTTATTAGAGCCAAGTGGTCGGGTTCTCTAGTTATTTAATATATTATTAAATCGTGACGCACAGGAGCCGGATGATGAAGTTCACAGAACTCCGTATTCTCCATGCTCATCGACCCTAAGCTCCGTGTCACGTATATTTAATTACAGTATTTATATTTCACCGCTTAATATTCGGTTTCGATAGTTCAGAGCGATTCTGCAATATTCATATAGGGTCTCTCAATTCGAGCCATTCAGCAGGTCGTTCACTTCTAGCTCGTCCAGATAATCCTTCCCAGTACACGATCGCCTAGTTTCTTTTAATACGGGGCAGATGCCAATGAAATGACGGGTGTCTTCCCTTACTCTCATGTTGCACAATTCACACATAATCGGCCGATCTTCGCGATGAGGCATGTAGTTCAGTGGCAAAAGCTCTCCTCGAGCTTTAAAAATCAGAGCTATTTTTGAAACGTTAAAGTCGTTTTGAAAGTAAGTATTCATCTGGAGCTGGTGATTCAGGTTAGCGTAAATTTCTCGGTGCTGTGTAGTTCTCGCTTTTTCCGCCGTATTTCGCATATGCATGCTTTTAACCTTCGTTTGGATTTCGTAGAGCATATCAGAGCTCCCGCTTGTCCCGTCCCAGTTGAAAGTTGTCCCTGCCCTTTCCGCAAGCGTTTGTAAATCCATACAAAACAACGACTTCGATTCAACGGCATACATGAGTACCTACCTTCTTCGGAAGCCGATCGGGAGACATGGCGGCAACTTTAGTAAGGTATCGTAAGTGTGTCTTCAGCGTTTCAGTACAGAGTAGCAGTAGACCAGTTTCTTGAAGCAGCATGTAGTTTGGAGTGGTTGTGGGCAGGCGGAAGGTACGTTTCAAGAAGTACCGCTGTAATTTTTCAACACCTTCGTGCATTTTTCCGCCCCATATCTGGGCACCATATAACAATATTGACTTGGACACTGCTTGGTATATCTTATATTTAGCAGTGTGAGATATGTCCTTGTTGTTGAAAATTCTTTTCCATATTGAGTTTATTGCCCATTTTGCTTCTTTCAATTTGTCTTCAAAATGCGGGCTCATACTTAAATTACAGACTATCTTCACTCCGAGATATTTATACTGTCTAACTATTTCAATCTCATTTCCTCTATATGTCCATTTCTCATTTCTGGCTAATTTAAATCGCTTTTTGAAAATCATGACCTTGGTTTTCTCGAGATTAACCGGTAGTTTCCAGAGTTTACAATATGTGGCCAAGTGATCAATCATTTTTTGTAAATTATCTGGTGACTCCGCTAGCAAAACTATATCATCTGCATATAGCAACCCCTTTAGTCGCACTCCAAATCCATTTGCACCTCCGGGACAATCATTCAAAATGTCGTTGATGTAAATCGCAAAAATGTCCGGGCTCAACTTACATCCTTGTCGCACGCCTAAATTCGTTTCAAAAGCTGAAGAAAGTTCATTTCCATTCCATGCCATAGCCGTTGTATTCACGTACAGTTCTTCCAGCACCTTTCCGACTTTTGATGACATTCCACAATTATACAGCTTGTAGAAGAGGCTGTTACGATCGATCGTGTCAAAAGCGGCTTTGAAGTCAATGAAACATGCATATAACTTCTTATTATTAGCCAGGAAGAGTTTCGCCCAGTTTGACAATACGAACATGTGGTCATTCGTCGAGTATCCCTTTCTAAATCCCGCCTGATTTTCCGCCATTTTCTTTTCTGCATTAAGCCCCTTTGCAAACCTTGACTGCAGGATGGTTGTGAATATTTTACCAGTTGCGTTCAAGAATGAGATGCCTCGATAACATGCTGGGTCTTCTACGTCGCCTTTTTTTAAAAATCGGGAAGATTATCGCATTTCGAAACTCGTTTGGAATATTTGCGGTATTACATTTTTTATTAAATTCTTGATTCAGTACACTTAGCATATTTTCATTTGCATATTTGAAGAATTCAACCGGTACTACATTACTTCCAGCAGCTTTGTTGTCCTTACATTGCACCAAAGCCCTGCGGATCTCATCTATTGAAATTATTTCATCTAGTATGGAAACACACCAATTCTTCGTTTGTGATATATTTAACGACAGTAAAGGCCTGAATAGACCTCGGGCGGAATGAAAATGAAATTTTTGTCCGCTGCGATTTTCTCAATGAAAATGCATGCTTACTGTCGTGGAACATGTCGGTAATGATGGGGAATTCCATAAGCTACAATCCGAATATGGTTCCAAAATTTTTCTCGGCCATTTTATGTATTATTTTTCGATTCCCCCGTCATTAGATATTTTCCACGGTGAAATGACCGGGGAATCGAAAAATAATACATAAAATGGCCGAGAAAAAATTTGGAATCATATTCGGATTGTAGCTTATGGAATTCCCCATCATTTCCGATATGTTCCACGACAGTAAGCATGCATTTTCATTGAAAAAATCGCAGCGGACAAAAATTTCATTTTCATTCCGCCCGAGGTCTAGACTGCGCTTAAGTATGCATTTTTATTGATAAAATCGCAGCGGGAAGAATTTCATTCTCGATCTTAATTCAGCCCTTTATACGGAAATGGTTATTTACCTCTATAACTTTTATATGTTTTTCCTAATTTTAAGTAACTGTGATTCCTACAAAATAAATCCGAAAGGGCATTAATTAAGTGGGCAAATCCAAAATCCCCATAACACAATAAATCAATTAAACTTGTTTCAAAAATGTATTGTAAACGCAACTCGTCAATTTTCAATTTTATGTTAATAACGCAATACGCATCCCAATGCAATAATGATAATGCCATAGCAAATCTTTAATTTTTACATCACCGAACCTGACAAAAAAGCATGACAAACACAAAAATTGTAATGAACCAATTTACTAACTCCACCATCATAGGCACTGGTTGGTTAGAGTTAGATTAACGAGCCGTAAATTTTGTTGAGCTTCACGCCTCCACGACTCCTATTTGATCCGTTCGAGTATATTTGCACTATTGTTGTCATCATATTGGCTGGCGGTTACCATTGCGGTTTTCTTAACTTTAATTATTATTGATGGATATGCCTTTTGAGACAGAAAACTTCAAATATACTTATGAGATGGCTATACATAATAAAAGAAATACATACATACTTGACTGGGCGATGTGACATGGCCCTCATCTCGTCATCGTAATACACCTAGCTGCTAGCTTAGCTAGCCAATGGAAAAGATTAATGGAGATTCCATCATCGACGCGCAAGAGTACTGTGTCTACAGATAACTACATATATTTCGGCCATCGTTTGAGTACTTAACCGAAAACAAATTTGTTTTGCTTATGCTTATTTCAAAATGCATACAAAAATATAAATGAAGAATATTATGTATGAGTGTATGAAATGAAGCTATAATCCAAGGAAGTAATTATGTTTACAGAGTTGACTGCAATTGGATTCACTTCACATTCAAGTGTCTCAAGGTGGAAGGTAGAGCTCCAGCTCATATCTTTTCGATAAACCACAGGTGGTTCAAAATAATAAATTTTCTTTGTGGAAAATTAAAAAAAAATATTGAACCTACCTGGTATGTATTTTTATTTTACGTACACTTTCAAGTTGTGCTTAAAGGGAAGGGAAGGACTACATCCACAGATCTTCCCTTCTAGACTAAAAGGATTTTGTGTTTGATAAAAGAGGCGCGTGAATGCTACTCCTTAGAATAAGCTGACCGATTCCTTCAGGGAGAAATGCTGTACATAATGTTGACCAGAATACAATTAATATTGCAATTGCGAATTTCCTATAAGCGAACACCATTGGTCATTAGAAGTGTTTCCTTACGCTCCTAGTGCATTCATGTTTAGTTTAGTCTTGCACATTTGACGAAAAGAGAACACACCCATTCCCATTCCGAAAGGGAACCTTTCGTATAAATTTTAGAAAAATATACAGAGGGTCAATGTGTACCTGGTCTAAGTATTAGATATTGATTAAGAATGCATTTCTCATTATCATGAGAAACCAATAGTCGAAAATAGCTCTCCAATGTCGTGTTACCATCATTTCACTCGTGCTTCTTGACCTCTCCATTTGTCCATAATCTTTCCCCTATTGAGGTAACTCCTCAAGGGATATAGCTCGTCGATTCGGCCCATTACGAGCATAAAATTAGAAGTGGGACTGGACGCTAGAGGCGGATCTCCTATCTGCACTTCTTTTTTGTAGTAGGCTCCGTAGCACAAATCTGATTTCCTCACATCGTAGACCAGCAAGCTGTCTTAGCTGCTGACCGTGACTTAATTAGTATAAATGGTGGTACACGCAAGCAGACGTTTAAAAGGAAGTTTTTGTCATTTTAAGACCCCACATCAAGTTTCTAAGAAAATGATGTGCTACGATTCTGGTAACTCAAAGTGGAATGAATTTGCTGTGAAAAGTGAGAGGCATCTTCGGTGAAATTGGAAGACAGGTGGTATTTGGGATAAAATGAATAAACAGGAATTCCTCCTAAGAGCGCCTGCTTACTCACGTTAGTTCATGGAAAATGTCGGGAAGTTCCACTGTTTATGAAGCGTGGAAAAAATCTTTATTTTTCTCACTCAATGAAAAAAGCTAGTTTTTGAATTAAAAAAAATCCCTTTTTTAGTGTTTTGAATCAGTAGAAATCGCACTGAGTTGAGGCAGCCTCTGAAGCTGTCCCATAATAGTCACATGAGTTAAAGTTCTTAATAGCAAGGCATAACTTTACAACAAAGAACATTGATTCTCTCTCTCACATAGTACAATAAGCCCACTGGCTTCAGTACTGCGAATACTCCTTCGGGTTCACGCCCCTCCCACAATTGATTCTCTCACTCGCATTTTACCTTTTCACCAGAAGCATCTACTGAAACCATAGGTAGGTTCGCATGCTAAATAGGCTCGTAGGCTAAGGACGGTTTTCAGAGGAAGTAATAAAAAAGGCAACTGAAACTTGTAGAAGTCGATAGGGCGGGAACTTTGAAAAGCCTACTGGCAGTACATATTTAAATCTGCCATGTTGAAATCTTATTTATTTTTTTCTAATTATGTAAACTGCTGTTTGAGAATTGGAAATGCGTATTTCACTGAACTTTAAATCAATTGAAAGTTTCAGTAATATGCCTCTCCTTGAAATTTGCCACCTCGGGCAGATTGTCTGTGCCCATTATGGGAAATTCTCTCTTCCCATTCGTAATAAAATGACGAAAATCGATCTGAGGTCTTAGAGTATTATCGCTTGATTGTCGCTCCTCAAGGCGTTGGGGCATTGCAACAATGTCGAGTTTGTAGCACCCTCTTTATGGTAAATGACTATTGTCCAGTGTTCTGTAATAAAGGGTGTGCCAAAAAGAATGCTTCGTTAAGAAGACAGAATAGTATATTGCCTTTTTTATAAAATTCGAATTAGCTTTATATAGTCGTCTTTCCCAAATTCCACCTGCCTGCAGACCAGTTTGAAATTTAATTACTACGGGCCAAATGCAATGGTGGATTAAATTAAATAGTTCGACAAATATACGAGCTATAACCAGCAATTATTGTACTAGGCCGATTTTTTTTAATTGAGTATGAAATAGACTACTTATTTTGTAAAACTTTAGACGTTAAGTTCTGCCCCAGAATCAAATACTGTATTAGTGGTCTGCGGGGCGGGTTAATTCGTGAGGTCGTCGTGAATTCGGTCACAGAAAAATAATAGCTTTCCACGAGACTAAATTCAAATTCGCGGTAAAATATGAATTCTAGAAACTCCGAAGAAATCAATCGCGAACTGCAGTCCAATATCGTCGTTACTGACCAGAATATGGAGGCATGGACACAAAATCTAAAGAAGGCTAAACACAGAATCCTATTTTTCCGCGAATTTGAATTTAGTCTCTTTGAAAGTTATTTATTTTCTGTGATCGAATTCACGACGACCTCACGAATTCACCAGCCCCGCAGACCACTGGTTGTCAAACAAATGTTGATGGCGCTGTGTGTCATTATATGAGTGGCTTGGAGTTTTGACATAGTTTCTAATATAAGAAAAATGTGAGGCTTATCATTCATATTTTGCAATCGAAAATTGTATTTCTAGTACGTACACATCGCAGGTCTGGCCGTCAAGAATGCTGTACATTTTGCTGTACCTTCTCAATGCTGTACGATAGGTCTAAATGCTGTACTGTACAGCGAAATGCTGTACGTATGGTCAGCTTACCTTAGAACAATGGTTCCCAACCTTTCCCATTCAATGCCCCCTTTGCGCTGTCTTAAGAGTCGGACGTCTCCCTGGAAACTTTGTTTAGTTTTCTGTGCTTGGAATTTTGTCGGGATTTTTTCGAAGCTGACATACTAGGGTGAATTAACAACAACTGACTATATATTCTATATTCTCTAGGCATGGCCTACTACATATATAATTCTGTAGTTGGCAGCTACAGATACAAAACAAGGTTCTCTCAGTCATACAATCGACTGGTCCGTTGCTGGTTTTCAAACAAAAATGTGGCCTTCTCAAGCTGGAAAGCAAAGATTTAAGCTTTAAAACGATTGTTAACGGCTCTATAGCGTTAATGTAAAAATGAATTAAAAAAGGTTGGGTCCATTGTCTGTATTTTGCCTTTTATTGAAATTGCAGCTGTACTGATGAGTATATAAGAATCTTTTTGTATAACTGTGTTGTTTATATTCAGGATCTAATATAGATACAAAATGTCCCGTATTGGGTTGCCAATATGGACAGTGTTCCCCAGTAACAATTCGTATGCTTTAAAGAAGCACTTCATCCTGTAGCAATCACATAGTAACACCAAATCCGTTTATCGTGTGACATCGCTTATAGAAGTATTTTGATCCGATAAAAACTCCTTAAAACACTTTTCGAAAAGTTTATAAAGTTCTTATGTAGTATTTCCCAATTGAAAAAATCCTTATCCCAAATGAAAAATCCTTGTGTGTGTATTAAAATAAAATGAATTCAGAGGTGGTTGATGTTATTGAGGATATGAATAGGATCGGCTTCGTGGGGTTGGCTAATGCAATTGCCGTGGTTGGACATTTATGCAGTTTTCTCCTCGTACGTAAAGTTTCTTGTGTGTGGATGGCTTTTGATATTCATCATATACGCATACCGATCATCATGAAATTTGGTATGAATGTAGAATGTTAACAGCCTTTGGCACGAAATACTTAGAAGTTGGTAGGTCAAGGATAACAGGGTGTCCCGGAGATTAGAAAATTTGTCCACTAAATAACTCGCGAACGGCCCAGCCGATCGTCATGAAATTTGGTAGGAGTAACGGTAACGGAGTTATGGGGTTTGAAGCTAATATTTCTTTTTCAGCTCCTTTTTTCTAAACCGTTATAGGTTCGGATATGAAAGTTTGAACAAAAATAGGTTAGCGTGAGCTTATATGCGCTAAATACTAAGACTGCCCAAGTAACAATTTTATCCCTATAATTCTTCGTAGAATATTTTCTTCAAACGATAATAGGGGCACTTTACAGAGTATAAACACTGAATAATAGACCAATAAAGGCATTTGGCGCCGTTTTTTGATCCAATTGAACCTTATTGTAGCACTGAATTACACTTTGAAAAAGACATACATCATATGTCTTATGTCATCATTTTCTGTTCTTTTCTCGCGTTTGCAAAAAAAAATGCCCGCAGCCAACGTCGAACCAGCGACTGTCGTACGCAAGTCCGACGCCTTAACCACTCGGCCAACCTCACATATAGTCAGCATTGCTCGTAAACACTACAAGTGCTTCGTTGCTTTTATCGAAATGCTCAACACTTCTCCGGAATGCACCTTCTTCTTTATATGTCAATCAGTTGAAGCTAATTAAATTCACACGTTCATCAATAAAATGCAGCCAGTTTCTGGGCTGAGATTATCTTAATTGATTCATAAGCTAAGAATGAGTGAGGAAATGTTGGTTTCATGCAATATTTCAATGAATTCAATTCAAGAAACGTGGTGTTCCAGAGCACTTCATATGTGTCAATTCTTTAAAAAATCACAAAGTTCATCCTTCTATAAAACTACGCTGAGCAATTTATTGGATGATCACACGAATGTCACACTATAAAAAATGAAATCGACAGTGCTATAGAAGATTATATGCATGTGTGTGTGTTGATTTCAGTCATGTGTGTTTATGTCATTCAATAAAGACTACAAAGAAGTATATAATGGAGCATCTTTTTAGGTTATTGGATGTAGTCGTGAATTGATTACATAAGAACTTTTTAAGCTTCTCGAAAAGTGTTTTAAGGATCGGTTATCGGATCAAAATACTTCTATAAGCGATGTCACACGATAAACTGATTTTGTGTTACTATATGAATGTTACAGGATGAAGTGCTTCTTTAAAGCATACGAATTGTTACTTGGGTGTTGATATTTGTTAAGAAAAAGTAAATTGTGCGTGTGTAGCCCAGGTCTGCAGATTTGAGCATTATGATGACTGTTTTTAGAAAATTACGTAAGGAATATGCCTGAAAATTTTAATTCGAATAACTTTATCTTAACCGGAAATATAGCGATTCAAATATTTAGCAAAGGCGTTTCACAATACCAGGGCACCGTCTTAAGCATTTGTTTACTGCATTTCTTGTGACTAAAGCAAACAATGCACATGAAATTTGGTGGCAATACATAGAATAGTGTATAGAATAGGTTAGACTCGAGCCACTTTTGTAGACGCTTCATTTCTACATTTGCATAGTTTGCAGCTTCGGCCCATTCTTAACCCCAAAAGATTGCGACAGTATCGTCAGCAAACGCGTGTAAATAGCTGTTTTCCAAATTTAAGTTTAACAAATCATTCATATATATATTATAGATAAGATTGGTCCCAGTACTGTCTCTTGTGGTACACCGATCGTAACGTCCGTTTTAGTACTCACAACGTCGTTAATACTCGAAACGAGTGCAGTGAAATTAAGCTAAACAATAACTCTGTAAGTTATTTAGCCGTAAAAATCGACCAACATCTTAAATGGGCAAGTCACATTGAATATACATATAAACATTAAACTTAGAAAATATATTAACCTTTTTTATTTATTACGTGGAATTCTTACGATACAGCAAATAAAATGTATTTTTTTTGCATACATATGTCCAATCGGTCATTCAATATTGCATTGTCGTTTGGGGAGGGACGTTCGATGTTCATCTCGGGAATCTAAAGGTAACACAAAAACATATCCTCAAACTTATTTTTAATCTAGCGCGCTTGTATCGCTTGTATTCATCAATCAATTTATTTATCAAAGCCAGAGTATTGGGAGTAAAGAGACTACTTGAAATCAGCGCTATGCCAAACATATAAAAAAGGTACGCCCGTCCCGACCAACCAACCACGGACTACTAGATACAACCAGTGCAGAATGATAGTCCCTTTTTGCTTTAAAGGTATGTACTGAGTTCACCGAGCAAAAAACCTGCATATATGTCTCCCGTGAAAACGATGCCGTGGAGACTTGCTTTTTATTCACTCAATGTAAGATAAATGTTCACTCGCGTTCTGATTGATTGTCGATGACATCTTTTCATTGTGAAATAAAGTGCAACTGCATTATTTTCGCTGGCGAAATGTCAAAAACCGGTGTGGAGACTTTCATGTGAAGTGAGTACCACAAAGCGAATTCGATTTCACGATCATCAAAATTTTGACAGTATTTGCATGGATTTCACGTGAACTGACGATGTTAGTACCTACTTTTACGAAGAAAAAATGAAAATCGATTGATCATGTACATACTCGTAGTATACATGCACTCAGGGGCGGCGCATAAGGGCCCACGAGATGTAGGGGCCCAAAGGCCACATGAAAGATTTCTGGAACCATGGAAACTGCACGCCTGCTAAAAACAACACTGCGACGTAGATATTTTTTTGTAGGCAAGAAGAGATAAACACTTTTCGAAGTCAAAGCAAATCCTAAGGAGGTTTTCACACTTGTACTTGATCTGGCCAGATTACGTAATCTGCGGTGTGGTGAATTTAAAAATGTATGGAATTTGACAGCTCAAAATAAGTAATTTGCACAGACTACGTTATATGGCTGTAAGTGTGAAAACCTCCTACATTTATTGCTCCTCTTTCACCAGGCCCCTTAGATAAACAAATTTAGTATTGTCCTAAATCTTTGAAAGTTAAACAAATCTTCAAATTTTCACAAAAAAAAAAAAAAAAATTTGCTCCTGGCATGGCTGCGCTAATTGCTGTAACTGTAGCCGCGGTTTGTAATCCGACCCACCCTTTTCCTTACCAAGCACCACATGGGCAAAAATAGTTTTCAGGTCCCTCTGCAAATATACTATCTAAAAACAATTTTGGTAATACATAGTGCCTTTTCTAAACTTTCGGATTAAATTCCAATCCACTTTGTCATGAACTGTCCAAACACATAGTTAAAACTAGTTACACTAGGCCACACTTAAATTTAAAGATGAAATAATTTTTTGGATTCTCCGTTCTTTCAAATTTATCCATTCTCCTCAATTGGATGGAATTGAGGAATTGGATTTGCAGAACATTATCAAAACAAAGGGATTAGGATTGACCGTGTGTGTGCGGCAGTGACGGACTTACACATTTACCGCTAGTAGGCTGTTGACATTTTGCCGCCCCTACCAAGCTCTACGAGAATATTGCTGGTGACGTGACCAGAATCAAGGGTCAAGGCGTTTAGCTTTTTTATCGCAATCAAGTTGTGCAAAAATGTGCGGAACACTATTGCTTTTTTGAGTCGGGAATTAATACTCCTGGACGAACTTCTTTGATTGACCTTCATTTATTCTCAAATTTCTCCTTTACACTTTAATAGATTAGTGCTTTCCACTTCGTGGGTCCTGAGTATTCTTCCATTTTTATGTGATAGATAAATATAAAGGAAAAGCCATCTAATAATTCCTTGGTTGGAGCGTCGGTTTGAAGGGTAGCTTAGGTTCTTATTATTCATAGTGTCCCGCTTTTACCTAATGCACAATTGAGCAATACTCAAGGCGGGACTAATCTCTTTGGCGCTTCTGGGCAAAAGACATATTTCCGCCCTCCGTCACTGTAAGGTAAGACAATTTCATGATTTTTAAATTGTTTCAAAAAGAGTAAAAATTTCAATTGACAACTTGACGTTGATATTATTTAGCAAAAGTCTTGCTTACTGATTTTAATTATTTTAAATTATTTTTGGCATCGTTGGTATTGTATATTTTTCTCTGCAGAAAAAATACAAATTCAACAATTTAAACGTCAAAATTTTTAAAATTTCTTTTAAACTTTTTCACAAGATGGATACATATATATTACCTACTTAAAAATTTTATAGTCAATATAGCATATAATATCGAGAGGTCCCCTCCCGAAACCAATTCCTGGTTACTTCCCAGGCAATTTCAAGTGGGGAAAACTAAAGTAGTAACAGAAAACGCAAAAATATGAACTTGCTTTTACTAGGGTTGCCTATTCTAATTGATCAACTAACCCAGAAACTAGTTTAGAACGAACGGTAATTTTTGACAATGTAGTCTTCCTAAAAATTATTTTGTTTATGAAGGCAAATGCTGTCAGCATTTCCATTATACAAAAATTGAAAAATGTTTCAGACTTTGTATGAAATCTTTAAATTAGGATTGAAGTATAACATCTGGATCCAAACAAACAATGTACACGTCAGAACAATTTTTAATTTTTCAAAGGATTGATACAATAGGGATATCAAAACAGAGATTGTGTTGGGAGATAATTTGCTTCCTTATATTAGGCCGCCGTCTCGGATCCCGCATATAACCAGTCTGTCCCTCATTAAAAATCCCGAAATTGCACAGCAAAACATCCAAAGTGTCCCTCATTTTCGAAAATTGACATGGTTTGCGCTTGCACTTTTTTTTGCCATTAGGTCGAATCTTTAAACAGCTGTAACTATTGAACGCGGACGGCTATGAAATATTCAGCAAAAAGTGCACCACAATGCCCTTCTACGCATTTTTTGGAAAATCGAACTATGTTTCCCTATTGCCAATTATTTTTGTCCTTTGACTTTGGGTCTCATGAAAAATTTTACACCGTTTGTGCTTGGGTCTCCTTTGTAAATTTTGTTATCCTAAGGTCGCACCTTTGAAGGTTTGTAACTTCTGAACTACGACTCTGATATTTCTATAGCAAAATTAACTTAAATTTTCTTATGGATGAGTATTATTTACATTACAATGTAAGTGTGCGATTGGGCACTCTGGGATGCGTCTAGGTAACTAGAAAAAGATTAGAAAAAGAGCGTTAAGATGTTATCTAATTATGACTGCTCGTTGAGTTTCCTAAAATTAATCATTCACAGAATTTTAAGCCAACAGAAAGTTTCAAAAATTGCCGCCCTTAAAAATCTGCCGTCTGAAAAAAAAAATCATCAATTCTATAGAATTGATGATGTTTTCTTTTTTTTAAAGAGGTGTCAGATCAAGAGGCAATAAAAATAAAACTAAAAAATGCTTGGATTCGAATTTTGGCCATTCAAACGACGAGCCGTACGGCTCGCAAGCTCTAGCCATGCAAATGCATTGGCTTATATGGGAAGGTCACGACGAGCGAGAGCTGGGCCGCTGTCAAAACACAACCAGCGAGACGTGTTTTCACATATCGTGCACCACAACCCGCAAATTCACGGCTCCCGATCCGTGTTTTGACAGTGGCGCGGCTCTCGCTCGTCATGAGCTTCCCATATAAGCCAATGCATTAGTGTATCTCGAGCTTGCGAGCCGTTTTGGCGTCGTTTGAATAAAGCCTAAGAGGCCTTTTCGCAGATTCGTCTTTAATATTCAATCGTTCCTGGTGTTTGAAGCTTTGAGATAACGGTGACACTGCTTCCAGAACGTATCTAATGAAAAGGATAAATTCTATATCTGGCGATGAAATTAGTATATGGAATTCAGTTTTCCATGGTATTAAATGTTTAACTTAAAAAACTAAAATATTTGCCGCCCCCCTAAAATCTGCCGCCCTAGGCTTCAGCCTACTCAGCCTACTGGTAAATCCGCCACTGGTGTGCGGCATTAGAGTAGACAGGGCGCTCGTCTGCAAATCATAGGTTCGCGGGATCAAATCCCATTGAAGGCGCAGGTAAATTTACTATGCTTAAATACCACCAAACCTATAAAGCTCAATGCTGTGCTGCGTGAGCGCTTTAAACTTAAAAAAAAAAACATTGATGAAATCATTAATTTAATAAACGTTACAACTAGAATGAAGCAGATCGTTGCAAAGTTATTTTGAGTACGACGGTCTTAATTTTAGTAGAAACACTGTAACGTCAACATCATGTTTCAAATCATGTTGGTTTAAGGTTGATTCACACTTTTTAGTCATCACACATTCACAGTCATCTCCCATACAAATTGACAGATTGTCAGTCAATCAATTAACTGACAATCTGTCAACTTGTATGGAAAATGACTGTGACTGACAGCGCCCGCTCTAAGGGGGGGGGGGGGGCAAGCCGGGCGGTCGCCCGGGGCGCCAAATTTCAGGGGCGGCTTTTTGGCTAGCACTCGAATAAAAAAAATTATAAAAGTCAGAAGGAAAAATTCAATATCAATTTCCATTAAGTGGAAACGAAACCTACAGATGAAATAAAAAGTTGAAAGTTGTGTTTTGAAGGTGCAAAGTCCTTGAGAGGCTTTGAAGAGTCCACAATTGATAGAAGGATTTACTGAGTATAAGATTTGCGTAAATTGTATGTCTGTGATGCTAGCCCCCGCCCCACTTCCGAAGTGCGCTATTCAAGTTCTACTTAAAAACAGAAATTGGAGATTTATGTGCTAATTTCGTCCTCCAATTGAACATTATCTCTTCTTTTGACCAGCATTGAGGATTATATTTGATCTTTCTATGCATGATCCCTTGTTTTACCAAAGGGGAGATCCACCTAATTTTTAAATAGAGGACGAAATTATAGAACGTAATCTTACTATTGAGTTTATATGCGGAACGTCGCACTTTAATTTCCGGAAGTAAGGTCTAAAACTTTAATTTAGTCTATTGAATCGGAGGAGAGCACGTCCCCTGAAAAAATTAAACCTACGGAGAAATTGATATTAATTAGAAATAATGAGTCGATTAAAACAAACTCTCCTGTGAGAAATGTCATACCCATGCAGGAGTTTTGAAAACTTCTATAAACCTTTGGCGGCAATTTGGCTTCAATTTGCCCAAATCTCCTCGTGAATGGATCGCCTTAGTTGGCTCCAATTGCAATGATTCAACTAGCATTTTAAGGACAAATTTCGAACAAAGTTGTTTGGGTTTCATCAAGATGAGATGAGGGATGGAATCACAGTACATACACTTCCAATCAATAGGATAGTTCCACTTGTAAAATGGCTGTATCTCGGTAAGTGATAACGGCATTTTCTTAAAACTTGGTGACAATATTTTCAGTATCTTGCTTGTTCTTTGCATAACATAAGGTCTTAAATCCGGTGTCCCGTTAGGATTTTCTAACCATAATTCTTAAAAACAGTACAAATAGTGAAGTCAATAGGATAGTTCCAGTGGAAATAAAATATCAAATAACGGTACGAAAGGATAATTTTACTTTAAAAAATGTAGCTGGTAAAAAGCAGGACTTTATTTAAGTAATTTATGCTCAAAAAGATAATCTGGGATAGAATTGTATAGGTTTTAACGGTAAATTAAATTAGTTTCGCCCCAAGCTCCTCTAAACGTTATCAGAAGATCTTTAGTGTATTTAAACTATCGTCTAACGGTATAGATCTTCATTGTCATTCATCCCGACACATTTTTGATGGTATTTAGATCTAGGAAGTATGGGAGGTCTTTCCAAAACCTTGATTAGTTGGTCTTGAAACCAATCTTTTATCAGTCTTGCTCCATGATTGATGCCATTATCTTGTTAAAATCTCAAAGATGTTGCATGGAAAATGTCGGTAATTTTAAGAATAATATCACCCAGAATATTTTTGTAAGATTGGACTTTGTGAATATCTCTAATTTCCACAAGCTCAATAGTTCCACACCGAGATAGTCAACCCCATACATCGACATTTCTTACTCTGAGTGATGTGTCTACAAAATTAATTTCTTTTCGCTCAAATCGTGGAAATAATACCTAAATCCATCTGAACCGACGAGATTTAATCTTTCCCGTCAGTAAAAATAACGCGTTTGACAAATCCATACAGTTTCTATATTGGGGTTGAATATCTTGGTATGGAACTATTGAGCTTTTTTAAATTAGAGGTATTCAGAGTACCCAGGCTTTTAAAGATATTCTTCCTAATGTGTTGCCTAAAACTTCCGACATTTTCCATGCCATTCCTATAAGATAAAATCTTATAGGAATGGCATGGAAGATAATGATAGCAATTATGATGCAAGGTTGATAAAAGATTGATTTCAAGACCAACTAATCAAGGTTATGGAAAGACCTTCATACTTCCTAGATCTAAATATCTTCAAAAATGTGTGGAAATGAATGACAAGGAAGATCTATACCGTTAGACAATAGTTTAAGAACACTGAAGCTCTTTGGCGAACGTTTAGAGGACGTTGGACGAACTTAGCTTAATTTGCCGTTAAAACCTATACAATTCTATCCCCGATTAACTTTTTGAGCTCAAATTACTTAAATCAAGTTCTACTTATTACCAGCTACATTTTTCCAAGTAAAATTATCCTTTCTTACCGTTATTTGATGTTTTATTTCTACTGGAACTATCCTATTGACTTCACCATCTGTACTGTTTTTAAGAATTCTCGTAAGAAAATCCTAACGGGACTCCGGATTTGAGACCTTCTATTATTGAAAGAACAAGCAGGCTACTGAAAATATTGTCACCAAGTTTGAAGAAAATACCGTTATCACTTACCGAGATACAGCTATTTTTCAAGTGGAACTATCCAATTGATTGGGAGTGTATTACCAGAGCCGCAGTAGCAGTACTTCCTTTTTTCGGACATGCTAAATAAGGACTTGGCTTGATTCCCGATTTAGACAAGACATAAATATTTTGTCAACATCATGCCCCTAGCCCGGAATTTTTTAGTGAGTCGGAGGGTATGTCATTCTCATTAAACTACATGACAACAAAAATATTTTTAGAAAAAGGGTTACAAATTTGAGAAAGGTAAACCCAGAGGTACCTCTGTCCTTTTAACGATAAATGGCGTCTACATGAGTATTACTCTTGAATACATCACATGACCTTTGTCACAAAATTTATCTCTTGCAGAAGAAATGTTTTTAAATCCATTTACTTCCCAAAGAAAACTTTACGTGAGGAATTCTTTATTCTAACGGTAAAACATGGCGGACAGAAAAAACTCTATAAAGTATACATTTAAACCCAGAAGTCATGTAGTGATGAAACACGGACAATATGGGCTTTTTGGCGGCTAAATATTTTCTTGAATTAGGTTGGGTGGGCAACATGATCGGAAACATAGATGGTTAGGATCCGAGATAACCGAGACCACCAGACTGAAATCTTTTTTAAAATGCGATTGAGACCAGGCGCCAACTGAACACCAACAACACGCACATTTCTAGTACCTACTGAAATTTTTATACGTAGAGCATGAATTTTTTATGAGATAGTACAGCAGTAAAAAAAATTATCCTTGATCAACCGCCAGCCAGCCGTTAAGCGCCACTCCCTGCCCTGCCTCCCCAATCTCCTCATGGGCTACGTCTATGATTATCAAGATGTCGCATTTATGAAAATAAACCACGCACGTTCCACACTGAATAAATCCAGCAAATTGGAGTTTATCGGCTGCGCAGTCTGCAAGGATGTTATGGGAAACTACTCATCTACTCCAACGACGTACATATTACCTACTGTAAATCTGCCTGGTATATCACCTAAGGGGCGGCAATTTGTCTTCTTGCCCGGGGCGGCGTAAGTGCTAGAGCGGGCACTGGTGACTGATGACTGAAAAGTGTGTATCGACTTCCAGAGTGTTTTCGATTGATTTCACTCTGCTTTTTTTCGGTGTATTTATTACTCTCTAAAAATGCCAACGTGATAATTAACCCTTCGGCCCATAGACCTAGACAGACCATTGGTAATATATCTTGATGAAAAATATCGTTCAACAATATTTTCCACCCCTTTCCATATATATTTCAACGAAACCGACGGCCACATATGCGTTAAAACGTTCGGCGAAATATAAACTAAGTCTAAAGAAACGAAAAAATGGCGCATCAAATTAGACCTCTTCGAAAAATAAGATTGATTTCACAGAAAATTCAGCTACACCTTGGGCATAATAGCTCGTAGGCGGCGACAGAAGGGTTAATAATTGCATCGACAATATTTGGCGTTTGAATTATTTCGAGGAGTGTAGTGTAATAAATTTGGAGTCAAACACATATGGGTTGTGTGATCACATAGCCACTCTGGACTAACGCATGGCATGGGTTACTATGCTTTCTCTAAGGTATATGTATAAAAATATAAAATAAATTATTCATTTTTAATATAGTGCAATATATGTAGTACTAATTGCTCTTTAGCCAAAATATTGAGGGGCAGTTGCCCCCCCCTGCTCCCCCTTGTTCCGGCGCCATTGCTTCACACTATTTATTAATTGAATCTTCTCGGTTTCTGAAACAGGAGTGAGGAACATTGAGTTTGCTCTACTATTTGACGGATTTCCAAGTATTTCACTGCAAGTATTTTGATTTTGACTCATATTTAGTTTAGTTTTAATATTATCTGCAAGTTTATGACCGATATTCACAAAATAATTATAATTAAAAAAATTGTAACAGCTGCTCCTAACTACAAATTTATTTTTTATCGCATATACGTATTTCGGGAGCAATGTGCCCCCTTCTTCAGTGCGTTAGCTATTGATACATTGGCAATTGTACAGGTGTTTACATATATTACGAAAACAAGTAGTAACTTTTAATTAAAAAAAATTGTGTTTATATTACACCTGTACAATTTCCAATGTATCAATAGCTAACGCACTGAAGAAGGGAGCACATTGCTCCCGAAATACGTATATGCGATAAAAAATAAATTTGTAGTTAGGAGCAGCTGTTCAATTTTTTTTAAATTATAACATCAACTACAAGCATCAGAGGACGATATTTATTTGTCACAAAATAATTATTAATTTCTTCAGATATTTCAAAAGATTGATTACCACGGATGAGAGTTTGGTTGGATGAAACTATGTTACTGTTAAATTTACTTTTGATAGCAAATTTTCCTTGTATCATTGCCGCATTTTTCAAATAATATTTTATAGTATGTAGAGTCAAACCTGTTAATCGGACCACTCTATAATCGGACCACCTTCTAATTGGACCTCGGTAAATTTTATTTAGTTTTTCATACAAAATAACCTTCATAATCGGACCACTTCTTAATCGGACCATGGACCACAATCGGTGACTCCAATTGGATGAATCAGTACTAGACGAACCTCTACAATCGGACCCACCACTGGTTAAATCTCCAAAATCGAATCAAAACTACAAATGGATAACTTGATTTGCCTGGAGTAGTACGAGGTAAACTTCACCACGCCGACAGTTTACTTTACAGAGTACTTTCTAGCTCCCATAAGGCAACATGGCAATCCATTTTGTTGTTAAAAAAAATCCTAGAAATTTCGTTACTACACTTACTTAAGCTCCGATTACAATGAGCGATATTGTTCGCAATGGCCGCTGGAAATTTCGTAGGTGGCATCAACCATCTGGATGAAATAGCGAGATAATTTTGGAGTTTCTGCGACAAGAAGATGCCAGTGAAGGCAAGCTATACAAAACGCCTGAGAACCAAAGGAATCGAGGATTGATTGAACCCTGATCCCCTTGGTGGGAATTGGGGAATCCATTTAACTTTCATTATTTTCATATTTTTTTATGCATTGTAAACTCAAACGATGAACATATTCAAAATTTGTGTTCGTTTACGAATAAGTGGTCTAAATTTTCAATATACCTCTTCTTCTTCAATATGGCACGATAGCCCGACGTCGGGCCTTGGCCGCCTGAATCGTTGACTTCCAATTGTCGCGGTTACGTGACCTTGTCCTCCAGTTTCGGAAGCCCAGCAGCTGGTGGGCGTCTTCACCTACGGAGTTCTCCCAGCGAGCTCTCGGTCGTCTACGCAACCTCGCTCTGTCAATTCGCTGTGCGTTCATAACTTTCTTTGGCATGCGATTGTCGTCCATCCGTTGTACATGCCCCGCCCATTGCAGACGTTGAAGCTTCACGATTTTCGATACTTCCAGCTCATCGTACAATTGATACAACTCATGGTTGTATCGGATACGCCATTGGTCTCGCTCGCGAACGGCCCCGAAAATTCGCCGAAGGACCTTTCGTTCGAATCGGTCTAGCAAAATTTCGGAGGCTTGGGTAAGGGTCCATGTTTCGCAGCCATAACATAGCACGGGTCGGATGATCGTTTTGTACACGCGGAGCTTCGTATTCCTGTGCGCAAGTTTCGAATTAATTATAGGGAGGACCGAGAAATATGTCTTATTGGCTAGTTGTATCCGTCGCTTAATTTCGTCGGTCTCGTTGGCGTCCTTCGATAAGTTACAACCCAGATAGTTGAAGTTGTCTACATACTCGATATTAAGGTCCCCCACTGTGATGCTTGAATTTGCTGGCGTCCTTGTTTTCGATTGCATCATGGCCTTTGTTTTGCTTTCGTTGATATGTAGTCCAACTTCCTTTGCGGCGTTATTGAGGTTACGCAGGAGGCTTTCTGCATCACCCAACCTTCGAGACATTATGTTGATATCGTCGGCGTACGCTACTAATTGAGTCGACTTGATGAGTAGCGTTCCGCTGCTGTCCATATTCATGGCTCGAATTACATACTCCAAAGCCAGGTTGAAGAGCGTCGGCGCCAGCCCGTCGCCCTGCTGGAGTCCAGTACGAGTTTCAAATAGGTCAGTGAGTCAGTTCTCCACTTTAACCTGCGAGACGATATTAGTCATCGTCATCCTTGTGAGTCGCACTAACTTTGCCGGTATACCAAAATTCAGCATAATGTTGTACAGTACACTTCGGTCGATACTGTCGTATGCCTGCTTGAAGTCGACAAAGATTTGGTATACGTCGATGTTGTATTCCCAGCATTTTTGGAGTAGTAGCTTCACTGTCTAAAGCTAACTGGTCGTCTCTCTCCAATGATTTGTTCTGCGTACGGATTGATTCTCTTTTCGAGAATTTTTGATAAAATCTTATAGGCCGTACAAACTAATGATATGCCTCTGTAATTCTCACACTTCAGCTTGTCACCCTTTTTGTGGATTGGGCAGATTATGCTTTTGCGCCAATCTTCGGGGATTACCTCGTCGTTCCATATTTTCAGCAGTAGCACATGTACAGCGTTGGTCAGGCACGTTCCACCATGCTTCAGCAGTTCTGCTGGGATCTCGTCAGCGCCGGGCGCTTTAAGGTACGTTGTGCTAGACGCGGCCGCACGACTGCGACTCGCTCATTCCAAATAAAAACTCGTTTTTAAAATGAGACTGCGACTCGCTCATTCCATATAAAAACTCGTTTCTCTCTCATTTTAAAAACGAGTTTTTATTTGGAATGAGCGAGTCGCAGTCGTGCGGCCGCGTCTAGCACAACGTACCTTTATTATTTTGGAGCGACTGTATGGCAAGACTCACCTCCTCTACTGTTGGGGGTAGAACGGGAGGGCCTTGTTCGGCTAACTGCTCAAGAGCTAGCTCCGCGGGGGATGTTGATGATGCATTGAGGAGCTCTTCAAAATGCGAGGCCCATCGTTTGTTGACGCTTTCGATGTCACTGAT
The DNA here is from genome assembly GCA_949715475.1 of Microchrysa polita. Taxonomy (NCBI): domain Eukaryota; kingdom Metazoa; phylum Arthropoda; class Insecta; order Diptera; family Stratiomyidae; genus Microchrysa; species Microchrysa polita. The sequence goes on along the minus strand of OX454421.1, from coordinate 62,788,900 downwards.
GATGTTACCATCCTTGTCCTTACATAGGCTTATCCTGGGTTGATATCCGTTCTTGATATTATTTATAAGTTTGTACGCCTGTCTAATGTTCTTACTGGCTAATCTTTGGTTTATTCGCTGCAACTGCTCGTCAAAATGTTTGCGTTTCTTACGTCTAATTAACCTATTAGATACTCGCCGAAGTTCGTTGTATCTTTCTTTCTTGGCTCGGGATGCGCGTTGTGTGTATTGGCGATATGCTTCATTTTTCGCCTCAATCGAGGCCCTGCATTCGTCGTCGAACCAGTCTGCTCGTCTGCGCCGGTCTTTATAGCCCACGACCTATTCTGCGACCCCCTTGATGCTGTGTTTGAGCTCCTCCCAGAACTCATGGATGCCTAGATTATTGATGTTATCAAGCGTGGGCGACAGTTTTTCCTCAAGTGCTGTAGTATACGGAGCCGCCGTGGCATCATCAATCAAATTGTCAACCTCGAAGATCTTGGCAGGGTTGATTCTCGTTAGGTGCACCGAAGCGATACTGCACCTGTAGGTCGTCTTCACCAAAAAGTGATCGGTGTCGCAGTTGGCTCCTCGATAGGATCGAACATTTAAGACATTAGAAGCCCATCTCTTGCTGATCAGTACGTGGTCGATCTGGAGACTTCCAGGTCTGCTTATGGATTCGTCGATGAGGGAAGCATGTAGAGCTTATGACCAAGTTTCTGCCGCTCGCGAAGTCGATAAGTCGCTGACCGTTGTTGTTGTTTTTGTCGTGGAGGCTATGACCACCAGTAGATCCCCTATGCCAGCTTTCGTTTCCGACTTTGGCGTTAAAGTCTCCTAGCAGCAGCTTGACGTCGTTTGATGGAAGTGAGTCGAAGAGTGTTTCTATGTCGTTGTAGAACTCGTCCTTAATCGCGTCTTCTTTTACTTCTTTAGGGGCATGCGCATTAATGAGCCAGAGATTAGCGAAACGGGTCTTAATGCGGATCGCACATAGCCGCTCGTTGATGGGTTTGAAGCCGATAACGTGGTCCTTGAGCTGCTTATTCACGATGAAAGCTACTCCAAACTCCTTGTTGCCCTCCTCTTTACCACTCGTAAAAATAGTGTGCGAATTGAGGTCGTTAATCTCGCTTTTGAGCCATTTAGTTTCCTGGATTGCAACTATGCTCAGCTTGTATTGTTCTACCTGATCCAGGAGGGCCCTAAAGGCCCCCGGTCTATTCAGGGAGCGTATACATTCCAGGATCCGAAAGAGTATTCAGTTGTTCGTTTGCGAGGTCGTCGTTGTTTTGTGTCCGTCCAATCCGAGGCTTTTGTTTCAGGTTTCTTGACTTGAAGTTTTTCTTAGGATGAGTTGTCGGCACATCGCTAAACCATGATAGGGTTTAATCGTTTAGTAAAGGCCATCATGGGCATGCCTCGAAGATGCTGCTTTAGTGGTTGAGTTAGACGTTTTCTGTCACCTATCACGTTAAGTAACTTGAGACGCTGCAGATGTAAATACAGCACTCAGGCGCAGCGGTGCTTCTTCCAAATGTCGCATCAGATGATTTGACTTAGCCGTTAGAGGTTTTACCCAATACCGTTACCAGGGGGCGCCCGCGCGGAGGACACATGGAGAAGTCTTTTGCCTCTACCTTTAGCAAGGTTTAAAAATGATTTTCTTAATTTGTTATACTTTTCTGGCATCCCTTGATAAATCGGACCACCTGCTAACCGGACCGAATTTGATCTGTCCCGTCAGTGGTCCGACTAGACAGGTTTGACTGTAGTTATCTTTCGTGTAACGTATTAAAGATTTAAGGGTGTTCCTATACTTTTTGTATTCTTTTTCGAGATTATTGTTAAGTGGTTCTTTTTTTAATTTTATTGCCATCTTATCTCGTTTCCTAATAGCTAACAGTAAACTTTTTGACATCCAGGGCTTTAATTTTATATTTTTTTGGGGATTTTGTTTTTTCATAAAAACAGCAATTGTAAATATTTAAGAAAGTGGTATAGGCGTCAAAGCATTTTTCAGCGTTTCTTTGTGCATAGACATCATTCCAAGTTTCAATTAAAAGTTTCTGTTTAAAATTTGCCGAACTTAATGCCTTAGTGAAGCAATTTTCAGTAGGAGGACGTATCTTCACGAGTTCTGAGTTCATAAAGTTGCCAAAACTAGCCAAATTATCCGTAATGTAGGTTTCCTAGATTGCGGTTAATAGAAAAGAATAGAGAGTTTTAGCAAGTCGTATGGAATAAAACGACATAATTTGACATTCCATATAAAAATTCGCTTGCTTACCGTATACGAAACGAAATATCTTAATTTTGCATGTCCCAAGTAGGCATGGGTGTATTTCCGTATATTTGATTCTCTGGAAACAGTCGAAATTGGCGAAATAATTTGTCGTTTTTTACACCTATGCCTACTTAGGATATGCAAAATTAAAATATTTTGTTTCGTATACGGTAAGCAAGCGAATTTTTATATGGAATGTCAACTTATGTCGTTTTATTCCATACGACTTGCTAAAACTCTCTATTATTTTTGACATCCGGAATTTAAGCCGTTTTAAAAAAATATAACAGAATTTCCGGCTTAATTTGGCCGTTTTTAATTTTAAGTTGGAAACACTGATCCTTAACCCTCATCCAGCGGCAGATTTTTACAACGCTTGCCGGCGGCAAAGGTGCACCTGTACCTTAGTACATTTTGAATGAAAATCTTCACTATTTGTATGAATTTCAACCGTAAAACCGTTACATTATGTTGACTAGTCACAAATTGACATTTTTATGTCTTCACTCTGGCACATAAATTCGAATTTGGCATTACATTACACCTGTGAGTTTTGGGTGCCATTCAAGGTTCAACGGAAGTTGGGCTAGGTGGTACCCTGTGAGTGTTGGGTGCCATTGAATGTTCAACAGAGGTTGGGCTTGGGTTCAATTTACGTTCAACTTGAGTTAAACTTGGGTTAAACTTGGGTTCAACTTGGGTTCAACTTGAATTCAACTCGAATTCAACTCGAATTCAACTCGAATTCAACTCGAATTCAACTTTCAACTTAGGTTCAACTCACGTTCAACTTTCGTTCAACTTTTGTTGAACGACCCAAAAAGTGTAACTCTCAACTTAGGTTCAACTCACGTTCAACTTTCGTTCAACTTTTGTTGAACGACCCAAAAAGTGTAACTTTCAACATAGGTTCAACTCACGTTCAACTTTTGTTGAACGACCCAAAAAGTGTAACTTTCAACTTAGGTTCAACTCACGTTCAACTTTCGTTCATCTTTTGTTGAACGGCCCAAAAAGTGTAACTTTCAACTTAGGTTCAACTCACGTTCACACAAAAAGGGTTAAATTCGAAAAGCAAATCGGCACGAAAAACATGAAAATGTCCCACTGAGTTGCGGTTTTGTACGCAAGCTGTTTATATTTATTAACTGTTTTTGCTGAAGTGGATGTTTTAAGAAGTTGGGTTTATGTGGATTTAATTTTTGGAGTGGTTTAATTCAGAAAATAGGCAAAATTTTAAAAAGAAAATTGAAAAAATGTGTTGCTTGGAATTTTAATTTGACGAAATCTAAAATAAATTTACAAATGAAAAGTTTTCCATAAAACAACAATCCTTGAAACAATAAATATATTGGATAAATGTGTTCTTATACAAAGGAGAGGTCCTGTAAAGCAACAAGCAAGTAGAATCGGTTAGAATAATTTTCTGTCTCTAATGTTTGGAAATCTAAACTCAGACCAATTTCTATAGTAGAAAAATATCTGAAATAGTAATTGTGATTGTTGTTGGTCAATTGTTATTCGGGTGGACGTCCCGAATTACACAAATAACAAATATCAGGTCATGGAATACAAATTATAGCAATTTCTGGTAAATAAAATCAACCGCTAAAATCCAAAATTTTAGCATTTGCTACAAACCTAATTTTCACTAGATGATATGGAAAAGAAGGCGTAATACATTGTATTGGATGCCCCAAGCCATTGGTAAAAGTGGCGGCCTAGGCAGAGGCTAGCCAAAGCCCAATTAGCGCATAAAGCGCCGTTTTGAAACCACAACTCCATGAAGTATAACTAGTGTATATGATGAAGGTTAGGTAATGAATTTATGAACCAGCCAGTGTTATTTAGGAAGTACAGCAGCTCCCTAATTTCACATTAGCTGCATCCTCCAAACCTCCCAGAAAAGCCATACCGAGCGTCCTATACCGGGTTCTGGCAAGTCCCGGGCATTCACACAGAAAGTGAATCAGGGTTTCCCTCTCATTTACATTACCGCAGCTGCGGCAATGCGCGTTGTAGGGGATGCCCAGCCTGACAGCGTGTAGCCCTATTGGCCAGTGCCCCGTGATAACGGCAATATCTCTACGTGGTTTAGACAGAATCTCAGACGTTCTTTTCCAGTCGTAGGAGGCTGGTTAATGCTTCCTCACATACTTCAACAACCTTGGAGGTCGTCTTCACCGATTGTAAAGCCATGATAGCCGCCTGACTATCTGAGCAGATATCGATATTCTGGTTGTTTTTTATGTCCCTGAGAGCATGACAGGCCTTCATGATTGCAAGCATTTCTGCTTGAAAAATGCTGGCATAATCAGGAAGACGGTAATATTCAGAGATACTTAGTGATCTGCAGAAGATTCCAGCACCCACGCCACACTCCATTTTAGACCCATTGGTGAAGAGTGTGATGTCAAAATCCTTCACCACCTCACTCTCTTTCCATTCACCTCTAGTTGGGAATCTGACATCAAAGTTCTTCCCAATGCTTAGTTTGGGCACTTTGAGATCCGTTACAGCGTTGCGTACGTCTTGTGGTAGTTGGTTTAGAATATTGCTGTGGCCGTATGGCCTAGCACTCCAGCAGCTTAACGCTTTGAGTCTGACTGCACTACATGCTGCCAGTTGGTTGATAAACAGATCGATGGGTAGGAGATGCAGGATGACATTCAGTGCATCCCTCGGGCATGTTCGCATGCCCCCTGTGATGCTAAGGCAAGCCGATCTCTGCACTCTACCGAGTTTTGTTACATTGTAGCTTTTACTGAGCGCTGGCCACCAGACGAGTGACCCATATGTTAGGATGGGTCGTATCACCGCCGTATACACCCAGAGTACCATGCTTGGCTTGAGAGCCCATTTCTTGCTAAATACTGTCTTGCAGGCGTAAAAAGCGATTCAGGCTTTTTTAACGCGCTCCTCAATGTTCAACTTCCAGTTGAGCTTTGAGTCCAGAATAACGCCCAAATACTTCGAGGTGGGCGATAGTTGCAGTTGGTGTCCATTTAGTTTTGGGAGTGAGAAAGGAGGTATTTTTGTTTTTGTAGTAAACAGCATCAGTTTTGTTTTCCCCGGGTTTACGCCCAGGCCACAGCTTGTTGCCCATTTACTGACCAAACCAAGGGCTCTTTTCATGATCTGACTAATCACGGAAAGACACATTCCTGATACTATAATCGCTACATCATCCGCATATGCGACCACCTTAATCATCTCCCTTTCAAGGATTTTGTTAATAACTACTAGCCACAGTAGTGGAGAGATGACACCGCCCTGAGGTGTTCCTCTGCACACGAATTTAGTCAGATGACTGCTTCCTAAGTCCCCATGGATTACTCTGGTCGTTAGTAGTGTTACTATCCACGACCCAAGCCGTGGCTCAACTCCTAAGTCTGAGAGGGCCTCATGTTCATGAATAGATTCAATGCGAACATTATTGAATGCACCCTCTATGTCTATGTCCCCCAAGCCATTACTTCAAAAAGTTTGGTATGTCAGTAAAGTCTTCAGATTGATGTCAAATAACCAAAAACCGCTGTATAAGTTAGCCTAGTCCTTATAGATCGATATCTCCAAGGACCTTGATCATTACAAATAAAAATCGTAAATCAAATACTTCTGTACATCACTCGATTTTCAACTTATTGATGCTATAATAAGTCTTTCTAAGCATGAGCATTCACCAAAAATATTTTATTTTCGTCTTTGGTAAATTTTCTTTCATACAAAATACATGAAGGTACAAATGTACCTTTGCCGCCGTTAAAGGGTGAAAGATTAATTTTGCTCCCTAACTTGGGGATGGGTTGTCACACATTTCTGAAATTTGGAATACATATTTTAAACTAAAATCGTAGAGATGTCAGAAAATTTCAGACCGATCCGACCCATAGCAAAAAAGTTACGGTGTTTTAAAAACGAAAAAGGTACACCTGTACCTATCCCGCTGGATGAGGGTTATATATGTGATTTGGGGATTACCCGAAGCAGACCACTACTATTTGGGTCCATTTTCGTCCCCTTACAGTCCTCATTGATTTCCAGAAGTCGACTGATAATTATCGACTTCTTCCTTCATCACTGAGTCCCGTGTGATGAGTAGCATATCTTTGAAGCTAAGTTCCCTCATGGATTCCACACCGATTGTGGATTTGCCTAGTATCCTTAGCCTCCTACTACCTAGTGCTGGGCATTCACATACAATGTGTGCTGCCGTCTCAGCCTCTTCCAGACATAGTCTGCATACATCATCTTCCACGATTTTCATCTTAGATAGATGAGCTTTAAAATTACCATGTCCTGTTAGTAAGGCAGTTATCCAACTTAAGCTGCTCCGTGTGTAACTGAGTACTTGTTTGGCTTTCCTCCCTAGTGGACTGGTAATTGCGTTACGAGCCTGTCTACAAGTGGATAGGCTTCGCCATCGTTGCCGATGGATGGAATCAATCCAGCCATGTATCCTGGCTTCAATCATGCCGTTTCCCAAAGCAATTTTGGGTTCCGGTCCTTGGAACTTTTCTGCTGATCCCTCTTTTGCTAAGGTATCGGCAAGTTCATTCCCCAATGTACCTACGTGTCCTTTAACCCATATTAGCGTAACTTCGTTGATTAAAGCACACTTATTGAGCTTCTGGACACACTCCAGTACCAATTTTGAATTGATGTTGGATTGCTGCATGCGCTTGATCACCGATTGGTTGTCGAGTGCTATCAGAATTTTCTTCCCCAGTATCCCGCCTTCCAGAATATGATCCAGCGCGTGCAGCAGTCCAAGCATCTCCGCCTGATATACCGATACATACTCTCCTAGGCAAAGTGAGCATGCAAGGTTTAGCTCCTCGGAGTATATTCCAGCCCCCGCTCTTCCGTCCATGAGGGACCCATCAGTAAAAATAGCAACATCCCGTGTATACTCCTCGTGTATCCTGCCATCCTCTATGATAGTGATGTGATGTCTTTCGACTACCCTACATCTTCTCATACCATCCAAAGGCATATGAGTCTCCCTGACATTATCACGAACAATATCAAGGATCCTCTTATGACCTCCGTTGCTACCAAATTGATGCCAAGTGCCATCTCTTACCATTCTTATTGCTGTGAGCGCCGCAATTTGTTTTATAAACAGATCCAGTGGCGGTAATCCCAGTATAACCTCCATAGCATGTGTTGGCGTAGTTCTCATTGCACCACATATGCTTATACATGCTATGCCTTGAATCCCATCCAGCCGTTGCCTAGTAGTTTTCTGGCTACCCTTGGGCCACCAGACCACTGCTGCATAGGATAGAACGGGCCTAACCATCATTGTATAGATCCAATGTGCCGCTTTTGGTGATATACCCCACCTACGTGCACACACTCTCTTACACTGATGCAAAATCCTCGCTGCTTTTTGTGTCTTTTCGTTAACATGAGAGTTCCAAGTAAGTTTGGGATCTAAGGTTACCCCTAGGTACTTCACCTCCTTGGACTCTTTTATCTCCGAACCAAAAAGCAGCATGGGAGTGGTTTCTACATCTTTCCTTTTCAGAGTAAAGACTATAGTGCTTGACTTGCTTGCGTTTATAGTTAGCTCTTGTTCATTACACCATTCTTCAGTTGCTTTGAGAGCTTGCCTCATGCAACCTTGAATAGTGTCCATGAATTTGCCACTGACCATAATTGCTAAGTCATCAGCGTATCCTACTGTATGTACGCCCATCGAGTCCAGTTTCCAGAGAAGAGAGTCTACGGTGATGTTCCACAGTAGAGGCGAAAGTACCCCTCCTTGTGAGCAGCCCCTGACTACCCTTCCTCTTATTCTGGCACATCCATTACTGAGATTCAATGCCCTCCCACTAAGCATCGAATCGATCCATGTTATTATCAAGGACTCGATCTCCCGCTCAGCTAGGGCATTTCTTAGTTTGCTGTATGAGATCTTATCAAAAGCACCCTCTATATCCATAAATGTTGACATAGCGATACCGCTGTTGTTAATCTCTCTTTCTGCTACCCGCACTACTTCATGCAGAGCGGACTCAGTAGATCTACCTGCTCTGTAAGCATGTTGACATCTACTCAAAGGTCTATACATCAGCGAGGTATTCTCTAGATGGTCCACCAATACTCGCTCCATTGTCTTCAATAGAAAAGAGGTTAGGCTAACCGGCCTGAATGACTTCGAGGGTTGGGAGGACTGGATGAGGGTTAAATAGTAACTTCAAAAAAAAATGTTCTGGCCCTTTTTATACCCTTCGCTCATAGAGTGAAAGGGTATATTAACTTTGTCATGAAGTTTGTAACGCATTGAAGGAGGCATCTCCGACCATATAAAAAGTATACATATATGATCAGCATGACTTGGGGAGTCGATTGGGCGATGTCCGTCTGTCTGTCTGTCTGTCTGTCTATCTGTCTGTCCGTCTGTCCGTCTGTTGCAGTGGGTTTTTCTCGGCCGCTATAAAAGCTAGAGAGCTGAAATTTTGTACACATGCTTATTATTGTTGCAGGCTGTTTGTATGTTTGAATCGCTTAAATCGGACAAGGGGGTCATGGGGCTGCCATACAAACTTAACCCCCCAATTTAGGTTCTTCTGAGAAAAACTTTTTTATTTGTGTACCAATTTCAACCTAACTTCGCTCAAATGTGTTTCTATTAATGACACAAAACATATGTAAAACTGGATCAAATCCGACCATGGGGTCATGGGGCTGCGATACAAACCTAGCCCCCAAATTTGAGTTCTTCTAAGAAAAATTTTTTTATTTGTGTATCAATTTCAACCAAATTTCACACAAATGTGTTTCTAAAGATAACACAAAACATATGATAGAATGGATCAAATCGGACCATGGGGTCATGGGGCTGCCATACAAACTTAACCCCCCAAATTAGGTTCTTCTAAGAAAGACTATTTTATTTGTGCACCAATTTCAACCAAATTTCACACAAATGCATTTCTATTGTTGACACAGAACATATGTAAGAATGGATTAAATCGGACCATGGGGTCATGGGGCTGCCATACAAATCCAACCCCCCAAATTATGTTCTTCTAAGAAAAAGTTTTTCATTTGTGCACCAAAATCAACAAAATTTCACACAAATGTATTTCTATTGATGACACAAAACATATGTAAGATTGAATCAAATCGGACCATGGGGTCATGGGGCTGCCATACAAACCAAACCCCAACTTCTAAGAAACATTTTTTTACACCAATTTCACAAAAACCTTGAATTAATGTGTCTTTATCAAAGCAACTACAAAGTTCAAAACGAATGGAATCGTACTGTGGGGTCATGCTCCGGCAACCCCAATAAAATTTTCCGAGTAAATATTTTTTATTTGCCCACTTATTTCAACCAAGCCCAAAATTTTTGTCAAGACGGAAGAAAAATAATGAGGAGGGGGATTAAATACAAGCCATAGGTACGCCCGAAAAAACTTTTAGCCCAAGCGAAGGGTATCCGAATTTCGGCCGTGCCCGAAATTAGCCTCGGCCCCGGGGGTTGGCGAGCGAAGCGAGCAGGGGGCGAAGCCCCCTAGTTTTTTTTACTTATCAGTCGTAATTTGGGGGATGTTCTTTGAATATTAGTTTTAGAAAATTATAAGAAGTGCCCCTCATGGCAGTTAATTGAAGTGTACATACCGTGATTATATGGAAGTTAATAACTATAATTTCAACCCAGAAATTTTAATTATGACTCGGAGAACCTGAAAAACCGGGAATCTCGATCGAAAAATGGTGGATTAGTAATCCCGAATTAAAACGTGGGAGGAATTTCGCGTGAAGTTCTTGAAACCAGTGTTAAGTTGAATAAAGAGTATCCCATTTAAACATTATGCGCGACATTGCAGCAAAAAGCATTCATCCGGTAGGAAAAAATATCATTAAATCGAGAGGTGCTAAGGCAAATCTCCAAATGATACTTGTAGACCTGCAGTTGAATTTAAGCCAAAGGATTTGCTTTCGCAACTCCGTCCACCGACAGATTCATCAAGAGCATAAGCATGTTTGTGGACGAAGGAAGGGAGGTGTCTGCTTCCGGCAATTTATTTAATCATTCCTATGTGCATTAATACGAGCAGGCCCGTGCGCAGGGGGGGGGTTTTGGGGGTTGAAACCCCCCCCCCCATTGGCAAAAGTTGCCAGAATTTCTTATTAAATACTATTGTTCTCATAAGGCAAAAATTTAACTTCATAAAAATGTAAACTGTCGTTGTTAATTTATACCTTGCCAAAAGAATTTTCTCTCGCCGCTAGACACCATCCAGTTCCGGACAGTTCAAGCACATTCGTGGTAGAAACTCATAAGTGTTGGTATGCAATCCGAAAAGCGGTATTTTCCCTATACCGAACGTATTGTAATTCAAAGATAAATGTAACCGCACGGCATGTGTAGATTGTAGTGGGTGAGCTATTGTTGGGCATTGCAGGGGATTTGTTGTTGATTGCGACATTTCAAGGCTCTAGCTGCCAAGGTTTAGAGGTTACATCCGTCAAAAGATGAGATTTTAAGATGAAAAAATCAGCCATTGTACTCTATTCCGATTCCTTTATCAACCTCTATAGGAAAATGCATACTAATGAAATGACTCAGCATGGGTTTTAGGTAGTTTTTTTTCCCAAATTTCATTAAAATCCATTTAAAACGGCGTTACAAGCCGTGCTCTGTGGCCATGATTGTTCGGTCACTACTCTGTGATATAGAGATTCATAGAGAGAGAGAGAGAGTTTCTAAACTCGTCATGACCCGCCGCAAATTTATTATTCAGAAGAAGATGATAAGAAACATTCTTATTGTAGAATAATAAACTAACAATGCGACTAATAAGTGGTATGGCTGACAACCGTATCACACTCCGAATTTTGTTGTCTTTGTAACGTTGACGATTACACATGCCACACGGTAGTCGTCAACGCACCATCCTCCACTAGGAGTTCGGGTAAATCAAGGTAGGTAAAAGCCTAGGGGAACCACATGGCATCCCTATCGTAACTATGAAGAAATCCTTATTCTCCTCGTGAAATATTGCCACCAGGTTTAGATAAGATTTATACCTCAGGCTCGTCCTTTGGTATTTGGCTTACTATAATTCGGTACCTCACCCCTCGCTCCGCTCAGATCTCACACTGTCAGTCTCGCATTAAGGGATGATCGCTCAGAGATCGTAGTTTTGCATCCAATTCCGAGCCATATTTGCATATTTTTGTAATGGTGTTACTTTCCATGTGTCGACCATAACATGTCTGTATAGAAAATATGCGCGTATAGTGGTCAGAACCGATGGTTTAACTGCGATCGCTGAGCGATCATCACATGAGTCGTCTCTACGAACACGTACCTTTAGAGAATTCGCCAATATTTTTGCGAAGCAGTGCTGTTGCGAAATAGGATAAGACGAAGTGCAAGCGCAGCGAGGAGTGAGCTAATGGAAAGCAATTTGTTGGATTTAGATCTCTGGCTCGTCCATACATTTACTCAAATCCTATAGGTCGTCTGTTAACTAAGATCTCGCTGTCTGTCGCCCTTTTCACAATTCGCCAAAAAGTTGATCCGTAGCGCTGCTTGGAAATATGTAGGATGAAGCGAGCGCAACAAGCGGTGAGTTAATGTCAGGCAATTCGTAAGCTTTATATTTCTGACTCGTCCATACATATACTCAGACCCTGCACCTCGCCCTTTACTCCGCTCAGACCTCGCTTTATCTGTCTCGCTATTTAGTATTCGCGACGTAGTGCTGTTGCGGAACAAAGTAAGTCCAACGAGCGGTAAGCCAATGGATGACAATTCGTAAAATTTAGACCTCTGGCTCGTCCTTAAGTTAACCTAAATCCTCTGCCTTGCCCTTCGCTTCATCCAAACCTCCCCATGCCTTTTGTGCTTTTCAGAATTCGCCTAAATTTGCGACGCAGTGATGGTGCTAAGAATGATAAGGAGAGGTGCAAGCGCGGCGATCGTCTCGTCCGTATAACCTGTAGCTCAGAATACTCTGCGCGCTCACACTCTGTCTATCGTGCATTAGAAAAACAGCCAACATGTTTGCGACATAGACCTCGGACCTGGAACCTATATATATTATGGTTGAATTAGATATCCCGCGTCAGCATCGGCAGAGGCATCGGCATCAGCAGAAAAATTTCAATTTAGAACACACGCATTTGCCTTTGATGACCCACATTGACAGCAGCGACAGAAGCATCGGCAGAAGCATTTTTCTGCTTCTGCCGCTGCTGTCATTGTGGGTCATCAAAGGCAAATGCGTGTGTTCTAAATTGAAATTTTTCTGCTGATGCCGATGCCTCTGCCGATGCTGATGCTGATGCATCCAATCTATTTCAACTATTACTCTGGATTTGCTTGACAACCGAATTCCGCTAGTTTGTGTACAGCATTGGGCTTTTGGGAGTCTGGTCACCTTATTATAGCCTGTATATTTTAAACTTTAAATATACCTTTCAATGAAAAATTTGAATATATAAGTTAAACCCCCCCCCCCCCCCCCCCTTGGATGATTCCTGCGCACGGGCCTGAATACGAGTAATAAACAATTAAATAGTACAAGAACAAGTTCAATTTAAAAAACCAATATGATAACCAATTTACATAAACTATACCCTCCTGTCCAGTAAATTGATACTGAATATAAAATGTTGGTAATTTATGGAGAATAGTTCGCCTGCAGGCAGACATACTTCACTTGAACATGAATTACTCGTATGGATCCATAAGTCTGCATTACATTAATCTTTCTGATAATTCAGTAATTTTGCGAAATCATATTAAAGCAAATTACTTTGGTACCTTCAGGTTCTCATTAATTTCGCTCCATTGACCATATATGTATTTCACCAACTTTACGACAAATTGTTGTCACCTAGGCATATCCCGGTACATGTAAAATACAATACAGAAAGGTGGTTAATTTTATAGGCCCCTTGGTAACAAGCACGATGATCCAATTTTGGTCAACCGAACCATGCATGAGCACCTTCTTTCTTTCGTCATCGCGCTTCGTTCGACAATCCAAGTTCGATGATGAGCCAATTTGTTCGGTCTTGACCATAAAGGGCTTCCACTGTCAACGGGGTGGGATAGCTGTCGGTCTCCTTCCGTGCCATATTATATAAATGCTTCGTATATCAGATTCAAAATTTCAGTTTGTCAACCGTTGTCGATATCGGATAGATCGAAATCATAAAGCGCACTCAAGTCGCGGCGGCTTTTACATATTTGTGTTTACACATCATATTTTTCGGGTCAAAAGTGTCATATAATTCCTCAATGGAAATATAGTGCCGAATCGACTATAAGTCCGTAAAAAAATAAATTATTGCTTCTTGGATTTATTTGCACAGTCGATTCGCAGTGTGTGCAGATTGGAATTAACAAAAATCACGCGAGAAACCAAAACTTTTGTTCAGCGAAAGTACTCATAATGACTTGTACGGTGTAATGGAACCAGTGTGTGTATCTACGTTAAATAGTGCGACCCGCAGAAAGATTAAAAATTTAGAGTAGGACCTTCCCAGACTCTGACTGGGTCAGACTCATTTATAGATGGTGCACTACTCTTCCAGTGAATGTTGAATTGTGCAGACACACACTTCCAAAACGGCCACTCCGCGGATTAAAGATAGTTTTTAGTCGGTGACGGTTAGTGGTTAAGATTAGCAGATTTACGTTCGTAAATTAACAATAAGTGACGAATGTGTTGTTAGTGTACAAATTTTAATCTTAGATACACTTGATAATAACTTCCTGCGTGTTTTCTTTCTTTCTTCAGTGTTAAGTGCTGCACCTACACAAGATGGGTCACCTATCGACATCGGAGCGGATTGATGCCGCGAAAGTTGTCTGTTCCAATGGCAAATTAACAAAATTAATGTTTAGTGAAACGAACGGAAAAAGTGTTAATGGTGAAATGGCCAGTTCGGATATGAACAATAATGAAGACTCAAAAAAAGAAGGATTTACACCAGTGAGTGCGAATGGTAGAATTTCGGATAAAAGTGAATTGAACGAAACGGAAGTGAAAAAATTCATAGGACCTAAAATTTTTGGTGTTCAATTTCTGGCGCCATTGAAATGGGATAAAATCATTATGATTGGACTGATACATATCATATTCCTTTATGGTTCACTAACGTATTCGATTCGGCAGAGGTTCCTGGGGACATTGTGGTGTAAGTACATTTTTTTTTTGTATTTGTTTCAAACTTATTTTAGTATTAGTCCAGTCCAATTAGTCCAAAAAAGGTCAAACCCAAACATATAAAAAAAGGGCTAAGTTGTGATGCCAAATTGTTGAATATAGTTAGTAATGATTAAGAGGGGAAAAGGCTAGCAAAGGTGTGAAAATTAAGTTTTTGTAAATATCTGGAAAACTATAAGTCAGACCATAAATCAACCTAAAAACTATACAAACTACATAAAATTTTCTTTGGAATAATATTTAACACTCTATACATTTTCTTGAAAATTAAATTATACCCTGGACCCAAAAGTATTACGTATAATGAATTTACACTTTTTTTATTTTTCATTTCCTACTGTAACTTTGGATAGAATACGCCTAGAGTCATAAGATCTTGTCCATATATTGTAAACAGAATGTATTTTAATTGTATCAAAAATAGGAGTATTCTGATGAATGACTGCTCTTAACCCTCTAGCAGGACAGACCGCCTTTTGGCGGGCTCTGAATTTATCCACCTAACTCCAAATGTAATGACTTTTTTTGGCGATTAATGCAATAAGAAGTTGTGTTTGGTACTGTACAAAGGGCCGTAATATTCCAGAAAACAGGCAAATACCGTTATCTTATTCTATTGCCAGTTGAATGCGAGTTGGTGCGAAAATGGACCAAATAAATTATTGACGCAAACAGTGCACATTTCTCAATACAAAAACAACCCTTTGATATTAGCTTTGCTCTACAGAAAAATTATTATAGATGAGAAATATTGTTTATTTCATAATAATTAGAGGTACGGAAATTTCGCCAATAAAAAACAGGAATTTCTCGAAAACTAATTTTGAAAATTAGAAATTCGCATAAAAACGTAATTTTGTACATTTTGTTGCTGTTAAAATTTAATAAACTAGAAATTCTAGAATATTAAAAAATCACGATGACATTTCATTGAGAAATTTTTAGTAGCAAAAAACCGACTAGGCAGTAGTGTCGCCGACAACTGAATCATACTACGATTTCACTTGTCGAGAAATGTTTTTGACAATATATACAATAAAGTCGACAACGCCCCTCAAGAAGTTAAGGTATAAAGAGATACTTCTGAGGCAGGAACTACTTAGTATTGTTTCACTTTTTCATGTACAGTTCAATTCAATTTTGGGGCTCGTCGAACCACGAAAAAACCTCTACCTTCAAAAATTATAGAAAGTTCATTCATCCAACCTCCCCTCCGACTAAACACCTAGCTCGGTGTTGGGCAAGACAATTTCATAAAATTGCGTACTCGTCTGCGAACTCTTCTTTCTATATGCCTTTGTTTTGACAAAAAATCAATCTGAAATTAAAAAACACTTCCATAATTGTTTTTTTTTTCTGGAGAAAAATTAAGTCTTCCTGGAAATGTGCAAGTACAACAATTTCGCATCAATTCGCAAAAACGAGCAAATTTCGCCGAAATTCGCATCTAATAATAATATAAGTAGATTTAGATTTTTTTAAAGAGTGATATGCATTTTAGGTCCGGTAAGTTAAGCCCGCCAAAAGGCGGTCTATCAAGGTAACGTGAACTTTTTTCTACATTTATCGTATATACTCATTTATTCTTTTCGAAATAATTTTCATTGAATTTTCAACAAAATTATAACTATTAGGATGTGAATCGATATTATTTGAATCTGTTTATGCTGGAGTATCTTTCGAGATCAATAAATCAGCTAAAAAATCCGAGTAAGCTCTGGAGAATGAGCTGATAAATTTAGGGCCGATTGGGACTATGGAGCAGCTTGGAATTAAGGAGCCATATGGGCACCAAACGGGAAAAGGCGACATTTTAACAAAACAGGAATTTGAACCGGAAGTACCTAACTGTTATAACTAATTTAGACTCAGGATCAATTACGAGATGAAGCGGGGTCATATCGTGTTGTAAAGATTTGGGAACAACGGCTATCCACGATTCAAAGCTGGGAAAAAGTGATTGAAGTCAGAGGAGAAGGACCAATTAATGCTTCCTTGGCACTCTAATCAATCCTATAGTCTGCATTGAATGTGTGAGATTCGACTTTGCAAAGAGGAATTCTAGGCACTACATCAGTTTCGTGAGTGGTCGACCAAACCAGGGTCCCCTTTTTTACATACCCAAACCGGTCCTGTGTATTGTAATGCAGCTTATAGTGCTAGCTCCATAATCATGCTGTCATGCTCCCCCTTCTCCTAAATTGACATATGTATTTGAAACACCCAAAAATTTTTGTAAGTTCACAATAAAAAAACTTAAAAATAATAGTACTGGTGGGAACTTACCCAAAATTGGGCACAGATGTATTTTTGACACGATCCACCATCTAGAAAATCCTTTATAAAAGAATTATTAAGGGCTAAGGAGTAAACCAATCTTGCAAGCTCCTTATTTCTACATGTGCGTGTGCAATCACCAATATCTAAATGGAAACATAACTGTTAAAGATTGTTAAGTACTATGTAACGTTAAAGCACAAACTACACCAATGTCGAATAACGTTAAAGCCCGCCCCCCCCCCCCCCCCAAACCATTTTGGATTAATTTCTGGTGGATGGAGCTTTGACTACACTGACAGTCGGTAAGAATATAGTGTTATGGTCGCCATAGAAACCGCTCCCAGAATCTACCTGCCACAGAATTCAAACACTTCAATAAATATATAAATACGCAAAAGTCATAATAAATCTATTTTCTACCAAACACCCGTTTTTTTAGAGAATTTGTTATAAAATTGAGAACACACGTCACAATACGCAAATCTACCAAGCGGGCCAGGCGCAGTCTCTTTTGCTTTGCCGTTCCCTGGATAGACCGCCTTTTGGCGGGCTACACATTTTAGTGTCTAAAAACTAAACTAATTGCCAAATTCATTTGTTGGTTCGTTTTCTGTGGTTTGTATGCTAATCGTAACCTACCATAATTTTTCCGATAAGAAAAAAAATTGTCCGGTTAGAGGGTTAAATTTTTTGCAGGAAGTCATGCCTATAACTTTCATTGAAATTAAGCCAGGCAGATCACATTTGATTGTGCGCCTAGTCTAAGTCCACCATGCTCCTCACCAAACATTACCATCTGATCAAAACTGAAGTTGCCCCCCACACAAAGTGAACCCGAAATTGACAAAATTTCACATTTTACTAATTTCAGAACTCTATCTAAAATACAAAGAGAAAATATTTAGCTCTTGAAACGTCATTTTAACAGTTAATAGTATGTAAATGTATGCTAAAAATTTTGTACCAATGCGTACTAAACAAGCACAAAAAATTCGGGTTCGAAGGTTGCTAGTACAAATTACCTGGACCATACCATCAGGAGAGTGTCTAAGCTTTACGCTCTCTCCTCACGGTCCACGGACTGTTGCGACCTCGGCATTTTATTTATGGATCTTGATATCAAATGGGAATTTCTTTGTCCACAACATGCACTCTTCTTTAGAAACCCATCGCCTAGACCGCAACTAGCTGGTTGACTTGCGTAAAAATCTCCAGACACACTCGAGTCCAATACCATGATGGGTAGGGTAGGGACCATGGTCCCCTGGGCATACGCACCTTTGAGGTACACTATTCGCTAAAGGCTTCGAAATAGTATATATGATCCTCCTTCGGCCCCTCCCCTAATGCTTAGGCCTAATGCTGACTTTAGACGTGCATATCCCAGGTTCGTTTGACAACCGTTACTACTCCTCATCGGCTAACCAATCGATGAGTAGCATTTAGAGGCTTTACACGCTCGCTAATAACGGATTCCCAGCCACCGGAGAAATCACCACGAAATGTGCTCGGTTTGATAACGACAGAACTCCAGCGGGGAAAGTCAGTCATACCGTCGCCATCTTCCATGACACAAGTTGACCGGGAACGTCAACGCCTGAAGGTCTTTAAACAGATACACGTCATGGCGTATCAGTATCAACCATACCAGGATCCAGGGGCCGCTTTGTGCAGCTCGGGTACGTGGTGACGCCCACCCGAAAGGCGCAGGTTCCCTTGCGGGATGTGCGAATGACAATATCTTCCAATAATTTCGCTGTCGCTGAATATCAGAGAACACGGAGACTTCAATCTTTGTAAATTTGCGGATTGAGACGAGGCGCCAACTGATAACATCACATCATCATTATTAATGTGGCACGATAGTCCGACGTCGGGCCTTGGCCGCCTGAATCGCTAACCTCCAATTGTCGCGGTAACGTGACCTTGTCCTCCAGTTTCGGAAGCCCAGGAGCTGGTGGGCGCCTTCACCTACGGAGTTCTCCCAGCCAGCTCTCGGTTGTCCACGCAACCTCACTCCGTCAATTCGTTGTGCGTTCATCACTTTCTTTGGCATGCGATTATCGTCCAGCCGTTGTACATGCCTCGCCCATTGTAAACGTTGAAGCTTCACGATTTTCGATACTTCCAGCTCATCGTACAATTGATACAACTCATGGTTGTACCGGAAATTCGCCGTTTGACCTTTCGTTCGAATCGGTCTAGCTAAATTTCGGAGGCTTGGATGAGGCAGTGGCGGCCCGTGCCTCCTTGCACAGGATGGGCACCTTCACGGAATAAAAATCTTTTGGAAACACCTAAAATTAACGACTTTCCACTTAAAGTTCGCATTGTATTAAATGGAACCATAAATTTCCGCTTCAATTTCACAGTTTTGCAACCATTTTTAGATCAAGCTATTACTTTTTAATTTAGGATCATTTCATTTTTAAATGCAGTGTCCTAGTATATCATTATTAGACTATCAAATATATTTGCGGGAACATGCGAATTAATGTTGTGCGCCTTTAGCATTTTCAATGTAAATGTACATAGTCTAAAACAAATCAAAAATGCTAAAAGTGCACAACAATCATGTTCATGTTCCCGAAAGCTTATTTTACATTCTAATACATGTTACAATAAACACTTCAAATTCATTAATCTAATAATAATCATCATTACACAAGAAATCCCAAATCCTCCCGTGAAACATGTTTTCCTACATAGCATTGAGCCATCGTTGCTTTTTTATTCATTTTGACCAGCTCATGGTAGCCCCGAAAATTGTACTTTTAAATTGTCTACGTCATCATTCTGATTCTTATTAAACTGATTCCATTCGAGCTGCTATAGGCCGGCCTACCTTGTCGGTATTGAATTCGATGCCACCGCTCCCTAAAGTTTCATAAATTCCGAATGATATGTTGTAATTTGGTCACCGGCGCAAGTGGCCCACTTTGGACTGGTTGCTTCGTTTTTATGTGGATGGTAAGTAGATTTTCAACAATACCTAAAGGTTTGAGTATGTGAGTTGAGTATTGCATACCCATAGGCAGTTTCGATTTTGATGAAACAAAAAAAGCCTAAAAGCTGCCTAATTTGTTGAATTATACAAACACCGGAAATGTTTTTGTGCAGTGGCTCCCAAACAGTAATTGATAGATTCGCGAGAGACTTGGTAGTACTGGGAAAAAAACTATTAATATGAATGATGTTCACCTAATATATAGTCAAAGGTAAAATTTTGTTGTACATTTCTACTGATGTTAAAAGATGTAAATATACAATAAGTGTATTTATTTATAGGGTAGGCCGTGCCCACCTTGCCCACTATGACGAGCCGCCACTGGGATGAGGGTCCATGTTTCGCAGCCATAATATAGCACGGGTCGGATGATCGTTTTGTACACGCGGAGCATCGTGTTCCTGTGCGCAAGTTTCGAATTAATTATAGGGAGGACCGAGAAATATGTCTTATTGGCTAGTTGTATCCGTCGCTTAATTTCGTCGGTTTCGTTGGCGTCCTTTGACAAGTTACAACCCAGATAGTTGAAGGTGTCTACATACTCGATATTGACGGCCCCACTGTGGTTCTTGAATTTTCTGGCGTCCTTGTTTTCGATTGCATCATGGCCTTTGTTTTGCTTTCCTTCATATGTAGTCCAACTTCATTTGCGGCGTTATTGAAGTTATGCAGAAGGCTTTCTGCATCACCCAATCTTCGAGAGATGATGTTGATGTCGTCGGCGTACGCTACCAATTGAGTAGACTTGATGAGTAGCGTTCCGCTGCTGTCCATATTCATGGCTCGAATTACATACTCCAAAGCAAGGTTGAAGAGCGTCGGCGCCAGCCCATCGTCCTGCTTGAATCCAGTAAGGGTTTCAAATAGGTCAGTGAGTCGGCTCTGCACTCTGACCTGCGAGACGGTATGAGTCATCGTCATCCTTGTGAGTCGCGCTAACTTTGCCGGTATACCAAAATGCAGCAAAATGTTGTACAGTACACTTCGATCGATACTGTCGTGTACCTTGAAGTCGACAAAGATTCGGTATACGTCTATGTTATATTTCCAGGACTTTTGGAGTAGTAGCTTCACTATCAAAAACTGATCGGTCGTTGAACGACCAGGTCTGAAGCCACCTTGATATAGGTACTCGCCAACGATTCCTTCTGCGAACGGATTAATTATTTTTTCCAGAATTTTCGATAGGATCTTATAGGTCGTACAAACTAATGATATGCCCCTGTAGTTCTCACACTTCAGCTTGTCACCCTTTTTGTGGATTGGGCAGATTATGCTTTTGCGCCAATCTTCGGAAATTACCTCGTCGTTCCATATTTTCAGCAGTAGCACATGTATAGCGTTGGTCAGGCACGTTTCGCCGTGCTTCAGCAGTTCTGATGGGATCTCGTCAGCGCCGGGCGCTTTATTACTTTGGAGCGACTGTATGGCGCGACTCACCTCCTCTACTGTTGCGGGGTTGAACGGGAGGGCCTGGTTCAGCTAATCTAGAGCTGGCTTCGTGAGAGAGGTCAATGGTGCATTGAGGAGCTCTTCGAAATGCGAGGTCCATCGTTTATTCACGCTTTCGATGTCACTGATGATGTTACCATCCTTGTCTTTAGGCTAGTCCTGGGTTGATATCCGTTCTTGATATTATTATTTATAAGTTTGTACGCCTGTCTAATGTTCTTACCGGCTAATCTTTAGTTTATTTTCTATTACTGCTCGTCAAAGTGTTTGCGTTTCTTACGTCTAATTAACTTATTAGATACTCGCCGAAGTTCGTGTATCTTTTTTTTTTTTGGCTCGGGATTCGCGGTGTACGTATTGGCGATAGGCTGCATTTTTCTACTCAATCGAGGCCTTGCATTCGTCGTGGAACCAGTCTGTTCGTCTACGCCGGCCTTGATAACCCACGACCTCTTCTGCAACTCCTTTGATGCTGTCTTTGAGCTCCTCCAAAAACTCATAAATAAAAAAAAATGGTTGATGTTATCAAGCATGAGCCGACACGAAGCGTGTTTATATTCTGAGGGTAGCCTCGGCTATTCAAGAAGCGATAAAGGACACTCCAAATGTTTAACGTTTTGTGCCGACTCACCGCTTATTGCTACGTTCGCACCTCGCCTTTAATACGCTCCTCTGCAATATTATAGTGTACGCTGTAGTGTACGCAGCCGCCGGCCGTGGCAACATCAATCAAATTGTCAACCTCGAAGATCTTGGCAGGGTTGATTCTCGTTAGGTACATCGAAGAGATTCTGCACCTGTAGGTCGTTTTCACCAAATAGTAATTGGAGTCGCAGTTGGCTCCTCGATAGGATCGAACATCTAGGACATTAGAAGCCCATCTCTTGCTGATCAGTACGTGGTCCATCTGATTCACGGTGTATTCACCTGGCGACTTCCAGGTCTGCTTATGGATTCGTTGATGAGGAAAGCATGTAGAGCTTATTACCAGGTTTCTGCCGCTCGTGAAGTCGATAAGTCGCTGACCGTTGTTGATGTTTTCGTCGTGGAGGCTGTGACCTCCAGTAGTTCCCCTATGCCAGCTTTCGTTTCCGGAAAATGTGACCATCACGCACAATTTTAACTGTAATCCCAATATTTTCGTGCAATACTAGGTGTCAAACCCAAGTCTCGGCGCTTTCAAAAATTTTTTATGTAAGAATAAAAAAGAAAATGAGCGAGCTTGCTCAACGGTGGGAGAATGTTAAAGCAAAATTTTACATTTTGCCTATTTTATTTGTTAATTTCATCAAATTATCTCATTTTATATTTTCAATAATTTCTTTAATTCTAAAATTAATTATGATTCATTGCCGTGATCTACGGCCAAGGGGAGGGGCGAGGTGTGGGACAAGTTGAATCACTCGAATAAAGCCCCATACACATCAAATTTTTAATAAATCGAAAATGATCCTTTACATCATAATTTCGACACAAATTTTCAAAAAGTTTTAAATTTTGACCAAGTGGATTATGGCGTGGTTATAACGCTCTGTGGCTCACTTGGTTGGCACTCTACGATGCTAGTAATCGAGAGGTCCGGAGATCGAATCTCGGCGTGATCTAGGAAATATATAGTGCTTGCAACATTATATACACTCCTCAATATGCACTGTAACGTTTACTCAAAGTAGCCTATAAACGGCTGAGTGAACGCTCCATGCCCCACAAGGGGGTACAGAGCAGAAGAAAAGAAGAAGGTTTAACAAAAACATGCTCTTAAAAAATATTGAAAATAAGCCAAATCGGACTCATCGATCCCTTACTTTCCTTACAAAAACTTGAAATTGCAACCTTTTTAGTGCTAAAATCCCCTAATTTAGGAAAAAATCAACAATCGCGCTAGCGGCTGCCCTATGACTGTTTTAATTTTACAGAACTGCCCTTACTATTAAGTTAATATCTCCATTACTTTTGTAATTTGGCAAATGATTCTCACAATATAGGAGTTAAAATAAATTTTTAAACCTCTAAAAAGCAAGGTCAAGCTGGAGACTGGGCTTTTTGAACTAGGTACATGTCCACTCGTGTGTTGGAATTCACCAGGCTCCTTATGGTATTATCTATAAAAATCCTCGTGTATAGTTTTGCAATATACATATTGGGACTAGTTTTAGCCGGTTATAGACCCACGGAAGCGATTTTTTTGTCACTAATTTTGGTCACTAATTTTGGTGCGTTGGTCGGAAGCTTCAGATTCGGGCTCAGCACCCCAAAATACATTAAGAATAAGAAAAATGCAACTTTTGCGACCAAAAATGTAAAAAAATCTCGAGATTTGTTTCATAATATGGTTGTAGGCTAAAAATGGCAAATTTATATTATCAATTGTAGTAATACCGCTCAACAGATTTAACGAGATGGCTGACGAACTAGCCAAAATGGGTGCCACTCTTGGCAGCTCTCATGCGGAGCGTGTAAGCGTCCCGATGGCAGCTGTTAAGAGTAAGATCTCCACCTACTATATAAGGACTGCTAATTCCAACTGACGAAATCTGAGGACTTGCGTTGCGTTGGAAAAGAACGTCTGAGATTCTGACTAAACCGCGTAGAGATATTGCCAAGCTTACTGCTGTTATCACGGGGCACTGGCCAATGGGGCTACACGCTGCCAGGCTGGGCATCCCCTACAACGCGCATTGCCGCAGCTGCGGTAATATAAATGAGAGGGAAACCCTGATTCACTTTCTGTGTGAATGCCCGGGACTTGCCAGAACCCGGTATAGGACGCTCGGTAGGGCTTTTCTGGGAGGCTTGGAGGATGCAGCTAATGTGAAATTAGGGGAGCTGCTGTACTTCCTAAATAACACTGGCTGGTTCAAGACACCTCCCCACTCATAAATTCATTACCTAACCTTCATCATATACTCTAGTTAAACTTCATGGAGTTTGTGGTTTCAAAACGGCGCTTTATGCGCTAATTGGGCTTTGGCTAGCCTCTGCCTAGGCCGCCACTTTTACCAACCAACCAACCAACTGGAGCCAAAGATAAATGCGTCATGAAGGGGAAATGGTGGGTCCATTATATTGGACAAAAGAGGCAGGATTTTTTTTCTTAATTTCAGGAGTTCTAGTGACAGAAAACTCTTCTGACTTGAACCATATTAAAGGATCTTTTGGTTCAAAAGATCCACAGTTATCCTTTTATATACGTCGTGAACACATTTTTCTAGTTGCAGCAGTCGTTTTTTCTACAAGAGTCAAACACTCAAAGAACTAAATAACAATGGCTCAATTTTACGTAAAAACCTTCAAGAAAAGCGACAAGTTGAACCTGAAAATCTCTTCAATATTTGTGTTAACAAAAACTCAGTAGAAACTGATATTCAGACAAATACAAACCCCCACTTGGTTGAAAGACGTTATCCGTATATCTATTAATTGCTCTGATTGCAAGATTAAGCTAATTGTAAAGTTGTGGCTCTGTCGTGCTCTGTGGCCGTGATTGTTCGGTCGCCACTCTGTGAAATAGACACTCATAGAGAAACGAGTTTCCAAACTCGGCACGACTCGTCGCAAGTTTATTATTCAGAAGAAGATGATAAGAAATATTCTTATCGTACACTCTAAAAAAAAATTATGTAAATTTACCCTGATTATAAATGGCACATGAAAACCATCTATCTACAGGGTAAAATTACAACGAAGTGTATTTTAAAAATTTACATAGCTAATGTTGTAATATACTACATCTAAAGTGGTGTAATTTTGCGTATTTGTGGAAGTATTTATATTTTAAATCTGACTCAGAATCGCGCTGTTTTGTGTAATTATTACAAACAAGAAATCACACTTTTTGGGGTTTTTTTTTACATCATTCTGTAGTAATTTTCCACACTTGAAGAAGAATTCTGATTGGAAAAACTGTTTTTTTTTGTGTTTTTGCACAGAATAAAGCGAAATTACAATATTTTCGGTACCCCATTTAGTTGATCGATTGCACACAATCGATCTCACGCCCGTACAGCCAACACATTATGCAATTTCTCGCGCAATCTGCAATGAGTCTCACGGTCCACACAACACAACACGACACAGCGAAAATTATCACAACCATACAGCATGAAGAATGACCACCGGATTATGTTAAAAAATCTGCAACTGAAAACGCTCATGATTGTCATGACAGATTGCACGAGAAATTGCATGGCACTACGTTCCACACGTCCGATCAAAAAATTGAATTGGATGATCACATACATCTTCCAGTTTATCTCGCAATCCAAAAATCTCTTCAATCGATCAGAGGATTTGTGGCGCCCATAAAACATGTCTGCACCACTAGACAGCGAAACAGCAACTGTGATATGAAAACTATACGGAAAACTTATTCATGTTTTCCAATTATTTTTGTGTAAACTTCAAAAGAACATCATAATTGGTGAAAAATTCGAAAATCATCATAATCTGTGTCTTTTTCAACAGAATGTTGTGTAAATTTTACACAAATTTTAGTGCAGCGGCTGAATGTGAATATTTCGTCGTAAATTTTACACAGAATTTGATGGAAAAGTATATAAACACTCATATTTGTGTAAGTTTACTTTCAAACATGTAATAATGCTCAAAAATATTGCGATACACAAAGAATGTGTAATTTTTGCACTGTTGTTTAATTTTACAATGCTTTTACACACATTTTACACAGAATCTGCTAGAAATTTACAATCTTTTTTTAGAGTGTAAGAATAAGTGTGGTCTGGCTGGTCGAGCGGTTAGTGCGCGCACCTTCGGTGCACAGGCTCATGAGTTCGAATCTCACCGTGTTCCATTGTGTTTTTCGAACTCACGAGCTTGTGACAGACTATGATCTAACTCAGATGTTAAACGAGTACCCATTTATGGGGATAAATAACACTGCTGAGCGTGATGCTGATCTCATTACCTCATCAAAAAAAAAAAAAGCAGATAAGATCTTGGAAATATTATGTCACTAACACATCCTGCGGCCTTAGTCCAATGTTGGATTGTCGCGCCTGTTATTTATTTATTTATTTTAAGAATAATAGAATAACAAAGCGACTAGGAAGTGGTATGGCTGACAACCGTATCACACTCCGAATTCAGTTGTCTTTGTAACGTTGATGACTACACACGGTAGTCATCAACGCACCTTGCTCCACTAGGAGTTACGGTAATCGAGAGAGAAAGTTGTGGCTCCACGATATGCTGTTCAATACCATGAACTTCAAGCTTCTTCTCCAAACGCAAAATTGGAATTTTCGGAATATTTTGTCTTCATCTTAAAATCTACAGCTGGAAAGAAGCAAGAAAAAACCCTCTACAGCCAGTTTGATGTTTGATCGTCAGTAGCGGCAGTAGTGAGTGAATACGCAAGTTTTTTTCTTGCAGACTAATAAAAATGAATGTCTTTAAAAGAACAGTTAGCCAAAGGATGTATGTATCAAAGAAAAAAATGTTTTATTTCCGGCTTTGGGGGCCCTTGTGGCTAGGGGGTCCGTGTTCCACTGAACACATCACATAGAACACCGCACGTTACGCTATTGGTGTGGATATTGGAGAACCTCAATGGGGTCCCCACGTCTCATTTCGTTAATTTATTACCAAAGAACACCTCACAAGAAGGGGAAGGGAAGAAGAAAAATTAACCAAAATATAGCTGAATTTTTGCAACATTATTAGAGACGGTCCCCAGATTATGGAAAAAAAAGCAACATGGAAAATAATTGTTTTAAGGATCATACATCAACTTAATTACATTTCTATTAATGAATGCTATTTCTTTCGCACAAATTACAATGACCTAAGATTTTCGTTAACATCATAAATACATTTTCGCTAATTTCACATTTCGCAATGTAAACAATTTAAACGAATCGTAGCAATATATGTACATACCTATAATTCATTTCATCAATAAGCCAGTAGCACCAATCTTGCCTTACCATAAAATATTATCAGCACACATAAATTTCTTTTTTGTCGGTTCAGTTTTGCTGACATAATAAGACCGCATGGAAAAGGGTTCAGTGAAAAATCAGTTTTTATTACATCTATTGGAAAATAAAATGTAGAATTGATGACTTCAGTTTTTTTTTGGAATTGTTCAGCATCAGCTGAAGTGGTTTCGCTGAACATGAATACCTGAACAGCCTATACGCTTCATAAAGGCGCGTGGTCAGCGTAATTACAATGTTGTATAACTGACATTGAACTCAGAGAGCTTAACCAGATCTTATATGATGCATATCAGTTAAAAGATTGATATTACATAAATGAACACGGTGATCGGTGAGATTTAATGTAGTTTATACTCGTATTAAATTTTAACCGTGTTGGAGATGTCAAACTGAGCTGTGGGTTGATATTTTTTAGAATTTAGGAAGCTAATACTTTCTCTAGTCTAATCTGCTCATCGAAGAGATTAATTAATATGATACACAATTACATACGAACTATAATTGACATATTCATAACGTATTAATTGATATCATAGTGAGTCATTGCACTTTGAGGGTCAGACGAAGCTGTGGGAAAATTGAAAGTTGCCACTGGTCACATTGAATTAAGGGAAATAGTTATGAAAAAGACGTAAAACAACTTATACCTAAAATGTATCTTGACATCTTGTGTATTTGATATTTGCTATCAAAAATTACGAGTATGTTTATAGCTGATATTATGAATAATAAATACGTGACCCAAGTCACGTAGACCTAATAATGTTTTCGGTGAAAATAAATAGTTGAACATTTTATTACAATGATTATGTATCTCAAGTTGTTGTTTTTTTTTCGATTTTTTTATCCCAGCCAAACCAGATTTAATTACATTCAGGAAGATTTATGTAAAACATAAGCCAAACATCCGCTGCATTAGATTTTTAGGCGTTTTTATACCCTTCGCTCATAGAGTGAAAGGGAAAAATAACTTTGTTATGAAGTTTGTAACGCATTGAAGGAAGCATCTCCGACCATATAAAAGGTAAACATATATGATCAGCATAACTTAGGGAGTCGATTGGGCGATGTCCTTCTGTCTGTCTGTCCGTCTGTTGAGACGCGTTTTACTCGAACAATTTAAAAGCGATGAATCTGAAATTTTGCACAAATGCTTCTTTTTGCTGCAGGCAGTTTGTATGTTTCTATCAGTAAAATCGGCTAAGGGGGTCATAGGGCTGCCATACAAACCCAAATCCCCAAATTAGGTTGTTCTAAGAAAAACTTTTTTATTTGTCCACCAATTTCAACCAAATGTGTTTCTGTCAGTGGCGGATTTACACATTTGCCGCTAGTAGGCTGTGTTGAATTTTGCCGCCCCTACCAAGCTATACGAGAATATTGTTGAAGGGGCGTAACCAGGATCAAGGCGTTCGAATTTTTAATCGTTTCCCACCAAATCAAATTGTGCAAAAATGTGCGGATCAGCATTGGTGTTTTGTGCCGAAAATTGCGAATTGCTTTGATTTACCTTCATTTATTCTCACTTTAATAGGTGAGTCGTGAGTGCTTTCCACTTCGTGCGTCCTGAGCATTCTTCAATCTTTTAAATGGTAGATAAATATACAGAAAAAGCGATATTTCCTTGGTTGGAGCGTTGGTTTGTTCTTCGTCTTTATAGTGTTCCGCTTTTAATGCACAATTGAGCAATACTGATAGAATCGATGGTACAATTTGTTTGAGCAAAAACGCCATCATTAAAATTGGTATTACGTATAATTACAAAATTTCAAATAAGGGTTTGGAACTTCTTGAAATTTTGCATAAATTGATTTTTCGGTTTCAAATACATTTCTATAACTTCACCTCTAAGATAGTTTTGATATCTTTAGAGAGGTTTCAAATTTAATTTTTAATTGAATATTTTAAAACACTTTTTGAAAACGGTACTAATAAATCTGCAAAGTTGCTTTAGTGTGATTGCTCTCCAACGACATGTTATTACTTTTGACATTGGTAAACTGAACAAATTTTGGGAGACCATTTTTTTAAATTAAATTAACTAACTGCAAACTTTAACTTGAGTACAAAATTATAGCTATCAGCAACAGATCTTCAAATCAACCGATGAAGAATCAAAATATGTATACAACAAAAAATGTCAATCTTCCCTCTGATATTCAGTTTTCATGCTTGAAACTCTTTTGCAAATCGGTCGTTTCAATTTTAGTATGAGGTGATAAATTTTTTGGATTAAAAACTATCAATTTATGAGATTAATTTTCTTAAGCGACAGATAGGGTATCTGTATTTTAAACATTGATTTGCCCTTTGCATATTTTATTGAACTGACAAGAAACCGGGATCAGAGTGCAAATTTAGCTATTGGTGTTTTTTTATTAAAAAAAAGGTGTCAGACCAACGGACAATAAAAAAACAGCCTGCAAGCAATTCCCTATAAGAGGCGTTTTCGCAGATTTGTCTTAAGTAATATATCGTTCCAGAGGTACAAACACATTTCACACACTGCTCTGAAAACGTATCTCATGAAAAGATACGCGCTATATCTGGAATTCGGTTTTCCACGTATTAAATGTGTAATGTGTTTAACTTAAAAAAAAAATTTGCCCCAAATTTGCCGCCCCCTTAAAATCTGCCGCCCTAGCAGTGGCGGCTCGTATACAATAATACTGGGGGTTCACAAAAAAAAAAAACTAAATACGATATCAAAGCCTCAAAATCTATTTTATACTATACGTATACTTAAGACTACCTACTTTGAATTAAAATTCTTTTATTTTAATGTCAAAGCATATTCCATACATACGTACATTCTAACTTTTTGCGAAAATGACTACTTCCTCAAGCCTGTTTCCATCCTGTTTTCCTGCATCTCCTTGTAACAGCGAAGAAAAATCTAGATTTTATAACTAAAGAATCACTGCGATTTTCACATAACAGCCAAGAAAAAAATGTTACGAATCACACACCAACATTTATTTTTTATCGTTTACTTGGCATTAAATTTTCCCACAAAATGCTTTTCAGTTCAGACAAGGCAAACCCAATCCCAGAATATTGAGCGTGAATTTGTCGTCCTTAGAAAAGTTCTTGTAAAAAAAAATCTAAAGTTAAACATAAAATCTCTAATCATTCTTATACCTATATTCTTTCATTGAAAATACTCACCCAAAATTCATACATTCGGCTCATCACCAAGTGGTGTGCTGTGCAGGCTGTGCACGACTTATTTGTGCACAAATTCTAGTGTAAATTTTGCACTATCCCCTCGCTCCGAGAACCCGTCGCATATCTGATTTTGGAGCGAGTGCACCAGTTCATAAGACTGTGCACCAACACTGTGGGTGTTGGTCGCTGGTCGAGATATAGATTCAATGCATGGCTTGGGTATATCGTATGTGCATAATGTGCGTACGCTTCTTAGTGTATAGGTTGCGTCAGGCGGTTTGTTCGTTTTTGTAAAGTGTTTTATTTAGCACATTATTTGTTGATATGGTTGTTTTATCAGGGGGTGCACGTGCACATGTGCACATATGGGCGAGCCGCCACTGCGCCCTAGGCTCCAGCCTACTCAGCCTACTGCTAAATACGCCACTGGTTTCTGCTGATGATACAAAACACATGTAAGAATGGATTAAATCTGAAAATGGCGTCATGGGGCTGCCATACAAACCTAACCCCCCCCCCCCCCCTCCCCAAATTAGGTTCTTCTGAAGGTGGCCCCAGACCGACCGGAGTGTGGCAAACATCGCACAAAAGATTGATACGAAAAACCGTGCAGCAGCAGTGCAGCAGTGTGGTTGGGCGACTCCAAGGTATCATGCCACGCTCCGGTCGGTGTGGGGCCGGCTTAAGAAAAACTTTTTTATGTGTGCACTAATTTCAACCAAATTTGACAAAAATGTGTTTCTATTGATGACACAAAACATATGCAAGAATGGATCAAATCCGACCATGGGGTCATGGGACTGCCATAAAAACCCAACCCCCACTTTGGTTCTTCCAAGAAACATTTTTACACCAATTCCACAAAACCTTGAATGCGGTTTTATCAAAGCAACAAAAGGGCTCAAAACAAATGGAATCGTACTATGGGGCCATGCTCCCGCATCCCCCAATAAAATTCTCTGAGTAAATATTTTCATTTGCCCACTTATTCTAACCAAACCCCACACAAATATTATTTTCTCAATGCAACGGAACTTTTGTGAAGACGGACGGAAAATAATTGGGGGTGGGGGGGGGGTAAATTAAGTTGACCAGACGTACAGCATTTTGCTGTACAGTACTGCATTTGGACCTGCCGTACAGCATTGGGAAATGTACAGCATTCCCCAAGCCACACAATGAAACCTGATCACTTCAAGATAAGCTCCTCGGTGAAGCCTGCGATCAATCTTGACTGCTTTTAAGGTGTAAAGTTTGACCCCTGTACCCTATATGATATTTAGTGAGATAACCGAACTTTTATGTTTCTGAAATTTAGCACACTTGTAGAGCTACTTGACTCACATTTCCTCCAAATTGCACGGTCCTACCTAATCGCGTTCGGAAGTTACGGCTGCCCAAATTGCAATTTTGAGTTTTCTAATTGAAAATTGTCCATAACTCTGAAATTCGTGAGCGAAAAGCTTTAAAATTTAGAAAACTTGCAGAGCACCGTACTGTTTATATTTGGTGATAATTAGCACCCTCGTAGAGCTACTTGACTTGACTCCAAGTTTAAGTTCGGAAGTTGCAGCTGCCCAAATCACACTTTTGTGTTTTCTAATGGAGTTTTTAAATTTGGCAGACTTGTAGAGCATCGCACTGTACATATTTTTTTAATATTTCAAGTCTCTAGCTTCCAAGATTCAAAAGTTGCAGCCATCGATCTCTCTCTCTAGTTCCTGTCAACCCCTTGTGGGGCATAGGGCATTAACCACGCCTACTCTCCACCTCGTTCTGTTTTGCGCCAACGGCGCTAGCTGCGACCATGTAAGATTTAGCGTTTTCGCTTCGCTAGTTACCGATCTTCTCCATGTGTTCCTTGGCCGCCCAATGCGGCGTCTTGCTCCGGAGTCCTGTGGATTCCAGTTTAGAGCATTTTTTTCCGACGTTTTTGGGCCCTCTTCGGAAGGTGTGACCTATCCATTGCCACTTAATCCTTTTGGTCGAAGTGCCTATCCTTTCCTGGCCAGTTATAGTAAGGAGATCCTCGTTCGAAATGATCTCCGGCCAACGAATATTAAGGATGCGCCGTAGACACTGATTAACAAAAGTTTGCAACTTATCAGTGATCTCCTTAGTCACCTTCCAGGTTGAACAGCCATATAGCAGAATGGATTTCACATTAGAATTGAAGACACGTATTTTGGTGCGTCTGGAAATATTGTTGTTTAGCCAGAAAGGAGTCAAATTGAAGAAAGCCGCCCTAGCCTTGTTTACCCGTGATTTTACATCAGCATCCGCTCCACCATCTGCTGTAACTACACTTCCGAGATAGAAAAATTCATCAACTTTTTCGACTGCCTGTCCTGAAATACAAATTTCGCTTTGCCCACCTGGATATGTGCTCAAGTCTTAGTCTTAGTCTTGGCAGCATTGATTTTCAGCCCCGCATTACGACTCGCGCAATTTAGAGCTTCTGTCATTTGAGCGACATCATCCGTATTAGTTGATAGAAGACAAATGTCGTCAGCGTAGTCAAGATGTTGAAGGTGATCGAACAATTTCCATCTGATGCCTTTGTTACGATGTAATTGGAGTGCGGAGCCGAGTAAATCACTAATGGCAACAAGGAAGAGAATATGTGACAAAATACAGCCTTGCCTCACTCCACTGTGCACCTCAAAAGGATCTGAAAGCTTGCCCTTATGCAGGACGTGACATTGGGCTCCATTGTAGGACTCCTTGATGATGGAGATTATATTATCTGGGATATTTCGTCTCCGTAAGGCATTCCAGATGTAGAGACGATCAACGCTATCGAAGGCTTTCTCAAAATCGATGAACATGAGATGTAATGGGGATCTCCATTCCGCGGATTGCTCGATGACAATACGGAGGGTGTTAATGTGGTCGCTACAGGAAAACCCTTCGCGAAAGCCAGCTTGTTCATCATTCAATGTGTCATCGATTTTGTCCTTGATTCGTCCTTAAACAATCTTAGCCATCAGCTTGGAAACAGCAGGAAGTAGGCAGATCCCACGCCAATTATTGCAATTCTTCAGGTCACCTTTCTTCGGAATCTTAATAATTACGCCCTTTTTCCACTCACTGGGAAGAGTTTCGGTTTCCCAACACTCTTGGATTAAGGGAAGGAGAATATCCGCTGAAGCGATAATATCGGCTTTTAAGAATTCAGACAGAATTCCATCAATCCCAGGGGCTTTACCGGCGTCCATTGATTTAATAGCGTCTATTAGTTCCTTTTTGGATGGTAGACCACAACTAATGCCGTCTATTCGAGGGACGTCTTCTGCTGGCAATGAAGATGGACTTGCAGGCCCGAAGGTGTTATTAAGGACCTCTAAAAAGTGTTCTCTCCATCTTTGCAGCTGTTGTTCTTCGGTAACGAGCAGAACACCTTCCTTATCTTTCACAGGATGTTCCGTTAGTAAAGATCTGCCAGTTAATGGCTTGATAAGCTTGAAGAGTGTTCCACTGTCACCGCGGATAGCCGCATCCTCTGCCTCCTTCGCAAGCGCGTTGATATTATTGCGCTTATCACGCCTAACACTCCTTTGAACGCCTTTTTGGAGCGCACGGTATTCAGCTCTGTATCGTTCCTTAGCTGAATCGTCAGCAGCTGAGTTAATCTGCTCTTTAACTCTCTTGCGTGCTGAGATAAGAGACCAAGTAGAGTCGCTAATAATTGGTCTCCTATACCGCGATCCAATCGTCCTAAAATTTCTTCGCCACACGAAATAAATGAGTCCTTAGCGACTTTCCATCTATCGTCAATTTCGGATTCTCATTTAGTGGTGGTGCTTTAGCTTTTTCGCGCAAAGTGGTGGAGAACGCACGCTTGGTTGATGGAAGTTTGAGCTTCTGCACATTATATCTAGGGCAAATATTTGCACGGTTAGGACGCTGGATTCCTGCCGTTCGTAAGCGCATTTTTGCGATGACAGCCATCGATAGATTACAGAAATCTTAAATTTCTGAAATCTATTTTCAATTTTATGTGTATAATCTTATTTCGAGTATTCATCCTTCCTATACCTTTTGTGTTAAAACATACGTTTGTATGAGCACCAGTGGCGTAGATAACTTTTCAGAAGATGGAGGGAGTCAGTGGTCTGAATTTTTTTGAGCACAGAGGAAGGGCAATAAATTAACTTTAGAACCCCTAAGATCTAAAAAGAGGCCTTTGCTTCAAGGTTTTTAAATTTTCTCTATTCTGCTTGTTTAGCTGAGATTCTGGAGGAATAAGTTTTGCACACCGAGGAAGAACCGTGAATCGTCTAAAGATTTTAAGTACGCAGAATACAATACACCTTGAGAGTAGACCTGTTCTGCTTAAATTTCAATATTGAATACCGGTTTTCTTCAGTACCCGGTAACATACCCGGTGCACCGGCCCCGGCCGGTTTTTCAACCAAGACCCAGTTTTTTCAGTACCGGGCTTTTTTCAACCATGAGCGGGTTTGGCTTGTTTTGCTATCCGTTTCCATAAGGAGAACTTTAGTGTTTCTGATATTGTACGTTATATGGTGGATGGTAGGATATGTGTCGCAAGTGTCGATAAATAGAAGAAGAAATTCTTCTTTAGAGAGCTGTTAGCGTAATGCTCCGCGGGATTGTCGTGCTCTGTGGCCGTGATCGTTCGGTCGCCACTCTGTGAAATAGACACTCATAGAGAAACGAGTTTCCAAACTCGGCACGACTCGTCGCAAGTTTATTATTCAGAAGAAGATGATAAGAAATATGTATTCTTATCGTAGAATAATAAACTAACAATGCGACTAGGAATTGGTATGGCTGACAACCGTATCACACTCCGAATTCAGTTGTCTTTGTAAGGTTGATGACTACACACGGTAGTCATCAACGCACCATGCTCCACTAGGAGTTACGGTAATCAAGAGAGAGATTAGCCGCTTTTTTTACATGAGCCGTTGTTTTTAGCATGACCCTGTTTTTTTCGACCATGAGCCGGTTAAATCGGGACTGGCCCATGGTTGAAAGAAACCGGACAAAAAATCGGGATATCTGTACTTCGAAATATTGGTACCGGTACTGATAGAACCAATGTGCCGCTGTTAGGAGCAGGCCTACTTGAAAGTTCAAACCTGAAAAGTTGTGGGGTGAACTTAAAATTGAAGGTTTGTCTACAACACCGAGCGCAAATGTTAGGAATCGTTCCCGCACTGGAGATAAATGTAGTAAAATAGGCCTCAGTGAGTGATTTGTCTGTAGCTGCAGCATACAATAATGTTCTGCAGAGCGAGGATGCAAGACGTAAAGACGAGAAAAACCTTTCTTAACTACATATCGGATAGCATGATGCAGTATTGTTACTCCAGCACAAAGCCACCTATATCAGAAAGCCGGGAATCAACAACACATGCGCATAAATCGAGCCTATGAACATGTCGTATATACGTTGCACGATGCACTAACACAAGCACAGTGCATGTAAAAAAACCGTGATTGCTCTGATAAAAATCGCGAAAACACGTGGAAAACTAACTTTTTACCGGGATTTTTTCTTTCACTGCATTATAGACACTTCAATTCACGACACATTGCACTTTTCGCGACGAAAATCGACCGGGAACCAATACTTTTCGTGTAAAGTTTGCCGCGATCCAACCCGATTTGCCTTTACCGCAATGTAACTAGTCGAGCCTATGATCTGCCGCAAAAGTATATGAGCGGGTTCTGGTTCCGGGCTTTGAAATATAGATGGCTTTGCTCCAGCATGTGCCGTAATGTTGCTCAATAAGAACCCTATTTTATCACTAGATATCCCACAATATTGATGTGCGTTATAATGCAAAATTGTCTTAGTAAATTCTACCTGATCTGTTCTTGTGGCAGTAGCACTATTTGAAAAACAGCGCTTGAAGAAATCCAAATCTCATGTACGCCAGTATACGCTTGGAATTGTCAAAATTCAAGCCAAGACACTAACAATTATGCAATTGAAAATACGGTAAAAAGGGTTAGTTCCAAAATTCCCCTGAAGATGGCATTTTGGTAAACATTATTACAAAATGTAATCAATTAATAGCACAGAACTAAAGTTATATTATATAAAAAAATATGTGTGACCAGGGCGATCAATCCCCGCTTATCAACGCCACTGTGGGAACTTTAGAGCTCCCTCTTTAGTATCAACAGAACCTTGCCATCCCAAGGTTTACCACATATTTCCGAGAATATCGGCTACTATTCCTTCTGAATTCGGTTTACGAACATATCATTTATGAAGGGAAGAATAATTAGATAATTTTATGGCATACATCATGGTGGTAGTCTCGTGTTTCTCCAAATCAGCGTGAAAGCTGCATTCCGCAAGAATGTGTACAGCATTGGGTCTTCGGAAGTCTGGTCAGCTTAGGTTAAATACAAGTCGTAGGTTCGCCCGAAAAAAACTTTTATTTCGAGGAGAGCGTAGGGTATCCAAATTTCGGCCGCGCCCGAAATTAGCCTCGAAATTAGGTCTCGTTTTCTATTATTTTCAGCCTATGTTTACATAAGTTATGTTTACATAAATTATGCTAACTGGAGAAGAAGAAGAATGTATTTTAATGAAGTGTTAATGAAGTCAATCACCTGTCGGTAATATTTATTTGGTAATATACTTGTGTCAATTAATTAGGCATAAAAAATATTAACATTATTTATTTCATTTCTGTTATCCGAATAAACCGGAATAAAGTAGATTTTTTTTTATAAAAAAATAGATGAAATCAGACATATCTAGGCACGCAGGAGCGTCCCGCGCGCCAAAGAAAAACAGAAGAAATTTGAACAAACCAAAGTGAGAAACGACTCAGACTATGTTTACACGACGGAACAATTACGAGTTTTCGGACATCTGTAGCTCGGACCCTGGTTCCTCCCGAGTGTTTAAATTCAGTTGCTTTTGTCGATCGCGCCGTCTTACGAAGTGTAAAAATTTCAAAAAGATACGATGAGAAACAGCGGAGATATACATGTAAGAGTTTGAAATCGTATTTTTTCGAATATCTTGTTCTCGTTGTTCTTGTTTTTTATTGACATGGGCTACAGCCTCGTAGAGAGCATCTCGGGATTTGCTCTCTTTTCCCATTGATAGAGTCTGTCCTGAAGGTGTGCATAGGCTATCATTTCCTCCAATCAGTGCAGTAGAAAAAAAGATACAGCGAAAAATGTGAAAAAAAAATGCATAGAGTTGCATAGAGTTTCTCTCTTAAGTTTTTTTTAATATGTTTTAAAGGAAACATTTTGCAAAATTCGGGGATAGGTCCGAAAAATGCCTATAAAAGAATCATTTAGTTTTGTGATTTGGCAGGACCTTGTAAATGTGCTTCAAAGTTTTCGTTTTAGAGCGTCTGCAAGAGCGGTGGCAAGGGGTCAAAATGTCTGTTTTGGTTCGTCTCATATACAAGTTTGTTCTTACGCCACTCTGTGAAATAGACACTCATAGAGAAACGAGTTTCCAAACTCGGCACGAATCGTCGCAAGTTTATTATAAAAAATACATTAGACTTTTCCAGCAAGTTTATTATTCAGAAGAAGATGATAAGAAATATTCTTATCGTTGATAAAAAAAAAACTAACAATGCGACTAGGAAGTGGTATGGCTGACAACCGTATCACACTCCGAATTCAGTTGTCTTTGTAACGTAGATGACTACACACGGTAGTCATCAACGCACCATGCTCCACTAGGAGTTAAGGAGGTATTACACTATCAAATAAAATTTGATCAATGACGCAAAAAGTTTGTCCCACTAGTGTAATAGCAAAATAAATGACCAAAAATGTGTTTGACCAAAAATGACTGACCATCGTGGTCATTCATTTCTGGTCAAACGTATGACCTTAGTGTAATAACAAAACACATCTTTTGTCAAATTTATTTTGCGGTTTTTGGTCATTCGGTCATTCTAAAATTACCAATTTTTTGTGTGGCTCATTGTGGTCAAACCAAATGATTCGACTGGGTGCATTTAATGATCAATATAAAAAATAACGACAATTTTATACTTTTTTGTAAACTGGATATTCAAAAATTTAAAAATGCTGGTAGACACACGTCGCTTCAGTCATTTTCTCGACTTTTTCAGGTTCTAAAAGTAATTTTTTTTTCTCAACAACTGACAACCTCTTGGCCATAGTGTCAATATTAAATTGAATTACAATTAATAATCCACGATATATAAATGAAATAATATTTTTTTCACAGAGGAAAGAAAGTACATATTTTCCATAAAAAAAAAATGTGGAAAAATTCAAAGAAGAATGGGATATATTGATTTATTTGTAAATTCGGTTTTACCTTTAGGTAACTGTTAGACTGTTAGATATTGTATCTTTACTACTACTAGATATTCGCAATAAATCGGGAACGGAGATATGAAACTAACGTTGCCATTGGCACTCTTAATGTCACGATAAACCCGTTCCCGTGCTCCTATTATTTCGTTGAGGATGGTAGCTTTTTTTAATGATTGAACGGACTCAGAATAAAATTATGACTTGAAACTAGACGCGATCCAACATATGTGTACATGGGTTTGGGGGTTCCAAACCCTTCCGAAATTTGGTCATGACGGTTGGATGAGAAATCGGGTTAATATAAAACTCGCACCGCACCTTCAAAAGAACAACGTCCAAATTTCGAGCCCGGCGTACAAGTAATCTGTAGCTAAATAGCTGACAGTGAGCAAGAGCAAAGGGATACAACATTACAAGATGTTTTTGCTGTTCCAGAGGTGCTTCTTCTCTCACAAAAATTATCACGGAATTAATTTCCGAATTTTATTATGAACCACTGGACAAAGATTGATTGTAGGGTCTCTCAGGTTAGAAATAGGACAACTGAAACTACTCCCCGGTGATTCTCAAAAATTTTTCCTAGATTGATGAGACTAAGATGCGTAGTTAATTTTCAGTAATTTTAGATGGTTGGAGGGAAAGAACCTGATTAGTGACTAAAAGTTCCAAGGGTCGTCCAACTACTATGAACCTTTGCAGGACTTTTAACGTTTTCTTTACTACAGTATAGAGCGGTGAGGAAAATCTCCAATACAAATTATACTAAAAGAAAATCGAATACTTCTTCTAATATCGAGGATCTCGGAACACGAAACACTTGATTTTGACCTTTACCTATATTACATACTAGCATGTAAGTTTAGTAAAACGTTAGGACCCTATTTTTCAAGCTACAAACGAGAAGGCGGAGAACATTTTTTGAAGGTTTAAGGATCGGATGATCCATATAACTCTCAAGATAATTTTGCAGTGCTCTTTAGTATAAGCTCAGGGACTTGTATGTACAAAATATGAGCACTGTCAGCCTTATTCCTAAAACCCCTTTTGAAATATTTTCTTGCGTACGCCCCTGCATGAAACACACAGAAAATTTGAGAAAAAAGCTGGCTGCTTCTCCAATCTGTTTCTAACATTCACGAAGCCAAACTTTCCTTTTATTCTCCCTTCGGCCACTTTTCGTCTTCGAACAAAGGCGGTCAAAGCCCGAGGTCGAGTTGCCACATTAATGATTGATGAAATAACACGAGTCCTTTTAAATAACAAGATTACGAGATTACGCCTTCAAGCGAAATTAAACTGATTTTCTATACATATAAGAAAAATGTATTAAACCAAACAAAGAAATTAAACAATACCAAATGCATACTGAATCTAAGTTAGCTTGGTATTTTTTTTTTAAACGGTCATACTAGTGTGATAGGTAAATCTGCCTTGGTCAAACAAATTACCCAAAACCCGACTGACTACGTCGTTGGCCAAACTAATTGGTCATGAACAAATAACATCCCGATGATCCTAAAACTTCCAGCAAACCAGCGCGGTAGCGGCTCACACAACACACACACACCACATGAATTAACAAGTTGGCCGTGGTGTACCGCGACGGAAAGTATTTGATTA
This sequence comes from Microchrysa polita, assembly GCA_949715475.1. NCBI lineage: Eukaryota > Metazoa > Arthropoda > Insecta > Diptera > Stratiomyidae > Microchrysa > Microchrysa polita. The sequence continues at coordinate 62,748,628 of OX454421.1, read as the reverse complement.
TTCTGACACTTACCGTTGCCACACTGCGCTGGTTTGGTGGAAGCTTAACTAGGGCGCTGGGAAACCAAACCGATTTTGACTAGACTAACGGTGTATTCTGTTGTGTTCAAACCATGTTGTTACATGATGAAGGCATTTGGAAAATCGATTTTTCAAGGAATTCTGATGAGTTAATTTTAACAAAATTTGGAAAATAGGTTTCTTCTTGTAATTCCACTCGGTTTGATCCTGCTGTGGTAGGAAAAAAGGGCACTCTTAGTTATATAGTGACTGAAAAAGAGCCTAGTCCTGATACCTATAGCTATCTCTTATTCCTGTGGTCATGAAACCACTTTGTAAAAGCAATGCTTGATAAAGTCGTTTAGTCAGGACTGAACAGGTTTTCGGGACCTTTGATAAAGGATAAAATAATTTTTTCACATGTATATGTCCTTTCTCTGGGGGTCTGGTATACATCTTGTAACGTAACTAACGAGCGTAACGTAACGTAACGTCGCAACGTCGATGAAGATCAAAAAGTCAAAAGTAGTAGACAGGGGTATTTTAAAAAGGAGAATGATGGAGCCTGGATATGAGGACAGTCTTGGGACTGCAGTAACGGGAATCGTGGAAACTTAGAAAATATGGATGTAATTTGAATCACATATTGAGTACACAGTGAGGCTTAAAGGTTTCATTAAAATTAAATTTAGATTAGGATGAATGTTAGTGCTCGAGATAGAGATGGAGTAAAGAGTTACACTCAAGTTAGGGCTTAGGTTAAAGTCAAAAAGAAATTTAGGGTAACGGATAGGGTTAAATTATTGTTAGATCGCAGTTGATGTTATTAGGGTTAAATGTAAGGATAGGGTTTGCGTTAAGGTTGAGTTTGAGATTTAGGCTTAGGCCAAGCTTAAGGTCAATGTTAGGGTTAACATTAAGTTTAATGCGATGTATAAAAATACCAAGGTCTGCTAGGTTACAGGGTGTACCAAGGTCATCAGTGCTACCAAGGTTACTAGGGGAAAGGGGAAGCAATTTGCTCCACCAAACCAGTGCGGGAGCGGTACGCAGTACGCGGTACACAGAACACACACCACACGAATTGGCAAATTTAGCGCGGTCTACCGTGGCGATAATTATTTCTGACGCGTTCCGCTGGTTTAACTCAATCACTTTTGAATATGCGTATCATTGGGACAAGATGCGAGTATTTTGGCGGAATTGTATTTATATCAATCCTTTTTGCGGCTGACGACTTTTTCTATGGAAACCTATTACAACACAGTTGTTTTTGTGAGATTAGTGATTACAGCGTTGCATACTTATATTAATTGCAGCCTAAACAGTATTGATACTGATACATTAGTCATAGAAGACTACGATATTTGGTTGGCAAAAAACCTACATCTCCATCCAGATTATGGAAAAAAAGTCCCCAGCGATTGGATGTCCGCAACCTTGAAAAAAGGGGAAAGGGGGGTATTTTTTCCGTTTTTTTTTGCGCCGGAAAAATACCCCCTTTCCCCCTTTTTTTAAAGTTGCGGACCTGTAATCGGTGGGGAATTTTTTTCCATATCCTGCAAAAATCCAGCGATGTAGGATTTTTTCCGTTCGATGGCCATATTTTGGCTTACTTTTCTTCGGATATTATCACTACGTGTAATAAATGCTATTTTAAATAATACGTTACAAATGAAAGACGAAGAAATTGAGGTTTTTGCAATTTTACTGCAGGGTTCCATCGTTGGTCCATTATATATGATGGACGACCTGCTGGCATCCCTGCAGCCCGTGTGCAAGTGTTGTGCCTACGCCGACGACCTTCTCCTCCTAGTGGAGGGTGAAACGCGGCTGGCACTTGAGGAGAAGGGCTCTCAACTCATGGAAACTGTCCATGGGTGGGGAGCCTGGGTGGGAGTTGAAGTGTCAACCCGGAAAACGGCGATGATGATGCTGAAAAGCACATTATCGTCTAACCGGCCCCCGATAGTTCGGATGGGTAGAGACTCTCTCAAGTATCGGAAGCAAGTCCGGTACTTGGGAGTGTCTTACGGTGAACGGTTGACCCTTCAACCCCACTTTGAGGGGCTGAAGGCACGTTTGCTGTGTTTGGTGGGTATGCTGAAGCGTGTTATGCGAAGAGACTGGGGATTGGGTCGACGTGCAGTCCGTCGGCTCACTGCTGGTTGCGTGTGCAACCTTCGGGGCAGGAGTTCTGATGGACTGGGCGTCATCTGCCCGTGGGTGTCGGCAGCTTAACACGCTTCAGCGTATCGGACAGTTTCAACTGCCGCCATGCAGGTATTGATGGGTGTTTCCCGTCTTGATCTGGAGGTTGTTCGACGTGGAACAGCCTTCCAGATCAGGAGGGGTCTGATGTTGCCTGAGCGTTCGCTAGTGAATGAGCAAAGTGTGTCTGGGAGATCTCAGCGGTCTGTCGTTGAGCTCCTGGATGACTGTGTCCTGTCTAGATGGCAATCTAGATGGGAACAGTCCGTCGTCGGTATAGGGTGACATTCGAGTACATCAAGGATGTCCGTGCTGCCCGAGCAAACCTAGACTTAGACTTTAATCTAAGTCTAGGTTTCCTGATCACGAGACACGGCTTCTTGAACTGGAAGCTTGTCCAGTTTGGGTTGGCCAGAGATGCCTCCTGTCGGTGCTGCGGAGTGAGCGAAGGGTATAATTATTTATCTCTTAAAACGCCTTTATAACAGTTAATTGCAGTTATTTGAATGTATGTTCAACATTTTGTACCAGAGCGTGCCTTATAAGTACGAAAAATAGGGTTTAAAGGTAGCTAGTACATGTTACTCGATATATTCGCAAATAGCCTTAGAACTGGCACCACCAACCTTCAAACCCAATTTTTTGACACTTGTAGCGTGCGCTTTGGTACAAACGTTTGAACATATGTACGTTCAGAAGACTACAATTAACTATTATAGTGACGTTCTAAGAGATACATATTTCTTTCTATTTGGTAGAGAAATTAGAAGTGAAAAGATGTGAAATTTGTTAGGTTTTTCATGAACATTATATCGGAGGTACCCTTAGTTTCCATCAGATGGTAATAATTTTTGGTGGGGAGCATAATGGGGCCTAGGCTAGGCACCACACCAAATTTGATCTGCCTGGCTTAGTTTAAAAAGAAGCTACAGGCATGCCTTTTTGAAAAATGTTAGGAGGAGTGGGGGAGGTGTCAATGGTCGGACCCATTATTATATTTGGTTCTTAGTCAATCTTCAATATTAGTCAATCTTATGACTCTAGGTCTATTGTATCAAGAGTTACAGTGCGAAAAGCAAAACTCGAAAAATCTAAATTCACTACTATACTTTTGGTATAATTTTCTAAGAAAATGTCTAGAGTATTATATATCATTATAAAGGTAATTTTATGTTCATTTCGTACTCAAGTCGTTTTGTGGTCAGACTCATAGTTTTCCAGATATTTGCAAAAAAATGGATTTTCACCCCTTTACCACCCCTCCCCCCTTAGCCCATGACGCAATTTAGGGAAACTTTTTACTGTGTATACTTGGCAGTGTATTGATAAATTTGGCATCAATTTCTGTTTCTCTTCAACGTTTGGGTTTGGGCCCTTTTTGAGCCAGTTGTACTATACTAATATACCCTATACTATCTTATGGATATAGGGTATAATTATATACATCCCGTGCTATGCAATAATTCAAATACAAGAACAAAACCAATTATTGACATCTTTCTGTTTTTGCAGCTTTGTTCGTCGGAGGATGTGCTGGATTCGGCGTAACTGCTGGTGCTCATCGACTATGGACTCATAAAGCGTATAAAGCAAAATTACCACTGAGAATTATATTGATGCTATGCTTCTGTACAGCAGGACAGGTACGTTTGATTATAATCCACATTTTCGATTCATCGGTAAATTTATGACTTTAATACATTTCGTATGTCTTTTATTTTCAGAATACCCTCTACGAGTGGGTTCGTGACCATAGAGTGCACCACAAATTTTCGGAAACTGATGCCGATCCGCACAATTCCAAACGTGGCTTCTTTTTTGCCCATGTCGGTTGGCTTATGATGCACAAACATCCGGAAGTGTTGAGGCGTGGACGACAACTCGATATGAGCGATATAATGGCCGATCCTGTCGTCCAGTTTCATCAAAAGTACTTTATTCCCTTGAAAATATTTCTGTGTTTCATCTTCCCCGTGCTGGTGCCGGTCTATTGTTTTGGCGATTCTTGGTATTGGGCCATTATGACGGAGGTGGTAATTCGATATGTGTTCAGCTTGAATTTTACATGGTCGGTGAATAGTGCAGCGCATATGTGGGGCACGAGGCCGTATGATACGTAAGTTTGACTTAAGTCTCTGCAATCATTTTAATTATAAATAAACTCACTTCCTTGCAGTCGCATTCGTCCCACTGAAAACATTGCAGTCTCAATTGTCGCGATGGGAGAAGGTTGGCACAACTATCATCATGTCTTCCCCTGGGATTACAAAGCAGCGGAATTGGGAGCCTATACGTTCAACATTACGACATTCTGGATTGATCAGTTTGCTAAAATCGGTTGGGCCTATGATTTGAAGCAGCCGTCAAAGGACCTGGTTAGGAGAACAATTGAAAAGCACGGTGATGGTACACATCCGGAATTTGGACATCACTTAAGTGAGGTTCCTATGCCGGAGGGTGAAAGACCCACAGCATCGTATTAATTGAAATTCTTTTGAATTGTCGAAAGCATTCGGCAGCATTGTTGGGTGATTTAGGTTAAACTTAGTTCCAAAGGCTATTAAGTGTTTTCCTGTGACGTTTAGGGCCACATTAAGAAATAGGCCAGTAGTTTAAAAGCGGATTTAGTTTCTAGATAAAACACAGGTCAAGTCAATTAATTATTATGTCACTTCATACTGAAAGTTGAGTCAATGTTAAGACATAGGCTTCACAAGTAGTTTATTGCTAAGAATCGTTTTGTATTTCACTCCTTAAATAATCCACCTTGTACTCGTGTACTTTAGATGTACACATTATGCAAGTACTTGTGTATTCGTACTTGTAAAATGTCGCTAATACCAAATAAAGAAAAATATTAATGATGAAAGAAATGCTGCATTTTCTTAAGTGTGCTGTGCACTGGACTGATGCTTTTCAGGCGGATTTTCTTGTTGTAAGATGTCGTGACACATACATATGTGTAATATGCTCATATTGACAAGGTCAGTTTTTGAGAGGTGACCAAAAATTACAAATTGTTGCGGTTGCCTTTATCTGGCTTTCTTCCGCGGAGTGGACAAAATGTTGAGACTAAAGTAAGTGAATTAAGAAAAAAATGAACTCGTGTGATTGTGTCAGCCTGTATGTAAAGAGTTATCTTTTCCTGTATGTTAAAATGTGGGTACATTAAGTTTGGTGACTATCTTTGGTTTTGTTTTCTAACTTTCGCCATGTTAATGAGACAGTTGTGTTGCGCTCTATTTGAGCGTCTCAGAGGTGCTATGATGCTGCAATGACCATAATGTTGGTGAGTTTGCTTGAGTGTTGGTTCCATCGTAATAACCACATACGTTTCATTCATCTTCCAATCTGAATTATGCAATATTGTAAGAAGACGCACTTTTTCATAATTACGCATTCATGCTAGCGCGATCATTGGTACGGGTACGATAGTATTACAATTGGTGGATTACCATTACTCGTACATTACTACACATTGGTTTAGTTCAATTTCATGCATGGTTTTGCGTTCATCGGAAAAGTTAATGATTTTTATTGAACAAGGTTAAGATATTGGTATGCACATCAGCATAAGGTAATTGTAGAATATTTGCGCTATACATAAATGGAGTTATAAATATATTTATAAAAATATGTATATATTGAGGATTTGAAGTGTTAACTGAAGAAAGCATATATAGCAGGAGTTAATAGTCCTTGATAGATTGTACAGTGTTCAGTGGTCGTCAAACTTATTAGCCATAAGAGTCATACCGAAGTAAAAAACCAAACATGTAGAGTAGAGGCTGATTGAAACGCCTTCGTGACTTTTGGGCGACCTTGTCAATTGTGGATAGAAGTAGAATTAATTTCACAGAATACATATTTCCGCACTCTTATCCTCCACTTCCTAGCGCAGCCCGTACCATATTATGAAAAAATACATAAAATAAGATTGAACGGGCCAACATTTTTGAACGTGCGTTACGTTATCGATCTTCTCGTGGTACAATCTTTATCGAACTTGCATGTATGCATGATCCTTTTATGGCCCTGACAAATAATCGGAGCCCACAAACTTGATCAGTGGCTGGAATAGCGATACAGATATAAAAATATAGGATTCGCTGAGTGGAGTCCTCAAGAATTATTAATTCTGTTAATAAACTGATTTTGAAAATTTTAAAAGGGATATTACCAGTAAAATGTGGATATGGATGTCGTTCGAAAAGGAATGTCCAGGAGAATGTACGTGATCAGATTTAAACGATTTTCGACTTACAGAAGGATCACCGTATATTGTTTTTTAAATCAACGTAAATGTCATTGTAATATATAATTCAGATGAAAATCAGGGTAGTATTTTACTTTGGCCTTAACAAATATTAGGGAATAAAATATCCTTTTTTTTTCATCTGAAAGATACAAGGTGCATGTAACTGGGGTATTAAATTACAAGGTTCTCTGCGGTTACGAATTGAATTATTTAGAATCCTTTCTGAGGGATCCCTAATTCCAGAAAATTACATTTTTTGGAAAGAGAATTTAAGGTTTGTGTCGAACAAAAGAGGGTACAGAGAATAGCACATTTGATAAATTTCGGGCATATTTCGTTCTTCGCCACAGTCTCAGCAACAGCATAACTATGAAACTTATTATGCAGCTTTGGAAATTTGACTTTTAGGCGTCATCGGCCGTATTTGCTCAAAAATAAATTTCCACAAAATTTAGAGTACATAATACTGTTGTTATTTAGGACGAAGTGCCCTTTTCACTTTGCAGGTAGTATTCAATATGGGTATTAAAAGACGGAATTTTGTAACGGACAGTTTTTCTGCACATACATGTCTGCGTTTGGATTTGGGATACATTTTTTCACAAATATTAATGATTTGATTATAAATTATTAAGATTTGTAAAAATCCGCCACATTCAAAAGTAGACATCTATGGTTGGTTGGTAAAAGTGGTGGCTAAGGACGAGGCAAACCAAGAGCACAAATTAGCACGAAAAGCGCCGTTTTGTGACCACAAAACTCCGTTAAGCTACTTAAAGGATATACAGGAAATATAATTTCTAGAGTTGAGACGCACCTAGAGCTATTTAGAGAGATTTAGGAAGTGAAGCAGCTCCCCTATTTTCGCCTGTAGGCGACCAAATAGCTAACATCGCAAAGTTTGGAAGGGGGATCTGGCGGGACCTGGGCATTCGCATAGAAAGTAAAACAGAGTTTTGCTTTCGTTGGCATTATCGCAACAGCGACTGTGCGAGTTGTGGAGAATACGCAGCCTGGCATCAAGGTCCCCTATTGACAAATGTACAGTAATTACCGCTGTAAGTCTAGCAATATCGGGTCTGAATCACAGAAGTTCTTTCATAAGATGGCCATAGCATGATATTACACAAGTTCTAAGGTTGCGCCAATTACGATTAGCACTCGCGAGATGTGCCTGAGTCACCAGTAGGATGACTGTCTGCCTTCATGCAAGGTTGCTCAGTCTTTCCCTACAGGTTTTCACAATCTTGGAGTATATCTCAACGGATTTCAGTGCTATGATAGCAACCTGATTACCTGAATAGACGGCTATGTTGTTGTTGTCTTTTTTGTTCCCGAGTCCGTGACATTTGCATTCATGATTGCAAACAACTCATCCTGGAAAATGCTGGCATGATCAGGGAGACGATAAGATTCAGAGATATTGAGTGTGCCACAGAAGACTCCTGCCATATGGCTTGGCGGTCCAGCGACCTGACTCTTTGAACCTGATAGCACGGCATGTTCGCATATCTCCCGTAATGCCAAGACATGCCGATCTTGCATCGTGCCTAACTTTGTTGCATTGTAAGCTCTATTAAGTACTGTATTAAGATGGTTGCTATGCATGCTTTCTTTATACGCTCTTCTATGTCTAGCTTCCAGCTAAGCTTTGGGGCTAAAACGACTCCCAGATACGTTGACATATATGTATGTGTTAACAACAATGTATTTGGGACAGCAATCCCGAAAAATGGCGCCATTGGGAAAAGACGTGCACTCGAAAAAATTTTACTCCAATAATAGGAGGAAACTTTTTTTCCTTCTTTTATAGTAGTAAATTTACACCACGATATGAACGAAAGTAATTTTACTCTTTTGTGTAAATATTTACTAAAATTGGTGTAAATCTACAAACGGTAATAAGTAAATTTGCATACATAAATAAGTAAACTTACTCTTAGACTTATGTAAATTTAAATCAAATTTGCACTGGAAAAAATGTAAATTTACACCGGCAAATATGTAAATTTACATCCGGTTTTATAATAATATTTACGGCAGCCGGTTCTTCGATGTAAATCGTCCTGGAGCTAACCGTTATTCCAAAGGCCAAGAGCTGCCACACCCCCTTCGGTTCAAGAGCAAAAAAGCGCTACAACAACAACAATAATATGATGCTCACACGAACGCACTTCGGACGGAACAGACTAACTGCACACAAAACAAGCCACTTGTGACATACAGGAAAATGCAATAAGTATTGTAACACATTCAGTTCTACACAAATGTAGGTGTAATTTTTTACACCAAAATCGTAATATTACATGAAAATATACACTGAAAATGTAAAGTTACACAAAAATAAAGTAATGACACATCTTCACACCAAATGTGGTGTAAAATTACACCAAAATAGAGTCGGCCACGGGGGCCTGCCCTGAGGACGGGTGTTTTCATTTAAATTTGGTGGGTAAAGTTTGTTGTTCAGCGTCCTCCGTTAGAATTTGTTAAGGGAAGTTCTCCACAATGCCAATAGAGGTATTGGAATTCTTGTGGATGGATCCAAAAAGGACATTTTTTTCACAGGAGAATGAGAATGAATGACATTCGAAAAAAGGCGCTTAGAAAAATAAATTTGATATATAGTTTTAAAATAGGTGCATAGTCTTACAATGATATCTTTCTTATATCCATTTTATTCTAACTCCATTTTTTGGAACAGTTTTAACTATAGGGTTAATTTTAGCTCGAAATCAGCGATTGTTGAAAAATTTATGCAAATTATACCAAAATCGAGCCAAATTGAACCCTAGTATTTTGCAGTTAAGGTATTTCTAAACTTTGTGGCTCACTTGGTTGAGTCACACTCTACGATGCTTGTAATCTAAAGGTCCGGAGATCAAATCTCAGCGTGGTCCAAAATTTCCGTACATTTGCGGATAGGAAATGTATAGTGCTTGTAACATTATATACACTCCGAAGTGATATACAATGTAACGTTGACTCGAAATCGCCTATCAACGGCACCATGCCCCACATGGGGCTAAAAGGGTACTACGCTATACGGTATTGAGAAGAGAAGAAGGCATTTGGATGAAACGAAACAAGCAGCAATTATTTTTCGCGAATCCTAACGATTCTTTTGACTACCTCAACATTTTACTTCTCTTTCGCCCCTCTAGTTTTACCTGTTTAGTGACCGATGAAAAAATTGAATGCAACAAAGCTTAGGGTTTAATTTAATATTTCTATCAGCTCCGCCAGAAAAGCCCAAGTAACAATTTCATCCCTATAATTCTTCGTAGAATATTTTCTTCAAACTATAATAGGGGCACTTTACAGGGTATAAGCACTGAATAATAGTCCAATAATGGCATTTGGCGCCGTTTTTCGATCCAATTGAACCTTATTGTAGCACTAAATTATGCTTCAAAAAAGACGTACGTCATTTGCTTTATATCATCATTTTCTGTCATTGAACGAATTCGCAAAAAAAGAAAATAGAAAAACAAAATTTCCGCAACCAGCATCGAACCAATGTCTGTTGATTGCCCGTTCTACACGCTACCACTCAGCTAACCTCACATATAGTCGGCATTGCTCGAAACACTACAAATGGTTGCTGCTACTATAGAAATGCTTGACAATTCTTTATCGACTCTTCGGCAATGCACCCTATCATACATTTATCAATAAAATAGAGTGAATTTCTGCGCAGAGATCAGCTTAATTAGTGCATTACGTGTGTTTCATACAAGATTTCAAGGTTTTCCAATGCAGAAATTGTGTATTTCAGAAAACTTCATAAGTGTCAATTCATTAAAAAATTACAAAGTCCATCCTTCTATAAAACTACGGTGAACAATTTATTGGATGACCATACGAATGTCATACTATACAAATGACACCGACTGTGCTATAGAAGAATATATGCATGTGTGTGAGTTAACTTAGAGAGACTATTGCATGTGTGTGCTGTATCATCCAATAAACACAAGAGTGGAGTATTTAAAGGGGTATCTTTTTAGGTTAACGTTTAGAGACAGTTTTATCGAAGTTTTATACCACCATCTTTAAATTTATTCCATAATGATGACAGAAGCTTTCCGGAAAATACTTTGAGGATGTTTTATCGGATCAATATATTACTTTAAGCGATGTCACACGATAAATGAATTTCGTGGTACTATATGATTGCTACAGTGTGAAGTGCTTCTTTAAAGCAAACGAATTGTTTCTTGGGAGTGAATTTTGTGCGAAATGCTGATATGCCAAGATTCGTTAGAGGACAAAAATTGTTGAAATGTATGTATAGTCAAGCGATGCTGATTAACACGATTAAAATTAAAACGTAATTTTCTTTGATGTGTATTCAATATCAATATCAAAACTTCCATTTTAACCTTTAAGTACTGATAGCGGGTCTCACAGATCCAGCGACGTCGTCAAAAAAAGGACGATCCTAGCTCTGTGGTTAACTATAGACCTATCTCTCTTCTGTTATCCTTTTCGAAACTTCTTCAAAATATTGTTTATAACTTCATTCATGAACATTTTAGTTAACTTATTAAGGATGAACAACATGGGTTCTCCAAAAACACATCCGTTGTCATCAACTTAGTTGAACTTGTTAATTTGGTATCAAAATCTTTCAATAAAAACTTTGACGTGCATGTAATCTATACTGATTTCGAAAAGAATTTGACACCGTTAATCACCAAATTCTTCTTAATAAATTAATTGCAATGGGATTCCCTTCATATCTTATTGTATAGCTCTTCTCTTATCTTAATGATCGCTCATCTAGAGCTGTTTTCCAAAATTGTACCTGTTCCGAATTTTATCCATCATCGGAGTGCCACAAGGATCCCTTCTTTTTTACTTTTCTAAAACGATCTACCATCTTGTCTTAACTGTCAGGCCCGTGCGCAGGGGGTGGTTTTGGGGGTTGAACCCCCCCCCCCCCTTCTTGAATTGAATCTATTAATACGTTTGTCAAATCAATTAATGAATTTTAGTTTCGCTAGGTTCTTCTTCTTCTTCTTTTAGCGGTGCAGAAAGGTGTGCAACCGCTGTGCATCTATGTGGATTCGAGTTATGGTTCGTCGATGCTTTCGTCCGTTATGTCAAGGGACAAAAACATAGCTGCTGCGATAGGGTTTTCCCACAGTGAGATAGGGGTTAAGTCAGTGGGCGCAGCTGGGCATTGAAACAAGTGACCCACATCGTGTGGAGCGCCAGCGCAGTTTGGACAGATGTTTTGAATGTCCGGGTTAATGCGAGAAAGGTACGAATTGAGGCGTGAACAAAAGCCCGACCGAAGTTGAGCTAATGTCACTCTGGTGGCTCTCGGGAGCCTAATCTCCTCAGGCGAAATGGGTGGAGGGCGCACTGAGAGGACTCTGTTCGCACCTAATCTCGCAATAGACCGACTCACTTCTGCAGTGTGAATCTCAGCGATGGCAGCTCGGTATGCATCATCGTCGTAAGGGTCCCTCTTGTATCCCTGGACCTCTCTCTCTAGGTCTCGCAAATCACGCCTGACATGTCGTGGTGGAGGAATTCGGTCCATGAGACTGTTGTTGGGATGATTCTCACGGTAGCAACCAACAAGATATTGTTTGGACAGTAGGAGATTGTGGTCACGTATTGGCATCAATTTTGTCTCTTGATGTAAGTGATCCTGGGCAGACATCAAGAGGCAACCTGTGGCTGTGCGTAGAGCAGCATTTTGGCAGACCTGAATTTTGGTCCAGTTTGTATCACATAAACTATGTGACCAAACTGGGGCTGCATAATCAGCAACTGCTCGACCCACCGCTTTGTATGTGACTAGCATGGTTTCTTTATCCTTGCCCCAGGTGCTACCAGCTAGTGCTTTTAGGATTTTATTCCTACTGCGCATCTTTTCACAAACGGATGCTGCGTGATGAGCTGACGTCATCATGTTCTCTAAATGGAGCCCGAGAATTTTAGGATTTGCAACAGTAGGAATTGGATTGTTGCCAATACGTACATCAACCTCCCACCGACAATCCACCGACCAGGTGGTAAGAAATGTCGCAGAAGATTTAGACGCGGAGATGGTGAGGTTTCGGCTTTGGAAGAAAGCCTGTAATCGTCCGAGATAGCGATTAATTTGGAGGCGCATTTCATCCTTATCCTCCCCGGTGGCGAGTACGGTGCAATCGTCTGCGTAGGAAATCACCTCGATTCCTTCCGGTGGTGTAGGAAGGCCGGACATGTAGATGTTGAACAGAGTGGGGGAGAGTACCCCACCCTGTGGAACACCTAATTTGATTTTCCTAAGCTTAGAACGTTTGCCACGAAACTCAGTGAAGGAATGCCGACCAGCTAGATAGTTTGCAATCCAACGGATCTCTTGAGCAGGGATATGCATATTCAGTAAGTTAGCGAGAAGCATCGAGTGATTGACATTGTCAAAAGCACTCGTTAGGTCAATTGCCACAAGAATCGTTCTGTGGCAAGGACGACTGTGGTTTAGCCCATTACGGATGCGTGTAGTGATCGCATCGAGGGCTGTGGTGGTACTATGCATTTTCCTGAAGCCGTGCTGGTGAGGTTCTAGCTTAGCATGCTTAACAAGAGTGGGGTGAATAAGGGCCTCTAGCGTCTTTGCGACAGGTGAAAGTATTGTTATGGGTCGGTAGGATTCACCGAGACCAGCGCTTTTACCCGGTTTGAGACAGGGGACAATCCGTCCTGTTTTCCAGATTTCAGGGATGACAAGCGTGGACATCGACAAGTTAAAGGCTGCCGTGAGATACTCAATGGCTGGAAGGTCGAGATGTTTCAACATGGCCATCGAAATGCCATCGGGTCCGAGGGCCTTTGAATTTTTAGCATTCTCAATGACTTTTTTAACCTGGTCCGCAGTATACGATGGTATAGTGTCAACATTTCTACTGCGAATCCGTCTTCTAATTTTACGCTTTAAGCCATCGGACTTGGGATGTTCAATAAATTGCTTATTGAACAGGCTTGCGCACTGAAGGGGTTCGCTGGTGCTCTTATGGCCAAATTTGATGGCATTATTGCCCTTTCCTTTCCTAGGATTGGATAGGGCGCGGACAGTAGACCATAGTTTACTGACACCTTCATTGAGGTTGCAGTCATTTAGGTGCTCGTTCCATTTCGCCTTCCGATAGTCTTTTACTTGTCGGTTGATTTCGGAGTTAAGCTCCTGAATTCTGGGATCACCTGGGTGAGCGCGTCTGATGTCATCTCGTTCATCGGCTAATCTGGCGGCACTGGTAGGGAAATTAGGTCGAACTTTCGGGATACGTCCAGCAGGAATAAAACGTGCCGCTGCTTTGGCAATGACGTTCCTAATATTTCTTTCGGCCTTATGAACGTTAGTTGGTGTGGGTAGCTCGGTGAACTTCGCCGACGAGTATGCTTTGAAACCCTCCCAATCGGCTTTCTTGTGATTGACAAACGTTCGCTTCTCAGACTTAGTCAGGTTTGCTGGTTTGTCAACTCTTATTATGATTGGGAGGTGATCGGACGAGAGAGCAGTGTGCGTCTCCCATCGAGTAGCACTGATTAGGCTGGGACTTACAATAGTTAAGTCAGGAGAGCTACTGCAAGTGCCTGTGACTCGAGTCGGCGAGTCTTCATTGAGTGGACAGAAATCTGAGGCGTCTAGAGATTCGGCAATAGCTATACCCCTGGCATCGTTGTTGAGGTCAGAATGCCAGAGCTCATGGTGCGCGTTAAAGTCACCAAGAATGATCCTGTGCTCTCCAGATAGGAGAGGACCAATATCGAAACGATAGCCAGAAGGGCAACTAGAGTGTGGTGGAACATATACATTAAAAATTTCGATATTAGTACTCCCTGATGAAACTGAGATGGCTTGCATTTCCGCCGTACCGTCGACATCTACATCTAATACACAGTAATGTACGGACTTGTGTATTAGGAAGGCAAGTCCACCTCCAGGGTGAGAATCATTCCTGGCGGCTGGTCTATCTTTGCGCAGTATAACGTAATTGCCATGGACGCTAAGAGACGAGTTCGAATGGAGCAAAGTCTCCTGGATAGCAGAAATCAGAATTCTGTTTACACTCATGAAGTGAGTGATCTCGGTGATTTTTTGGTGAATGCCGTTGCAGTTAAACTGCAATAAGGACAGTGGAGTGAAAACCGCTGGAGGAGGAGCAGGGGTTAAACTAGGCCTAGCATTCCTGATCATATTGTTTGGGGGTGCTGGGGGCTGAGGAGGAGGTGGAGGGCTAGGAGCAGCCCTTGGTCGCCCTGTATTTATGCATCCCGGTGCAACATATGCTGTGGAGTGCTGACCAACCCTTCTCAGGCCAGAACACCTGAGATGTACCCATTCCAAGCAACAATTACACTGTACTGACCTGGCATTCGTACCAATTCGTTGGCCGCAAACACTACAAAACCATACCTCTGGGCCTGGATTTGTTTCAATGCCGGCGCGAATTAATAAAATTGAGAGCAGCCGCGCCGAGATGTAATGCTCCCAATATGACGAAAAAACACATAACTCGAATCCACACATATACACAGACAAACACAACCTTCCTGCATCGAACCTTCAGGGCTCTTGCCAGGGAGGTATATTGGAAACTTTTGGCCGTTTCCATGTAGAAAACGGGTGTAATCCGCCCCGTAGAGGCAGTTTCCGTAGGACCACAGTTTCGCTAGGTTCATTGCCTATCGCTTTTCAAGGCTACGAGTCCCGAGCCATATTTCATAAATAATTCTTGATTCTACAACTTAGTTATAGATTTCGTGTAGCTAAACGACTGTACTTAAGATAACAAATAATAATTGTCGTTTATTATTACATATATGCTTTGCGGCCTAATTCCCTAGTTACCTAGTTACATAGAAACAGACGGACATACAGGCAGAGAAACGGACATCGCTCAATCACCCTATCACATAGTGACGAGTATTAAAAAAATGCAATATATGTAGTATTTATGAACGGGTGTACTCATTTAATTTTATTTTTTTTTTCAATGAAAACAGACATAATCGTCATGATCCCCCATTTATAAGGATTATTTCGGTTCAACTGCTTCATGATCAGCCATTCATTATTACAACGAACAAGTTTTTTACTATCATTATTATTGTTCATTGCATTTATGAACTAATTTATTGATTTGCTTTTGAAGACCGGAGCATTGATATTAATAAATTGTGCAAAACATTAATGAACATGATTCTTCAGCTGGACAAATGCTTTAAGTGTATCTTAGAAACGTTCATCATGTATGTCTGCTTGGTCTAGTAGGTAGGGTGTTGGTCTTCAAATCATAGGATCCCCGGATCGAATCCCACTGTAGGTAGGTGGTAGTTTTATGATGCTTTTCAGAGCGCACCGAGGTAAATGAAATGTCTTTAACACTTATAGAAGTCTAGGTTCACTGCTGGCATGCGTCAGATTTGTTTTATTTTAAAAATAAAAAATAAAAACCATAAAGATTCAATAATCGGAATTTATTGATTTAACAAAATCGAACTTTACTTCAACAATTCTTTGGTCGTTAGTTCTATAACTTCAGCACGTGGAATTAACCAACCGATTAATGAATTCAATAACCGATGGTTATTGTATGAATTGAAATTCTTTACCAGTATTACAATTAGTTGGTTGTTGATATAATGTACATAACATAAACTAACGATGGTGTGTTTATTATATTAATAAAGGCAATCATCGGAGACATTTTGAGGACACCGTTTATTGATTTAACGTACTTTTTCATGTATATTACGTACCGATTTGGGATGATCGCTCAGCGATCGTAGTTTTGCATCCAATTCCGAACCATATTTGCATATTTTTGTAATGGTGTTACTTTCCATGTGTCGACCATAATATGTCTGTATATAAAATATGCACGTATAGTGCTCAGAACCGATGGTTTAACTGCGATCGCTGAGCGATCATCACATGAGTCGTCTTTACGAACACGTACCTTTAGAGAATTCGCCAATATTTTTGCGAAGCAGTGCTGTTGCGAAATAGAATAAGACGAAGTGCAAGCGCAGCGAGCAGTGAGCTAATGGAAAGCAATTTGTTGGATTTAGATCTCTGGCTCTGATCCTATAGCTCGTCTGTTAACTAAGATCTCGCTGTCTGTCGCCCTTTTCACAATTCGCCAAAAAGTTGGTAGCGCTGCTTGGAAATAGGATGAAGCCAGCGCAACAAGCGGTGAGTTAATGTCAGGCAATTCGTAAGCTTTATATTTCTGACTCGTCCATACATATACTCAGACCCTGCACATCGCCCTTTACTCCGCTCAGACCTCGCTCTATCTGTCTCGCTATTCAGTATTCGCGACGTAGAGCTGTTGCGGAACAAGGTAAGTCCAGCGAGCGGTAAGCCAATGGATGACAATTCGTAAAATTTAGACCTCTGGCTCGTCCTTAAGTTTACTTAAATCCTGTGCCTTGCCCTTCGCTTCATCCAGACCTCACCATGCCTTTTGCGCTTTTCAGAATTCGCCTAAATTTGCGACGCAGTGATGGTGCTAAGGCGAGGTGCAAGCGCGGCGATCGGTAAGCCAATGGACGCCATTTCGTGAAATTTAAACCTATGACTCGTCCGTATAACCTTTAGCTCAGAATACTCTGCGCACTCAGACTCTGGCTGTCGTGCATTAGAAAAACAGCCAACATGTTTGCGACATAGACCTCGGACCTGGAACCTGGATATATGACTCTGGATTTGCTTGACAACCGAATTCCGCTAGTTTGTGTACAGCATTGGGCTTTTGGGAGTCTGGTCACCTTATAGCCTGTAGGTATATTTTAAACTTTAAATATACCTTTCAATGAAAAATTTGAATATATAAGTTAAACCCCCCCCCCCCCCCTTGGATGATTCCTGCGCACGGGCCTGTTAACTGTCAATCTCTCTTTCAGGCCGGTGATAGCAAACTTTTTTCACCTGTCACATCTATTTCTGACTGTATAGCTTTGCAATCCGATTTAGATTGCTTTACGCCTTAGTGTATATCAAATGAGTTGGATCTTAATATTTCTAAATGCTTCGTTATGGTGTATTCATTAAAATCTACTCCTTTCTCTTTTCAGTACAAAATAAACTCTATTCCTCTCCAATGTGTTTCTACGATTAGTAATCTAGGGGTTTTTTTGATTGTAAATTACGTTTTAATGATTACTACTAGTCGATTTATTAGCAAATCGTCGAAACTAGCTGGGTTCGTTTTACGGTGCTCCTCTAGTTTTCAATCTATCAATACTTGTGTAGATTAGGCGCCAAACGGCTGCGCGTCCAAAAACCGGCATCGCTTGCAGCCATTTGGCTGCTACTTAGCATCCACACTAGCAGCCAAATGGAGACAGAAAATGACATAACCAAAATTTCATTTTGGTGATTTTTTTAAATTCAATTATCAAAATCGGACTCTGCGCGTTTGTATTATTACACGGCCATTCAAGAATTATTCATTTTCACACAAAAGAACGAACAAAAGTTGGAGATAATTAAATAACAAAACTTTAGCTTTTATAGCAGTTTTCTTAAACTCAAAAAATTAAATACAGTAGGACCCCGATAATATGGACCCCGAAATTTCGGAAGCTCGATAATCCGGATTGGGGTTTGTGCCAAATTTTGTTTAAATTTTCATAAAATTCGACAATTCCATAAAGATTGTTCAAGCTTACTGCTATATAAACTTAAGAAAAGGCAAATTTCGAATAAGAAATTATTAATTGTCGTTAGAATGGTTATCGTTTTTATGATTTGAGTATCAATATTGTCCACCAAGGTGCAAATTAGTGCATTTCGAAAATTCGGACAATTCGATAATCCGGATAGGGTCCGGTCCCAATCAATCCGGAATATCGGGGCTCTACTGTAAACATCTTCTTTGAAAAAAATCACAGGTAATTAAAAAAAAAATGGAACTCTAGCCTTAGTATATCCTAACACAGGAACTTAACTTGTGATTGGGGTAAGTGTTAACATGTTAGAACTTACCCCGTGTGTTCTGTTAAAACTAACCCCAAGGCCCAATTTTTCAGAAATCACGTAGCACTATAATAAGTACGTAATTTATCAGCAAGAAATTAGAGTGTATCTATAGCTGAATAAACGCTTTTTATATAAGTTAAAGTTTCACATCTTTGAAATTTATATTAACCCTAGTTTACCGCAATAATTTTCTTACTAGTTTCATGTTATGGGGTGCAAATGCACCCCACAGTATGTATGCCCATATTTCTGCATTAACTGACTTTCAAATTTTTTTAATTTGATTTATTTCGATCGTGTATTATGTTAATTAAATAGGGAAAACAAAAATCAGATAGTGAGTGCGAATTTAGAAATACTGGAGGCAAACATGTTGAGTTTGGTTGGACGGCAGGTACTGATATTCATATTTGAATGACATGATAAATTCGAACGAGAGTCATGTTCATGAAACTTCCGTATGGTGCTCATCCAATTCACTGATTTTGCGAGAGTTATGCATCTCTTCAGATTCCTCATCATTAGCAGAACTTATTACTTGAGTTATAAAAGTGAAATAGCTTAGCCTAGATAAAAATAGCTGGCCGAAACTAATGGGCTCGAAGAGAAATTTTGTTCGCAAATTCCGAAATCCAACCCTTTTTCGAAATTTCAGTCAGCACACTCTTCTCCAATTAGTATCTCTGATCATTCGACTAAGTTTCTGTTGTTTATTTATAAAATTTAGAGAAATATGAATCAGTTTCAAATTGAAATCGTGTCAAGAACACAGCCACATTTGATGCTCCGAAGGTCATTCCGAAGAAACAAAATTTCGTACTATTATTAACTTTTTTTACGTTTTTTCTCATCTCTGATCGAAGTTTAGATATTATTATCTTTATTTCAAAATAAATATCAATTTAAAATTAAAATAAATAGTTCTGAATTTTAAAAAATTATTTGTGGTGCAAATGCACCTACGACAGAACCTATGACTTCTTTCCACAAAAAATTCGTAAAAAATAAGTTTATGCAGCTACATTTGTATAAACTTTAAAAACTAAAACAAAACTAAATTTTGTTAAGCTATTGAAAAATTGATAATGAAAACTTCAAAAATTTCGAAGTTATATTAAGTGAAACATGCGCTGGGGTGCATTTGCACCCCAAACAGTAAACTAGGGTTAAGATTGCAAATCAAAAAAATAAAAAAGCAAGAAAGATCGTTTACCTGTTCACAGGGTCGTGGAGAGAAAATCCGGGCCCGGGGGGAATGATTCCGGGCCCACCTCTTCCATACGATAATAAATTATGAATCGAAGAAAATTTTTATTTGACATATCAGTCCTCAAAAAAATTGTACAATTGTACAATTATCTCTATAATCCAGCCTCCATTCAATGCGGAACACCTCATAATCCGGCGTCCACACTGAATCGGCTCAGTGTCAGTAATCCGGATGCTTTCTAATCTAGTATAGTCCGGCATCAGTACGATAGATACTTGAAGAATGTTTTAAAGCGGCCTTCTGTGCATTCAGGTGCATTTTGATATTTAAGTTTTGAGCTAAAATTATGGGTTTTCAGAAAAATACGAATAATAGAAAAATAAATATAATAAAAAAACGATACCGGATAAACCACTTGCCAAAAAACTGACAGAAACTGAATTCATTCGTGATGCATTTTTACATACTAAACTCACAAAAAACGGGGTTGACTGGATAGTTTAAGGAGGTTTTCACAGTTACGCCAGATTACGTAATCTGCGACAAATTACGTAATCTGGGGCATAATTAAGCTACAGATTACGTAATCTGACTACTGCAAATCAAGTACACAGATCGACTTTATTTTATTCACCATTCAGTCGAGGTGAATTTTAATACATTTTTAATGACGGAATTGACTTTTTTAATGCCAAAAGTGAATATAAAATTAATTATTAATGTCAAACATTGGCAGTTTCCTTGAAATAAATAAAGATAAATCGCAAAATATAAAAATTGTATTGGAAGAAGCTTAAAGAATTTGATATCTCCCAAATTGAGGAGGACACCAATTGTGGGTACGTATAATTACGCAAATAACTATGATAAAATAAGTACATTAATTTACTACTCCAGATCCATCGAGCCCATTGCCGCAGGTGTCCAAAATTAAGCGCACGTAGTCTGCAATCTATCGAGAAAATTTCTATTCACATTCAAGGAGTGTGCGGTTTCTACTAATGAATGACGATAATAAATAATTTCTTGTATAACCACATAAATTCGATTGAAATTTCGAATCTATTCTCTCTAGTTTCAGTTCAAACTACAAATATGTTGTCTTAAAAATAAAAGAAATTATCAGAAGATGTTCAAATAAGGGTTCTTTATTGGTTTACAAACGGGTAATATCTTTCTGTTCAGAGCCTTTAATACTCAGATGTACTTGTCTCTTTGGAACGACATTTGGATGAACTTCCTTTTTTGATAATAATGTGATTGGATACCTTGAACATCCATTTACTATCATGCGGAGCGCCTATGTTTGCCAGTCCATACTTAATTACATAGCTCATTTCTGAGCATTTGGTCGACGTGTAGTGGTTCCAAATTGTCCTTAAGGGGTTTGTGGTTAATAGTTGCTTTAATCTTTTGTTTCCGTATACAATTGCAGTACGCTTAAAAATCCCGTGTAGTTCTAATTAACATGCTACATGTTTCTTGTCAGTCGGTAGTGCCTCCTCGTCGTCCAAATAATGTAGTTATGGAAAAAAGCGGGCTCGTCGGCTGCCTGAAACCATAAATTTTGTCGTACCTCAATATAAGTACATACATACAAAAAAGCATTTGTTCCTGAAAACATATTAAGTAAAGTATAGTGTGAACACTAAATTCACCACAGCTTGATTTCGTTGATTAAGTTCCACAGATTACGTAATCTGGCGTAAGTGTGAAAACCTCCTAAGAGTTTGTGTGTGTGTGTTTTTTTCATACCCGTCACTATATGAAAGGGTATATTAACTTTGTCATGAAGTTTGCAACGCACAGAAGGAGGCACTTCCTACTATATAAAGTATATATGTATATTATTGATCAGTGTGACGAGATAAATCGATTGGGTGATGTCCGTCCGTCTGTCTGTCCGCCAGTTGCAGCGCAAACTAGTCCCTCGGTTTGAAGCTATTTCTTTTTAGTGTACGCTGTGTATAACGAATGAAATCGGGCCATTGGGGTTGCCCCTGAAAATAAGGTTCTTCTAAGAAAAACTTTTTTTCTTTATGAACCAATCTAAACCAAACTTCACCCAAATGTGTTCCTAGTAATAGTAAAGACTCATTGTGGTAGAAATTGTTAACGCGAAAGAAGCCTCGGTCCCGTTTCAAGTATATTTTGAAGAAGATTCGAGAGTTGATTGGCGAATTTTAAGGAAATACAGAAGCCAAAATTATTCTAGAATATGGTTTCTTCGTTTTACGTGCATTTTTGGGTAACGAATCTTTATAAAAAGCTACTGCTTAAAGGGTTAACTTTCTAGTATGAAGTTTCTTTACTAAAATCTGCCCGTGATGAAAATAAGTATATTGTTTAATGGTCGTGCCCCTTACACAAGATACACATAAAGCGAAACTGGTAGCCTAGTAATTTTCTAGCATTTAGTTCTCCCAA
Source organism: Microchrysa polita (assembly GCA_949715475.1). Taxonomy (NCBI): domain Eukaryota; kingdom Metazoa; phylum Arthropoda; class Insecta; order Diptera; family Stratiomyidae; genus Microchrysa; species Microchrysa polita. Next base: position 62,726,530 of record OX454421.1, on the reverse strand, counting down.
GAAAAAAAAAATTGAAAAATGATTGATTCCCTTGTCCCAACGAAATAATTTAGAAAATTTCTATTCTATCGGTGAAGTAAGACTCCAACCTATATTCGAACTTTGATATGAAGGAAGCCTTGAAATTTTCGACAGTCATTCTCGATAGAATAGGATCATTCATAAATATTATTTTTTAATTCGATTTGAAGACTATACGGGTGAAATTGGCTCAAGTGTTCATTTTACCGATGAATAATAAAGGCTGTACTACACGCAAAATAGAAAGTATATAATGCAATAAACTGGGCAAATTTACTTATTTCCTTTTCTGGTTGAAGATTTTTCGAAGGTAACAGCTGTGGTCTACTCTGTACCTCAACCGTTACAAAGCTTTTAGGAAAACAAGGCGGATACAGTTCACAGTTCTAACAAATGCTTGGGAAGCTCAAATCTGTAATTTATTAGCACACTCGCAGTGGCCCAGAATGTTGGTCTTTACTCTATAAAATTTACTTTCGAAATGCACACCGGGGATTTTTTTCTTCCTATTTTACCTATTTCAAAAAAACCTTTAAATTTTTTGTTACCGAGTGCTGGTAGATAGATAGATTTAAATTAAGATTCAACAATTTAAGTGATCAACATCTGTCTGTGTGCTGGTACCTTGGAAACAATTTCATAAGCAGCAGCAGTAGGTACACAAAATAAAAATCGCTCGGGAAAGTCCTCCATGAAAAAAATTTCGCTGTACTCCTATTTTTACTTTAAACATAATAACATATGTAAAAATGGACCAAAGCCGACCATGGGGTCATGGGGCGGTCATACAAACCTAGCTCCCCAAATTAAGTTCTTCTAAGAATTTTTTTTTTTACACACCAATTTCAACCAAACTTCACACAAATGTGTTTCTATTGATGACACAAAACATATGTATAAACAGATGGAGTCGGACCATGTGGTCATGGGGCTACCATACAAACCTAGCCCCCCAAAACAAATTTTCCTAAGAAAAACTTTTTTATTTGCACACCAATTTCAATCAAACCTCAGAAAATTATATTTCTATTGATGCCACATAACAAACGTGAAAATAAATGAAATTGGACTATGGGGTCGTGGGGCTACCATACAAACTTAACCCCCAAAATTGGGTTCTTCAATAAATACTTTTTTATTTGTATACACAAATTTCAACCAAACCTCATGGAAATGTATTTTGATTGATGTTACAAAACATATGCAAAAATGAGTTATGGGATCATGGGGCTGGCATATAAACCCAACCCCCAAATTAGGTTCTTCGAAGAAAAACTTTTTTATTTGTCCACCAATTTCAACCAAATCTCATAGAAATGTGTTTTAATTGATGCCACAAACATTCGTAAAAATTGATGGAAAGGCCATGCGTTCATAGGGCTGCCATACAACCCCCCCCCCCCCCTTCCTCTTTCTGGTTCTTATAAGAAACCCACGTCCCCCGCTTCTCCCAATAAATCTTCGACACGGCACTTCTGTGAAAATTCAAAAGCATGGAAGCGGGGAGGACTGAACACAAGTCATAGGTACGCCCGAAAAAACTTTTAGCCCGAGGGGAGCGAAGGGTATCCAAATTTCGGCCGCGCCCGAAATTAGCCTCGGTCTCGTTTTTTTGTAAAAAAGTTCGAAATGCTGTATCTTGGGATCCTTTGTACCTACAAAGCTGGCGTTGAACTCAAACTAAAGAAAATTTTGTTAGCTTTTAAAGTGCAGTGGACAACTTTCTTGTGCCTTACAGGCCTTCTACATCTGCAACTTCGTTGCCAACCTAGGTTGCAGGTACCTAACTACACACTTGCAACATTCCGGCAACCACGCCATTCACGTTCTTGCAACCTGGTACTGCAACCTGCACCATGCCTACAAATCACTTATTTTCCGTTTTTTTTTTTCATTTAATTTTTTGAATTTTAACTTGAACTTTTATTTTCCTTTCTTTGTGTTTTTTTTTATCATTATCTTTATAAGTTTGTTATTCCTTTATATTTTGTATCCTTACTTTAAACATGAAATGTACCCGTTTTGTAATAATTACGTATTAAATAAATAAATATAGTCAAAGTAGAGATTTCGCAATGTTCCCGAATCCCCATCATTCCGAAGATACCTCTATCTTCGGTTCTATTGCAAAAAAAAATAGTTCTAGTTCTCTTGCAGTTGTGATTTAATATTACGCAAAACTTTTTTATTTAGGTTCGTGAAATATGTTGTATGCATTTTCATTGGCGAGTTTGATACAACTGATTTAGATAATAATTAGCTTATCAAATACATAATGCATTTTATATTTCTTATACAAGATGAAATCGGCGATTGTGAAAATAAGGAAGCTACTGTCCTTTATTATTCCCTAAAAAAAAAATGAAGTTTTCAAGAAACAAAAAAAAATTTGTGTTCCTATAAATCCTATAAAATATACGCTAAGGCAATATTTGATCAACAAAGTGATGTTAAATTTATTTTCTATGCATCTCCCCTCGCTATGGTCAAGCTTTGTTTTCGTCTAAATACCTTTATCTAATATTTACCAAAAATTCAAAGTGCTTTTGCTTGTTATCGCCTCAATAAGCGAACTTGAAATAATTATACATATTTACCAAAAAGCATGAAAAATAAAGGTAAAGTGCTGTCACAGTTGTTGGTGACGCTAAAATGCATAACCAATTTATTAAAAGACCATACGAACTGGTCTGATAAACAAAAAAATATGGCCAAGTGGAAAACAATTGCTCAATTCGTTTCGTTTTCATGATGGATTTTTCATTGCTCAAATCGATTACGCAAAAACTCCATAAAAACATGTTTGTTCGTTATAATTGGCAAAAAAAAAAGTGTATGAAGTGACGAAAGGCGCCCAAAACAATGTACAAATGTACTATACTATAGATATAGAGCCTAATTTTCCAAGAAATATTTTAATTCAATTGCAATTAGAAACACTGCGAATTGTCAAAAATTAAAATAAAATTTTGTAGGATTAATTGACTCGAGTTCTCTACTTTGTATGGGATGTACTCTACTCATAATTTTGATCCGATATCCGATAGAAGTAATTTTTGATGGAGAGTATAACAGGGCCTTCTCTGTCTCCCTGGCAAGAGCCATGGAGGTTCGATGCAACGCTTCAAAACAACAATTATATTATGCATAAGGCTTATATAGAGAACTTTGGTCCTTTGGAATATGGTTCTAGTTAGTTAAGCATTTCAATAGGGTAGGGCTAATTTTTGTTGTTTCTGAATCAGTAGGGTTCCAGGAGTCTAAGAACCATTTTTTTAAGACAAATTTTGACCGGAAAGGGCACAAAAAGGACACTATTTAATCGTTGATCGGAGGTAGGTATGCGGGGTGTTGTATCAAAGGGAACCAAAACCTTACATGTCAAAGTGTCCGCAGTGCCAGAGATAAATTGAAATTACCAGCGCTATTTTGAGAGATATTGACTAAAATATGCAGAGATAACTACTAAGGATGTACAAAAGTGTAAAGACAAATGAAGCGATTGAATTCCTGTAGAATTCTACAAATATGGTCCAATTCTCCAATCCATTTTTAGTGTAACCAAATTTTCAATACAGGCGATATCAGGGACGTAGCCAGGATTTTGTTTCGGGAGGGGTCCAAATAGCGCCCCCCGTACTATTTGTTTGTTTTATATAAATTTGATGAAAACGATTTTAACCTTTAAATTTAAATTATGGTCTGTGTTATTAGGTTAATTTTAACAGGGTAGTACACCAAGAATTACTACAATATTCCATGTGTCCCGAAAGAAATTAAGGGGAAGTCCTTTTCGAATTGAACAGTGTGATTTTGTTAAATGTGTGTTACTGGAGTTCTTTTGCTAGAACGGTACAGTATTTAATAGCAAAGATTCTAAATTAAAAAGAAGGGAGGGTTTGTTAGGAGTACCGAAAGGAAGATTTATATTTATGGTTATTTCACTAGGGTCCATCGTTAGAAAAAAAATATATTAGAGCTCCAACCAGTGGTGCAACTTGGATCTTATCTTAGGAAATGGCTAAGGCCACCCATGTTACTGGAGATTTGAAGCTGCTGTCGCAAGTTGATGATGGTGCTATTTTCCAGTAATGATGCTATACGGTGGTGTTTCTATATGTGAAGTTGAATTCACAATAATTTTCGATGCAAAGAAATTTTAGATGCAAAGAAATCGATAGAGGTATATTTGATAGTGCATATTTTTTCATATTTTGTCCATAAATGCATATTTTGCATATAAATGCATAAAAGCATATTTTTCATATTTTTTTTTGCATATTCTTGCAAAATATTTGCACATTTCTATTATTCTACGAAAAAAATTATTCTTTCCAACATTTAATGGACGGAACCCAATTAAACTTCCTATGTAAAGTAAATAGAAAAAGTCGAAAAGTATTAAGTGGTGCTCACACAAACGCGGCATGAATTTTTCGGCGCGAATTCGCGGCGAATTTTCGGTGTTCACATCCGCGCGGCGCGAATAATTCGCTGGTTACTGTCAGTTCACAGCTAATATCATATTGTTACCCTAGAAAAGATATTAGAATACAGTAGACGTTCCAAAACCAGAAATTCAGTTTTGGCCAATGCTAATTTTTTAAATTGAGGCAAAAAAGTGCTCTGTGAGATATTGTAAAACTGATCGTGTTAAGGTTTTATGTAAATTCGTTGATCTATTCATTTTCCTGATTGAGGAAAAGATTATTCAAACTGGACCGCAATACAGATTCAGAAACGGAATTTCTGGTAGCAAATTATCGACATCATTATTTACCTTATGTAACAAGATAAATTTTATCGTTTAAAACGGGATTAAAACATAAGAATTGTGTAATCAAACTTCTTAAGTTTGAAAATTAGAACAGTTTATTCTAACTTTAGAGCGGCTAGTGTGTCTAACGGGCTTTTATAGTTTCCAAGCTACTCTAACTTCCACGTGTTCTAATTTTCGAGCGGATACTGTATAATGAAAGCACTTGGACATAATAGAGAATAACGGCAGCAACAACAACAATATCGGAAACAGAACTCCTTATGAGAACGGATAGCAGAACACGCCAAATTTTTTGTAATTTTTTGCAATACATTTTAGTTATTCCTTGTCGATCAAAGATTATGTTAATAAAAATAATTTTTTATTGAAAAAAGTGTTATTTATAAGTGCATAGTTTTTAATTTTAAGGTCATATTTTACTATTTTAAGGGCATCTTTTAAAATTTTAACAGCATATTTTAGGCGCCTAAAATGATGTTTTTTAGGGCATATTTTGGTTGCCCTAGCTAATGTTATACTCGAAATACGCATTGGGACTTTGTTTTGTTTTCATGGAAACTCAATTTTGAATCACTCTTTTCAGCATTGTGGTTGACGAGGGAGTGTTTAAATGTATGTCACAACGGTCTTCAAGTTAGATCAAGGCGCGCATCCGGATTTTAGAAAAAAAGGCATGAAAAATGCAAAAAAGGAATTTATACACAAACAAAACCTGGACTGATGTTACGCTAATATCTTCCCAGGTAAAAAAAAAAACATTGGGATCACCGGCAGGCAGAACTCAAACTTGTGTATTATATTATTTTCATATTTTCCTTTCACAATTTCTCGGTCTACCCCTCCCGTTGTTGCGCCACTTTCTCCAACTAATAATAGGGCAAATTATTGATTGTGGCTGCATGTTTCACAATATTGGTCATCAGCATGATTTAAATGCCGAGTTTTCCTAAAACCAATGTGGTATAAAGTTGTATTTGGCTCGCATTTAAGGTCTTGATACTTTCCAAGAGCATATAGTTCGTCGATTGATCCATAATACACCACCGTCAAAATTATATAGTTTAAGCTTACTGAATTCGGAATGTGGCGAGGCTACAATGGATGTTTTTCTATCTGCGGTTGTTTTTTTATTAAGGAATCGTAGGAAGAAATGTGGGATTCGAACTTAAGTTCGTGGCATTTGGGCTGGAATGGGGAGCACAGAGAGTAAAAGCAGGACATATCCACCTAAAGAGAGATGTCTGGCCACCCTATCTCATGCACATTTTCAAATGACTAATATATTAATTTAGCCATAGGTGTAAGCTGGAAATCTATGGAACTATGTTGCACTCTGGATTTTCAGCAATGCTCAGGCTAAACTATTGTTCATCGCGTTCTGAAATTATTTCTCAGCAACATTTAGGACCTCAGCAGCGGAAAGTTCAAAACACCAAACTCTTAGGCAAATTAGGATAAATAATAACGAGAATTCTGTACCGAATGCGAATAGTAATTTTCTACACATGTAGTGTTCAGCCGCATCACTGCTAGCGGCACTTTCAACTATAGTTAACAGTTTGAAAATATTGATTAAGTTCTGAAATCGACTGCTATTTAAGTGAATGAGTAATGATGTCTGAAAAATAGCGGAGCTAAGAAGACGTCAATCTTATTGAAAATTATGTTATCAAAACGCTGACTCCGATTATTTCTGCAAACATTTCGGGAGGGGTCCGGACCCCCTGGACCCCTCCCTTGGCTACGTGCCTGGGCGATATCCCTGAAAAATTCCGCCATTGGATCATTTTTCCGATATTCAAAAAAGATGATTTAAACGAACTATCCTGCTATCGAGCTATCTCATTATACTCTTCGCCCAAAGAGTGAAAGGGTATATTAACTTTGTCATGAAGTTTGTAACGCATTGAAGGAAGCATGTCCGAGCATATAAAAAGTATACATATATGCTCAGCTTGACTTGGGAAGTCGATTGGGCGATATCCGTCTATCTGTCCGTCTGTTGCGACGCGTTTTACTCGGCCAATTTAAAAGCTATGAAGCTGAAATTTGGCACAAATGCTTCTTTTTGCTGCAGGCAGTTTGTATGTTAGAATCGGTAAAATCGGACAATGGGGTCATGGGGCTGCCATACAAACCCAACTACCCAAATTAGGTTCTTCTAAGAAAAACTTTTTATTTGTGCACCAATTTCAAACAAGTTTTACACAAATGTGTTTCTATTGATAACACAAAACATATGTAAGACTGGATCATGGGGCTGCCGTACAAATCTAACCCTCCAATTAGGTTCTTCTAAGAAAAACTTTTTTATTTGTGCACCCATTTTAACCAAATTTCACACAAATGTGTTTCCGTTTCTAACACAGACTATATGTAAGAATGGATCAAATCGGACCATGAGGTCATGGGGCTGCCATACAAACCCAACTCCCCATTTTGGTTCTTCTAAGAAACGTTTTTTACACCAATTTCACAAAACCTTGAATTGATGTGTCAAAGCAACAAAAAAGGTCAAAATAAATGGAATCGTACAATGGGGCCATGCTCCCGCATCGCCCAAGAAAATTTTCTAAGTAAATATTTTTATTTACCCGCTTATTCCAACCAAACCCCACAAATATTGTTTTGTCGACGCAACGGAACTTTTGTGAAGACAGTAGGAAAAGAATAGGGGGATGGGGATTAAAAACAAATCGTAGGTACACCGGAAAAAAACTTTTAGCCCGAGGGAAGCGAAGGGTATCCAAATTTCGGCCGCGCCCGAAATTAGTCTCGGTCTCGTTTTTTAATACTTTCGGCATATTTTTTTTTTCTCAATTTCGGCCGTTTTTATCTTGATTCTAGGGAACATATTGTTGTGCATTTTTCTTTCGACTTTAAAGTGGCATTTGACACCGTTGACCGTCTTTCCCTATTCTACAAATTGTAAAATAGCAATTTACAATAAGGGCATTAGGTGGCCCAGTGGTAGAGATGTCGCACTCTACCTCTGAGTTGCCGGAGCGTGGGTTCTAATCCCACTGTGGCCATGGATGTTTGTGTTATCCCCCTCTCTATCCATTACCCTAATTTCGCTTCTGCCAAGGCTATGCTCGCATTAAAGGGTTATCCCCTAAAGCCTTGTCATTGACATACAAAAAAAAAAAAACAAACAAAATAGCGGGATGCTTTTGAAGTTCGAAAATATTATCGAACACTTTTAAGAAAACTCTAATGCCGCGATTTGGAATGGAAGAGATTTTTCTACGCCATTTAGCGAGTCAGAATCGCGAAATATAAGGATTGCAGAGATATCGACGGATTTCCGAAGTAGTACGAAGTTGATTGTGAAATTGCTGTGACCAACATCTAGGTTGACGGTTATCTCTGACACAATGTGCACTGATCGGGGAATAGCGTCCAATGACACCTTTAGGCAATTTTAAGGCGAGTCCGGCGACACCTCAATCGTTCCGTTCTGCCAAAGGATTGCGGAGATATCGATGGATTTCCGAAGTAGTACGAAGTTGATTATGAAATTGCTGTGACAACATCCAGCATATGTACGTAAAAACGCAGTCACCTTGAATACAATTTATATCGGAGATATCGACGGATTTCCGACCACCCTGTGCTCTGATCGAATACAATTTATTGGAGTTACACTGTATTTGATCCAATGACAACTGAATATTCCCAGTAAATTCAAATGTTGTCGATGAAAATGTGATTGCCAAAGGTGACTCTCATACAAAATGGAATTTCGATTAAAAGGGGGGCACTTAGGGACATGAAATAATATAGTTTACGACCGATTCCCATACCTACCAAGAATACACAAATTTCATAAAAATCGGTCCAGTCGTTTCGGAGGAGTTTGGAAACAAACTTTTTGAGGAGAATTTTATATATGTATAGATATAGCAATTATAATAATCGAATCAGTGGCGCAACCACGGGAGGGGCTAAGGGGGCTAAAGCACCTCCCAGACCCAATAAAATATGATGCAATACATTTCGATTCAAATTTTATAAAAAATATGAAAAGCGTGGTTTTGGAGCATAGGTTACTTGCCACTGTCGGTGTGGAGGTTGCAATACCAGAATTTTAGAAACATATGTAGTGTATGGCAATGACAACTGCCAACTGTCACTTTGACTCACTAGAGGCGCACTTGATGTTGGAGAGATAGACGCCGTGCATTTTGATATCACCGAACACTCTTCTTCTAATTGTGGACATGTCGCGACGCGTCTTATAATCGCTTGTATTTGCCATCAAATTAAAGTCGTATTTATTGTATACCGAGTCCTTTTCATTATCGTAGTGTAGTGACGCGTACGATTTGTAGGAGTTAATATCGCGCCACACCGGCGCCCCTACACATCGTTGTGCAAAAAAAGAAGACACACTGGTCTGAAGTAACATTTGTAAAAGAAAAAATTCTTTAACTCAATTCAATTGTTGCATCCTTCGATCTTATATCGCCAGTCGCCATCGTATCAACTCACATCCGAAATCAATTGTTTCTTTGTAAAATACAGTCCTATAAGAGCTTCCATTGCTATCTTGCCTGAGAAGATAAGGTTGCCTACAGCCATTGCCCAACTTCGATCCGGTTTTGGTTTGTCACTAAATTTTTATTTTTTTGTTGTATATTTTTACTAATTTTGCTCTGATTGCGGTCAATGAATCCGTAACTTGACAAAGTGTTATTTCTTTAACATGTGACGCAGCGAAACATTTTACATCGAAAAAAAAACCTGAATGCAACGGCACTACTGCATATTGCTATATGAAAAAAAGCACCGTCCCCTAACTTGCGGCAGTAACATCAATGTTGTGAATTTTATTAGTAATGTGGGTGAATTTAGCCCCCTCCAGGACAAAATCCTGGTTGCGCCACTGAATCGAATACATAATAAATAGTAATTAAATCAATGTTGTTGTTGTTGTAGCGGCGTAGGTAAGGGGGGGGGGGGGGAAATAGTGTCATTCGTAAATGGTTGGCATCCTCTCCTCAAGTTCGAGGCCTAAGAAGATTGCTACCTCAATGGGATTTTCCCAAAGCGTTGGTGCGGCAGTACAATTGAAAAGGTGGTCCACGTCCACGGTGTGCGGGCTGGCTCCACACGCTAGACAAATGTCTGCAATGGCGTTGCCGATGCGAGACCAAAATGAATTAAGTCTGTAGCATCATCCAGAGCGAAGCGGAGTCAAGGTGGTACGTGTGGCTCTAGGTAGCTGTAGTTATTATTATTATTATTATTATGTTTATTTACAATATAATGTAATTACAAAGTAAATAATATACAATGGAAGCACTGGCAGCTGGGGCCTTTGGCTCGGACTTAAAATTTATGTATTCTTTTATGTAACAGAATTCAAGAAATTATATTATTATACGTCAGAGATGAATAGTATGGAAAAAGGTTAAATTTTATTTGTATTGTTATTTTGATGGGTTTTAAATTATATGATGATATTTGTAAATTTAATAAATTCCATTATTTTTAAGCGGTTGGTATTAAAATTGATTGGGGAGAGTAAGAGGGATAGTTTGGATGGGAGTCCATTGGAGGTTTTGTAGTGTTGGACTGATTGACAGTCATCTAAGAGGTGGGGGATGGTAAGGTGTGCTGCCTTGCAAAAATCGCATGTAGGTTTTGGCTTCTTTAACAATAGGTGCAGATGTGTACTAACAGTATGGCCGAATCTGAGTCTCATGATTTGTACAATATGGCGTCTGGGGGATTTGGTCGGGTTAATCATTGGAGATATATGGTGGTCGAGCTCGAAGGGTCTCGGTCAATTTGTTTACATGTTGGGAGGAATGCCTAAGAGGGCAGTGGTATGATAAGGCGGTGTGATATGGAACTTTCTTAAGGCCTGAATAGACCTCGGGCAGAATGAAAATGAAATTTTTGTCCGCTGCGATTTTCTCAATGAAAATGCATGCTTACTGTCGTGGAACATGTCGGTAATGATGGGGAATTCCATAAGCTACAATCCGAATATGGTTCCAAAATTTTTCACGGACATTTTATGGATTATTTTTCGATTCACCCGTCATTAGATATTTTCCACGATGAAATGACCGGGGAATCGAAAAATAATACATCAAATGGCCGAGAAAAATTTTGGAACCATATTCGGATTGTAGCTTATGGAATTCCCCATAATTTCCGACATGTTCCACGACAGTTAGCATGCATTTTCATTGAAAAAATCGCAGCGGACAAAAATTTCATTTTCATTCCGCCCGAGGTCTATACTGCGCTTTATACGGGAAGGAGAGTAGGGGGAATTAGCATACGTATTTAGCTTTGCTTTCATTGTTTTTATGTTAAACTATCTAATTCCTGCGAAAGTTGTTGTTATTTTCCTAGATGAGTAGAGTTAAATTTCAAGAAAACTGCAGATTGGTAGGTTTCGAACAGAACTTTACCCTCTTTTAGGCACTCCTCCGATAATTGTTTGCCATCTGTAACAAGCCCTTCTCCAGGGAGAATTGAAGAAAAGCATGACAATACAGTGCGACGAGTGGTAAGCCGTTCTTGAATTTCGACTATTGCTAAAGACAGAAATGGAAAATACACTGATCGTCTGTAAAAATCTTCAGCGTTATCAGCTGGGACGTTGTTTCTGTGCGTTTGACGACCTGGCTTTTGTTGCATAGAAATTTCGAAGCCATATGTGGCGCAGAGAGATTCAACTTCATTGAAAATTTGGCTGAAGCTTGTGATCGCATTAGCTCGCATTCTCTGCAATGTTTGTAAGGCACCTTCTGCAGCAGGGACTTGCTGAGATCCATAGTTTCACGAGTTATAGGTTGACATACAGCGAAAATAGAAACGATACACCGCAACGAGAAATGGAGGAGACAAACAAGAATTATATTTGGGTTTAGCATCGAAAGCAGTTTCCGCATTATCCCATTCCCTTATCACCGACACATAGGTCAGGATGGGGCCAAGCTGGTACCAGAAACGCGTAATTGACGTGTGCCTTTCAATAAACCTTATGGGATTATATGGGATAAGTTCTCGAACTCGAGATTCGCCGTCAATAGGCTCGTCGGTAGCTTTTCGGAAGGTTTTTTTTTCGTTTCGGGATCTTCAAGAAGACTTGAATAGAATTAACAATTGCTTAGCAATGGCTGATTTTCCTGATGTCACATGCACTGGATACTGCTAAATTAAACTATGAGACTCACAATGTAAGTAAGTATAGAGTTAGAGGGGCTTTTGCAAGTTGCTTGGCGAATGACTGTGCGCCCCTGAATTTTCCTTTCATATTACTCCCACTATCATAACCTTGCCCACACATATTTCGATTTTCTATTTCTACACCCCTGAGACCCTTAACAATTGCAGCACCAAGGCCTTCCCCAGACATATCCCTAACATCAATAAACGCTAAAAATTCTTCATTCAAAGTATTTTCAAACATATCTAACACATAAGGTCAGCTGCTAAACACCACTTCTGACGGTTGTCTCTTCAGCATGGACTGTAAAGGCTCCTGCCTTGTTAACCTTAGCAACTATTTTAGCAGTAATTATATAGAGAAACACGCACTAATTATAACATTCTGAACGTTTGGACTAGTATATACATAGTGTTCTCAGATCCATTTTCAGCTAGATTTCCAGCAAAATTTGACCAGATTTGCAAGCATAGCGGAGAAGTGCCCTTAAATTTCCGTCTCTCTGTTTCGGTGCATTATATCGTTCCTCTTGTCTTAGTACAGCGCCGGAATCCTGATGACCACGAAGGGATAACCCACGCTCTCCACAGAATATTTTAATATAGTGATTTTAGTTGAAAAAATTATGAAACCCAAACTTCCATAAAAAGACTATAAATAATTGTTATAGTGACGATCTGTGGCTACTTGGTTGAGTCGCACTCTACGATGCTAGTAATCTAGAGGTCCAGAGATCGAATCTCGGCGTGGTCCAACATTTTCCGTACTTGTGCGGATAGGAAATATATAGTGCTTGCAACATTATTTACACTCCGAAATGATATGCAATGTAACGTTGCCTTGAAATTGCATATAAAAGGCTGAGTTAACGCACCACGGCTCCAAATGGGGCTAGACGGTACTGAGAAGAAGAAGTGACGATCGAACAGACAAATATTGCTTTCTATTTTAGATAGGTTCTAAAGAGAAGCAAATTATTTTTCCTTTTTCCTCTTTTCTTATAATTTTTATATTTTTTCCCACGTGAAAGGGGGGGGGGGTTTAACACCCAACGCCACTGACAGTGCGGACTTCGGTGTTGTTTACATTAATGTCTAGCCGTAGGTTGTATCCCGGTTGTACGTGGTAAAGAGGGTGGCCGAGGATTTGGGCGCTCTTCCAAGTAACGGTTGATAAGGTCGCACATGTGGGAAATATCGTTGCCGGATGTCAGGATGGTGCAATCGTCAGCGTAGGAAACCACAAAAAAACACAAACTTGTGCTTGCAAATGTCATGTGCCATCAATAGAAATACATTTGTGTGTAATTTGGTTGAAATTTGTGAACAAATAAAATAGTTTTTCTTAGAAGAACCTAATTTTGGGGGGTTAGGTTTGTATGGTAGCCCCATGACCCCATTGTCTGATTTTACCGATTCAAACATAAAAACTGCTGCAGCAAAAAGAAGCATTTGTGCAAAATTTCAGCTTCATAGTTTTAAATTTACCCGTCGCAACAGACCGAGAGACGGACAGACTGACATCGCCCAATCGACTCCCCAAGTCATGCTGATCATATACGCACCAGAGTGTACCCCCCGTTTTTTCTTGAAACACTCGTCCCTTCGGTGTGGCAAACACATTAAGGTAATTTTGGGTCTCTGATTCCAAATTTGAGGTAGCAAACAGAAAAAAAAAACTTTTTGAGGTTGCTGACCCCAGAATAATACCCGTTTCCTCGGGGAAATACTGGTCCAATCAGTGTGGCAGAAGCACTAGGGTAAAATTACTGACATTTTCCATGCAACTCCTGTAAGATTCCAACAAGGTAATGTCCCCATTTACAACGCAAGGCTGATAAAAAATTGGTTTCGAGACCAATACATGGACGTTACGAAATGACCACCATAATCGGTAGACCTAAATACATATCATCAAAAATGTTTGGGGATGATTGACAAGGAAGATTATACCGTTAGACGATAGCTTGAAGAAAATACTGTTTCTGACATACATACGTACAAATCCATAGTTAATTTCTTACCTGGCTGTCAAGTTTTCACTCTGTAGTTGATGTTTTTATCGGAGTCCATTATTCATTGAAGGATTATTATGCAATTACCAGCTGAGTCATGTATAGCTACTATGTAGATAACTATCTTATTGATAACAATTCGTCAGAATCTTTCATATGGCGTTTAGTCGATGGAATCGTCCTATAGCGATGAATTAAAAAAAAAACAACAAAAATTTTCAGACAATTTTTAATTTTCTTATTATCGAATACCAACCTAATCCTAATGAAATATTCATTTGAAATATGCTTACAGTAAATGCGATTTCCTTAATTTACATTAACTGGTACATCATCTTCGGTGTTCTTTTTGCTATCTTCCAAAGGACTTATATTTTTTGTTTCCAAATCGTCATCGTTTTCATTAACAGTTGACTTGAAAATATTACCAGATGATCCAGCAACTTCATTATTGTCTTTCAAACTAAGATCTGTCTGATCTTCATCTTGCTTCTCACGGTCAGCGGGTATTTCAATGGTCTCTGGTTCTTGTGCTCGCCTCCATGATTCCAGACATGAACTGCCGCGACCTCCACTTTGCTGTATTGAGTTGTCATTTACCTAAATAATGTACTTATGTATAATTCAGTTGAAAAATTAAATGATAGAATTGCATGAAATTTATTACAACTGCTGCTACTCCGATCATAGCCAGGACAACTGTTAAGCATAACGTAACGACCAGGACCGAATTTGTAATTAGTAATTTTACGACTTTTATGACTGTGGAAAGAATCTTAAAACAATCGGATACAATCGAAACTATAAACACAGAGCTCATTTTGAAAATTTGGAGAATAATTTTCTAATCTGAAACTTTAGTGACATTCAACTAGCTGTCATGAATCGATAGCTGCGTTTAAAAGGGTACATACATATATATATATATATATATATATATATATATTAGGAGATTTTTACACTTACCGGCAAGATTACAAGATTAGGTAATATGTGCAAATTACTTAGTTTGAGTTGTCAAATTCCATACAGTTTTAAATTTACCACACCGCAAATCAAGTAATCTGGCCAGATTAAGTACAAGTGTGAATCGATCCTTATAATTACAATTTATTAGTCCGTTTCACGATTTCGGAGAAATGTTTTCATCTGCTTCATCATCATCCTAATCCTAAACTTGTTGTTCAATGATTCGAATCTTAGAGCGAGGTAAAACTGCGACATATTCGCTATCGAAATAAAAAGAAAGGAACTGTCTGACTGTCCTAAATAGTATAGATCCAGCAGAACGGAATACACCATTTGCAACGTCTTCTTCTTCTTTTAGCGGTACAGAAAGGTGTGAACCGGTGTGTATCTATATGGAGTCGATTTATAGTTCGTCTTCGTTTTCGTTCGTAACCTCCAGGGACAAAAACGTGGCAGCTGCAATGGGATTTTCCCATAATGAGAGGGGGTTGAGATTAGTGGGTGTAGCTGGGCATTGAAACAAATGGGCCACATCGTGTGCCAGCGCAATTTGGGCATATGTTTTGTATATTTGGGTCTATGCGAGTTAGATACAAATTTAGGCGTGAGCAGAAGCCTGCTCGAAGTTGGGCTAAAGTCACTCTGGTGGCTCTCGGGAGCCTAATCTCCTCAGGCGAAATAGGTGGTGGTGGTGAGAGCGCTGAGAGGACTCTGTTCGTACCTAAACTCGCAATAGACCGACTCACGTCCTCAGTGTGAATCATAGCAATGGCAGCCCGGTAGCGTATATCGAAAACCTTGTTCAGCTCGTCCCACGTAGGTGACGAAATCGATCAGCGTTTCAAGTGCTGAAACCGTCTGAAACCCCTATAGATTTCGTCATCTGATAGTGGACGAGCTCGCATAGGATTTCGAGTACATTTTTTTATCTAAAACGGCTTGAAACCCTTGTTCAGCGTGTTTTACACGAAAAATTTACTCGAAACCCTTTTCGAGTTCGTCCACTATCAGGAGAAGAAATCGATAAGGGTTTCTAAGTACTTTGCCACTTGAAAAGCTGATCGATTTCGTCACCTACGTGGGGACGAGCTGAACAAGCATTTCGAAATACGCAGCCCGGTATGAATCTTCATCGAAAGGATCCCTTTTGTAACCCTGGACCTCTCTCTCAAGGCCACGTTTGATGTTGCGTGGAGGGGGAATTTTGTCCATAAGGTCACGGTTAGGATGATCCTCTCGATAACAACCTACTAAATATTGTTTTGTGAGTAGTCGATTGTGGTCACGTATTGGCATCAAATGTGTCTCCTGATGTAGGTGACCCTGGGCAGACATCAAAAGGCACCATGTGGCTGTGCGTAGAGCAGAATTTTGGCAGACTTGGATTTTATTCCAGTTTCTTTATCTTTGCCCCAGGTGCTGCCAGCCAGTGCTTTAAGTGCTTAAGTGAAGCCCGAGAATTTTTGGATTTGCAACAGTAGGAACTGGTTTGCTGCCAATTCGTACCCCACCGGCCACCGACAATCACCTGACCAGGTGGTAAGGAAGGTCGCAGACGATTTGAACGCTGAGATGGTTAAATTTCTGCTAAGAAAAAACGCTTCTACTCGCGCTAAATATCTATTGATATCTACGCGCATGATATCCCTATCCGCTCCCGTGGCAAGTACAGTGCAGTCATTGGCATATGAGATAACTTCAATGCCTTCCGAAGGTGTTAAGAGACCTGCCATGTAGATGTTAAACAAGATGGGAGAGAGAACCCCACCCTGAGGAACACCTAATTTGATCTTTCTGAGTTTGGAACGACTGCCTCGAAACTAGGTGAAGGATTGCTTTGCAGCTAGATAGTTGGGAATCCATCTTATCTCTTGTGTCGGAACATGCATGTTGAGGAGGTTTGCCAGAAGCATGGATTGACCTTATCAAACGCATTTGATAGGTCAATCGCCACCATAATGGTTCTATGGCATGGTGTACGCTGGTTTAGTCCGTCTCTTACACGTGTAGTGATCGCGTCCAGAGCGGTGGTCGTACTGTGCATGCGTATAAATCTGTGCTGATGGGGTTTCAGCTTCGCATGTGAAACGAGAGTGGGGTGGATGAGGGCTTCCAGCGCCTTTGCTACAGGTGACAGAATCGAAATCGGTCTGTAGGAAGTTCCTAGTTTGGCACTTTTCCCTGGTCTAAGACATGGGACTATGCGACCTTGTTTCCAGATGTCAGGGATGGCAAGCGTAGACATTGACAAGTTAAAGACTGCCGTGAGATACTCAATGGCAGGAAGGTCAAGATGTTTGAGCATGGCCATTCAAATGCTATCGGGTCCAAGGGCCTTAGAGTTTGTTGCATTCTCAATGACTCACTTGTTGGAAAATTTGGACGAACCTTTGGAATGCGCCCTGCAGGGATGAACCGTGCCGCAGTTTTGGTAATGACGCTCCTAATGTTTCGTTCGGCCTTATGTATATTGGTGGGAAGGGGAAGCGCGAAGAACTTTGATGCCGTGAATGTTTTGAAACCTTCCCAATCTGCTTTTTTTTTATTGACGAACGTTCGCTTCTCTGACTTGGTCAGGTCAGCTGGTTTGTCAATTCTGACTATGATCGGGAGGTGATCAGAGGGAAGACCAGTACGTGTTTCCCAGGAGGTCTCACTAATTAGGCTGGCGCTGACAATTGTAATGTCTGGGGAGCTAATAGAATTGTTTGCATCACGGGTTGGCGAGTCTTCATTGAGGGTACAGAAATCTGATGCGTCCAGAGATTCGGCGATAGTTTGACCCCTGGTATCGTTGTGAAGCGCGGAATGCCAGAGTTCATGATAGGCATTGAAGTCGCCAAGAATTCTGTACTCTTCATTAAGAAGAGAATCAATATTGAAATGGTAGTCTGTACAGCTAGAATGTAGTGGTATGTAGATATTAAAAATTTCAATATTGGTGCTCCCTGATGAAACTGAGATGGCTTGCAACTCCGCCGTACCGTCTGAAACTACATCTAATACTCTGTAATGTACGGACCTGTGTATTAGGAAGGCAAGTCCACCTCCAGGATGAGAATCATTCGTGGCGCCTTCTCTGTCCTTGCGTATGATGATATATTCACCTTCAGCGTTGAATGGTGAATTCGCGTGGAGCTTCATCTCTTGGATGGCTGCAATCAGAATTCTGTACTTTCTCAAGAAGCTTGTGATTTCGGAAATTTTCCCTAGGATGCCATTACAGTTGAACTGCAGTATGGACACCGGTGTAAAAGTTGCTGGCGGAGGGGCAGGTGTTAAACTGTGTCTTACATTCAAAGCAACATTATTGGGGGGAGTAGGGGGCATTGGTGGAGGGGAGGGGCCTGGTATTACCCGAGGCTGCCCAGTAAACCTACAGCCTGGTGCAACAAATGTACCTTCTATGTACTGACCAATCCCTCTCAAACCGGAGCATCTGAAATGCACCCACTCCGAACAGCAGCTACACTGAAGTGACCTGGCATTAGAACCGATACGTCGGTTGCAGACACTATACACACACTGAGATAAAAAATCCTGTAAATTCAAAAAATACGCATATGATTCAAAGAGATTCAAATATGATTTTGCTTCATATTTCTTTCCCTTTGAATCATTATTTTATTTCAAACGGATTTCCCTTTGAACTAATAAGATATTCCTTTTGAAAGTCTATCTATAATCAATTTAAATTAAAGTGATGCAGTGTCAATTTAATCAGGTCACAACCATAAATCGAACGGATTTCCTTTTAATTTAAAAGGATGGACTCTTTGTTTTAAATGCATGAACTCAAAAGAATACTTTAAATTACAGCAAAAGGAGTAATTTTCACAGGGTGTTCTTTCCCTGTGAAAATTACTCATAATTGAGTTTTGTATAACTGACCTCGCTATAGGTGTTGGCGACATTTCATTTACCTCTTTACGCTCTAAAATGCATAATAAATTACCTGCCTACAGTGGGATTCGATCCCGCGAACCTATGATGACTAACGCCCCTACCTACTACACCACACAGACTATACGGGACGACGTTTATAATTTACACCATACATTGTGACATCGCTCGACTACACTGCCGACCAACTGCGAGTGTAAACAAAAAAAAAAATCCTATTGAAAATTTGGATTTAAAGGATTTCCCATTAATTTAAAAAGAATGAATTTGAATTAAAGCGATATATATTTAAAAGGAAAGGATTATATTTAATAGGAATGTATTGTAATGAATGTAATGATTTGAAAAGGATATCGAGTTAATTTTAAGGGACGTTATTTTTCTCGGTGCATCCATACCATAACTGGGCCTTTGCTTCAATGGCGGCGCGTAGAAGAAGAATTGAAAGCAGCCGCGCCGAGATGTGCTGATCGAGACCTTCGAGGCTCTTGCCAGGTAGGCGTTTTGGCAACTCTTGGCTGTTTGTTGTAGCAAACGGGTGTGGTCCGCCCCGAATAGGCTTGGAGTTCCAATTGCAAAATGCAATATGCAATGGTTGCCAGTAGGACCGCCCATTTGGAACTTATTTGGTCACTTCAAACTAGCCGCTCATTCTTTTATTTTGGAGAAATTAAGAACATTGACGTTAGGGCGAAACGTGGTGCTGATATTGGCAGTGACCACCATCTTGTCATCGCAAAAATGCGCTTACGAACGGCAGCAATCCAGCGTCCTAACCGTGCAAATATTTGCCCTAGATATAATGTGCAGAAGCTCAAACTTCCATCAACCAAGCGTGCGTTCTCCACCGCTTTGCGCGAAAAAGCTAATGCACCACCACTAAATGAGAATCCGACAATTGACGATAGATGGAAAGTCGCTAAGGACTCATTTATTTCGTGTGGCGAAGAAATTTTAGGACGATTGGATCGCGGTAGGAGACCATTTATTAGCGACTCCACTTGGTCTCTTATCTCAGCACGCAAGAGAGTTAAAGAGCAGATCAACTCAGCTGCTGACGATTCAGCTAAGGAAAGATACAGAGCTGAATACCGTTCGCTCCAAAAAGGCGTTCAAAGGAGTGTTAGGCGTGATAAGCGCAATAATATCAACGCGCTTGCGAAGGAGGCAGAGGATGCGGCTATCCGCGGTGACAGTGGAACACTCTTCAAGCTTATCAAGCCATTAACTGGCAGATCTTTACTAACGGAACATCCTGTGAAAGATAAGGAAGGTGTTCTGCTCGTTACCGAAGAACAACAGCTGCAAAGATGGAGAGAACACTTTTTAGAGGTCCTTAATAACACCTTCGGGCCTGCAAGTGCATCTTCATTGCCAGCAGAAGACGTCCCTCGAATAGACGGCATTAGTTCTGGTCCACCATCCAAAAAGGAACTAATAGACGCTATTAAATCAATGGACGCCGGTAAAGCCCCTGGGATTGATGGAATTCCGTCTGAATTCTTGAAAGCGGATATTATCGCTTCAGCGGATATTCTCCTTCCCTTAATCCAAGAGTGTTGGGAAACCGAAACTCTTCCCAGTGAGTGGAAAAAGGGCGTAATTATTAAGATTCCGAAGAAAGGTGACCTGAAGAATTGCAATAATTGGCGTGGGATCTGCGTACTTCCTGCTGTTTCCAAGCTGATGGTTAAGATTGTTTTAGGACGAATCAAGGACAAAATCGATGACACATTGAATGATGAACAAGCTGGCTTTCGCGAAGGGTTTTCCTGTAGCGACCACATTAACACCCTCCGTATTATTATCGAGCAATCCGCGGAATGGAGATCCCCATTACATCTCATGTTCATCGATTTTGAGAAAGCCTTCGATAGCGTTGATCGTCTCTACATCTGGAATGCCTTACGGAGACGAAATATTCCAGATAAGATAATCTCCATCATCAAGGAATCCTACAATGGAGCCCAATGTCACGTCCTGCATAAGGGCAAGCTTTCAGATCCTTTTGAGGTGCACAGTGGAGTGAGGCAAGGCTGCATTTTGTCACCTATTCTCTTCCTTGTTGCCATTAGTGATGTACTCGGCTCCGCACTCCAATTACATCGTAACAAAGGTATCAGATGGAAATTGTTCGATCACCTTCAACATCTTGACTACGCTGACGACATTTGCCTTCTATCAACAAACACGGATGATGTCGCTCAAATGACAGAAGCTCTAAATTGCGCGAGTCGTAATGCGGGGCTGAAAATCAATGCTGCCAAGACTAAGTTCTTGAGCACATATCCAGGTGGGCAAAGCGAAATTTGTATTTCAGGACAGGCAGTCGAAAAAGTTGATGAATTTTGCTATCTCGGAAGTGTAGTTACAGCAGATGGTGGAGCGGATGCTGATGTAAAATCACGGGTAAACAAGGCTAGGGCGGCTTTCTTCAATTTGACTCCTTTCTGGCTAAACAATAATATTTCCAGACGCACCAAAATACGTGTCTTCAATTCTAATGTGAAATCCATTCTGCTATATGGCTGTTCAACCTGGAAGGTGACTAAAGAGATCACTGATAAGTTGCAAACTTTTGTTAATCAGTGTCTACGGCGCATCCTAAATATTCGTTGGCCGGAGATCATTTCGAACGAGGATCTCCTTACTATAACTGGCCAGGAAAGGATAGGCACTTCGATCAAAAGACTTAAGTGGCAATGGATAGGTCACACTTTCCGAAGAGGGCCCAAAAACGTCGCAAAAAAGGCTCTAAACTGGAATCCACAGGACTCCGGAGCAAGACGCCGTGTTGGGCGGCCAAGGAACACATGGAGAAGATCGGTAACTAGCGAAGCGAAAACGCTAAATCTTACATGGTCGCAGCTAGCGCCGTTGGCGCAAAACAGAACGAGGTGGAGAGTAGGCGTGGTTAATGCCCTATGCCCCACAAGGGGTTGACAGGAACTAGAGAGAGAGAGAGAAGAACATTGGCATAAAGGATTTGGCAATCCGTGCCGTGTTTAGGGTGAAAAGGCTCTACTTACAGGTAAATAAACCAAACAAGTTCCTTCTTCAATGCGTTTTTTCCTTTTTTTTTTATTATAAAGCATTTCAATTAAATTATTAAAGCGCCTCGGTATGCCTATATAAATACATGCACACACTTAAAGTAATTAAATATTTGTTTGTACTAATCATGCATAGCCTCTAGTTCAACTTTGTCTTCGTCGGG
The DNA here is from genome assembly GCA_949715475.1 of Microchrysa polita. Classification (NCBI taxonomy): domain Eukaryota; kingdom Metazoa; phylum Arthropoda; class Insecta; order Diptera; family Stratiomyidae; genus Microchrysa; species Microchrysa polita. Next base: position 62,704,434 of record OX454421.1, on the reverse strand, counting down.
AATATCTTTATCGCCGTAACCCCACACTGAGTCCTTATGTGCAAAAGCATCATTGAGAAAATGAGTTCCGTCTCCGCATCGAGCTGCCCGTCGAGCAATCATTTGTGGTGAAACGGCTTTTCCTGAAAGAAGAACCATCATTAAAATAAGTTTGTAATAAATATAGGTACACACGTACTTTCGAAAGCCCATCCAAGTTTAGCGCAAACATCTATAAACGCAGTGGTCACATTCAATTTATAGTCTCCCATTTCGCCGGTTTTATAGTCCCACGGGAAAACGTGATGATAGTTATGCCATCCCTCGCCAAGCGCTGCAATGGCCACTGGAATGTTTTCAACGGGACTAATATTTCTAGAAATTTCAAAAGAATATCATGTGTAACTGTTTGATTCCTGAAAATGTCTTTGCATACTTATCGTAGGGTCGCCTGCCCCACATATGGGCGGCACTATTTACAAAGAAGGCAATATTGAGCACTATACAAAATCGAGCGGTGAAATTGATCCAAAACGAATAAAAAATATTCTCATTCCAGAGGTAGTATGGTACAACAGTGGGTAGGGCGATTGCTAATAAGGCGAACAACGGTATGTAGTAGCGTTTTTGCCACATCACAATTCGATCTGCTTCCAGATCACTCATATCAACGGCTTTACGTTTCTCCAAAACATCCGGATGAGGGGTGAGAAATAACCATCCGATATGGGCAAAGAAGAATCCTCGTTTTGCATTATGGGGGTCAGCGTCCGTTTCCGAGTATTTGTGGTGTACACGGTGATCCAACGCCCAAGTGTAGGCATCTCGCTAAAATTATAGAGAGTATCATGATTAAAACCTTGTAGTATAGAATGCTTCGTGTTTTGCGCGAAAATGATTAGCCCTTGATTTTGTCCCAAAAATTCGACTTTAGGCTTACCTGTCCTGCAATCGTAAACAAGAACATCAGAATAATTCTAAGAGGTAATGCGGCTTTGTAAGATTTATGAGACCATAGCCTATGAGCTCCGGCGGTGGTGCCGATTCCAGTTCCAACGATGAGAACGTAGACTGAAAGAAGCAATTTTATAATATTAACCAATATGCATTTTTACAGATTTATCGATACTTACACCATAGAATAGTCAACAGCTTAGCATAAAACATTGTATATAAACCGTAGATGCAACCGGCATGTATAAAAGTTTGTGCAATAAGGTCGGGCCATCGTAAACTCGGCTGAAAGTTTGTTGACGATTCATTTATGCTGCCATTTCCATCATTTCCATCTTCAGTTTTCTCTAGGTTCGATGCTTCGGATTTGATGTCATCTTTATGATGTGATGTCCTTTGAGTTAACGTCATTGTTGTCGCCGTTGTGGCTTCAGTCAATATAGTTGCACTTGTGGGACACATCGTAATCGCAGACAATAATGAATTTTGTCGCCGTCTTTCTTTAATTTTTGATTGGATAATGGAAATTACATAATGTTGAGGGAATGTGACTAGCCCTGAAAGAAAAAGAATACAATAAATTGCAAATATATCGTATAATGGAATTAATTCAAATTTTGTAAAATTTTAATCAAAACTGCCTACGACGTAAATAAAGCAACAACAACGCATTGGTCTTTGCGATAAAACCATACAAAATAGAGGTACCTGTAGAAATAGGCTGGACATTACCGCCAGAACAGGCGATTTACCTACGCCATGGAGCCAGTGGCGTAGATAGCTTTTAGGAGAGGAGGGGAATTTCAGAATACAAATTTATGTATTTAATTCACTTCAAAATAGCAGTTTTTTGAGCAAATGTTGGTGCAAAATAGCAATTTTGCAATACGAAAAAAAAAACTGAGTCCTGAAAATATGGCATCGATAATTATGGCTTTTTGCTGTGGTGATTGAATCCACAGTATTCCAACTTTCGTACAAATTTTTGCTAGTGTGATTAAAGAGAGAGTATCAGAGCTTCATATTGGGTTAGATCAATGGTTCCCAAATTTTTAGGAGTCACGGAACACCTAGCATCGCCGCTTTTCTGGCAAGAACAGATCAAAACAGGGATTAACATAAATCATATAGTTTTATGTCCAGAAAAGGCAAATTGAAGACGAGAGCTCCTTGGGAATGCCCCCTCCTCCCCCCACGTGGATAAAGTACCTACAGCTTTTGTGTTTTTCACCCAAAATTTCCGATAACTCAGCGATTCGAAAGTAGATACTTCTACAATTTTCAAACTTGTAGGACGCCGTAGCAGCTTTATATATTTGCTATAAATTTCGAGGTCGAGTCTCTGATGCTGGTCAAATATTTTACAGTTAAGTTGATTTCCGGTAGAGTGTAGCAGAGTAAGCTTCGGAATTTTAAAACAATTTTTCGTATGGATTGTGTGCTTTTTGTTGTCAAAAGCTCTTTCTAAATTGTTCCTATTTTTAGATATCTTCACGAAACCCCAAAGAGATCTTCACGGAATGCTAGGGTTCCACGGAACTCCGTTTGTTCGTTAGTTAATTTGTTTTCTGTATAAGAAAATTATACAGTTTTGCAGCGTTTTCTCTTCATTCGCATTAGCTTTTCAATCTCCTGAAGAAATCTTTATAATCTTATGTACTGCATATTTCCCCATTGCGCTTCTGTGTATGTATGCATATTTCCCCATTGGAAATTGCGCTTCTGTGGAAAAGTACTCCGTGTTGTTTATTATTTTGAAATGTTTGAACCGAACATTAAGATTTTCGGGAAACAAAGGATGATGGTCAAAACGGTCGTTTGATGAACAGCAATGAAACGTATGTCAAATGAAAGCTTGGAACGAGTAGATTAACGTTTGTTGTTGCGATATTTAGCTAAACAGTGGGAGATCGGAGTTATGGGCGAATTAAATTTTGACAAAAAATGAAAAATCTTACTGCACTCAAATCACATTTATTGAAAAAGTATGTAACTCAGATGCTTGAAGTAAATTTTTCAATACACTTAACAGTTTTCACTATCACTGATTAAAAAATGAAAAGAAATATATTAAGTCGTTTTGAAATTATACACGTTCAAAGTCAAAAGTTATGAGTTTTTAATGTTTTTTTGTACTTTTATCTATTATTTTCTATATTGCGCAATCATTACATATAATATTTTTTATGAAATGAAATCTTTGTTTTGTAGTGAACAAATCTTCTTTACATATATTTAGTCTATTTTCAAAAGTTAAGAAGTTAATTGGCCTTAAACGAAGTAAGGTCTCGCAAAAAAATACACAATTTGACCAAAATATGTCATAACGTTGGACGTACATATATGTCGTATAAATCGGACTGTCAATGGAAACGGATGAGTAAAAAGTTTAAGGATTACAACATAGGTTGTAAATAAAATAACGTTTTTATTCTCGATCGTGGATTTAGGGATAGTATTGGTATTTTAGAAGCATATGGTTATGATGCTAATGTGCCTCCTACAAAGGAAAGGTGAGAAAGCCAATTAACCACGGAACAGGCGAATAGATCAAGACTTATAACCATATGCCGGTGGGTAGTAGAAGTTATGAACGGAAGGATGAAGCTGTTTCGTCAAACCAACTTCTTCCCCACATGTTTGACGACTTTAAAATAGGAGCTAGTCTCAAACGCTTTTCATTGTTTTCACAAGGATCGTTTGGCTCCTGAAATAATTAATGAAAACATTAATAAGCCGAATCGTCATTATCAATATGTAGAGATGAATAATAATTTTAATAGGCATCGGAGTAATTTCGTGGGTATTGAAGCAAACCTCCCATTTTTAGAAGAATTTCCTCGCTGAACAGAGGATTGTTTGAATTTGCGCGCTTTAGGGACATATCATATAAAGTTAGTTAGATCGTATGTTGCAGAGCATTTGCGGGAGGGATTTCATCATCATCATCAATGTGGCACGATAGCCCGACGTCGGGCCTTGTCCGCCTGAATCGTTGACCTCCAATTGTCGCGGTTACGTGACCTTGTCCTCCAGTTTCGGAAGCCCAGCAGCTGGTGGGCGTCTTCACCTACGGAGTTCTCCCAGCGAGCTCTCGGTCGTCCACGCAACCTCGCTCCGTCAATTCGCTGTGCGTTCATCACTTTCTTTGACATGCGATTATCGTCCATCCGTTGTACATGCCCCGCCCCGCCCATTGCAAACGTTGAAGCTTCACGATTTTCGATACTTCCAGCTCATCGTACAATTGATACAACTCATGGTTGCACCGGATACGCCATCTGTCTCGCTCGCGAACGGCCCCGAAAATTCGCCGAAGGACCTTTCGTTCGAATCGGTCTAGCAAAATTTCGGAGGCTTGGGTGAGCGTCCATGTTTCGCAGCCATAACATAGCACGGGTCGGATGATCGTTTTGTACACGCGGAGCTTCGTGTTCCTGTGCGAAAGTTTCGAATTAATTATAGGGAGGACCGAGAAATATGTCTTATTGGCTAGTTCTATCCGTCGCTTAATTTCGTCGGTTTCGTTGGCGTCCTTTGATAAGTTACAACCCAGATAGTTGAAGTTGTCTACATACTCGATATTAAGGTCCTCCACTGTGATGCTTGAAATTGCTGGCGTCCTTGTTTTCGATTGCATCATGGCCTTTGTTTTGCTTTCGTTGATATGTAGTCCAACTTCCTTTGCGGCGTTATTGAGGTTACGCAGGAGGCTTTCTGCATCACCCAACCTTCGAGACATTATGTTGATATCGTCGGCGTACGCTACTAATTGAGTCGACTTGATGAGTAGCGTTCCGCTGCTGTCCATATTCATGGCTCGAATTACATACTCCAAAGCAAGGTTGAAGAGCGTCGGCGCCAGCCCGTCGCCCTGCTTGAGTCCAGTACGAGTTTCAAATAGGTCAGTGAGTCGGTTCTGCACTCTGACCTGCGAGACGGTGTTAGTCATCGTCATCCTTGTGAGTCGCACTAACTTTGCCGGTATACCAAAATTCAGCATAATATTGTACAGTACACTCCGATCGATACTGTCGTATGCCTGCTTGAAGTCGACAAAGATTTGGTATACGTCGATGTTATATTCCCAGCACTTTTGGAGTAGTAGCTTCACTGTGAAAAGCTGATCGTTGAGCGACCAGGTCTGAAGCCGCCTTGATACTCGCCAATGATTCGTTCCGCGTACGGATTAATTCTCTTTTCAAGAATTTTAGATAATATTTTATAGGCCGTACAAACTAATGATATGCCCCTGTAATTCTTACACTTCAGCTTGTCACCCTTTTTGTGGATTGGGCAGATTATGCTTTTGCGCCAATCTTCGGGGATTTCCTCGTCGTTCCATATTTTCAGCAGTAGCACATGTATAGCGTTGGTCAGGCACGTTCCACCATGCTTCAGCAGTTCTGCTGGGATCTCGTCAGCGCCGGGCGCTTTATTATTTTGAAGCGACTGTATGGCAAGACTCACCTCCTCTACTATTGGGGGTAGAACGGGAGGGCCTGGTTCGGCTAACTGCTCAAGAGCTGGCTCCGCGGGGGATGTTGATGGTGCATTGAGGAGCTCTTCAAAATGCGAGGCCCATCGTTTGCTGACGCTTTCGATGTCGCTGATGATGTTATCATCCTTGTCCTTACATAGGCTTGTCCTGGGTTGATATCCGTTCTTGATATTATTATTTATAAGTTTGTACGCCTGTCTAATGTTCTTACTGGCTAATCTTTGGCTTATTTGCTGTAACTGCTCGTCAAAATGATTGCGTTTCTTACGTCTAATTAACCTTTTAGATACTCGCCGAAGTTCGTTGTATCTTTCTTTCTTGGCTCGGGATACGCGTTGTGTGTATTGGCGATAGGCTTCATTTTTCGCCTCAATCGAGGCCCTGCATTCGTCGTCGAACCAGTCTGCTCGTCTGCGCCGGCCGTTATAGCCCACGACCTGTTCTGCAACCCCCTTGATGCTGTCTTTTAGCTCCTCCCAGAACTCATGGATGCCTAAATTGTTGATGTCATCAAGCATGGGCGACAGTTTTTCCTCTAGTGCTGTAGTATACGCAGCCGCCGTGGCATCATCAATCAAATTGTCAACCTCGAAGATCTTGGCAGGGTTGATTCGTTAGGTGCACCGAAGAGATTCTGCACCTGTAGGTCGTCTTCACCAAATAGTGATCGGAGTCGCAGTTGGCTCCTCGATAGGATCGAACATCTAAGACATTAGAAGCCCATCTCTTGCTGATCTTTCTTTTACTTCTGTAGGGGCATGCGCATTAATGAGCCAGAGATTAGCGAAACGGGTCTTAATGCGGATCGCACACAGCCGCTCGTTGATGGGTTTGAAGCCGATAACGTGGTCCTTGAGCTGCTTATTCACGATTAAAGCTACTCCAAACTCCTTGTTGCCCTCGTCTTTACCACTCGTAAAAATGGTGTGCGAATTGAGGTCGTTAATCTCGCTTTTGAGCCATTTAGTTTCCTGGATTGCAACTATGCTCAGCTTGTATTGTTCTTCCAGATCCAGGAGGGCCCTTAAGGCCCCCGGTCTATTCAGGGAGCGTACATTCCAGGATCCGAAAGAGTAATCAGTTGTTCGTTTGCGGGGTCGTCGTTGTTTTGTATCCGTCCAATCCGAGGCTTTTGTTTCAGGTTTCTTGACTTGAAGAGTTTTTCTTAGGATGAGTTGTCGGCACATCGCTAAACCATGATAGGGTTTAATCGTTGAGTAAAGGCCATCATGGGCATGCCTCGAAGATGCTGCTTTAGTGGTTGACTTAAATGTTTTGTGTCACCTATCACGTTAAGTAACCTGAGACGCTGCAGATGTTAATACAGCACTCAGGCGCAGCGGTTACTCGGATAATGCGGGAAAGTAACGCCCCGTAGAGAAACATAGGAATTGGCCGAAGTCGTTTTCCTATGAAACCCCTCCTGCATAGCTAAGGGTCCGCAGTTATGCCACAACTGAAGAAGATATAGGAATGAGCCGGAGCCTTTCAACCTTTATCTTCCCCCTTACGGGGCGGGAGGGATTTACTATGTTGAAATGTGTAGGCATGATACACTTGAGGGTTTAAGCGAATGAAACATTACGCAGACTAATGTATGGCTTTTACGGGTTCGAATACATTCGCGGCATGTGAGAGAATGAATTTATGTTTATATTTTAATTGACAGAGAACAGCATGGGATACATTCCATTATAGAGCATTACTGCAGTTGTCTTACTGGCAAACGAACAGTGGCAAGCTGCCCCATATTCTGTCAGTTTTATAGTATGTAGTATTAGGTAGATTTGAAGAATTTAATCCTCCAGAGCAGCATTTACTAGATGTAATAATTGAATAACAATATTAATTAGCCTTTTATTACCTAATTTTAATGTTTGTTTTGTTTAAATGCAATAATTAAAAATAATATAATAATTTATTACTTCTTTTTCCGTAAAAATTCATTCTGATCGAGGATAGTATGTATGTTTTTCCCCTATGTGTGACTAATTTGACGAGCGGATGAGAAAAAAATTCGTTTGGGTTTTTATATGCTCACATAACAACCCATAACATTAATAAATGCATGTTAAGGAATACACTTTTGTATGGAGGGGGTCTTAAAATTTTTGTTGGCGAGCTCCCACGAAAAGGACTTAGCGAGAATGCAATAAGAAAGCAATATCCAAAAAATCAGCTTAATTGGAGCTTTTTTTCGCAGGTTTAGAAGCAAAAAATGAATATAGGGGAAAAGGGTATTTGTATCAAAATAATCTTTTGTTTTGAAGGAATCCTGATTTTTTTTACAGTAGTATAGTACTATAGTAGGGAATAATTTGACCAATTAAGACAATTCAACTGCTATCCAAACGAAAGTTATACTACAAAAATTAAAAAAAAATTGTAGGGGAGGTGGGGAAATATTGGTCGCATAGTAATTATACCTTACAGAAAGTAAGATCCTTTAGTAAAAACCACTTGTGCAAAATTTCAAGTCTCTAGCTTCATTCCTTCAAAAGTTATAGACCAGTAAAGTTGCACCAAAGGACGAAGAAAAGTCGGCCTCTCTCAGGAACCCAGTGTTTATGGGCCTAAAATTTATATATTAGTTACCCTCTAATATAGCGCTTTCATTTGACACCAGTTTCATTGCTGTTTACTCAACGACCAACTTTCATACAAAAGTGCCCATGGTCCTTTTCAATCATTCTCATTAAATTTTTCTAGCAGCACTTCGAGATTACTTCAGTAGGGCTTGCCTGCAATTTCGCACAGATCCAATGTGAAAAAGTTTATGAGCCTGTGCTGTAGTGTTTCTATTGTATCGAGACGCTTCTATTAAGCGCTGTTTTCACGATGGATTTGTCGTCCAAACTTTTGAGCATTCAAACAAATCCATCGTGTAAACAGAAGTTGGACAACAAGTTTCAAGTTGAACCAGCATTCAAACAAATCCACCGTGTAAACAGAGGTTGGACAACTTGTTTGAGGCACATTGATTATAGTATAGTCCAATCGAAACATAAATATACTTTCTAATAATAAAGAATTAATGCGCCTAGCGTTTTTTTGTTGTTGTAAATGTTCAGAGATACCGAGATTGTTCTGGTATAGTAATCAAACTGAAATCATCCGACCATATAAAATATACATGTATATGTATGAATATGTGTACAGAATATTCTCCGGATTAATTGATTCAATGGCTTTCACACAAAAGCGATGTATGTACATATGCGTATGTACATTATGTGTATGAACCATAATTTCCATAATTATTTGTACTTCTAAATGAAAATCATAATCATTTATGAACTAACATGCGCAAAGACAAATAAAATATGAATATCCAACGAAAAAAAACTGTTTTATCTTGTACGACCCGACATGCGTACCATCATGCTCACGCCGCCGCTCGTGTGAATAACACAATGAGTACACAAAGCTACAACGAACGCAAAACTCAAATACTTTATCAATTGTAGCCCAGCCCGAAAATTAATTGTTTCGGTTAAAACAAAATGGTCATTATTTTTCGAATCGAGAGATTTAACTACAAATAGAGTCAAAATTCATCAATGTTCAAATACCTTTCAGCTAGCTTTTGATTACCAATATCTGTGCGCTATCATCCAATTCCGGCTTTCCGTTGACTTTTGGGGCACGCTGTATACTCATTCGGACATGTTTCTTTCAATGTTCAAATATTCACGAATAAATAAAAGAAAAAGCAAATATATTTTTCCTGTACTAATACGTATTGCAAAAACTGATAACGTTTTACGACCGCTCCAACTTTCAACTATTGTTTACACGGCCAACAAGTTTGATAGGATTTGTTTGAGAGAATAGTGTACGTGTAAACAGCCTTCCAACTTGGATAAGTTTGAGGGAAACGTTGGATGCAAACAACTTTGAAGTCGTATAAACGCGCCTTTATACAATTGAAATTTGAGGAAGTGCTACATTTTCTATTACAGTTATAAAAATGGTCTCACGCTTTTCTGAAACACTTACACACGTTGAATAATTCCAGCAAAAAGGTTACTTTTGCTGTGTTTTACGTACCTTAAGTCTTAATAAGAAATGTGTAACCAAAGGGCATCTACGCCACTGCATGGAGCGGTATAACGAGGCAAAGAAGAAGATGCTCGATGGCGTGGTGCGTGAGGCGTGGGCTAAGAATAATGTCACTTTCCTTAAGTATCAAAGACCGCTAAAGGGACATGAGTGAGGGAAATTCTCCCGGGGATTCTTACAGATCCGATCAGTTGAGAGGCAGGTCGGCTCATGTTAACCAGAGCCGCCAGAAACTGTTTGTTCTCTTTATGTCTCGAGTGGAATTCTGATTGCACGGTTCCGAACGAGAAATATCACAATTTAACAGTGTTATGTCCTTACAGAACCTGACAAGGATACGACTAAGCACGCCTTCTACGAACATTTATGCCGCCATCATAATGAAATGCCTGAAAGTGACAACATTGTGATAATGGGAGGGGATGGGAAATATAAACGCTAAACAGCGGGGGGGGGGGGATGGTTTGGCAAGAACCCGTGGGACAAATAAACTTAATAGAGGTATTTAATAAAGGGGAAAAGTTACTTAACCAATTGTAACGGCCAGTTTGGATACATTGATGATGACAGTTGGAAGAAGTATTTGTTGACCTTAGAAAAGCTTTCGACACAATGGATCACGAAAAATTACTCGATAAATTATATAACTGCGGAATAAGAGGTAAAGCTAGTGGAATAATTAGAAACTATCTCTATGGTCGTCAAATAAGTACAAAAAATGGAGACATAATTAGTAAACCGTCTGAAATAAAAGTAGGCGTACCACAAGGATCCATATTAGGCCCTAAACTTTTTCTACTTTATGTAAATGGTTTGAAAGACTGTAACTTATCAGCAAAAATAGTAATGTTCGCAGATGATACGCTATTACTTTTCTCCAGTGACACAGAATCTAATTTGCAACATACGATTAATAGAGATCTTTTAACTTACCAACAGTACCTAATCGAAAACAAATAAATAATGAACACTTCAAAGACTAAATACATGATATTTAAACAAAAAAATAAAACCCCGGTGACATTAATTCTCGTAATTAATAATGAACAACTTAAACAAGTGGAAGAATATAGTTACCTAGGACTAACATTCGATAAAAAGTTATCTTGGAATCAACACGTTAATCAATTATCTAAAAAAAGTTACACCCATTGTTGGACTAATAAAAAGATCTGATTTTCTAACTATTAAAATTAAAAAAATGCTAATAGATTCCTACATTTTAGCGCGAATTAATTATGGCTTACTTATATGGAGTCAAACATCGAAATGCAATATAACGAGAATCAACCGCATTTTGTCTAAAGCACTCAAATTTGTCTACCAACTTCCAATAACAACAGCAACCGAAACTGTCTTCAAGGACGCACAAATGATGACGATACATCAAATGATTATGATGGAACAAGGAAAAACCATCTTCAAAATTAATAAAGGCCTAATGAAATCCAACACGACTCTTAGAAAAATTAATGATGTACATCGATATCCAGTGCGAACAACAAACAATTTCGTTCTACCAACACCATAGTCCAGTACAATTGGTTCAAAATAGCCCCAAACCTAAACGTCCAAAAAGAAAAGAAATTTTTGATGCCAAATTGTTGAATACACTGCCTAATATACGCAGTAAAAAGTTACACTAATTTGCGCCATGGGTTAAGGGGGAGGGGGTGGCAAAGGGGTGAAAATTCAGTTTTTTGCAAATATCTGTAAAACTATGAGTCTGAGCTTGAAATTTCCCGAGGACGAAACAAACTACATAAAATTACCTTTGTAATGGTGTGTAACACTCTAGACATTTTTTCTGAAAATTATACCCTAGACCCAAAAGTATTATAGTGAATTTGGCTTTTCGAGTTTTACATTTCGCACTGTAACTCTTGATAGAATAGACCTACTGTCATAAGATCTTGTCCATATATTGATAACAAAATTTATTTGATTCTTACCAAAAATTGGAGTGCTCCGACCATTGACGCCCTCCTCACTCCTCTTAACATTTTTCAAAAAGGCATGCCTGTAGCTTCTTTTTAAACTGAGGCAGGCAGATCAAATTTGGTGGGGTGCCTAGTCTAAGCTCCATTATGCTCCCCACCAAAAATTATTACCATCCGATCAAAAGTAAGGGTACCCCCATACAAAGTGAACGAAAATTCTAACAAATTTCACATTTTTTCATTTCTAAATTCTATCTAAAACGGAAAAATAAAATTTATCTCTTAGAACGACATTATAACAGTTAATTGTAGTCCTCAGAATGTATGTTCAAAATTTTGCATCAATGCGTACACTACAAGTATCAACAAATTGTGTTTGAAAGTCATTGGTACTACATAGTTCAAAGGCTAGTTCCGAATAAATCGAGTAACGTGTACTAGCAACCTTCAAACCACATTTTTCGTACTTGTAAGGCATGCTCTTGTACAAACTTTTGAATATACATTTACAAGACTACAATTAACTGTTATAATGACATTCTAAGAAATAAATTTTATTTTTTCATTTTAGATAGAATTTAGAAGTGAAAAAATGTGATTTTTTTTAGAATTTTGGTTTACTTTGTATGGGGAGTACCCTTAGTTTTGATCGGATGGTAACAATTTTTGGTGAGGAGCATAATGGGGCTTAGATTAGGCACCTCACCAAATTTTATCTGCCTGGCTCAATTTGAGAAGAAGCTACAGGCATGCCTTTTTGAAAAATGTTAGGAGGAGTGAGGGAGGCGTCAATGGTTGGAGCACCTCAATTTTTGGTACAAACCAAATCAATTTTGTTTGTAATAGAATGAACAAGATTTCGTCACCCTAGGTTCTTTCTATCAAGAGTTACAGTCCGAAATGTAAGACTCAAAAAATGTAAATTCTCCATAATACTTTTGGGTCTAGGGTATAATTTTCCGAAAAAACGTCTAGAGTGTTATATATCATTACAAAGGAAATTTAGTTTTTAGTAGTAGTTTGTTTCGTCCTCAGAAGATTTTAAGGTCAGATTAATAGTTTTCCAGTTATTTGTAAAAAAGTAAATTTTCACCCCTTTGGGACCCCCTCCCCCCTTAACCCATGGGGCAAATTGGTGTAACTTTTTATTGCGTATATTGGGCAGTGTATTCAACAATTTTGCATCAAAAATTTCTTTTTCTTTTGGATGTTTGGGTTTTGAGCTATCTGTACTAGACTACCACGAACGAATCGATTGAAGACCGGTCCTATCATAAACGCAACACTCTACTATAATAATTTGCCTGATATCATCAAAGAGGCAAATAGCCTACAAAAATTCAATGTAGAGCTAAAAAAAATATTTAATACACACTTAATATATACAATTTAAATACGGTCGCAGATATGAACCAACCACAGAACAAAGTAAACTGGACTAGAAAAAGTACCTACCCTTTTACCAACTTATAGTTGTCTGGGAGGTACAAAAGACCTTATTACGACGATAATGGAATAAATAGCACCAAAATAATCAAATCGAATTGATGAGCTCAGTAGATCACAACGTACAGAGTTTTTTCTGGTAAAATTGAAACCTTTTTTCTCTAGAACATTCAAAAGCTCACATAGATTGAAGATTATAACATTTTTATATGTCATGTTATTTTAAGGAAGGTGCGCCGTATTAAAGTGGAAAGGAGATGTGAGGATGAGAGGAGGATAAAAAAAAGAAGCATCCCTGCGCTTGAGTGATGGCATTAACATCTTCAGCGTCTCAGGCTACTTAAGGTGATAGGACAGGAAACATTTAAATAAACCACAAAAGCAGCATTTTTAACCCTCATCCAGCGGCAGATTTTTACAACGCTTGCCGGCGGCAAAGGTACACCTGTACCTTAGTACATTTTGTATGAAAATCTTCACTATTTGTATGAATTTTGACCGTAAAACCGTTATATTATGTTGACTAGTCACAAATTAGTAACTGTTTTTGCCGAAGTGAATGTTTTAAGAGGTTGGGTTTATGTGGATTTAATTTTTGGAGTGGGTAAATTTAGAAAATAGGCAAAATTTTAAAAAGAAAATTGAAAAAATGGGTTGCTTGGAATTTTGATTTGACGAAATCTAAAATTGATTTACAAATGAAAAGTAGAAAACGGTTCAAATTAAGTCATTAATGATTTTAGAAGAATTTGGTATGTTTGATTTGCGAATTGTGGAGTCTTTGGTTAAAATTTACCCCCCTGCCCCCAATATATTATTCTGTTACTAGAACCCGTTATCGCTAACGAAAAAAAACGTCAATAATTATCACATTCTCGTTATTTTCCATAAAACAACAATATTTGAAGCAATAAATATATTGGAGAAATGAGTAAATGTGTTATTATACGAAAGAAAGGTCCTGTCAAGCAACGAGCAAGTAGAATCGGCTAGTTTAATTTTCAGTCTCTACTCTTTGTAAATCTAAACTCAGGCCAATTCCTGTAGTAGAAAAATATCTAAAATTTTAATTGTGATTGTTGTTGGTTAATTGTAATATATTTTCTCGTTTATGTAATTAAATCCAAGGATCGATTGAAAAATTAAAACAAGAAACCGAAGACATGTGGCATATTCTATAGCAATTATCGGTATCTATATATGATACCGACGTACAATTCAACCAAGTTTATGTACCACCCAAACATTCATTTAGAAATTTGGTTGGAGGCTTCTGCTGGTTTTCAGCTGGAACTTCAAAAGGATCTCGGGTGGACGTCCCGAATTACACAAATCATAAATATTAGGTGATGGAATACAAATTATCGGAATTTGTGGTATAGAAAATCAACCGCTAAAATCCAAAATTTTGGCATCCAAAATTTTAGCATTTGTTACAAACCTAATTTTCACTAAATGTCATGGGGGAAAGAAGGCGTAATACATTGTATTGGTTGCCCCAAGCCATTACATACTTCAAAAAGTTTGGTATGCCAGTAAAAGTCTTCAGATTGATGTCAAATAACCAAAAACCGCTGTATGAGTTAGCCTAGTCCTTATAGATCGATATCTCCAAGGACCTTGATCATTACAAATAAAAATCGTAAATCAAATACTTCTGTACATCACTCGATTCTCAACTTATCGATGCTATAATAAGTCTCTCTAAACATGAGCATTCACCAAAAATATTTTATTTTCGTCTTTTGTAAATTTTCTTTCATACAAAATATATAAAGGTACAAATGTACCTTTGCCGCCGTTAAAGGGTGTAAGATTAATTTTGCTCCCTAACTTGGGGATGGGTGGTCACACATTTCTGAAATTTGGAATACATATTTTAAACTAAAATCGTAGAGATGTCAGAAAATTTCAGACCGATCAGACCCATAGCAAAAAAGTTACGGTGTTTTAAAAATGAAAAAGGTACACCTGTACCTATCCCGCTGGATGAGGGTTAAGGCATCCCCATTATGGCCTTCCTTCAGTGATTAAACCCAATCATGGTTTAGCGATGTGTCGACAACTCATCCTAATAAAAAAGCTTCAAGTCAAGAAACCTAATAAAAACAACGACGACCCGCAAACGAACAACTTATTACCGTTTCGGATCCTGGAATATACGCTCTCTGAATAGACTGGGGGCTCTAAGGGCTCTCTTGGACCAGGTAGAAAAATACAAGCTGAGGATAGTAGCAATTCAGGAAACAAAATGACAAAACGAGATTAGCGACCGCAATTTGCACAATATTTTTCTAGTGGTTAAGAGGAGGGCAACACGGAGTTTGGAGTAGCTTTCATCGTGAGTAGGCAGCTTAAACAGGCCCGTGCGCAGGAATCATCCAAGGGGGGGGTTTTTAACTTATATATTCAAATTTTTCATTGAAAGGTATATTTAAAGTTTAAAATATACAGGCTATAATAAGGTGACCAGACTCCCAAAAGCCCAATGCTGTACACAAACTAGCGGAATTCGGTTGTCAAGCAAATCCAGAGTCATATATCCAGGTTCCAGGTCCGAAGTCTATGTCGCAAACATGTTGGCTGTTTTTCTAATGCACGACAGACAGAGTGTGAGCGCGCAGAGTATTCTGAGCTACAGGTTATACGGACGAGTCATAGGTTTAAATTTCACGAAATGGCGTCCATTGGCTTACCGATCGCCGCGCTTGCACCTCGCCTTATCATTCTTAGCACCATCACTGCGTCGTAAATTTAGGCGAATTCTGAAAAGCGCAAAAGGCATGGCGAGGTCTGGATGAAGCGAAGGACGAGCCAGAGGTCTAAATTTTACGAATTGTCATCCATTGGCTTACCGCTCGCTGGACTTACCTTGTTCCGCAACAGCACTACGTCGCGAATACTAAATAGCGAGACAGATAAAGCGAGGTCTGAGCGGAGTAAAGGGCGAGGTGCAGGGTCTGAGTATATGTATGGACGAGTCAGAAATATAAAGCTTACGAATTGCCTGACACTAACTCCCCGCTTGTTGCGGTCGCTTCATCCTATTTCCAAGCAGCGCTACGTATCAACTTTTTGGCGAATTGTGAAAAGGGCGACAGACAGCGAGATCTTAGTTAACAGACGAGCTATAGGATTTGAGTAAATGTATGGACGAGCCAGAGATCTAAATCCAACAAATTGCTTTCCATTAGCTCACTGCTCGCTGCGCTTGCACTTCTTCTTATCCTATTTCGCAACAGCACTGCTGCGCAAAAATATTGGCGAATTCTCTAAAGGTACGTGTTCGTAGAGACGACTCATGTGATGATCGCTCAGCGATCGCAGTGAAACCATCGGTTCTGACCACTATACGCGCATATTTTATATACAGAATGTTATGGTCGACACATGGAAAGTAACACCATTACAAAAATATGCAAATATGGCTCGGAATTGGACGCAAAACTACGATCGCTGAGCGATCATCCCAAGAATCGTCTCTACGAACACGTACCTTAATGCGAGACTGACAGTGTGAGATCTGAGCGGAGCGAGGGGTGAGTCACCGAATTATAGTAAACCAAATACCAAAGGACGAGCCTGAGGTATAAATCTTATCTAAACCTGGTGGCAATATTTCACGAGGAGAATAAGGATTTCTTCATAGTTACGATAGGGATGCCATGTCGTTCCCCTAGGCTTTTACCTACCTTGATTTACCCTAACTCCTAGTGGAGGATGGTGCGTTGACGACTACCGTGTGGCATGTGTAATCGTCAACGTTACAAAGACAACAAAATTCGGAGTGTGATACGGTTGTCAGCCATACCACTTATTAGTCGCATTGTTAGTTTATTATTCTACAATAAGAATGTTTCTTATCATCTTCTTCTGAATAATAAATTTGCGGCGGGTCATGACGAGTTTAGAAACTCTCTCTCTCTCTCTCTGTGAATCTCTATATCACAGAGTAGTGACCGAACAATCATGGGCACAGAGCACGGCTTGTAACGCCGTTTTAAATGGATTTTAATGAAATTTGGGAAAAAAAAACTACCTAAAACCCATGAGTCGTTTCATTAGTATGCATTTTCCTATAGAGGTTGATAAAGGAATCGGAATAGAGTACAATGGCTGATTTTTTCATCCTAAAATCTCATCTTTTGACGGATGTAACCTCTAAACCTTGGCAGCTAGAGCCTTGAAATGTCGCAATCAACAACAAATCCCCTGCAATGCCCTACAATAGTTCACCCACTACAATCTACACATGCCGCGCGGTTACATTTATCTTTGAATTACAATACGTTCGGTATAGGGAAAATACCGCTTTTCGGATTGCATACCAACACTTATGAGTTTCTACCACGAATGTGCTTGAACTGTCCGAAACTGGATGGTGTCTAGCGGCGAGAGAAAATTCTTTTGGCAAGGTATAAATTAACAACGCCAGTTTACATTTTTATGAAGTTAAATTTTTGCCTTATGAGAACAATAGTATTTATTAAGAAATTTTGGCAAAATTTGCCAATGGGGGGGGTTTCAACCCCCAAAACCCCCCCTGCGCACGGGCCTGAGCTTAAAGATAAAGTTATCGGCCCCAAACTCATAAACGAGCGGCTATGTGCGATCCGTATCAAGACGAGTTTCGATAATCTCTGGCTCATCAATGGGCATGCTCCTTCAGAAGTAAAAGAAGAGGCGATTAAGGACGAGTTCTATAAACACTTAGAAACACTCTTAGACTCACTTTCATGAAACGACGTTAAGCTGCTGTTGGGAGACTTTAACGCCAAAGTCGAAAACGAAAGCTGGCATAGGGAGCTACTGGAGGTCACAGCCTCCACGATGAAAACAACAACAATAGTCAGCGACTTATCGACTTCGCGAGTGGCAGAAACCTGGTCAGAAGCTCTACATGTTTCCCCGGATGTGTTCATGAACTAGATCGACCACATACTTAACAGCAGCGATGGACCTCGAATGTCTTAGACGTCCGATCCTATCTAGGAGCCAGCTGCGTCTCCGATCACTTTTTAAAGATGAACTAGAGGTGCATAATTTCCTCGGAATACCTACGTGTACGGACCACGGTCTTCGAAGTCATAAATCTCTCTTACATAATCATTAAAGATTAGAAACAAAAAAAAAACAGAAAAACAAAATGGCATACGGGAATGGCTCCATTATCCGATTTCAGCGATTCAAACATGCAGACTGCCTGCAATAAAAAGAAGCACGTGTGCAAAATTTCAGCTCCAACTCCATAGCTTTTAAACTGGCCGAGTAAAATACGTCGCAACAGACGGACATCGCCCCTCGCTATTAAATAAAAAAGGACGAACAAACGAAAATAATTGACGAACATTCACGAACAAACGTAGCCGTCTGCGAACGAACGGTTACGAGCGTAATTTGAGAATGTGTGCGGGCTAAATTCACATAAGTTGGCCACTTGGGCTAAAAGTTTTTTCGGGCATACCTATGACTTGTATTTAATCCCCCTCCTCATTCTTTTTCTTCCGTCTTGACAAAAGTTTTGGGCTTGGTTGAAATAAGTGGGCAAATAAAAATATTTACTCGGAAAATTTTATTGGGGTTGCGGTAGCATGAATTCACAGTACGATTCCATTCGTTTTTAACTTTTTTGTTGCTTTGGTAAAGACACATTAATTCAAGGTTTTGTGAAATTGGTGCAAAAAATTCTTCTTAGAAGACCCAAAATGGGGGTTGGGTTTGTATGCCCACCCCATGACCCCATGGTCAGATTTGATCAATTCTTAGATATGTCTTGTATCATCAAGAGAAACACGTTTGTGTGTAATTTCGTTGAAATTGGTGCACAAATAAAAAAGTTTTTCTTAGAAGAACCTAATTTGGGGGTTAGGTTTGTATGGCAGCCCCATGACCCCATTATCCGATTTTATCCATTCTTAGATATGTTATGTGTCATCGAGAGAAACACATTTGTGTGAAATTTGGTTGAAATTAGTGTACAAATAAAAAAGTTTTTCTTAGAAGAACCTAATTTGGGGGGTTAGGTTTGTATGGCAGCCCCATGACCCCATTATCCAATTTGATCAATTCTTAGATATGTTTTGTGTCATCAAGAGAAAAAGGTTTGTCTGAAATTTGGTTGAAATGGATGCACAAACAAAAAAGGTTTTCTCGGAAGATCCTAATTTGGGGGGTTGGGTTTGTATGGTAGCCCCATGACTGCATGGTCCGATTTGATCGATTCTCACATATGTTGTGTTATCAATAGAAATACATTTGTGTGGAATTTGGTTGAAATCGGTGCACAGATAAAAAAGTTTTTCTTAGAAGAACCTAATTTGGGGGGTTAGGTTTGTATGGCAGCCCCATGACCCCATGGTTCGATTTTACCGATTCAAACATACAAACTGCCTGCAGCAAAAAGGAACATTTGTGCAAAATTTCAGCTTCATAGCTTTTATATTGGCCGAGTAAAACGCGTAGCAACAGACGGACAGACAGACAGACGGACATCGCCCAATCGACTCCCCATGTTATGCTGATCATAATACTTATTATATGGTCGGAGATGCTTCCTTCAATGCGTTACAAACTTCATGACAAAGTTAATATACCCTTCGTTGACTCTACGAGCGAAGGGTATAAAAACACTACTTGAAATGATGTGGTCGGCTTAATGCTCTAAGTTCGGTTAGTTTCGCATGATCGCATGGGAGATGCCACAAATTTGTTGTGGCGCAAGCGCGTCCTATGGTCAGACTTTGAAATTTGGGATGTCGCAGGGGTAGACGGCCGGGGCCTACCGCCATTTTGGCCACAGAGTGTTAGAAAATGGCGACTGATATGGCTGATGCCAGAGTTTCTTTTGAATTTCGAAATTTCTTCCTCGCATTTGTCTGCAGTTTCGATTAAAGTTGATTATTTTCCTATAATTACTTGGTAATGATGTGAATAACTTCTTCGATATGGGGACTTTTTTTGCTCAGTTAATATTTGCAAAAATTTGGAAGAAATCCTCTAGAGAAAATTTGTTGAGGTAGATTTTGGTGTACAGTAGAACCTCGATTATCCAAACTAATTGGTCCCAGGGGTGGTTCGGATAATCGAAAAGTTCGGTTAATCGAGGTTGTTGAATGTACGTATAAAAAACATCGAAAAAATGAAAAAAAAAAGAATTATTATCCATTATGAATGTATTACTTTAATAGTACATAATGTGTTTATACATTCAAGGAAATTAGGATTTTTTTTTGCAAATGGAAGACAAAGGCCTTCGTTTGAAGGCGAATTCTGGAAAATACCGGTCGTCATTCTTTATAGCCGCATAGAATGGCGCATTTGAATACACCAAATGAACTTTCTAGCATTAATGTAAATATTTAATTATTAAGAATGTCGGCCGACGGAATATCGGCGAATGTATAATCGCTCTCCGAACATGTAGGTATTAAGGTACACTTTTCCTCGACACGCAGCGGCCCTAGCGACTCCAGCGACTCTAGCTGGTGTTTTCCTTGATGCCGCTGCAGTGATCGTGGCTTATGTACACTGCAACTTTCCTACCTCAAGCAGCCGTCGCACGAAGCCAACAAACAAGCGAGTGCACCACTCATGCTGGCATTATTTACAACAAGAGCCGCGCGACTGCTTTCTATACAGGGTGTCCGGAAACTGCCGCATAAACGCACCGGATTATGATTCCTCAATTGATTTCCAGCAAAAAAAGTTGTACGGAACATACCCCCTCAGCTTAACCCTTCAGCTGACACAGGCATTTAAAGATTTTTGAAAAAATAATTTTCTTGCACGACTTAAAGCCTAATATCTCCAAAGCTAGACCAGCTAGAAAAGTGAAATAAAATGATTATTACAGCCAACAAATTTACCTGTAAATGTAATGTAATAAAACTAACCGCACTAAAATCGGATAAGAGGTTTGGTTTTTACAGAGCTTCAAAGTCAAATTAGCGTGATTTGACCCAAAAACAATCTTTTTTTCCATCTCAATTTTCTCCAACTTCTGCCAAGGTGAGGTGCTTGTACGATTCTTCTAAAAATTGGCGCATAGTACTACAATCATATCTTTCTTACATCATTTTAGCTCGAATTCAATACAATTCAATTCACACTGCCCCTAAAGATCTGCAATTGGTAAAATCTATTCAAAGTATGTCGAAATCGAGCCAAAATTACCCCTAGTTTTCTGCACTTAAGGTACTAAAACTGTTAGAAATAATGGAGCTAGAATAAAATGGCGTAAGAAAGATATGATCGTAAGACAATGCGCCAATTTTTAAAAGAATCATACAAGCACCTCACCTTGGCAGAAGTTGGAGAAAATTGAGATGGAAAAAATATGGTTTTTGGGTCAAATCACGCAAATTTGACTTTGAAGCTCTGTAAAACCAAACCTCTTATTCGATTTTAATGTGGTTAGTTTTATTTTACAGGTAAATTTGTTGGCTGTAATTATCATTTTATTTCAGTATTCTAGCTGGTCTAGCTTTGGAGAAATTAGGCTTTAAGTCGTGGAAGAAAATGATTTTTTCCAAAATCTTTAAATGCCTGTGGCAGCTAAAGGGTTAAGCTGAGGGGGTATGTTCGGTACAACTTTTTTGCTGGAAATCAACTGAGGAATCAAAATCCGGTGCGTTTATGCGGCAGTTTCCGGACACCTGTATACAGGCTCATTCGTGTAACGGCCGAATGAGTGCGACCATTGTGCGAAACAACTTCCCTAGCCCAAGCAGACGTCGCCCGAAGCCCACAAACAAGCGAGTGTACCTTATTACAACATGAGTCGCGCGATTCATTCGACGATAATCTTCATTGCGGACCTATGCTAAGCGATTATCATCAAAAAATGAGATTTTATATGCAATGAGCCTTTAAGGTTTATTTTCCTCGGCATGACAATGAGATGCCGCTAGAGCGGCTAGGGTCGTACCGAGGAAAATAAAGCTTTAAGATAGCAGTGCTGCAACCCGCGAGCGTATGAGGCGAACGAGTGTTGAGATTGGTAGGGTGGAAAATTGATTGATTACATACTTAGGAAAAAATTGCCAAGTCTAGTAGTTCGGATAATAGAGGGTTCGGATAATGGAGGTTCGGATAATCGAGGTTCTACTGTATTTGAAATTGATAGTAGTATATTGTAAAATTTAATATTAACTAGGAGGCTTCGCTCGCCAACCCCCGGGAGCGGAGGCTAATTTCGGGCGCGGCCGAAATTTGGATACCCTTCACTTGGGCTTGGGCCCATGGGCTAAAAGTTTTTTCGGGCGTATCTATGACTTGTATTTAATCCCTCTCATTCTTTTTCTTCCGTCTTGACAAAAGTTTTGTGCTTGGTTGAAATAAGTATGCAAATAAAAATATTTACTCGGAAATTTCTATTGGGGTTGCGGGAGCATGACCCCAAATTACGATTCCATTCGTTTTTAACTTTTTTGTTGCTTTGGTAAACCACATTAATTCAAGGTTTTGTGAAATTGGTGCAAAAAATGTTTCTTAGAAGAACCAAAATGGGCGTTGGGTTTGTATGGCCACCCTATGATCCCATGGTCAGATTTGATCAATTCTTAGATATGTATCGTGTCATCAAGAGAAAGACGTTTGTGTGTAATTTGGTTGAAATTGGTACACAAATAAAAAAGTTTTTCTTAGAAGAACCTAATTTGAGGAGTTAGGTTTGTATGGCAGCCCCATGACCCCATTATCCAATTTGATCAATTCTCAGATATGTTTTGTGTCATCAAGAGAAAAACGTTTGTGTGAAATTTGGTTGAAATCGGTGCACAAATCAAAAAGTTTTTCTTAGAAGAACCTAATTTGGGGCGTTAGGTTTGTATGGCAGCCCCATGACCCCATGGTCCGATTTGATCCATTCTCATATATGTTTTGTGTTATCAATAGAAACACATTTGTGTGAAATTTTGTTGAAATTGGTGCACAAATAAAAAAGTTTTTCTTAGAAGAACCTAATTTGGGTAGTTGGGTTTGTATTAGGGATGAGCATCGAACATCGATGTTTCGAAAACATCGATGTTTTTGGTCCGATGGTCGATGTTTTTACCATCGATGATTTTGCGTCGATGTTTTTCACCATCGATGGTTTACGTATCGATGGTCGATGGTTTTCACCATCGATGGTTTTCAACTATCGATGTTTTTTTCCTCAACATATTTTTTTTACAACTCAACTTTGTCTTTATAAGTGGATGCAAATACCTTCAAACCGCCCAATCAGAAAAAAATGTGAATCCATCGTAACATACAACATGCAATCCATCTATCGTGAACACTGTACACACAAAAAGGAGTGTCTTTCTTTATACGCCCGGTAGGGCACCATTTTCAAATTTGGTTTCGCCCTGGAGTAGTTTCAACCTTTGGTCTGGGCCAAATATCAGTGTCCTAAGGTTTAAGCGGGTTTCATTTAAGATGTGACTATTAATCTAAGTCAGTAGCTTAGGGATTACGTCCTATAGAAATTACATCTTTTGAAAATGCTCTTCAAATAAATTGAGAACCTTAGATAAGAAGTTAAAACGCCAACATTATTTGTGAATTAATTTCCGTCAAATTTTGGACAGCTGATCGGAACATTGTGAAACCGGTCATAAACATCCAGAGGAAGCCCAAAACAACCTTGGGAGCGAAAATTCTTAGTCTGAGTTATATACATCAAGTCCGGTCAGAATGAAAGGCTCAAAATAGACAAAAATTGGTTCTGTGATGAGGTGTGAAACAAACGCATGTACCAGTAAAGCTTAATAAGCTAAAAGGGAAAAATTGTGTACTTGGGCTGAAATGGCCATATTTACAACATTTCACGTTCATGTGATTTTCTTATCAAATATACGATTTCGGGGCTTTAGAACTTCGTCCCTCAAATAAGTATCAGCCCAAGATGTTTTTGTCCAATAACCTGAAGGATGCGAACGCGAGTTATAGTGCAACGTGCCATCAGATAGCTAGCAAGTTCGGCTAATACTAAAAAAATGGACCGAATTTCGGAACAAAACAATTTCACGAAAAGGCTTAATGTTTTCTTCCACAAAAAAAGGATGCCTTAAGCAAATGTAACTCAAATAATCGTCGGCGATTTTTTTAAGCGTGCATAAGCCACCGACTTATTGGGGAGTTTTAGTAAATTGTTGAAATTAATTCAACAGCTCGAATTTGCGCTGCCACACATTTTTTTAATTAAGTTCTTCGACCTGGCTGCGGGCCGTTAGTTTGATATGTCTGCTCTATGCGGTGGGTTCTGGGTACGATACGAATGACAAAAAAACTCAAGGAGAAGAGTTATATTCTGGTGGGTGGAGGAGGCATTGCATGAAAACCATAATCAGCTTAATTTTTGATATTAAAGTGATTATTTTTTTGAGTACTCAAAAACTCAAAACATCGATGTTTTTGGTTCGATGTTTTCTTACCATCGATGGTTTGGTCTCGATGTTTTTTTGATGGTAACCATCGATGTTTTTCTTTCGATGCTCATCTCTAGTTTGTATGGCAGCCCCATGACCCCATTGTCCGATTTTACCTATTCAAACATACAAACTGCCTGCAGCAAAAAGAAGCATTTGTGCAAAATTTCAGCTTCATAGCTTTCAAATGGGCCGAGTAAAACGCGTCGCAACAGAAAGACAGACGGACATCGCCAAATCGACTCCCCAAGTCATGCTGATCATATATGTATACTTTTTATATGGTCGGAGATGCTTCCTTCAATGCGTTACAAACTTCATCAAATTTGGTTCGATTAGCAGGTGGTCCGATTACTAAGGGATGCCAGAAAAGTACAAAAAATTACGGAAATAATTTTTAAACGTTATTCATGAACATTGGACTTGTACAAAGGTCACCTATGTCCTATGTAATTAATTTTTTGAAACCGCTAACACCGTAACTGCTTTGTGATTTTTTTAACCAGCTTCCTTATTATAAATTCTCCCCATACTCAGTTCCACCGAAATTTTGAATATTATTCAATATTTTACAAAGCATTTCTATAATCAAAGTCATGGTTAATGGCTCAATCAATCCTCCCTTTAACTTCACTTGCATCTTCTTGTCGCAGAAACTCCAGAATTGTCTCACCACTTTATCCACCCAACACTGATGTTGATGGTTGGTTGATGCTGTCTACGAAATTTACCGTGGTCATAGGAAATAATATGTATAACTCATTGTAATCGGAACTGAAGTTAATGTAGTAACGAAATTTCTAAGATTTTTTTTTAGCCAACAAAAAGTCTTGCCACGTTGCTGTCTGTTGGTCTGTTTGTTTAAATTTCCTCGTACGTACTCCTCAAGTAAGTAATCAATTTGAAGCTTTGGTCCGATTTTGGAGATTTATACAGTGGTTGGTCCTATTGTGGAGGTACGTCTAATACTGATCTATCCAATTGGAGTCACCGATCGTGGTCCATGGTCCGATTAAGAGGTGGTCCGTTTATAAAGGTTATTTTGTATGAAAAACCAAATAAAATTGACCAAGGGTGGTCCAATTAGAAGGTGGTCCGATTATAGAGTGGTCCGATTGGCAGGTTTGACTGTATACCCTTTCACTCTATGAGCGAAGGGTATAAAAATGGCTCATCTACCAAAAAAGGGGTAAGGTATAAACATTGGCTCAGACCCCATAGTAGGGACCCCCCTCTCTCTAGCTACGTCCTTGCATTTTCGATGTTAATAGTACAGTGCTTGTCATCAGATTAGCACACCTCTTCGCATGAATAGCTTCGGCTGATTTCCAACCAAACTAAAAGAGCTAAAATTTCAAAATTATAACTGTTAATAGTCTATACAATTCTAAGTTAACTAACACAAAAAGTATTGTGATTACATTTTTTAATATTGTTTTATAATTGTTTTCCGAAAAAGAACACACAAAATAGCCATTTAAAATTTCTCATCAGGATAGCACATGCAATTTCTTTTTTGTCTATCTTCCACAATTAAAGACGTAGGACCCCCAATTTTTTGTGGTTGTTTGAGTAAGATATTAACTTTAATATGAATAAGGAATAATCATTATCTGCAGAAGAGGGACCAAAATTTAAGGCATACAAGGAGTTAAGGCGGTCAAAAAGTTAAATTTTGAGAAAAAAATTATAAAAGTTGATAAGTTGAATGCGAATTCGTGTTTAAAAAGTAGCGTTAAGGTAAAAATAATAGAGGCGATAAGAATTGAGTACATGCCAATCCTTATGAGAGAGTAATTTTGAGAGAAACATCTAGCCCTCATGACTCGGTCGCAAGGATTAGGGTAAATTTTGTCATTAAGGCGAGCCTATCTTTTGTTCAAACAGTGATAATAAAACTCCACATTTCAAGAAACTAAAACTAAAGAATAAACTCCAACTTAACTTTCCCCGAAGGAAAATACGTTAAAATTAATCATGAGAACACTTGACATGGAACGAAGAATGGCGGTATGTTATCTTTTCGGATAAAAAGAAGTTCACTTTAGAAGAGTAACACAGTTATAATGTCTACTTCCAGGATCTTTGCTAGGAAGGACACCATTAGGATCGCATTCATTGTCGGACAGATTGTGTAATGGTCTCGAGGGCCAAGTGGTAATGTGAGATGATATTTCTTTTTATTCGAAAAGACAACATAGCGCCATTCTTTATTAATTGTCAAGTGTTCTTGAGTTTAATTTAAGCGCATTTTCCTTTAGTTTTAGTTTTTTTAGATGTGGAGCATTTTTGTATCACTATTTGAACAATAGGCTCACCTTAATGTCGAAATTTACCCTAATCCTTGCGACCGAGTCATGAGGACTGGATGCTTATCTCAAAATTACTCTCTCATAGGGATTGACAAATGCTCAATTTTTATCGCCTCTGTTATTTTTATCTTAACGCTACTTATTACACACGAATTCGGATTCAACTTATCGCCTTTTATTAATTTTTTTTCGAAATTTCACTTTTTGACCGCCTTGACTCCTTGTAAGCCTTAAATTTTGATCCCTCTTCCGCAGATAATGTTTTTCCCTTATTCATATTAAAGTTAATATCTTACTCAAACAACCACAAAAAAATTGGGGGTCCTACGTCTTTAATTGTGGAAGATAGACAAAAAAGAAATTGCACGTGCTATCCTGATGACAAATTTTAAATGGCTATTTTGTGTGTTCTTTTTCGAAAAACAATTATAAAATAAAATTAAAAAATGAAAACCCAATACTTTTTGTTTTAATTAACTTAGAATTGAATAGACTATTAACAGTTATAATTTTGAAATTTCCCTCTTTTATTTTGGTTGGAGATCAGCCGAAACTATTCATGCGAAGGGGTGTGCTAATCTGATGACGAGCAGTGTATTAATATAAAGGTAGGTCGTTCTAATAAAATAATAATAAATTATTATTATGGAACTCCTAAAATGTTTTTTTTTCAATATAAAACTGACTGCATAGGTGCAATTTATGACACGCAACTATATATATATAGTTTAGTTAGTTATATATATTATACCCTATATACCCATAAGATGGTATAGGGTATATTGTTTATGTTACGACGATTTATGTAACAACTCAAAGGAGCCACCGGAGGTATGGCAAAGTATATATATAAATCAGATCAATCATAAATCATATTGAAATCAGGGTCCGTCACTGATTCGAATAAGCCATGCCCGTCTGTCTGTCCGTCCGTCCGTGTGTCTGTCAGTTCGCACGATAACTCCCGAAATAATGAAGCTAGCGTTTTGAAATTTTGGTCAGATGATTGTTTTGATAAAAGCTTGGATGGTATTGAAAATGGGACATATTTTTCCACAGGAAATAGCTAGGGACCTGAAATTTTCATCAATGCCTAATTGTGACATATGCTTGAAGTTGGTGGAAAGTGGAGAAGGTCTGACTACCCCTACATCCCCTACAAAGTAAAATTCCGCCATATCTTTTGGTAGAATGTCGCGAAAAACTTCAAATTTATCGCAAATGATAACTGCTATTCGCACGATTAGAACTCTCGGTCTGGTTTTTGTTGATTCTATCGACCTATGAATGAGACTTTATATCACGCTTATATCAAGAGACGCGAGAGCGTCTCGCCCGCCAAAGGAAAAAGAAAAACGAAAGCGAACAAGTCTATGATTACCGGAGACAACTTGCTTTTTTGTTTGACCAGGCTACAGCCTTCCAGGCAACAGCCCCCAAAAAATTTTTTTTACCAAAATATTCCACATATCCTGTTCTAGTGCCTTTCCAAATAAAATCTTCGATCGGCACAATAACGGGTAAGATATATGCAATAAACGGTGAAATTTTCACCCTCACAGACTTAAGCGAGTAACCCAATTTCAGAATGAAGTCTACAGTTGCAGAAAGACTTGCTTCTACTGTCTCTCTTCGTGATGGGATTTTTATGAAATTTGGAACGAATGATCCTCTGGTGGTCCTTCTAAAGAATCAATGTCTTCCATTTAGATAAGTGGATGGAATAACGGTAAATTAATAGGTAAAGTTAACAAATGATTTCCAACAATTGCGTCTATCGGCTCATCGCATTAACCATTTTTTAAAACACACTGCGGCATTGGGACATTTGGATATTGGGACACCGGGAGACTGAGAGACTAGGATCTTGGGGTAGTGGGATATGAGGAAATTGGGACATTAGGGTCTTGGGACATTAGGACATTGGGGCATTAGGCACAATGGGGAAACAGGGACGTGGGGACATTGGCATATTGGGGCATTGGGACATCGGGATATTGGGGCATTGGGACATCAGGATATTTGGACGATGGGACATTGGGATATTGGGACATTAGGACACTGGGAGACTGGGACATTAGGACACTGGGATATTAGGACATTGGAACATTATGACCTTAGGACAATCGGACATTGGGACACTGGTACATAGGGGCATTGGACCACTGAGACATCGGAATGTTGTGACATTGGGACATCGGGATATTCGCACATAGGGGCACTGGGATATAAGAACATGAGAACATTATGGTCTTGGGTTATTAGGGCATTGGGATATTAGGACATCAACACATTAGGACATTGGGACATTAGGTACACTGGGGAAACTGGGACGTGGGAACATTGGGGCACTGGGACATCGGGATATTAGAACATTGGGACATTGTAACATTGGGATATTGGCACATTGGGATATTGGAACATTGGGATACTGGGACATTAGGGCACTGAGATACAGGGACATTGGGGCACTGGGATATTACGACATTAGGCTATTGGGACCTTGGGACACTTGGTATACTGCGACATTGAGACACTGACCACTGGTACATTAGGACATTGGGCCATTGGGATATTATCACATTAGGATACTGGGACATTTGGGACATTGGGGTACTGGGATATTAGGAAATTGGGGCATTAGGACCTTGGGACATTAGGACAGTTAGACATTGGGATATTAGGACATTAGGTGGGAGACTGGGACATTGGGATATTCCGATACTGGGACATTGGGACACTAGGGTAGTGGGACATTCGGACATTAAACCATTAGGGCACTGTGATATATGCACATTGGGACAATAGGACCTAAATTGGGACATCAGGATATTGGGACATTGGCACATTAGGATATTAGGATATTGGGACACTGGGATATTAGAACATCGGGACATGAGGACACTGTGACAATGGACCTTAGGGCATTAGGGCATTAGGACATTGGAACATTGGGACACTGTGACATTGGGACAATGTGACATCGGGACACTGGGTCAGGGGGGCATTAAGACAGATCAGTAACAGAACGTTAACAAAGCGTTGGCAAAGCAACAACAGAGCGTTAGCAGATCGTTAACAGAGTGTTAACAGAAAATTAACAGAGTCTTAACAGAACGTTAACAGAACGTAAATCGAGTAATAAAAGAAAGGTAACATACCGTTTACAGAGCGTTAGCCGAATGATTAAAGAGAATTAAGAGAACATTAACAGAACGTTAACAGAGCATTAACGAAAAGATAATAGAGTGTTAAGAGAACGTTAATAGAGCATTAACAGAGTTAATAAAAAATTAACAGATTACTAACAGAATTTTAGCAGAGCCATAACACATATGTAGATAACACAAATCTATTTTGCACAAAATACATATTAATAAACTATACCCATTTCATCCCAAAATTATTTTTAAAAAAGCTCAGCAACAGCCATTTGTGGCATATTTGCAATTGCGTTTGCAGTATCTATTTATTTTAAAGAAGACCCTGTGAATATAACTTATGATATTAAATTTATGGAATATGCTGAACAAAAACCTATTGAAACTTTTCCCAAAGCAAAAATATTAGTTGGCTATTTAAGTATGCAAAAATATATGATATCTGACCAAAAACAACAAAGTTGTAAAAGTTACCCCGCCAAAGAAGTTTAAATGTACAGGACTACTTCTTAAAGTAATTTGGAGGGAGCCGTCAAAGTGGCACTGAATAAAATGTTAAAGCTCCCACCAAATTACTTTAAGAAGTAGTCCTGTACATTTAAACTTCTCCAGCATTTACACCTAAAACACAAATACATCCAGCAAACAAAATTAGATATGAGCAGCGGATTGGAGTGATATGTATTCTTTTTGCGGCAGATGAATTTTTCTTTGGCGGGGTAACTTTTACAACTTTGTTGTTTTTGGTCAGATATTGTATGACTGTTGCATGATTACATAGGTTGTAAAATAATGTCTAATAAAATTGTCTATAACAAACAAACAGATGCAAATAAACGTGAAAGATATGCAAGTATGTACGGTATGTCGAATCATATAATGCACGACACCCTACATTGCTTATTGTTTTGCCAATTGGGAACCATTCCATACGAGTTGAGTGGCAATTAGCGTGATTGCCATTGATTTTCAATGATATCTCTATATTTAATTGCAACTTGCATATTCCAGACAGCATCATAGAAAAAACAATAAATTGCAATCTAGCGTACACAAAGAAACAGAGTGAATAAAGACATTGAAAAGAATTGGGTCAGTCGTATGGTCCATTATTTCAATTAGGCTCTATAATAGACACATACTCGTATATATTTAGAGAAACACACTTAAAGGGTATTAGTCTACGTCCTACAAAAAATATTCTGATAATTAGAACTTCAGGTTTACAAAAAATATGCATGTCGAACTATACATATTTTGTAAATTATATAAATTAATCTTTAACTTAATTTAAGAAAAAATACCTAGTAAAAAAACTCCGAGAAGTTTTCCCTTAGGGGAAAAATCTTAGATCATGTATATGTCTACGTTATTGCTTACAAAATAATCCACATTGCATCAACCGTTATCTTGCCACTCCAGAAACCCGAAAATTCTTTCAAACCGATTACATACAGTACCCCAAATATCGACATTCGAACGACAACCATAATGCCCGTTCTCAGTTTCCTTAGAGAAGTGTCCTTCTGGTGGAACATACACTCCCAGTCACTTGAATAGGGACAGCCATTTCGAGAGTTGTTTATCTCAAAATATCCTTTTCCTTGCAGCAGAGGGCATAACTCAGCATTTGTTTACAAAGGCCATTATGTTGCTCATAGTTTGCGAGAAAAAAATGAAACATTTAATAACAACAGTTATGTTTCATCAACACTGATGCACTAATAAATTCTATGCTCAAAATGGGGTCACTTGAATAGGGACAGTTGCGATTCGGTCGTTATTTTGAAATTCCTAGCGTCACATCCTGTTTTTGTTTTAATCCACTCAGATTGTGTTTTGACTTTAATTTTTGTAAGTTTCGGTAATCATGGGTAGAGCAAAAGCATTAAATACCGCCCAAATGGCTCAAAACGATGTTTTGAGAAATGAACAACACAGTTTATGCAAAATTTCGAAAATAGTGAAAAAAAGTAAATCGGTTGTGTTTAATTATTTAAAAAATCAAAGTGGATATGGACGAAACGTGAAAAGCGTACGCGAGGTGCCCAAACCGCCAAAGAGGAAAGGGCAATTTTGCGAGCCGCCACTAATTTTGCACTATCAGCGGCTATAATTGGAGCTAAAGTCAGCGTCACAGCTAGTTTATCAACAGTGCAACGTGTAATAAGGAATTCCCCACAATTAAAACGAAAGAAAATTCAGAAAAAAATCAGAGACAGCTCCCCAAACGATGACGCTACCTTCTCTGCAATGATGCCTCGGCAGAAACCGTTCGTTTTTATGTAGATCGTGGGAGTAGAAATGGAACCCATCTCGGCCATCCAGGTTGACTTTCTTTTCATCCAAAAAACTACCCTGTTCCACCCCTGTCGCCATGACATATTTTGGCGAGCAAAATCTAAAGGATGGCTTTTCCTCTTTGCGTCTAACGGTGTTTTTTCTGAATTTTTTTGAAACTTACAAAAATTAAAGTCGACCAGTAATGTAGGTACGTTATGAATGATCCACTGTCACTTTCGATTGCCATTTAATTCGTTAGCTTAACTATGCAAGATCTTAAGGGCCCCATAAACTCAGCGATTTATCGGCCGATCAAAGCTCATTTCTGTGGACAAAGCACATTTTCTGTGGAAAAAGCTAATTTTCTCTTGCGAATTCGGTAGTGGACCCTAAAAAATGTGCTTTCTCCACAGAAATGAGCTTTGATCGGCCGATAAATCGTTGAGTTTATGGAGCCCTTTAAGTCTTGACGATTGTTTGCTGCTTTTCTGTAGTTAAAGCTTTTCAAGTACTGCTCCCTTACAACAGCTTCGGTTTTTACAATCAGGTATGGAACATTTTCGACAATCCACCGAAAGCACTTGGCTGTGGAATGCTCTTGATAGCGCCAGCAATGGCAACAATATTGTCTAAAAAGATAAATTAATATTTATGGGAGAGTTGAATTTCCACTCAGACTACGCATTTTGGTTTAATTTTTTCTTTGGCCCGCCTGCATTTAACTCCTTCTCGAGATACAGAGGTATAACGCTCAGATCGTTGATTTTGTGCGAGAGTACTTAAACGTCGAAACTTAATCATACAAGTTCCAATGAATGAGCAAAATATTACCATCGGAAATAGGATGCAATCGTGCCCAACTTCGTTATAAATTTTCCTGTGAGATTTAGTTCGTGGGAGGGTTAGCTAGGTCTCCCGATGATATTGTGGAAGCGTAGAGAAGCAGCTGGGTTGAGCAACTAAATAGATAATGTTTCTTTCTATGGTTGCTGTGGATGTGAGATAAGGGGCTTCTCGGTATATTTCGGTAGGAGATGCTATATCCTGTAGAACCAAGCAAAGCCAGAATTTAAAACAAATGGAATATGCAGTCCAAAAGCCGAAAATAGCACTGAATGTAGACGAGCTACGGTGTGAAAAGCAGAAACGGAGGCCAGTTGAATGTAATCAGAGTCACCAGTAAAAGTCTAAGCACGTTCAGGGCCATTTTTCATTAAAGGGTGCAGAAAATCATTCTTGGTTGTCCTTTTCTAAAATTTAGCAAAAAAAAAAATACAGGCGCGATAGTCCAACATTGGACTAAGGCCACATATGTGTTAGTGACATCCAATTCCCAAAATCCTAATTGTTTTGTTGAGGTGTTGAGATCAACAGCACGCTCAGCAATGTTATTAATCCCCATAAATGGATACTCGTTTAACATCTGAGCGAGATCATAGTTAGTCACAATGGGCGTGATTTCGAAAAACACCGTAAACTGAATTCGTTCACGGTGAGTCTCGAGCCCATGACCCTGTGCATCGATGGTGCGCGCACTAACCATTACACCATCCGGAGTACTCTAAATTTTGCCTAACAATACTTTGGCGACCAACGATTTCAACTCCTAAGAAAATCTTGATATTGAAAAAATTCCCCCCCCCCCTGTCCGAAATCATACGCTACGCCCATGTGTATAACCACTGTTACGTACTGTTTCATTTCAACATTCAACGTTCAGTAGCTGTACAACCACTGTCAACCAACATTTCACAATGTTCCGAACACACAATATCATTCTTCCGTTGCCCAGAAGCTCTCCAACTAAAGGCCCAATCGCAATACTCCGTTCCGTTCCGTCCGTTCAGTTGTTAATAGTAGACCTTACGGACTGGGCATATAAACGCACACAATAGTTGTAACGGAACGGATCGGAAAAGTTGACCAAAATTCAACTTATACGGATCATATAACCTCACTTTATGGAAAATGACAGTTCAGGAGCATAACAAACGGATATGGATATGGATGACGAGTAGTTCATCGAAGCCGTACATTACAGTACAGTAAGTATAAATGAAAAAACAATTCTAACATTTCAAGAAACTCCGACAAAAAAAAAACTGCTATACGTATTCGTCACGTATGACAACTGCCAGAACGGAACGGAGCATTGTGCTTGTGTGCACTAATATTTCGACAAAACGGAACGGATTGGATGGTTGACCGAATGGAACGGAACGGAGTATTGCGATTGGGCCTTAACGATGACGATGACGACAATGGCAATTATTATGTTCTGCCTGCATGCACCGACCTGTGCGAGATAATCTGTGATGATCGCTAGATTTACTTGCCATCATCGAAGTCGGCATAGCCGACTAGGTTAGGTGATAGGTTTTTTTGATGCATCATTGGTTGAATTGATGTTTTCAAGTCGCCACAGGGTAGGGATGTCAAAAACCGGCCCATAACCCGGTTGTCGTTTTTTTTCGGTTTTTTTGCAAAGCCGGTTAGACCGTCCGGTTTTAACCGGGCTCCAAGTACCGGTTTTCCGGTTAACCGGTTTTATTCATTGATTTGCCTAGAGTTTTAGTAAAAAAATGCTTACACACTCGTTAAACTTGATTAAAATTTTATTCGAAATTTTTCGAACAAAGGGGTAAGACAGAATAACGATTACGGGGATCGTTTTTATACTAATTATACATTGATGTGTTTCTTATTAATGACTAATGATGTCTGGCATCAATAAATGTCAATCGCATGGAGGGGCAATTATTGAAGACTTATTGATGCCAAAGGATCAGTTCCAAAATGCTATCTGGGTTGCTTGTGTTCGTATCGTATGCAAAATCAACTTAAAATGCACGTACATGATGTAGTAAGGCAGCTAATTTAAAAGAGAAACATGTTGAACAAAAAAGACAATAAAAAAAAATTGTCAGATGTGATTTAATTATTTTATTAGTTTTTGAGAAAAATATTTCCAAACATTTACAACAGGGGCCATCCTAATTTCTCTTGCGGAATACGAAATCTTTTAGCGACACGATGATACGCGAAATGCACTGATATATGTACATACTATACACGAATATTAATTCACATTCACGTTGTTGAACCAAGATACATGTGAAACGCAGTGTAAACATAAACAATATCTGCCTTGGAAGAGATAAGATACAAGCAGAGGTAATTTGAAGAAGCGATTGTTCTACGAGTAATAGCCAAAAGACAAGTGTTCGACAATTGTTAATGGGCTGAAATTTGATAACGAAGTTTTCCATAGGAGATAAGTAATAGAATTGCATATGAAAAATCAAGAAAACATAGAAAATTGTATGAATTTTGAAAGAATTTTTTTCCGGTTTTAACCGGATGGACCAACAACCGTCCGGGCTAAAACCGGGAGGAGGAAAAACCCGAAAAAAAACCGGTTAACCGTTCTGAAAGTACCGGTTTTCGGACTAACCGTCCGCTTTTTGACATCCCTACCACAGGGGCGTTAATTTTTTTCTTTTTTATTTAGTTACCTGAACATTCTATTGATTTTGGTGATCATACTAAAACAACTATTGATTTTCTACTCTTCGTAAATTTACGCGATAAATCGTATGCATTTTGGATGCATCTTTTTTACGCGCGCGTTTTACATGTGACAAATTCGAAAGTGCACGCATATGCAATCGAAAATTAAATTTATACCTGCTCGCCATTTGCAATTGTACCAGGCATTTGCATCAGCCATCCGTTGCACGTCTCCACGTACTGCATTGTGTGATGACTATAGGCCAGATGGTGATGATGATAAAGCGCAGTGTGGTTAAGGCGGTTTGGTGGTCGCTGTTGACTTTTAGGAAGGTATTGACGACGGTTTGGACCATGGCATTTAAAAAAAAAAAATATTTTGAAACCGATCACATACAGTGCCTCAAGTATCACCTTTCGAACGACACCCATAATGCCCATACTCTGTTTCCTATGCTGGAAAAATGTCCTTTTTGGTGGTAATATCGGGAACCATACGAAATCCCCAATCACAAAATCCCCAAACGTAGAAAAATCCCCAAAATCAAAATGCCCATATTCAAAATCCCCACAATCATAATACCCATATACAAAATCCCCATAATCATAATACCCATATACAAAATCCCCAATCATAAAATCCCCAAACACCCGAAAAATGATGGTAAATGGTAGATGGTAGTAAAAAATGGTAGATGGCTGGTAGATGGTAAATGGTTGTTGGATGAAAGACTGTAAATTGTTGATGGTTGATGGTAGATGGAAGGTGTTAAATGGTAGATGGTAAATGGCACTAGGAGGGACGTACATCGATACTAACTTATTTTTTGATTAGCACGAACAAAATATTCGAGTCCATTGCATATATCGTTCTAAACATATTAGGTTTTCTTTAGCATCGTCGAGACAAGTCCTCATCCGAACGAATATTCGCGGAAAACTTGGTTGGCTTATTGTTGGAACCGATTGCATATATTTAATCGCCTACACATTATCTGCTGTTGTTCTGTGTTACTTCAAATAGTTCGCTGTTGATTAGCATCAGTCCACGACGGTGATTTTTTTATTGCATAGTAGGACTATTCAATTACAATAGTCTAAAGCACCTACCATTTATTATCTACCATTTACCATCTACTATTTGCTATTTACCACCCACCATTTGCAATTTACAATCTACTATTTACCATCTGTCATCAACCATTTACAAGCTACCATCCGTCTACAATTAACCACCTACCATTTACCATCTACCATTTATCATCTGCCATTTAACATCTAAGTAGAACCCCTCTTAACCGGTCTGGTCGGGACCTACACCTTGGCCGGTTAGGAGTTTGGCCGGTTGATCCGAGGTTCCCTTGAAAAATTGAATTTGGTTCGACAATAACCTATATTTCAAGATACTATACAAATTTCATAGAGTGTTATACATAAAGAAGCAAAAAGAACGCTGTTGGAACTCATTTTATTGAAAACTAAATAGATTACACATGCTATTTTTGATGGCTCATCAATGTTTGTAAATTCTCCATCGTCTCCGCATTCACAGTCATCCTTACTGGCGATACCAATTATTTCCTCGTCACTGAAAAAATCGTTCAGTCCTTCATCACTTGTTACCCAGTCCTCCACATCCGCAAATTCCATTTGCTGCCCACCAGGTAACAACTGCAGATCGTGTAAGATAGCCTGGTTGTCATTTTCATATTTCATCGTTGTCGGGATGGTAACTCCCCTCGACTAGATTTTCTAAATTGGACCAAATTTTTTTCCATGCTCTCATTAATGTACACTCTAAAAAGTGGATTTAAATTTCCGCTGAAAATGCGGTAATTTTACACTTTTTTCCGCTTATAATTACATACAGAGTTCATTTTTCAACAATTCCTGTGTAAAATAAGAAAATTACCCCAAAGCGGTGTGAAATGTGTTTTTACGCTACACTTGTGTATAATTCATATTTTCTGGTGCATTTTTACAACGTTTATGTGTTTAGTTCGGATTTTTGGTGTATTTTTACAACGTGCAGTTGAAGTTTTACTCATTTTTTGTAGCGTGATGAGCCGATTGCCGATAGCCGATTGAAGTGTGACAACTGGAGTTGTCATAATTCAATCGGCTGTACTTAGCACAGTGTAACACACTTTTCCAAAAATTCTCTGCATTCAGAACTCATGTGTACACGCTCTGTGGCTCACTTGTTTGAGTCGCACTCAACGATGCTAGTAATCTAGAGGTCCCGAGATCGAATCTCGGCGTGGTCCAAAATTTCCGTACATGTGCGGATAGGAAATATTTAGTGCTTGCAACATTTCACTCCGAAATGATACCTATGCAATATAACGTTGACTCGAAATTGCCTATAAACGGCTGAGTTAAGGTACTGAGAAGAAGAACAAGTGTACAGATGGCACAAAAAAGACCATATTGCAACCTCCCATGTTGACGAAAAACTGATCAGCAAAACTCGACCGACACTTGTTTATATTTTATATATCCTTAAATAGTTTTATTGATAACTGTATTATTTGTAAAGGTTCGCCACTTAAATGTTTACAACGAAAAAAGAGTGAAACCGCATTATATTCCTATTATTACGGAGTGTTTTAACACATAGCACGGTGTAAATTTGCTAATATATTGGAATACTTTTTTACACATTGTTTATGTAAAATTACACTTGATTTGCAAATTTAGATTGCAGAGTAATTTCACTATTATAATAGAAGTACTTCGGCCAATTCCTATGTCTCTCTACGGGTCGTTATTTTCCCGCATTATCCGAGTAACCGCTGCGCCTGAGTGCTGCATTAACATCTGCAGCGTCTCAGGTTACTTAACGTGATAGGTGACAGAAAACATTTAAGTCAACCACTAAAGCAGCATCTTCGAGGCATGCCCATGATGGCCTTTACTCAACGATTAAACCCTATCATGGTTTAGCGATGTGCCGACAACTCATCCTAAGAAAAACTTCAAGTCAAGAAACCTGAAACAAAAGCCTCGGATTGGACGGATACAAAACAACGACGACCCCGCAAACGAACAACTGATTACTCTTTCGGATCCTGGAATGTACGCTCCCTGAATATACCGGGGGCCTTAAGGGCCCTCCTGGATCAGGTAGAACAATACAAGCTGAGCACAGTTGCAATCCAGGAAACTAAATGGCTCAAAAGCGAGATTAACGACCTCAATTCGCACACTATTTTTACGAGTGGTAAAGAGGAGGGCAACAAGGAGTTTGGAGTAGCTTTCATCGTGAATAAGCAGTCCTTGAAAACAACCTACAGGTGCAGAATCTCTTCGGTCCACCTAACGAGAATCAACCCTGCCAAGATCTTCGAGGTTGACAATTTGATTGATGAAGCCACGGCGGCTGCGTATACAACAGCACTAGAGGAAAAACTGTCGCCCATGCTTGATGACATCAACAATTTAGGCATCCATGAGTTCTGGGAGGAGCTCAAAGACAGCATCAAGGGGGTCGCAGAAGAGGTCGTGGGCTATAAAGGCCGGCGCAGACGAGCAGACTGGTTCGACGACGAATGGAGGGCCTCGATTGAGGCGAAAAATGAAGCCTATCGCCAATACACACAACGCGCATCCCGAGCCAAGAAAGAAAGATATAACGAGCTTCGGCGAGTATCTAATAAGTTAATTAGACGTAAGAAACGCAAACATTTTGACGAGCAGTTACAGCAAATAAACCAAAGATTAGCCAGTAAGAACATTAGACAGGCGTACAAACTTATAAATAATGTTAAGAACGGATATCAACCCAGGACAAGCCTATGTAAGGACAAGGATGGTAACATCATCAGCGACCAGTGCTGCCAACTGGAAATTTAGAAAACGGCTAAATTTAGCCGGAAAACCGGCTATATTTT
This sequence comes from Microchrysa polita, assembly GCA_949715475.1. Lineage (NCBI taxonomy): Eukaryota > Metazoa > Arthropoda > Insecta > Diptera > Stratiomyidae > Microchrysa > Microchrysa polita. The sequence goes on along the minus strand of OX454421.1, from coordinate 62,664,979 downwards.
TTTTCAAAAACAACTGAAAATCCGGCTAAATAAATTTCAGCGAGAAAAACGGCCAAAAAAACGGCTAAATCATACAAAACAGTCACATTACGAAAAAATATAGTAAAAAACTGATTTTAATAATTTTATTTCTTTTCTGGAGTACTACCCGTAAACTATGCTTTAGGCAGATATCTTAGTTTTAATACATATGTGCTCCAATCACTGGCATTACAGTCAAAATTTACTTTGTTCGGAGTTAGATAGCTCAACTTGTCAAAATTGTTGTGTACAGGTACAATTTCTCGGTCAAGTTTACAACCACATTAGGTTCGAAATTGTGGAACATAAAATTCGTAAAAGGAACGTCCAATGCGTAACTATGGGCAAGGGCAACCGCATGTATGTATGGATATCTTACCATCATCGTACCTGAACAATCTTATATTTTGATTAAAATTTAACCATTTTAGGCACAATACACATATCTAAATCATCATGGCGATAATACATCCTGATGATGAAAGTTCGAAATTGGAGTGACACATATGCTTTCGTCATTAGAATTAGTCATTTACTTTTGACATTTGTGTAAATGGTAAAAATGTCCCTCACAATTGCGATATTTTGATGAATATTCAATTCAATAATTTGAGGACACAAAGAATTTGAATAGAAATGTGTAAAGATAATATATAACAAATTTAATATTTTTGTAAACATTCTCGTTCTTAAAGCTTACAACATATGGCGTCCCCAGTCATTATTGCTAATGATGATAAATTTGCGTCATTCGAAAATATGTGTGTGAAGCTTGTTATCATTTTCGAATTTGAGCCCTCCAAATTTTATTTTTTATTTATTTTATTTCCATAGTTACGAAATTTATGCTCCAAAGATATGAAATTAATGTTCCAAAATTATGAGCTTGGCCGGGAAATTGTATATATTTTCGATAAATTTGTTACTACAAACCCAACAACTAAATGTAATGCATCTACGAAAATGTGTACTTTCTATGAATCGTCAGACGTTGTGCAAGTAGCTTGCCCAGTAAGCTACAAAAATTAGATTTAAGTGAGTATATATTTCCGGGGTCAACTTACCCCCTTCTTCAGCACTTAGCTTTTCGTTGCCCCCGAAATATACACACACTTAAATTAATTTTTTATAATTTACTGGGCAAGCTACTTGCACAACGTTAGTGTTGAACACTACAAAGTTCCGGCGATATTATCAATATTCAGGTACCCCCATGCTCCGAGAATTGCTCAGCAAAGAATTTTATCTAAGAAACTGTCTTCCATTTTGCAAATTATTCAGCATATTGTTGGTTAGTAAATTACATGCTTAGAATAGGTACTAATATCGTCAGTATACGTGCAACCCATTACCCTAAATTTATTGAAAAAAGGTAAGTCTCCGCGGCAAGTTTTTCCCAGGAGACATAAATGCAAGTTTTCCTCTAGGTGTACATAGTAAGGTACTTACCCTAATACACGATAATAAGTGTATGTAGAAATAGTCTCACGGCGATTAATTATTTTGTTTGTGAATATTGAACAATTGATTCTAGTTTCAAAGTAAAAAAAAATCATAAAATAATTTTAGCCTGAAAAACGGCCGATAAAAATCAAATCCGGCTGAAAATCCGGCCGGCCGGAATTATAAATTTCTTCCGGCTAAACAGCACGATTTCCGGCTAAATTTGGCCGGAAAACGGCTAAATTGGCAACACTGTCAGCGACATCGAAAGCGTCAACAAACGATGGGCCTCGCATTTTGAAGAGCTCCTCAATGCACCATCAACAACCCCCGCGGAGCCAGCTCTTGAGCAGTTAGCCGAACCAGGCCCTCCCGTTCAACCCCCAACAGTAGAGGAGGTGAGTCTTGCCATACAGTCGCTTCAAAATAATAAAGCGCCCGGCGCTGACGAGATCCCAGCAGAACTGCTGAAGCATGGTGGAACGTGCCTGACCAACGCTATACATGTGCTACTGCTGAAAATATGGAACGACGAGGAAATCCCCGAAGATTGGCGCAAAAGCATAATCTGCCCAATCCACAAAAAGGGTGACAAGCTGAAGTGTGAGAATTACAGGGGCATATCATTAGTTTGTACGGCCTATAAGATATTATCTAAAATTCTTGAAAAGAGAATTAATCCGTACGCAGAACGAATCATTGGCGAGTATCAAGGCGGCTTCAGACCTGGTCGTTCAACGACCGATCAGCTTTTCACAGTGAAGCTACTACTCCAAAAGTGCTGGGAATATAACATCGACGTATACCAAATCTTTGTCGACTTCAAGCAGGCATACGACAGTATCGATCGAAGTGTACTGTACAACATTATGCTGAATTTTGGTATACCGGCAAAGTTAGTGCGACTCACAAGGATGACGATGACTAATACCGTCTCGCAGGTCAGAGTGCAGAATCGACTCACTGACCTATTTGAAACTCGTACTGGACTCAAGCAGGGCGACGGGCTGGCGCCGACGCTCTTCAACCTTGCTTTGGAGTATGTAATTCGAGCCATGAATATGGACAGCAGCGGAACGCTACTCATCAAGTCGACTCAATTAGTAGCGTACGCCGACGATATCATATCATATCATATCATATCCGAAGGTTGGGTGATGCAGAAAGCCTTCTGCATAACCTCAATAACGCCGCAAAGGAAGTTGGACTACATATCAACGAAAGCAAAACAAAGGCCATGATGCAATCGAAAACAAGGACGCCAGCAAATTCAAGCATCACAGTGGGGGACCTTAATATCGAGTATGTAGACAACTTCAATTATCTGGGTTGTAACTTATCAAAGGACGCCAACGAAACCGACGAAATTAAGCGACGGATACAACTAGCCAATAAGACATATTTCTCGGTCCTCCCTATAATTAATTCGAAACTTGCGCACAGGAACACGAAGCTCCGCGTGTACAAAACGATCATCCGACCCGTGCTATGTTATGGCTGCGAAACATGGACCCTCACCCAAGCCTCCGAAATTTTGCTAGACCGATTCAAACGAAAGGTCCTTCGGCGAATTTTCGGGGCCGTTCGCGAGCGAGACCGATGGCTTATCCGGTACAACCATGAGTTGTATCAATTGTACGATGAGCTAGAAGTATCGAAAATCGTGAAGCTTCAACGTTTGCAGTGGGCGGGGCATGTACAACGGATGGACGATAATCGCATGCCAAAGAAAGTGATGAACGCACAACGAATTGACGGAGCGAGGTTGCGTGGACGACCGAGAGCTCGCTGGGAGAACTCCGTAGGTGAAGACGCCCACCAGCTGCTGGGCTTCCGAAACTGGAGGACGAGGTCACGTAACCGCGACAATTGGAGGTCAACGATTCAGGCGGCCAAGGCCCGACGTCGGGCTATCGTGCCACATTGATGATGATGATGAATAGAAGTAAACAAAGTGTCCTTCTATTATAAGAGTAAAAATTTCATAGAGTGTAGACGAAAGCACTTGCCAACATAAAAATTACATCTTTTATGTTAATATTTTTTACTTTTTGATTTTGATGCTGACTGTGACGGCATGATAACAAAAAGAAAAAAAAAACGTTCCGTGGGATATAGGAAAAGTCTGCTAGTCATTTTTCGGTAACAAAAAGAACAAGAAACGTTAAGTGGGATATAGGCCGGTTAATCCGAGGACCGGTTTATCCGAGGCCGGTTAAGAGGGGTTCTACTGTATCATTTACCATCTACAATAGCATAAAGATTCATTCCGCGCGCGTTCTTAGATCACACCTCAAATGGGGAATTTCGTTTGGGGATTTTGGTTTTGGGTATTTTGATTTCGGGGATTTTGATTTCGGGGATTTTGATTAATTGGATTTTGATTTGGGGATTTTGGTTTGGGGATTTTGTGACTGGGGATATCGTATCCAACCCGGTAATATCCTTTAACAAAACTCAAAATTAACTTGTCGTTAGTTTACAAGACTCGTTGCAACGGATTCTGTATTTTGAAATCCGTATCCTTATATCTATAATGCATTCCCACAGAAAGAAAGGACATTTTGTGTCCAAGGACATTTTCCTCATAAGAAGTGATGGCACCAAAATATTATATCTCGCACCACTTAACTTCCATCCGAGTTTCGTCGACATCGATCCACGGGGAGAGCCAGGAAAACCAATTGAAGGATGAATATTCGTTCGCTTCAATGGCGAATTAACCGCTATTCCCGCAACTTATCGAAATCGTGATTGTCGATGCTTAGTTAGAGCGATCAAAGGATAATGTACATATACCAAATTTGGTGAAGATCGAACTACGGGAAGGTAGATTTTAAGCGTTAAACGTTTTCGTTACACTTTTTCGTGACGCTTTTTCATGGAACGACACCCAGTATTTCTCAGATAGCCTCCGCAAAGACATATATACATTCATACATGTCAAAATGTAAAAACTAATTTTAATTTATTGCATGCGAGCTGCTATTAAGGTCAGTTGTCATTTACTTTGACAGTTAAATAGCAGACAAAGCAAATAAGTTTAACAAGTTCGAGTATAAAACCCCTTAACATACTGTCTACTCTTAATAGATCGAATCATCATCAGTAGGTACACCATCAGCGCATATTTCATACACCAAATGACATATTTTTAGATACTATCAGTGAAAATCAGTAATCATTAATCAACATAATTCTCCTTTTTATTTCCTGTTATCGATTACATTAACTCCACTTTGTGTCCTTTACTTATGTTTTCTAAGAACCCCATAATCTGAATGTCTGATGCGATTGCATAATACGAATTTTCAGACTAATCAATACAGAGCCCATTAAATAGTAGTCAATGATTGTCCTTGGTCTTGAAACGCAAATATTTCCATCGGAATTTCGACTTCCCCCAATTGGTTTGGTTTGTTTATTCAGGGAATAGAAAGAAGGTAACCGGCTTGTAATTTCTCTAATGTTAGTTACCTAATAGTCTGATTCATATCGCAGGAAAGTTATGCATAAGGTGACCAACCGTCCCGGATCCTGCGGGACAGTCCAGGATTCTGATCTCTGAGGATTCAAAGACATTAAAATCTGAATCTGGTTTTGTGTTTTTTTCGTGTTATTTGAGATGTTTAGATTTTGTTGTTTTAATAAGGTTAAAATGAAATAGAGCGAACAAATATTTAATGAAAATGAAAAAAGAAGATTTTGGGAATTGGAAAAGTATGGATACATTGTACTGGATAAATATCAAGTGAACGATTGTAAATTCTCTTTTTTTTACCAGTATGAAGCCGCACATACAGGACTTCATTTATTTAATAAGTTCGGTCAACTGAGCCAATCTCTGGGCATATTTGGATACTAGCCCAACTAAATCCATGAAATCCATGGATTCGTCGTGTATGGTTCTGCTTGCTGTGACAGGAACAGGAACCAGACATTCATCGTGCATGTATTTTTTGTACCCCTTCATAAGTTGCCCACCTGTTGATGTTGACCATCTTAGGCGTGAACCGCAGGTGGTCAACATACACATGTTTTACTGTATTATAATTCGCATAGCTGCTACATCTGTGGAAGAGTCTGGAGACTAATTGTGTATGTACCTACACTGAAAAAAATCATTTACTTAAAACAAGAAAAAATACAATAAAAAAACAGCCAACTTTTCCTGATTTGAGATGCATTTTCTTGTTCCAAGAAAAGTTTTTCTGATTTAAGATCGCACTGCAGGGCAGTGGCGTGCACAGCCATTTTGTGCAGGGTATGCAAAATTAAAACCGAAGAAAAGATAAATACGAGTATAAACGCTTTTTGATATGTCGAAATACAAAGGAAGGTAAGTGTTTCCTAAGTAATTGAGTAATCTCAGGATAACTAAAAATGAGGAAAAACCGCCTAATTTATTTTAGAAAACAGTAAAAAAAAGTATAATAAAAAAACTTTGGGCTTGTTCTGCTATCCGTTCTCATAGGGAGAACTTTTGTGTTTCCGATATTTTCCACTATGTGTCCGCTATATGGCGGACTGTAAGATAAGTGTCGCTAGTGTCGATAAGAAGAACTAGAAAATTCTCCTTACTGAGCTGATATCTGGGTTGTAACTTATCAAAGGACGCCAACGAAACCGACGAAATTAAGCGACGGATACAACTAGCCAATAAGACATATTTCTCGGTCCTCCCTATAATTAATTCGAAACTTGCGCACAGGAACACGAAGCTCTGCGTGTACAAAACGATCATCCGACCCGTGCTATGTTATGGCTGCGAAACATGGACCCTCACCCAAGCCTCCGAAATTTTGCTAGACCGATTCGAACGAAAGGTCCTTCGGCGAATTTTCGGGGCCGTTCGCGAGCGAGACCAATGGCGTATCCGATACAACCATGAGTTGTATCAATTGTACGATGAGCTGGAAGTATCGAAAATCGTGAAGCTTCAACGTTTGCAATGGGCGGGGCATGTACAACGGATGGACGATAATCGCATGCCAAAGAAAGTGATGAACGCACAACGAATTGACGGAGCGAGGTTGCGTGGACGACCGAGAGCTCGCTGGGAGAACTCCGTAGGTGAAGACGCCCAACAGCTGCTGGACTTCCGAAACTGGAGGACGAGGTCACGTAACCGCGACAATTGGAGGTCAACGATTCAGGCGGCCAAGGCCCGACGTCGGGCTATCGTGCCACATTGATGATGATGAGCTGATAGCGTAATGTTCCAAACTTTGTAACGTTAACAAAACAGTGCTTGAAAATTATTTAAATCAATCAAACAAATACAAACATTCGCATTCTAAGATTTATTGATTTTCTCAAATGTGTAAACTGTAGGCATACAAACCATCTTTTGTAATATGTACATAACACAGTGTGACTAACAAAATGCATACATAACTATGCAACCAACCATGTACAAAAATGTGCATTATAATTTGTTTCTGATTAGTAAAATACATTCTCCTTCAAAAAATAATAAATTCTTGTTTCAACATTGTTTAGATATTAAAAAACAAACACAGGAAACATTTTGTCAAACAAAACTGAACGACACATTTTGTGACCTACTGTTTATTTCCGCTTTGGTTCCCTTTGCTCAAATCTTATCACGACATTTTTCGCCGCTCGTGCTATAGTCATCGTTCGTCCGTCAACTTTTTTCGCCAACGCCAAGGTAGGCGTGCTTCTCTTCACCATATAAACCTGCAACATTGTTGCAGTTGAAATTATTTTTCAATTCGTATGGACATTACAAGCACGGCGAAATTGTGCTTATCGAGCATACTCTAGTGTCGGCGAAAAAACGATGTCAGTGGAACCTACACTACCTATATAAAGATGGCGCTGGTACATTTATTGAGGAAAGAATTAACAGTGAAATCAGTAATTATTTTCATGAACTTGTATGAAGAAAATGTTTTTAAATGAGAGGGTATGCACTGCTTATTTGCATATATGGAGTGCACGCCACTGCTGCAGGGCAATGTCTCATAAAAGAAAGAATAATTCGCATATTGCCAATTATGCATTATACTCCAATCAATAGAGACGAAATAATAGGGGTTAGCGTGCAAAAATTGGGGATGTCTTAAATTTTTGATATGTTATAAAGACAGGTGGGGTAAGTTAAAATCCAAGTTTGCGTCACTTTCCCTCCTGTGCTCCCGCCGTTATCTTGAAAAAAAAACATTTAAAATCGGCCCTTTCATCAGTTTTTGGCCTGTAACTTCTTTACAGACCATTTGAGTACAAAATCTGCCGAGACAATTTTGTAGAGGACGAAATCAGCCAGCCCAGTACCTTCTTTGCCTTTCAGGTTCTAACGCGCCAACAGAACGTCTATTTTGAATTAAAAATTCGCACTCTTTAAAAAGCGAAATGCTCCGAGCTATAACCGAAATAAATTTTAATATGAAAAAATGGCGACGACGACGACATGTTAAAAAATGTCATCCCAACGAAAAGTATGAATTTAAAAATAAATAACTTCGCTAAACGTTTTATTTTTATTTTTTTATACCTTCAGACCCCATTCACTCCCACAACATTACCATAAAAATAGTTCATATGAGTGTCTATCTTATCGCACTTGTGAATTTTCTTTGAATGATTTGCAGCTCAACGTGAAAACTGGAATTTTCAAGGCGCTATAAAAGTTGATTTTCTCAAATTAGTTGATTATAATTTAGACCCCGGCTTAGACCCAATTTCACATTTTGTAATCTTGGAAATGTTTCTGTTATACTGTCAGCCCAATAAAAAAATAATCTATTAACGTCCTATACCCTAAAATACACATCATAGTACTTAAAATGTCCCGGATTGGCATTTCTAAAAGTTGGTCGCCTTAGTTATGCACCTTGGTTGAGTTTGAGTGATGTGCTATATGGGTATGGACGTACAGTTACGAGTACATTTCTGAAAAAGGACGAGCAACGATAAACATTTCAGCTGTGGCCAAAGAAAGGTGAATGTTAGTTGAGCTATAATTAACAAATTGAGTGCATATTGTTTAATAGGTGATCATTATAATCCTAGGGCTATTAGAGGTGCGTTCCGCTACACCCCCCACTTTGGAAAATTACTAAAAAAAATCATTGCACCGTTACGTGCTCATTATGTGCTAATTATGTACCACATTTAAACATTTTGTACTAGTCAACTTTTAGAGATATTAGCAATTCAAATGGAGGGGGCTGTAGCGGAACGTTCTTCTACATACCCCCACCAAAAAAAAATCAGCTTACGGACTTCGAACCTATATTTTCGTAATTGTTGAGTTATGTACTAATTATGTACCGAAATTAAACATTTTGTGCTAGTCAACTTTAGAAGATATGTATTAGCAATTGAAAATGACGTGTTTAGTCCAGTCAAATTAGGGCTCTGAATTGAAAAAATAGGTGAGGGCTCATATTTGTTGTTTTTAAATCAGTTAGCTCCCAGGAATCTAAAGCTCATTTTATCGAAAAAAAAATTGATGGGCAAGGTCCCAAAAAGGACGAAAAGGGATACTATTTAACCCTTCGCCAGGCACGTCCCGCGATCAACGCGAACGGGCACGTGGGGTCTTTCGGGACCCCAAAGTTGATTGAACTTACATATCCTTGAACATGTCTCAAATTGTAAAAAAACACACATTTATAAGTACTTTGTTATGTTCTTGAATATGTTTAATATAATTATTCACAATATTGTTGTTCATATGGCAAGGTGTAAACATTTCAAGCGATTGGAGCCATCAATGGTTTTACTTTTTTGTCCCTCTGCCTTGGATTCAAGCAAAACTTAGTTCCTGAAATAGTGAGGATAACTTACTACTAACAAATTATTGAAGTATGAATTAGCAGTCCCCGTAAACTTGAAAATGAAAATTGATGTAGAACAAGCTATGGTAAGAATTAGTGGGGGCTAAAATTTGACCTCTATTGTTTGAGATTCGCTAAAGTGAAGGTGTGTTTTCCGCCCTATATCAAAAGAAGCTATCGCAGCAATTAAAGAACAAAATTCGAAGTTGTTTTCGTGAATTTCTCAAGCCAGGATAATTTCTGGGAAATCGATCCATGGTATAATCTCTTCCTTTACTTTCATTGTAGCCAAGAATGATATAAGGCTTACCTCGGTCTTGAGTTCAGCTAAAAAGACGCAATAAAACTACAGGGGAAGACTAGTAAATATATTGAGATAGTCTAAATAAAAAGGCCTCGACATAGAGTATGGCTCCGATTTTCGTTTCCTGGATATTCAGGACAATTGAGGCCTTGAAACTCATGGGGTCTTGGAAGACCCCACGTGCTCATTCCCGTAAATTTTTACTTTTGGTTACCCAAACTTTTTTTCTGAAAATATTTGGGATTTTTTTCAAGCATATTCCTGAGCAGAATTTATGAGGCTTAGATGTCCTACAAATTCCCGTGGATGAGCGAAACCCTCTAAAATTAATATATAAAAAATACCCTCTGGGGTCCCAAAAGACCCCACGTGCTCGGTGGAGGGTTAATACTTCTCCGGAGGTCGGCATGCGGGGTATCAGTGCAAAGGATAGGTCGAGTACATAATATATCTGATGATTTTTTCATGTTTCAAAGACCTTCAACGGAGTAAATCGAGCTTAAATGGAAAATTATCGCTCGCTCAAGTCAAGTGGAATGTACTTGTTACATGGGAAGAGAACAGTAAAAACACGTCGCGAAAACGCCGAAAATCTGCAAATTTGTCGTACTTAATTGCGGTGCGTACAGGTACAATTAACGCCCTCGGGACGTATGAAAATTGACCAGATACATGACGTGAAATTGTGCGTTCCGTATTCCCCCACTTCCGTAAATTACGTAAATAAATCATTGTTATGTACCGCATTTAAACATTGCTAATATTCTTCAAAGTTGAGGAGCACTGATACCCCGCATGCCGACCTCCGGAGAAGTATTAAATAGTATCATTTTTCGTCCTTTTTGGGACCTTGCCCATCAATTTTTTTTTCGGTAAAGTTAGCTTTAGATTCCTGGGAGCTAAGTGATTTAAAAACAACAAACCTTTTTTTTCAATTCAGAGCCCTAATTTGACAGGACTAAACACGCCATTTTCAATTGCTAATATCTTCTAAAGTTGACTAGCACAAAATGTTTAATTTCGGTAGGGTAGGGCGGGGCTAGTTGAGCAATTTTTCACTTGAGCGTTTATAGCTCCTCAACGGTAAGTCTTAATGGCTTCTTATGCATACTGATAGATTGGTAGTATATCCCTTTGCAAATGTGCCCCACAAAATTATTTCTAAAAAGTCAAATTATGGAGCTGTATCTGTTTAAATGAAGAAAGTCAAATATGCTCAACCTACCCCATAGGTGGGGTAAGTTGAGCTAGGGTATGGGGCAAATTGAGCACATAGAAAGTTTAGCCGAACCATGTGTTAAATGTGAACTAGGCATGAAATAAATTTTCCGTTTCATAATCAACTTTTTATTTATAGACTTTAAATGACAAAACAACAAAACTTAAGGAGGTTTTCACACTTGTACTTAATCTGACCACATTACGTAATCTGAGGTGTGGTGAATTTAAAAATATATGGAATTTGACAGCTCAAATGAAGTAATTTGCACAGATTACGTAATCTGGCCGTAAGTGTGGACACCTCCTAAATCGATTTTGTTTCAAAATTTAGGGTTGGGGTTAGTTGAGCAACTATAGCTTCAAAATGTAGGGTTGGCGTTAGTTGAGCAACTATAGCTCAACTAACCCCAACCCGAAATTTTGAAACAAAATTGAGGTTATAAAAAAACGGTTAGTATTATACCCTGAAACTATATACATATCAAAAGTACAATAAATTTATGAACTTTTAACACTTATCTGATTAAAGAAGGATAATATTTTTTTGGTCACAAAATAAACAATGCCCGCGTGTACTTCAGTTTATCGACGAGTCGCTACTGACGTTTGTGCGATAAGTTCTACTCCCGCGAATCGTTATTTCCGCTATATGATGATTTTGCGTGCGATGAATAGTTTCGGAGATATTTCGATTGCCCAACTTGCCCCTATGCTCAACTAGCCCCGCCCTACCCTACATAATTAGCACATAACTCAACAATTACGAATATATAGGTTTGAAGCCCGTAAGTTGTTTTTTTTCTGTTTGGGGGGGGGGGGTGTAGAAGAACGTTCCGCTACGGCCCCCCATTTGAATTGCTAATATCTCTAAAGCACAAAATGTTTAAAATGTGGTACCTAATTAGCACATAATGAGCACGTAATGGTGCAATGATTTTTCTAGTAATTTTCCAAAGTGGGGGGTGTAGCGGAACGCACCTCAAAAGTTACATCATTCCAACGATGCGACCCAAGTAGCAAGGGCAAAAAAATCTATCGCAAACGGGGTCACTTTACCTAATATGCAGGACCGTGCGAAAGAATTGTGGCGGCCGGGGCATAAATTCGCTTGTTGAAAACAGATGCCTAATTAGCCATCAGCGAAACATGGATATGGATCCGCTCCGTGGCTCACTTGGTTGAGTCGCACTCTACGATGCTAGTAATCTAGAGGTCCGGAGATCGAATCTCGGCGTGGTGCAAAATTTCCGTACATGTGCGGATAGGAAATATATAGTGCTTGCAACATTATACAAGGTGTACAGCGACTCATGGTACATACAATACTGGATGATAGCACAACTCATTTGGGTAGAATTAATGTTCCTCGTGACCCCTCTATCTTTAACCGTTATAAAGTTTTAGCATGTTTTGTAAACAGTGTCAAAAAGCTCGACTTGCCGAGCAAAATCACTATTTGCCACACTTCCAAATGTACTTAATACGAGATTATACGAGAAACTGTTTTGAAAGAGAGGGGAGTTTATACTATATTTCGGCGCCCCATGAGACACGGTGCGGCGCCCTGGAAAAGGGCTCTTTTGCCCCCCTCCCAAGCCTCATCGTACGGCTCTGCACTTTGGCTGTTTTGCGGTACAATTTCGGGTGTGGGGCAGACTTGTAAAATGGAAGGCTGCACCGGGACGGTGAGTCGACTAATTAGTAGTATCCCTGAATATAAAGGATAGGGAAACTTTGAAAGAAAAAATTAGTCAAACAACAAATCGTATAAACATGAATTCCGGCCTAATACAAAATTATTGTCTAGTTCCATTCTTACCTGTCTGTAAATTGAAAATCTCCATAAAACAGAAAAGTGGTTTTAACGATGACTCTGGAATTTTTTAATTGCCTACTAAAACGTGGTGTAAACATTTGCAGCACATTTGTTTAAATGTTGGATATTAAAATTAATGTAAAAAAATATACAAATAACAAACAGCAAAGTTATAGGTTTTCGGGCTATTATCGCAGTATAACACGCTACATACTAGATACTACGAAGCAACCCTGTAGGTCAGACATGTCACACTTCATTTTATTTCATTGAACATATTTTTGTTTGAAGTGGCTCATATTTTTTTTCCATAAAATATTAATCCCCTTTGTAAAACTGTTTTGTTCGGGAATTCTGTTTATGAAAAGTTTCGGCGAATAATTATTAAAATTAAGGGCGGATTTCATAGTCCCCAATTAGACTTAAGGAAAACAACAACAGCCCTCATTCTCCGTAAGCTTGAGTCGCCCTGGAATAAGTAGCAAGCGGAAACTAGCCGGAAGAGCAGAGGGTGTCAAGGTATGTTATTGTAACCCCATGTAGTTACACTAAACTAACCCCTACCGAAGTGCAAAAAAAAACACGTCTAATGAGATGAACGAGGTCTGGCTCAACAACAACAGTCATTTCAAATACCTGATAGGTGTGACTTCAATGCCATAACAGGTTCTAAGAAAGATCAAGAGGTACTAGTGGGTACATTCGGACTAGGCCATAGGAATGAAAGAGGAGAGAGGTTGGTACAATTTACTCGCCAACACGGCCTATACATCTGTAACTCCTTCTTCAAGAAGAAGTCTACCAGAAAATGGACTTGGCAATCTCCAAATTGGAGGACCGCGGATAATCGACACCAAAAACTTTCAAACGATACAAAGCAACTCCTTCAAAAGCGAAGAGATATGAAATCAATATCAAGCCTTTAAAGAATTGAATGCAATATGTATCTACAACACCAGATGAGGATATACCAGAAATATTAGCTGATAAAGTGGAACTAACGGTAAAGTCAATGAAAAATGACAAAGCAGCTTGTAATGACTTTATCACGTCGGAGCTATTGAAATTCGGTCTGGCAAATACTATCTGATCAGATATCTATACAAATTGCATAAGGACTAGACAAATCCCCGAAGAATGGAACACTGTGTTCGCAGTTCTTATACACAAGAAGGGTAACAAAGATTAAGATACATATTAAGAATTACCAACCAGTCTTCTTCCTGTCTTCTACAAAGTATTCACAAAAATAATTAACAACAGGAATACAATCGACACTCAATATCGCTCAACCACGAGAACAAGCTGGGTTTCGAAGTGGACAACCGATCATATCTACACAATTAGAGAAGTTATAAGCAGAGCTAAAGAATATCAACAACCTCTAGCAATGGCATTCATCGACTTCGAAAAGGCGTTTGATTCTATATAACAGGAAGCAATCATACTAAGGAGCCAAGTTATTGAAAGACCTTATATCGAAACACTTACTAATGCATATAGAAATGCCAAAGCGAAAGTCAGAATATTAAAGACGACACCTGAATTTCCGACACAGCGTGGAGTCAGACAAGGCGACACAATATCTCCCAGACTCTTCAACGCAACTTTTGAACCGATTCTATTCGAAAGAAACAAAACACCGAATAGAATAGTTTCGGGATTCGCGTGTATCGTTTTTCCAATATTTGAATTGTTTTGAACCGATATTCCGAGATCTAGACTGGAACAACAAAGGCCTGAGTATAAATGGTGAACATCTTAGCCATCGCTGATTTGCTGAGGATATAATATATAATCATTATCGCATAGAGTACAGATGAACTACAGTTAACGATCAACGAACTCACTGAAGCCAGCTCAAGAAGAGGTTTGAAATGAACCTGAGGAAGAGCAAGGTTATGTATAACAAATTCATCGCAGATCTAGAAGAAATAAAGATCAATAACACTAGATTAGAAACCGTTGAAGATTACATATGTATACCTAGGTCAGACATTACACATGTCAGGTTCTCTACTGCCCGAAATAAATATACGAATAAAGCTGGCCTGGAGATAATTTGGGAAAAGTCGAAAATGCCTCTCCGTCTAAAGAAGAAAGCATTTAACCAATGCATTCTTTCAGTGATGACTTACGGCTGTGAAACTTGGGCCTTGACATCATCTCTCACAAGAAAACTTCAAGTTGCACAAAGAGCATCACAGGCAGCTATGCTATAGGTATCACAAAGACCGAAAGCGATTGACTTGGATTAGAGCGAAAACTCAGGTCACGGATGTCATCACCAGAACTAGAACTCTAAAATGGCAATGGACTGGACACCTCGCGAGGAGAACGGACAATTCCGTTCAGCCACAAAGGTGACTGAATGGTACCCAACAAGTATCAAGATACCAAGAGGACGCCCGAATATCGGATGGGACTATGATTTACGAAAGCTTTAGCCGGCACAACTTGGAATCGCATTGCACAAGACAGAACAATATGGAAATATATGGAAAATCAATACATAGCGGATACCATAATAATAATTGTTGAAAGAAGAATCTACCTTTGAGGTGAAGTTTCTATGCCACTCCCATGACCCCGCAGTCCATTCCTTTAATAAGTTATAGAGATAGTAATTTTTAGATTGTGGTCTAAAAGTGAGTATTTCCCAAAATTATAAAACAAAATATGTCAATAGAAGAGCTCCACTTTGATTGTGACTCACTGTATGTTTTGTGGTGTTGATTTAGAAGTTGTGGAACTCTCAACGCCGGAATATGCTCTAGATCGGATGTCAACGCCCCAATATTCAAGAATTTCGATTTTAAAACATACAAATGAGGTCAAAATTTGTACTTTCTGCGGGTTCTTTGGACGACTCAAATTTAATCCAATATTTCGGATTTCTCTATAGTCCTAGCTATCACTAATTGGAAACTAGAGACGCCCATTTTTAAAGTTTTCAAATCGAAATTTTCGATCAAAATTTGAACTTTGTTTGGTATATTTGGGCGACTCTAACTTCCAAACTGAAAGTTAGGACTATAAACTTTGTAGAGAAATGTGCGCCGGAATATGCCCTCGTCTTCTCTCGCCATTTGCGCTCAACCGTACTATGCACATGTTTTTAATTATGATAAATCGAAAAAAAAGCATTTCCCAAATAAGTTACCATCATAAAAAATATTAGCAGCTGAACAATAAAATAAGCTCTGCAGTTTTAGCAAAGCATGTCATTTCAGCGATATGAATACAGAGAACACTCACTGTGAACACAACTGTCTACCAAAATGTACCGTTCGCGAACGTTTGATGATCGCTGGAAAGGTATGGAAGATGAAATTTACCCATTTGTCAATTACTATAATTGAGCTCATGAGTTAAATCATTTTATTCAATGCAGCAATGTCTTTTTAAGTGACATTTTGCATTCCCTTATACCTTTTCCTTAAGATAATCCTTATTTCTTGTGACGACTATGAGTTCCGCCCTAAAATTCCAATTTTCTCAATACACCTTTTAGCTTATGGAACAATTCGGTTTTGTTTGGAAAGAAGATTAAGGTAACTTCTATTAATTTCAGCTCTAGTTCCCATTTGACATGCTTTGTGGCTCACTTGGTTGAGTCGCACTCTCCGATGCTAGTAATCTAGAGGTCCGGAGATCGAATCTATGCCCTTAATTTATACTATTTCCACTTCAAGGATTCGAAAAGAATAGGGTCCAGTATACTGGGCGAACGCCCATACGACTCAGATTCGACACTCAAATATTTAGAAAATACTAATTTATTATTGTGATGTGTCTAGACCACTGGTTCCCAACAGGTGGTCCGCGGACCGGGGGTGGTCCGTGAGAGACCCGTAGGTGGTCCGCGAGGAGACTCGGGACAGCCCTTACAAAAAAATTATATTTTCTTGTGACTAATTAAAGTCACATGCCAAACAGGCGCTCTCATTATCATGTTACAGATTATCCAGTAAATACTTTGCTACTAGGTCTTTGATTATGGGAAGGCAATCGATTGATTAGGTGCTCAATTCCGAAATTATTCAAACTAATTATCAAAATTCGAGCTCGATGGAAAAAACTCAAAAGGATTTTCGCCCTAAACATTGTGATAAATCCGAGTGTAAGGGCCGAGCTGAACCGTTTACTGAATAACTTTTAATCGAAGTTAGCTCTTCCTATTCATGTGCGAGAAAAATCTCAGCTGGTGAAGGTCCGTCGAGTTCCATTTTCAGGATAAGTGGTCCGCAGACGTTTCTGAGTTGGGAACCACTGGTCTAGACTAAACGTCAACCCAAATTGTATTTCCGTACTTGGAATCAGATGGCGCTAGTGTGGCTAGCGAGAATAGGCTTGACCGATAAGAAAACAACAACGACTTTCTGGAAGTTTCTAGAGAGTGCATCACCGAAGTTTCCGGAACTGTGGAAACGAGTATATAAGAGCGTCGACTAGAATCAGTTAGTCTAGTATAGTTTTACTCGTGGATTATGTCGGATCAATAACTATAGTCAGTAATTAGTGAAATTGTAAATCGTGTATATATCCGTGTGGTTGTAATAAATAGTGTTACAGTAAAGCGAGTGTTATTCATTATCGTGTACGCGAAAATCTATCGAACCCACTGGAACGTCTAGGCGAGAAAAATATAACATTATTATATGTTTACAGTGCTTGTCATCAGATTAGCACACCCCTTCGAATGAATAGTTTCGGCTGATTTCCAACCAAACTAAAAGAGCTAAAATTTCAAAATTATAACTGTTAATAGTCTATTCAATTCTGAGTTAATTAACACAAAAAGAATTGTGATTACATTTATTAATATTGATTTATAATTGTTTTTCGAAAAAGAACACACAAAATAGCCATTTAAAATTTGTCATCAGGATAGCACATGCAAATTCTTTTTTGTCTATCTTCCACAATTAAAGACGTAGGACCCCCAATTTTTTGTGGTTGTTTGGGTAAGATATTGACTTTAATATGAATAATTAAAAATCATTATCTGCGGAAGAGGGGCCAAATTTTAAGGCATACAAGGAGTCAAGGCGGTCAAAAAGTGAAATTTCGAGAAAAAAATTAATAAAAGTTGATAAGTTGAATCCGAATTTGTGTGTAATAAGTAGCGTTAAGGTAAAAATAATAGAGGCGATAAGAATTGAGTACATGTCAATCCTTATGAGAGAGTTATTTTGAGAGAAACATCTAGCCCTCATGACTCGGTCACAAGGATTAGGGTAAATTTTGACATTAACGTTGAAAATATTATACCCGATATCGACAAATGATACACTGCTCGTCATCAGATTAGCACACCCCTTCGCATGAATAGTTTCGGCTGATTTCCAACCAAACTAAAAGAGCTACGTATAAGGTAAACGGAACGGAAATACATGTCCAAATAAGATGTATAACTCTACAAGCTGCACATGCTCTCTGATAACGATTTCAAATGTGAAAGAAGAACGAAACTCTTGCCATAGACCGAGGCTTTCATTTCATACCAAAACTATAGCCCAAAGTTATTCCCAAAGCCATAGAAATACATGAATGTAAGTGTCCAGTATGTATACTGGACGCGGGCTATAGTTATTGTCTCAGGTGTTCAGTTAACTGGACGCCGGGACTCAACCTGTTAAACTCTGCCAAATCAGCGAATGGAATTTTGATCCGTTTGAATTCATTAATTCGCCATGTATGTGCAGGATGCACAGCTTCACCATCAAATTAGTACATCCAATTCCGTATCACCTAAATTTATTGTTTCCTATTGAAAATTGTCATTTTTTGTGCAAAGATCCCTATAATCTTTCAAATTTTTGCGCATGTCCTGTTTTAAGAAATGATACTAATGCGAAGGTGCGTTCCGCTGCACCCCCCACTTTGGAGAATTACTAAAAAAATCTTTGCACCGTTACGTGCTCATTATGTGCTAATTATGTACCACATTTAAACATTTTGTGCTAGTCAACTTTTAGAGATATTAGCAATTCAAATAGAGGGAGGGGGGGTTTTACGGAACGTTCTTCTACATACCCCTCACCAAAAAAATCAGCTTACGGACCTCGAACCTATATTTTCGTAATGGTTGAGTTATGTGCTAATTATGTACCGAAATTAAACATTTTGTGCTAGTCAACTTTAGAAGATATGTTTTAGAATGGAAGTGGGGTATGTTGTCATACTAGCCAGTTTGATCAACCGGTTAGTATGACCCCCGAAATATTTACCATTTCAGGCAATTCGTATTGTCAGGTGGTTTCGTCCGTTAGCACGCCGACTCATCAGGAGCTACCTTTTGAGCGTGCTAACGAGTAGCTCGACCACTACAATGTGTGTGGTGCATCCCAACACGTTCGATGGAATGCACGACAATAGTGGCTGCGCTTGCACTTTTATAGTGTCTAGCGGGCTATGTCAATGCGAATCTTATTTTGACATCAATCGTATTCACATTTTTCACTATTTATAGCATTTTTCTGTTTTAGAATGGAAGTGGGGTATGTTGTCATACTAGCCAGTTTGATCAACCATCGTTGGTGCATTCCATCGAACGTGTTGGGATGCACCACACACATTGTAGTGGTCGAGCTACTCGTTAGCACGCTCAAAAGGTAGCTCCTGATGAGTCGGCGTGCTAACGGACGAAACCACCTGACAATACGAATTGCCTGAAATGGTAAATATTTCGGGGGTCATACTAACCGGTTGATCAAACTGGCTAGTATGACAACATACCCCACTTCCATTCTAAAACAGAAAAATGCTATAAATAGTGAAAAATGTGAATACGATTGATGTTAGAAGATATGTGTTTATGTGTTTAGTCCAGTCAAATTAGGGCTCTGAATTGAAAAAATAGGTGACGGCTAATTTTTGTTGTTGATAAATCAGTTAGCTCCCAGCAGTGGCGGTTTTACACATTTGCCGCTAGTAGGCTATTGACAATTTGCCGCCCCTACCAAGCACTGCGAGAATATTTTCATCTTTCCCCTTTGAACTTTAACAACAGATGAGTGCTTTCCACTTCGTAGGTCTTGATCATTCTTTAATCTTTATAAACAAAAAAGCGATACAATAATTTCCTGGTTAGAGCGTCGGTTTGAAGGGTATGTTCTTCTTCTTCATAGTGTCCAGCTTTTAATGCACAATTGAGCAATACTGATAGAATCGATGGTCCAATTTGTTCAAGTAAAAACGCCATCAATAAAGATGGTAAACGTAATTACAAAATTTTTTCGATTTTAAATACTTTTCTATAAACGTCACTTCTAAGATACTGTTTTCAACAATTACGAAAATATAGCTTTGAAGCCCGTAAGTTTGTTTTTTCTTTTGGGGGGGGGGGGTAACAACACGGGTAACCTCCCATTTGAATTGCTAATATCTCTAAAAGTTGACTAGCACAAAATTTTTAAATGTGGTACATAATGAGCACGTAACGGTGCAATGATTTTTTTAGTAATTTTCCAAAGTGGGGGGTGTAGCGGAACGCACCTCTAATGCGAGGTGCCTGGCTTGCAAATAAGTTACGCAGCGCAGCGTTCACAATGCTACCTTAAATATAGAAATGATATGGAAAAATATAGAACAGGAGGGCCCTTTCTTTGTTAGTCGGTTTTAACCGGTTATTTCAATAACCCGTATTTTTGGTCGGTTAAACCGAGCCGGTATAACCGATGAGAAAAATAACCGGACAACCGGTATTTTTGTCAAAAAGTCCCATCCCTACTATACGGTACAGAGAAGAAGAAGTTCCTATTTGAAGATATAAGCGACGTTTTTTTCGTATCGCGGGTAAATTTGACTCGAAAAAAAAATACGATCGCGGGTAACATATCCCGGTTAAGACCAAACAGCTGACATTTGATAGTTTTTGCGCATCTTTGTCGGCTTATTTTTTAGATGATTATTTCTTTGCAAAATCTTTTCTCGTGATTAGAAAAACTCTCACATTTGGTTGGAAAAAACAAATTCCCTCATATTTCCCCTATGCGTCCGTCATCTACGTTTGATCCATCTAAGCTCTATCCCGTGTAGGTTAGTTGCACGCGTGAACTTTACCTGGGTAAGTGCCATTTTTTTATATGAAGTTTTACCCAAACTTGCACGGGATAAACACAATAAAACGTGCCTATTGGCATTTAAGTCGTGAGAGAATTTTTTTTTAAATCTTTAAATGCCTGTGGCTTCTTAGCCAATTAAGAATTCGGAGCATGTCCCGTACAACTTTTTTTTTGCTGGAAATCACTTGAAGAATAATTTTCCGGTGCGTTTATGCGGCAGTTTCCGGACACCTTGTATAGTACATATGTATGTTTTATGGATAATTCTGTTACCTCCCCATCTCGTGCAATGCACATTAAAAACATGAAGAAATTCCTATTTATACTCACGACATGAACCAATAACTGCATTCAGATCTAACTGGTATAATCACCTTAAAATTATATGTTAAATGTATAGCTGCACTAATAACCATTTCGATTCCGAAATCTAAATAAATCATTTCTTTACAAGTGCCAACAATAAGAATCTTTTTAATGCTTTTTTAATTTTTCAACTCAGTTGGCACCCCTCATTCAGTAAAAAATAATAATAATTTAACTGATCAATTACAACATAACACAACAACTCACCAAAACTAACGATCAAAATTTGATAAAAAAAATACTCCGCCTTGTTGACTACACTTCGTGAAAAAATCTCCACTCTAGGCAAGCATGCATGGAAAACTGTGAACATCCAATCTAAACATTACAATCTCTCATCCAAACAACCACGTGTTTGGAAAGGGCGTTTATCGCCCTAGTGTTTATTGCCCATGATTCAAGTTTATTGTCATATCCAAGTTCATATATGAAAATGCAGAGTTGCTGACACACACACTTAACAGAATTACTCTATGACATCATCTCGCAACTGCATGTTACGTCGTAGATTAGAATATCTTTTCAACGCCTAGAGAGGAAAAATCTTTCGATTTTGTATTTGGAGTGTGAATATACCTGCAACTTTGGTCCCATCCCAACCGAATGACCGCACATAAGAGGAAAACAGTTACTGACCAACAGGTAAGCCCACGTTTGATTTGAAAATTTCTTTTATAATGTAGCACTTCACTTACCCGCAGTATGTATCTTTGTTGAATAGACTAAATTTTGTGTATAAATCTTCACAAAGAAATTAAAACTGATTTTTTTCACTGTTGCACTCAACGCGTTTGAACTATAGTAACAAGAGGCACACAATCGAAAGGGTCACCGCAAAGTTCTTATTATTTCTTGACGTTAGTGTTCCGTAAACGTTTACTTCACGGCCTGCTTAATGTTGCCTGTATGGAAGTCACTTCACTACTAGACAGACTAGCTGAATTCACTATTCACCTACTAAACTAGTTTGTATAGTACGCACTATAGTGTAGTATTCATCCAGCACCAGCACGCCCTTACATATAATAGCTCCCGCGTTCCTATGGAACAGGGGTTCTTAACTTTTTTTGAATGAGGGACCACTTAATCACATTTTTTACTCGCCACGGACCACCAATATAAGTTTTCAGATAAGATGAAAATAAAAAAATAATGGCTTACAAATGAAACTCATATTTAGTAATTTTGAAGGAGTACTATTACTTATATTTATTTTGAGATTACATATTTTCATGATATTATTTTAATGTGATTTTTGTGACTGCATTTCCTTTATGCCAACTGCTGGATCCTGTGCTCCGTTTTACTCAAAGCTAGACGCATGTCATCACTAGCATTGAGGCGATTTCTATTTTTATTTTTAACGATAAGAAGAGTAGAAAATCCTTGCTCGCATAAATAATTTGTAGAAAATAAGGTTAAGTAGCGTAAAGCCGTTTCACGAAGTTTGGGAAATGCCATCGCATTTGGACCCAGAAGTCTTCCAGTTTTATTCCTGTTTCGTATATATTTCTACATTCGACGTCATGCTGCATTTCGATAACTTCCTCCTGAAATTGATCCGGTACATCGTCTATTTTCATGATGAATGGGTTACGGATCATCTGGGAAATGTCTGCTTCGATTCCATTCATTGCATCTGCGAAATACCGTTTAAATTCGTTTTTAAGGGTCGTCAAATGAAGGTTAATATTTTCTCTTATTTT
Organism: Microchrysa polita; assembly: GCA_949715475.1. Taxonomy (NCBI): domain Eukaryota; kingdom Metazoa; phylum Arthropoda; class Insecta; order Diptera; family Stratiomyidae; genus Microchrysa; species Microchrysa polita. The sequence continues at coordinate 62,642,225 of OX454421.1, read as the reverse complement.
TTTCATATCACCAGAATATGAATTCGAACATGACTTCAGTGTCTCAAACGGTGAGAAGTTATTTTCCTCAACCTTGTTGGTCCATAGATCAATTTTTGAAACAAACGCCCTCAATTTGTCTTCATAGGTGAATATATTGCCCACGCCGTCCAAAACTCCAGAGCCTTGTAATTGAAGGTTTAGTTTATCAAGATGGCCAAAAAAAGTCCAACAAATATGCCAAATAAAAACTTCTCTAATAACTCCTTTTTTTGTTTAACAGTCAGAAACAAATCAACTTCCTCTTTTAATTCATGCAGCCTCGAGAGCATATTGCCTTTCGATAACCAACGAACCTCAGTGTGGAATAGTAACGTTTCGTGGTGGGCGTCCATGTCAGAACGTAATTTTTTGAATAGACGTGTGTTAAGTGCACTGCTTTTAATAAAATTAACAATTTTAATGGCAGCTTTCATTGTAGTGGCCATGCACTCTGGAAGCGTTTTGGCAGCTAATGCTTGTCGATATATGAAGCAGTACGTCGTTATTAGCAATTGATTTTCATTAAAGCAACGAGACCATAGTCAGACCCGAGCATAGCAGGCGCTCAGTGCAAATTCCTGGAAGTTTTTCTCACATAAGTCCGTGTTTTTGGAAGTACTTTGTTAGTATTTTCATAACATCCGAGCCTTGGCAGGTTGTTTCTAATTCCTGTGATAACAGCATTTCTTCTTTAAATGTTTTACCATCTAAAAATCGCACAAAGACTAGTAATTGCGAACATTGGGCAACGTCGGTCGATTCGTTACAATGCAGCGCGAACCAAGGGCTTGATTTCATTTTACTGATAATAATTTGTTCTTCCATATCTAACGACATTTTTTTTATTCGCAATTTCACGGTATCGTTTGATAGTGGAATATCGCGGATCTTCTTTTGGGCATCATTGCCTAAAACCACTTCGCAGGCTTTAAGTATACAAGGCTTTATTAAAGATTTGCCAATTGTATGGGGTTTTTTGTTTTTGCGATAAGTTTTGAAACTTCAAAGGAAGCCACCAATGATCTTTCTGAGAATACATTATGTTCGCCGCTAGGTCCAAGTTTCATTTTTTCAGATTTTCAAGTTTGCCCTTTAAAAAATCACGCGGACGTTTCGTTATTTATTTCTATTGAAGTAAATCCGAATTTAATATAGTCGTCATTGTACTTTCTCTTTGGTGCCATTTTCTGGAACTAAGAGAGTGATGCTTAGATAAACCTGACCACAATCAGACAGAGAAAAAAGGAAAAAAAAACGAGCCACGTACTCAAAATTGATAAGATCGCTTGATTCCAAATCAATGACCGACTCTCAGATTAGTAAGATTAAGTTCTTATGTAAAGTTAAAGGTTAGCTCTGCCAATTTTGCAAATGGTGACTGCGATCGGGTAAAATGTGTTCACTTTCTGTATAACCGCACAAGAAAAAAACATATTGTTTAATCGCAAGTATCAAATTCGCAACATTTGCCAAGTTTTGATAAAAACTCGACACGTTGAATTTTGGATCTTGCAATGCACCAGAAAATCACATTTAAACGTACGGTTTTATCTGAGATATAATCATTAAAATAAAATAAAAATAAATTCCTCTTACGTTTATAACGTGATAGTCGTAGATCAGATCAAGTTATAATTCTCAACAGAATTCACTAGAATTACTTTCAAAACAAGAGCTCACACGCACAGGGCTTGATCGTAACTACAGAAAATAATATTTGCGCCCCAATTCGCTTACTGCACAGTCTGGGATGTTGGTTCAGACAAAATGAGTATGTTCCGTTACTTTCTTGTCTGCAAAGAAAGCCGGTGCAAAAAATAATTAATGAACTATTGGAGACTAGAAAATCAAAAAAGTTAACGATTGAAGTAATGCAGATCCAATTTTATGGAAAGTGCACTTGGCTCTTCGCGGACTACCAGTAGTCCGCGCACCACCGGTTAAGAATCACTGCTATAGAAGCTTTTCCAATGTTGACGCTACGACGCGGAAAACTCGGAAAAGAACCGACGGAATATGCAAACAGCCAGGGCCAGCAGCTGATGTCTCCATTGTGCCTGATGTCCTGATGACAGTATAGGCACGTAGGAGAGGGTCGTCTTGTATGTTGGCAGTCTCCTCGCTCGAATTCGGTGTCCTTGCAAAAGAACTTCGGCATTCACACTATTAACCCAATGCCCAAGATTGTGTCACCCACCCAAATTCTCAATTAGTCGATAAATACAGTCATTGGGAAGTTACTGAGACCGCGTCATGGTCGAGTCGTATTCAAATTCAAAATATGTATGTACAATAATTCCGATAGTTGCTTCATCTTGGAGGGACTTGTATGTGGTTACACTCTGCTGTGTAAGTTTCATAACGGAGCTGCTAATTAGAAGGAATGAAGTGTGGGAAATTGTCTGAAGAGGTAAGAGGGCAATGGGAGATGAAGGTCGCGTCGAATTGACCAAAACAAAACATATTTTCGTGGAAATGTTTGTAAGCATGCTTGCACCTTTTGTATTTGTATAAACATGCTAGAAGTTGGCTTGGCTATCAAATAGTTTTCTTTTGTGGGCATGGGCACACACGATTAGGTATTTGTTCTTATGGTCTCGTAGTTGAATCACACCACACTGTATAGCGCGCGGCAATTAGATGGCACACATCTGCCACTTATGTACTTAGATTAGACGTTGGTCATACTATGGCCGTGTGAAGTATCTTTTCAGAGATTTAAGATAATGCCAGCCCGACCGAGCATTATTGTTTAATGTTTACAATCATTTGTTATCTAATGTCTGCACAGGTGGCTGAATACGGGTGGCGGCTTTATTGTACCTACTCATGTGCATGCATGGGTCATCGTCAGAGTAGATTACGAACAGAATGGGATTCCTATGTATTTTCTATGGAAGTACGAGTATGTATATTATGTCATGTATCATCACTGTAAGTTACTTCAATTAATTAGTCATAGGATGTAATGTCTTGTCTGTTTTTTTCTGGATATAGACGGGGAATCTTGCATAGATAGATACTGCGTGCTGTGGAGCAGAGACCACCAGCATGCAGTTATGTATGTCAGATTCTTACCGACTAAACCTAAACACCTCTTTCGTCACCGCTTGACCCTCCGGGATCACACCACGGGCAGCAGGCAGACTTGTGTCTACGCTCCTCCTTCTGAAGCTCCATCTGAACGGAACAAATTGCCCTGCTTACTTACCAGTTATTGGCTGATCTGATAGCAACATCAGACCCACTACGTTCTCGGGGCTTATATTTTCTACCAATTCCGCTTCCATTTGACCGCGGCTATTTCCAAATTTGGGACTATCAACAAAGGATATGTTTTGCATCCTCTGCAACTCCCTTGCATCTCGGACATTCTGGCGAGTCGCCCAGCTTAAGCCGATGCAGCTATTGAAGGTACCCTCCGTGGACCGTTAGGAACTGGGTCATGTAAAAACTCACATCTATAGAGGCCTTATCCTATCAGATCTGCCACCTTATCATAGATTCAAGCCTTTCAATGATTCTTCGTCACAAGTGCATCTGTGGTGTTACTCCTTGAAGACCTTGAAGACAGCCTGCTGATCTCATCCACTAGGATCGGTAAAGGCTTCATTCCGGCTACCTCATCTCTCTCTCTTGATTACCGTAACTCCTAGTGGAGCATGGTGCGTTGATGACTACCCAACTAACAAACTCTTGAGAATTTAGCTCTTGTCAACTGGAAAAAGCTCTCATAAGGCTCTAGTAAAGCTCTCTGCTACTCTTATATGTAGCTCTAGTAGCAAGATTCAAATAAACTCTTTAAGTACATTTATTATAAGATTATGACTCTTGAAGAGTCATATTCTTGTTACAAGTTCATATTTTGTTGTCATGAGCTCTCATAAGGATTTTATATTTAGAGTTTAACTCTTCAAGACTTAAACTCTCATAAAAATGTTCTTACAAGAGATTTATTCTTATGACTCTTATAATGAGAGCTTTATAAATGCTTAAGTTTTTAACATCTTATTATAACACTTTTATAAGAAATGTATTCTTAAACACTTATAAGAAGAGTGTTATGAGCACACGATTGATAAAAGCTGTGCAATCTGTCAAGTCTGTCTTTGAAGAGAACATGACATTCGACGGGAAGAACCCAGCCAGCATTTAACACATTTGTAATCATTATTTCATGCAACACGCGTAAGCATATATACCTTATTCAAAGTGATGCGTTTTGCGATGCGATGTCCCCCTATTTCATGTATATACGCATTTGCGCCTTATTACGGATAAACATTATAAAATCGTTATTATGTAAATAAATATGTAATGTAATAAATAATATTATGTAATAGTTAAGTATCATATATATTTAATGCATCAATGAATAATTAAAAAAAACACGTGCGACGGTGAGAATCGAACTCATAACCCTATGCACCGAAGGTGTGCGCCCTAACCACTACTGCAGCCAGACTATACGAATGATCAAGTTTTATTCGTGATTCTTATCACCCCAGCAACAAAAATCACACTTGAAGAGAAAACCATTATATTTCCTATATGCATGATCCGTCGACATTCCTTCAGCTGACCATCATATATCTAACTTTCAATGCGTCCTATCGATACATAATATCGATTCGTGATTCATGAAGTAAAGCTTATTTGTGGCTATGTTCACGGTACGTGACGCCGATGCTGGCTGGGAAGTTTAAGTATAGTAAAAAGAGCCGCTTTCTTGTTACTAGAGTTTTAGCTTTGTATGAAGATTTCATCAATGGCTGCCATATTTTTCCCTCTAGGCTGTGGTTTCGAGGAAAATTATAATTTGAATTGAAGTGTTATTATGTGTCATAGATATGCCAAATTGAAATTATTGTCATTCTTGAAGTTGAAAGATTATTATTCAATAAAGTTTTATACTTGTTATCAACAGTAGATAAATATTATGTTTCCTCCAAAAATAAAAAAAAATAAAAAAAGTAGGTTATTTTTAGGGGGCTTTGCCATTTTTCGAAGTAAAATAGCCATATTCAACGATCAAATTTTAATCGCATGAAAATGTCGACCGATATTTCTGGAAAAAACAGAGTTTTGCTAAGCAATAATCTGCGTGAAAAAATATCATTTTAGTTGAGGTCGAAATAATAACACATGACAATTAATAGAACATCTCGTAATATAAGTATATTTGACGAAAAAAGATAGCGAATGTGGCATAATATCATGCGCACTCTTTCTCGCTACACCTATTAGAAGAGCATGCGTCTCATATCAAGTGTATAGTATTTTTTTGAGACTCTTACAAGAGTAAACATTTACGCCAATAAGAAGCCTTAAAGCCTTCTTATAAGACATGTGCTCTCCTATAATGAGATTCTAACTCTTGCTACAAGATCAAAATAACTCTTGGAAAGTGCGTCATTTAATACTTATAAGACTTTTATAAGGATCTTATAGTACTCTTGAAGAGTTAATTTTCAAGAGTTGATGTCTTGATGCTTGCTCTTGTAAGACTCTTCTAGAGTGTTATCAGAGCAAAATTGTTAGTTGGGTAACCGTGTGTAATCATCAACGTTACAAAGTCAACTGAATTCGGATTGTGGTACAGTTGTCAGCCATACCACTTCCGAGTCGCATTGTTAGTTTATTATTCTACGATAAGAATATTTCTTATCATCTTGTGAATTATAAACTTGCGACGAGTCATGCCGAGTTTGGAAACTCGTTTCTCTATGAGTGTCTATTTCACAGAGTGGCGACCGAACGACCTCATTGGCTTTTTTTATAGAGGTGGGGAATCTTCCTAGATACTGTGTGCGTCGTTACAATCGCAGACAGTTATGTCGGATTTTTACCGACTAATCCTAAACACCTCTTCCATCACTGTTACACCACGTGGTGGGAACACCTTTCGGTATTACTTCGCGGGGACGGTACCGGCTACTCAGCCATCAGCGCGGCTTGCAGACTTACGTTTGCGCTTCTTTCTCTGCAACTCCATATCGACTGCAGAAACTGCCCTGCTCACTGCATTCCAGTTGCGTAGTGAAGTGACTGTAGCTTGAAATCCACTATATTAGACTAGCTTATGTTGCCTTCCAGCGCCGCCTCCAGTTTAATGCGGATGTCACACTCTGAGAAGTCGTCCAGCTTGAAGCGATGCAGGTATTGCCTATTGCGTCAAATAAAAATTTACCTCACCGGGTTTGCAGCTTACCCACGTATTAATGTCTCGGATGAGGGTGTGTGTTCATTGGTCAGTTAGGGCCTCATCCCACACTGCACAGTCTCCAATTCTGATTTTAAGAGAGCACTTTTTCCAGCGCATACTGATTTGGATCACTTTGGTTTTCTGGTCAGCTAGTTTCAATCCAACTGTTTCCAGCCATAGCTCTATAGTTGTAATCGCCTAGGTTGCAAAAAATTCAACCAACTGCGAGTCCCGTGCGACAACCACAACAGCTATGTCGTCCGCAAAACCTCTGGCATAGCGAGCTCCAGAATGGCGTTATACATGATATTCCACAGAAGCGGGCCGAACACGGAACCTTGCGGAACGCCAGCCATGTACTCCTGGTGTCCATCGCCAGTCCCCGCAGGGGGGTTTGTGTCCATGTGACACTCAGCTCGGAAGGCTGTTTGTAGTTGGACAGAGATCTTTGGTGAGTTACAACACCACGGACCTAGTAGCGCAAGGGGGCCCCTGGTACAGTTGATACGCCATGGCGAGGATCTGTACAAAGACCATTCGGGCGGTAACGGTCCCGTGCTCCTGAGTTATGTACGGGTGGCTCTCGGCGTGCCTACCTCCTCCCATAGTTTGCGGGAGGAAGCACTAAATGCCAAGCACGATTGTGATGTCCTCTGGTGGGGAGTGCATCTTATGGAAATCGTGTGAGCTTCGGGGTTGACGGCTTCGCATAACCCGAGTCCAGAAGGGGCTAGCTAGGGAGAACGGCCTTGGTGGAAAATGCCTACGCGCCTATATCTAGCTAGTTTGTGGATTGATGATCACACTGCCCGAGTCGCATTGCTGACTAGTAAACTGAAGGGGCCACCTGGATGTGAAAAGCAGCGCTACGTGTCTGCACAGGCACGTAGTCACAGGTCCAACGAGCCTGGGATGTGCATGTCCAAATTCGACGTAAGGCTTAACCAATAGGGGGCCGAAGGAGGATCACGCCTGCTATAGAGAAGTCTATAGCGAATAGTGTACTACGGGGATGGGTGTGCCCAGGGGACCATAGTCCTTGCCCATCAAGGTGTTGGACTCGTAGTGGCTGGAGGTTGTTACCCAAGTCATCCAGCTAGTGATGCAATCCCGGGGTTGGATTCCTGATGGTGTGTGCATGCGCCGGATGGAAAAATCTCCGTCTGACAACAACACCTTGTCAGTAAAAAGCCGAAGGTCCAAACTTTTTAGCGGGACCGGGAGATAAAGGCCGAAAGGCTAGGTGCTCCCCTGACGGTATACCTGTAGATGGTTAGCTTGTCCATCGCCAGTATCATGGTTGAGGAAGCGATGTGAGAGGTAACTCTTAATTATCGTGGCTAAGTATTCATGTGATTTGGTGCTCAACACTCTCAAAGCAAACCTTCGATAGATCTTGTTTAGGGGTTTTGCGTTACAAGCGAACCGTAGTGCACTGGCTGAAACTGGCGAGGCATATACATATATTAATTTAATTGAAGCTACCACCCTCGACAATAACAGCCTCCTACTTTTTTTTTATATATATATTTTAAAATGAATTTAAAACACCTTAAGTGACTTTGCTTAGCCTCCTACTTGTTCTTGGACCACCTATGTTCGGCATCATTCTTGCTAGAACCGCCGCCTTATCGTCTTTTCAATCATAAAAATATCTAACGGCCTACTTAGAGGTTATGACATACTGTCCGACTCTAATTTTGAGATAACACTTTTTCTGCGCTTGCTAATTAGGACGGCTTCAGTTTTCTGATCGGCGAGCACTAACCCAACGGTTTCCAGCCACAGTTTGATGTTTTGTTGTTGTAGCGGTGCAGAAAGGCATGAAACCCCTGTGCATGTCTGTGGATGTGCTTTAAGACCATTCCCGATGGTAGCCCCGCTGCCACACGGGAGTTACAAGCTTCTACGGGGTGGACCACATCCGTTTCATCACAGAAACGGCCAAGAGTTGCCAACAAATTTTGGTTTTGGAATAAACACCAATTTTTTTCTTTTTCGTGATTACAGGAATGTCCGTCGATGAACGGTATCGTCAGAATTGCCGCTTTCAATGCCCATCGGGACCTGGTGCTTTATCATCGTCAAGCCTGGATGCTGTCTTTAAAAGTTCGCTCTCTGTAATGGGGGAGGGGGGGTATGATACCACTAATAGGTGTAAGGCTTTGTCTCACAGGCTCCAATTCATGTTGAGGAAACAAAGTGGAGATAACATCTTTGAGCAGTGCCGTTGGGGAGCTCTTTGACAAATTTTCTTGCTGTTCTCCATAGATTTCTGTCCGCATCCTCATGCTTGAAATAGATTACGTGCATCAGCAGCAGCATCGGCAGCACGTCAAGCGCAATGCATTTTACATTGCTGACGAAAATGTTGAGCAGAAGACTTGGCATTCAGCATATTTGTCAGCTATGAAATTCTGCCGATGCTGCTGATGATGCGCGTAATCTATTTCAACTATCACAGAAATGTTTGAAGCAGTTTTGTTTGCTTCCTTCAATTGCAAGTTTCAGGTACCTACGGGATGCTTTATAAGCCGCCTCGAGCAAATCATTGTACGCTGTCGTTCTTGTCGAACGCTGAGTTTTGAAGCACTCCCGTCGCCTACTCGCGATCTCCTCGGTCCACCTGTAGTTTTCTTTCCGATTAGTGATCGAACTCTTTCTTGGCATGGAGGCGTCGCATATCATTGATGGATAGTTGATCGGTCAATTGAAAGGTGTTGACGTTTCCCGAGTTCATTAGATGTCGAGGCGAGAGAAACCATCTAGAATGGTCCGTTCACGCTTATTTGTTTCGCGGCTGCCCCATTCCCGAGCCCACGCGTTGAAGTCTCCCGCAATGATCACAGGGGTGTGAGTACAAATGCGTCAAGAAAACCCTCGGACTCGGTGTCATTGCTCCGTGGCGGAGCGTAGCAGCTGTACACATATCCGCTATAAACTACATACATACATAATTTGTTTGTTATATCTGAATATTATTTATATACAGTAGGACCCCGATAATCCGGACCTTGAAAATCCGGAAGTTCGATAATCCGGATTCGGGTTTTTGCCAAATTTTGTTTAAATTTTCATAAAATTCGAAAATTTTATATATTTAAGCTTACAGCTATATAAACTTAAGGTATTAGGCAAAATTTCGAATACGATATCATTAATTATCGTTAGAATGGTTATGGTTTTTTATGATTTGAGTATAAATACTGTCTGTCCACCAAGGTCTAAATTAGTGCAATCCGAAAATTTTGACAATTTGATAATCCGGATAGGGTCCGGTCCCAATCAATCCGGAATATCGGGGCTCAACTATAGATTAGGCTTATTTCAGGATTCTTAAACAAATTTACAAGAATACATACAGTGGGTCACAGCTTATTTTAACCAGTTGCTATGGAATAATTTAAACGTCCATAAAAGCTAAACTGGAGAGGATATTCAAATTTTCTCAACGCGGATTAATAGTTTAGTTCTAGTGTATGCAAATATCATTTATTAACATGTTTTATTTAAATTTTAATATCTTCAATTATTTATAAGAATTAATAACGAACAGTAAGTAAAAACTATGTCACAGCTTATTTCAACCAGACATGCCAACCATTATTTAAATTAGGTTTAAAAGTACAGTAGAGCGTCGATTATCCGAACATTCGATTAACCGAACCGGGGATTTAGCTATTTTCATATGAAATGCTTCGAATCAAATGAAAAAATCAAGTGGCTGAATGAAGCAAATTCTCACCAACAGCACTTAATTCCTTCGAATTTCATATTTTTACTCAGTGCTATTCGTTTGGCACATCTCCAGGTTGTCGCTTATATTAACTTTTAGGCAATCCTCCAGTGTTTCTTTGAAAACTCGATTAATAGTATAGTGACTTTAGCTCTAGACCCAAACATCCAAAAAAAGAGCTGACTTTTGATGCCAAATTGTTCTATGGCCTGACCGCATTACGCAGTAAAAAGTTAGACTTTTTTGCGCGTCACATTTGGGGGGGAGGGGGTGGCAAAGGGGTGAAATTATGATTTTTCGCCAATATTTTGTTAACTGTAATATTTACAGCAAAATGTTCTGAGGACGATTTAAACTACACAAAATTTCCTTTCTAATGATATATTATATCATATACCTTCTCTTGGCAGATTATATACTAGACCTTAAAACATTTGGTGTAATTTAGATTTTTTGATAGTTACATTTGGCGCTCTAGCTCCTGAAGTAATTTAATTGGAGTCATGGTAATTGGGATAACTATTCCTAACAATATATAGCTGTCTCACACGGAGACTCAGGCTGCCCTGACAAAGCATTCCCCTATACTCCCTATTAACATTTAAAAAAAAGACATGCCTGTAACTTTTCGCCGAATCACAGCAGGCGGTAAAAATTTTGGTAAACGTTAAGGCTAAGTCCCATTAGACCCTCCACCAAATATTACTTCGATCGGATTAAAACAAAGGGTACCTCCCATACAAATTATTCAAATTCAATGCCACTAGTTTATTAAGAAATAAGGGAACAAGTCAACCAAAATTAAAGTTTTGCTCGTAGGCAATTTTCCGGTCATTTTGTATGGGAGGTACCCTTTGTTTTAATCCGATCGAAGTAATATTTGGTGGAGGGTCTAATGGGACTTAGCCTTAACGTTTACCAAAATTTTTCCCGCGTGCTGTGATTTGGCGAAAAGTTACAGGCATGTCTTTTTTTTAAATGTTAATAGGGAGTATAGGGGGATGCTTTGTCGGGGCAGCCTGAGTCTCCGTGTGGAACAGCTATATATTGTTAGGAATAGTTATCCCAATTACCATGGCTCCAATTAAATTACTTCAGGAGCTAGAGCGCCAAATGTAACTATCAAAAAATCTAAATTACACCAAATGTTTTAAGGTCTAGTATATAATCTGCCAAGAGAAGGTATATGATATAATATATCATTAGAAAGGAAATTTTGTGTAGTTTAAATCGTCCTCAGAACATTTTGCTGTAAATATTACAGTTAACAAGATATTGGCGAAAAATCATAATTTCACCCCTTCGCCACCCCCTCCTCTCCAAACGTGACGCGCAAAAAAAGTCTAACTTTTTACTGCGTAATGCGGTCAGGCCATAGAACAATTTGGCATCAAAAGTCAGCTCTTTTTTTTATGTTTGGGTTTCATCATTTTTTCAGCTAAAATCACTATACTATAACTGAACTTTCGATTATCCGAACCACCCCTTGTCGACATTAGTTCGGATAATCGACGGTCTACCAAGAGTAAGAATTCATTAATTAGTATGAATGCTCTTTTCGTTACCGGTCATTTCATGCCGTTGTGCATTAAAATGACTTGATTTGTGTACCTTACAGAGTGATTTTGGTCCACGTTTCAGTTAATGCACTGCTTAAATCGATTTTTTGGATCTTTCCCGTTTTCGAATGTTTGTATTAAAAATATCACTGGTCTACAATTTTCAAATTTTTTTTTTGTCACACGAAAGTTTATATCATATTTTGAACCTACTGTGACCCCTGAACAATGCTACATAAATGAAAAAAAAATTGACACGTCAGGATTCTGTGTGACAGCTTAACCAAAATGGGAATTATAAGTTCCACAAGTGATGGTACTAAGATAAATTATTTCATACTGTAGGTAAGCAGTTATGATTTTCTTGGGTATATGGCTTCTTGTAGGCAGCTTTCAAGCTTCCGTTAGTTATCACTTACCTGTCTTGCACGTAGGACTCTTCAAACCCTCGTGGAACCACAGATTACGTAGCAGTATGATGCAGTGGTTAATATTCACATTTTCAGAGCTTTCTACAACAAATTAGTAGCTTTTGCTATATTTTCGATTATGGTGCAGGGAAACCTTCATATAGTTCAAGTTCATTAAATAAATGTTAAAAATTTTCAACTCCATTGCTTCCTAAAATTTTTTTTAACAATATTAACCAAATATTTTCAAAAGGGTAGGATCATTTAGTTGCTGTTGGCTGTTGGTTGTTTTCATCCTTCATTATATCCCGTTATTATCCTTCACATATACCCGTTTAGAGAATTTTCTTTTAAGGAATAAAACCACCATAACTTTCGTCCATTAGGAATTGTGAAATTCGCTAAAAGGATGGCCTCTTCATACAAACTGCTTACAATTCTTCTTCAGGGTACACCAGCCGTATGTTTTCAGAATTTTGATATCCTTGCATAATTTATTTCTTAGTAATAACGTCACTGAAATTTAGAAGAATAACACCAAACCACGTAAATAATGGAAAATTAATACATAACGGTAAAAAAGTAACAGGACGTGACTGGAACGAAGTAATGGTGTTTTTGTAATGAGGGGACACTAAACTAAACAAAAACGATCACAAAGCTCGTGTGACAAAAATAGTGTTCCCCATTTAGTAACATGCAAGGTTGACGACGGTTTCGAATGCTATTTGTTGTGCCAAAAAGTTGATGTCAAGGTCTTACCCTGTATAATACATCACCTTCCATTCGAGCCATTTTTTCCGGAATGAATTTGTCCCTACAGAAACCCTTCCCCCGAGCTCTCAAGTAATTTGCTTTTCCAAATTTCGGGATAATTTGTCTTATCAATGGTAATCTCAATAAACTCCAAGGTTTTTATCTCCAAGCGCGGACGTACAGGCCAACAAAACAATGCTACCAACACCGTGTTTGACTGTAGGCTTCGAATGAATGTTTTGCCATGTTTGTACTTGGCCTATGCGGAACTTATGAGGCTTCATTAGAACCGAATATATTAGATACTCATCATTACTATAACGGTGTTTCAAAATACAAAATCTTTATCCAACGGTCTTTTTTTGTGAGCTTTCAAACAACGCTTTTGCTCCCTAGTAATTATAAATGGCCTTTTCAGCGCTTTTACGTTATTAAACCCATGCGGTTATAGGAAATGACCGGCATGCTTCTCCCAACTCAGCCTTAAGTTGTCTGGTGATTGTTGAAGCTTTTAGGCCCGTATTTATGAACATACCTTAACTCAAGGAGGCCTTGAGTCAAGGATGCCAAAATTCAATAAATTAAATGTAGTTTCCCATACTTTTTCATAGAAATCATTTACATTCAGGAGTCAATGCATCCTTGATTTAAGGCAAAACTCAAGGAGACCTTAAGTTTTCAATAGACTTGAAATATTATATTTCAAGGAAGGTGGGTAGCTACCTTGACTTCAAGTGAGGTAGACTATAGAAAATTTCAAGGTCTCCTTGAGCTTCTCCTTAAATCAAGGATGCATTGACTCGTGAATATACATAAGTGATTTCTATGAAATAGTATGGAAAATGACATTTAATTTATTGAATTTTGGCGTCCTTGACTCAAGGTCTCCTTGAATTAAGGAATGTTCATAAATGCGGGCCTTAAGTCTTGGGATACCGTGTGTTTTGCATACCAAATAGCCTTTGTTCGATGAGTTGAAAATTCTATTCGGGGCATTTTTCTCTTCGCGAACCGTCTAATAATCTTTGTAGACAAATCTGTAACTAATGCTCTGGGCGCAAAAATGTCAACCAAATCAACGATTCCACCAACTTGCATGTTTGCATGATCAAAATCAATGAGAACAGGTCCTTGTTGTTAAGGCTTCCTACTGAGACTCATCTGACAACGCAATTCACATATTTTGTTTGATTTTTTTGAAAAATTGATGGAAACATAACTAGAACTTGGTTGAGTTCTAGTTAAGTTTACATCAATTTTATATTAATTCAAATGTAGATGTGCAAAAAAACTGTTAAACAGTACCATAAGATATAATCTGACAGCTGTAAAGTATTTGGTTGAAATAAGCTGTGACACTGTTTTTGTCGTTTTAATTGTTTTCAAGCATTAAAAAAAGCATAAAAATAGAATATTGAAACAAACGATAAGTAGAACATTTGACCGTTAAATCTGCGATTACCAAGAATTGAAATCTCTTTTCATTTAGTTTTTATGCGGATTTTAAGTTTTTAATATGTTGTGGTTGAAATAAGCTTTGACTCACTGTATTTACAATTACAATAGAGAGTTTTAGCATATCGTTCAAAATATTACGATAGGACGAATAGGCTTTGACATTTTCTATGAAAAATTCGCTTGCCTGTCCTACGCAAAACAGTATACCACAATTTTTCATGTTCCAAGTAGGCATAGGTGTATTTCCGAGAATTTGACTTACTATAATCAGCTGGAATTGTGATTTCATGATATTTTATTTGCCGGCTATGCCTACTTTGAGCATACCAAATTGTGGTAGGTATACTGTTTTGCGTACGGCGGGCAATTGAATTTTCATAGAAAATGTCAAGGCCTATTCGTCCTATTAGGCGATTTTCCCCAACTTCTGCAAAGTTAAGGTGATCGTACGATTCTCTTAAAAATTTGCGAATAGTGTAACAATTTCTTTCTTGCATCATTTTATTCTAGCTTCGTTATTTGTAACAGTTTTAATGCCTTCAATACAAAAAACTAGGGTTACTTTTGGATCGATTTTAATATAATTTGAATAAATTTTACCAAATTGCAGTTCTTCAGGGGCAGTCTGAATTGAATTGAATTGAAATCGAGCTAAAATAGACCCTAGTTTTCTGCACTTAAGGAATTAAAACTGTTAGAAATAACGAAGCTAGAATAAAATGATGTAACAAAGAAATGATCGTTCAGACTGTGCGCCAATTTTTAAAGGAATCGTACGATCGCCTCACCTTGGCAGAAGTTGGGGTAAATTGAGATAGAGATTGTTTTTGGGTAACATCACAAAAATTTGACTTTGAAGTTCTGTTAAAACCAAACCTCTTATCGGGTTTCAGTGCCGTTGGCTTTATTTTTTAGGTAAATTTGTTGGCTGTAATAAATTGTCGTTTTGTGCTATTCTAGCTAGTCCAGCTTTTGAGATATTGAAGTTTTAGCCGTACAAGCAAATGATTTTTTCAAAAATCTTTATTTGACCAATATTGCTTGACTTCGCTTCAATTCGAAATAATTGATTTCCAGATCAACATCTACTAAAAATATCATTTTATTCAGTTTGTGAACTTGATATAAATTTCATACAAACATGTTTATTCTGTGCGGCTATTGTTAATTAGCGTTGAAGTACAATATTCCGATGAAAATGGCAAATTTAGATAAGAAAGATACATTCTATGAAAGGTGCGTTCCGCTACACCCCCCACTTTGGAAAATTACTAAAAAATCATTGCGCCGTTACATGCTCATTATGTACTAATTATGTACCACATTTAAACATTTTGTGCTAGTCAACTTTTAGAGATATTAGCAATTCAAATGGGGGGTGGTGTAGCGGAACGTTCTTCTTCTTGTTTTTAAATCAGTTAGCTCCCAGGAATGTAAAGTTCATTTTACCGAAAACAAATTGATGGGCAAGGTCCCAAAAAGGATGAAAAAGGAAATATTTCTCCGGAGGTCGGCATGCGGGGTATCAGTGCAAAGGGTAGGTCGAGTACATTATATATCCGATAATTTATCCGAAAATTTATCAGATACATGACATGAAATTGTGCGTTCCGTATACCCCCACTTCCGTAAATTACGTAAACAATCATTGTTATGTACCGCATTTAAACATTATGTGCTCGTCAACTTTGAAGAATATTAGCAATGTTTAAATGCGGTACATAACAATGATTCTTTACGTAATTTACGGAAGTGGGGGAATACGGAACGCACAATTTCACGTCATGTATCTGGTCAATTTTCATACATCCCGAGAGCGTTAATTGAACCTGTACGTACCGCAATTAAGTACGACGAATTTCTAGATTTTCGGCGTTGTGTAGATGAACGTTCCGCTACACTTCCCATTTGAATTGCTAATATCTCTAAAACAACGGTTCTTAACCGGTGGTCCGCGGACCATACTGGTGATCCCTGAGGCGACCCTAGGTGGTCCGCGAAGCCTTTGCTGTGGTTCGCTCATAATCCGATACGAAAATTCTCGAATTTCACGTAGCTCAATCTTAACTTTCTAAATGGAAACTTGAAGGTAGGAAGCAAATATGGGAGTCCGTTTTTGACTGAGCAGGACAGACTGTTTTCATTGAGAATTTGACCATTGTGGACTGTGTAAGATATTTAGTGTATTGCATTGTATTGGTCGCAAAAAGAAATATGAGTGTAGCTTATTACGATGAAAAGAAATACCGTCAAAATTTGTTTTCTATGCGTCTTTTTTATTAAATTACCACTAATCGCATGCCTAAACAGGTGACGAACGTAAGATGATTGCGATGTGCAAGAAAACGATGACGGCCGACAGCTTAATATGAATGTTCATTTTATGTGGAGTAGATGTGTCTTCGTATGTAAACGATTCAGGTGTTTAAGGCGATGAATATTTTTCTTTTCCGGACAGACCATAATGGTAATTTACATTGCTGAATTAATAGGCCAGTAATTTTATGATTTTAGGTCGCGAAAAATATTCGTCGTCTATTGATTTTTAAAGCTAACAAAATCTTTTTTAATTTGAGTCCACCTCCAGCTTTGTAGGTGCAAAGAATCCCAAGATCCAGCACTTTAAACATTGTTTTCTGTAAAAAAAAAAGTTCGAAATTGTAATTTTAGTCGTCTTCCGAACTAGTTATCGGTTTAAATGCGCATTCTACGGATAAAGTCATGTGACACGAAGTTATAAACCAGTAACTGTATATATGTCGGAAAGAATGGAATCGGACCATGGGGTCATAGGTTCTAAGAAAGATAGATAATATATGTATCCTTTGTTTGAATGTTTTTCATTTTCCACAAGAAAAGAAAACAGCTTTATTGTCCGACACTAAGGGCAGAATTCATAGTCCTCACTTATACTTCAGGGAACCTTTGAGGGAGTCACGCAATTTACAGCCACTCAATAACACTTAAGGTTGACATATTTGCCATACAAGTTGACAGATTGTCAGTTAATTGATTGACTGAAGGAAGAATGAAGAAAAATTGTTTGTTTGTTTTTGTCTTTTTTTTCACACGAACAATGTTCTGTTCAGTTATAACTTTATGAATCGTCTGATTATGTTCGTGTTTGTTTTATGAGGATATCCGAATGGAAATGTTTTCACAAAAAAACCAACCTTTGGCAAATCAACGATTCGAGGAAAGTAGTCGTACCGGAATAAACTCTCTGGTAAATAAAAACCCAGAGACGTTGAGAGCTGTAATCAGTGGGGGATTCGCACATTTGTCGTCAGTTCATTTTAGCCCTGCTCTCTGGCAAGAGCACCTCCCTCCTCCGCATCCTTTCCGACAACTGCATGTCAGGAATTTCAGCAGGGATAGGGGTGCTGGTTCCTTGGTTGAGGTCACGGGCATAAGCCCCTGCTGGCTTCTTATCCACCACCAGTCGGTGGGATCTTTCTCTATCCCTAACCACTTCTGCACCTGGTGGTCGGTTCTGTACGAATGTTGGGCAGCGGCCTCTTCGGTTGGGGGCCGACGAGCGAGGTGTACTTTTGCATTAGCAGCAGATCGGACAAATATTGTGTAACGCAGGTCGTTACAGAGCCACGAGGCATTTTTTGCCAGCAAGACTATCTCTTCCTAAGTGACGCCTTGATTGAGAAACACGGTAGTCGCCTCAAGAAGGTCTGGCACGTGCATATCATTTTCATTCTACCTTGCCAGAAAAGGGCGGAGGTGGTATCACAACCAGTGAAGGCATGGCTGAACAAAGCTATTACATTTGGAAACTGCTTCTGCTCTTCTCGAATGACGGATGTTGATGAGAAATGCATACAACCTATTCCATTTCTGTCACTTTTCTGGAAGAAAAAATTTCACATGCTGGAGCCCAATGCATTAAGTAGCACCAAAAGGTCGATATCCTCCCCAGCGATTATGACGTGTTCGTACTTTTCACACTTCTCCAACGCTGTACTTACTATTAGGCAGTCAGCATCCTCTGAGGCTTTGCATCGTTTCAATCCCTTGTATATCCATTTCAGTTGAAATGAAGTTGATCAAGTGCTGCTTGTTTTTTGGGTTGGATAAACATTTTTCTTGGGACGCGTTGATCAGAGCCGATTCTTGAAAATATATCTCACGTAACCGCTATGCTGTTTTTGTGTTTCTAGCAGACCCGTTTTCGGGGTAGCCATCAAATACAACTGATATGTTTTTCCGAAAATGTTTGAACGTGTAAGTATCCTCCTACCACAACAACAAACGTACATATTTTCTCCAGCAGCATTTGTGGGAGGGAAGTGAAGGCAGAGTAGATAGATGATCATGTTCCTTTGTGCATTCGTATGTAAAGTGGTGTTTCAGATCCACTTCAGACTGTTTTGTTATACAAAAGCGTTGCCCAGAATTTGTTGGATTGACCAATGGTTAATTCTCCTCCTGTTGTGAACGAACGAAATTCTGTCGGTCGGGTCCATTTTCTATTGTAGGTCACTCATATCCTGCACATAAAGACGCGCGCTCTTTGCATACATGTAGTGTCCTGCCGAGTCAACGTGAATTAAAGCCGATATTTAGCTCGGAAGATGACTAAAACTACGATTTCGGACTTTTTACAAAAAAAAAACAGTTTCTAAAGTGCTGTATCTTGGGATCCTTTGCACCTACAAAGCTGGGTTGCACTCAAATTAAAAGAAGATTTTGTTAGCTTTAAAGATGCAGTTAACGACTTTGTTGTAGGAAGCAACTTTTTCTTCTAAGGGCTCACATGTGGGGCCATGGTGTGTTAACTCAGCCGTCTATAGGCAATTTTGAGTCAACGTTACGTTGCATATCATTTCGGAGTGTTGTATATAATATTGCAAGCACTATATCTATTTCCTATCCGCACATGTACGGAAATTTTGGACCACGCCGAGGTTCGATCTCCTGACCTCTATATATTACTAGCATCGTAGAGTGCGACTCAACCAAGTGAGCCACAGAGCGGGAAGAAACTACAAACCAACATATGAAAAGAGTTCGAACATTTTGAGGTTTTTTGAGGGCACGGGGTTAGCACAGGTTTTCCGATGCTGCAAAATTGGTGGTTCACTACTGGTATCTGTCCCATCCCAACAACATGCCAAAAAACCAAAACCGAGCTATTTTTTGCGACCTATAATCGTTAGATGACTAGCCTATTACATACCAGACATGTGTCGTTTAGCCTTTCCCAGTTTCTCTTTTATTTATTTATTATAGTTGTCCAGAAAATAAACAAAAATTAGCATTTAATAAAATATATGTGACAGATTTACAATAAATTTTTAATTTATCGTTCGCATATATGTACATACATAGGTACGTGTGTGCTTTCGGCTTTATGAATCCTGACCGATCCTCAATCCTAATCACAAAGCAAAATGTGATGCAATAATTAATTTGTCGAAACATGTTTTGGAAATGACGTGAGGGCTTTGGGGGGCTTTGGTAGGATTTACTTCTCGTCATCGGTCCTTGGTGATAAACCAAAATTTAACCGCTTACTACAAATTTGGTGGGAGTTATGGGAACGTTGTTTTTCCAAATTTAAAAGGGGGCAATGTTGGTTTTTTTATTGGAGAAACTCAATTTCCGGCAAAATTAACTACAATTTAATATTAATACTTATTGAAAATACGCATAATAAATAAATTATATCAAAACATCGATTTAAATCGATGTTTTGTTCTGCCCCTGAAATCAAACTATGGACGAAAGCTTTATCTCATGCACAAATTGTTATTACCACATATTCAAACCTGGTTGAAAGTTGTGTGAAATTAACCAACTCTTTTGCCGCCAGGGGTACCAACAACGCTTAATAGAATTTGGATTGGTCTGACTTTGTATCGTATGTATGTATATTATGTTCTGCTATCCGTTCTCCTCATGAGAACGGATAGCAGAGCAACCGTTTTCTTATAGTCTGGAATGGCCCAATGGTGGACTTGCCCGGCCCAGAATAATAAACTAGCGATTTTTTCGCTAAGTATTGCTGCTAATAAGGCCAAGGTTTGCACCTTTTGTGGGATCTTTGGGCGTTTGCACTTGAATTATTAATTATTTTTTTTTATAGTTTCCTATAGCTACAGTCAGACCTTGCTAGTACTAGCTACTAGTGCATGCATACAAGAAATCTCCACGGTGACGACGACGTCAACAACGAAACAGTGTCATATAAATGGGTGACTACGCGTTGTTACGACGTTCGTTACCGAGAGTGTGTGCAACTAGACGCGTGAATAGTCACCCTATCTACCCAGGAATTAGTTGTATGCGCGAAATTACCACGGTGACGACGCGACGTCGTAAACAATCAAAAAAGTGTTATGCAATTTTACTAGTAAGTAGTAAAATGTATTTAATAGTGGAATAGGACATGTTCAATTATTCTACTGGGAAGTGAATATACACTACAATTATTTCTCGGTGGATTTCGAATTAACGGCTCAACGGATCCACACGAAATTCAGTGGGAATGTGTATAGTGGTAGGGTATTTGCTACGAATACCTTTGAAGTAGGAAAATGTTAACAGGGTGTCCCAAAGGAGGTGCAAAAGTAGATCATTTTATTTGTCATCGGAAAAGAGTGTATATCGACATGAAATTCAGTGTAAATTTGTAGAATGGTAGGCTATTTGCTACAAACACCTTTGAGATTACGAAATATCAACAGGGTGTCCTAAAAAAGGTGCAAAAGCTGATTATAATCGGGAATAAATTTTGTTTGAATGTGTAGAATGGTAGGGTATTTGCTACGAATGCCTTCGAGATTACGAAATGGTAACAGGGTGTCCGAGACGAGGTGCGAAAGTCGATTATTCTATTTGTCATCGGAAAAGGGTGTATCGGCTCGTATATCGACATGAAATTCAGTGTAAATTTGCAGAATGGTAGGCTATTTGTTACAAACACCTTTGAGATTACGAAATATCAACAGGGTGTCCTAACAAAGGTGCAAAAGCTGATTATAATCGGCAATAAATTTAGTGTGAATATGTAAAATGATAGGGTATTTGCTACGAATACCTTCGAGATTACGAAATGGTAACAGGGTGTCCGAGACGAGGTGCAAAAGTAGATAATAGTCAGCAATAAATTTAGTATGAATGTATCGAGTGGTAGGGTATTTTCTACGAATACCTTTGAGAATCAGAAATGTTAACAAACAAACTTTTCCTTGCTCATCCGAAGAATATTTTTATACGCTTTGGGATCTTCTGCGGACAACTCATTAAGGAGCAGGGCGGAAGCACCTAATCTATGTCTGCGCCCGATCCAGTTACGCACCCATTTTCTTTCTTTATGTGGCTTTTGTATTTCACTTATTTTATGTGCACACTGCTTGCCTAGTTCTGCACATGCAGCACGAACCAGTCGCTTAAGAACCATATTGTTTACCGCCATTCTACTTAAATTTCACTGGTATTTGGATTAATTTTTTAGCGACAACTGACAGATAAAGCAATGCACTTAACTGTACCATACCCATTCGTCGAGGCGTGGCGTTATTTCTTCTATAGTCTTTATCTGCGACTAGCCCGATTTTAGTATTTCAAATAAAAAAGATAGAGCAAGTCTTTTTCATATAATTTTTTTCTGACCCCATCCTCTCCAATGTGGTTGTTTTAAACAGGAAACTAGTAATTAATATGCAATGTATTCCATCTCTTTTTATATGTCTTCTTCTTCTTTATATGCCAGTCACAATTATAAATAATTATGATAAACATGTTTTTTTTACCAAAAACCGTTTTTAGACACCTGGCCCTCTACTGATTCCAAAACACTAAAAGTAGCCTGGTTCTGCCTTTTCTATTTAAAATGCTAAAATGACACTAGTCGCAGATACAGACTATAGAAAAAATAGGGGTAGCGACCCTTCGACGAAAATGCACAGCAAACAGTCACTTTTTGTGAATGTTTTCTGTAACCGCAGGTTTTTCGAATTTTTGTATTGTGTTGTTAGCCATTGTTTGTTGGGTATGCTGATTATGACAACCACTTTTGCACCTCGTTTGAGAGACCCTGATAAAATTTCCCGACTACAAAGGTATTTGTAGCAAATATCCTACCATTCTACACATTCATACTAAATTTATTGCTGATTATTATCTACTTTTGCACCTCGTTTAGGACACCCTGTTAGCAATTCCCAATCCCAAAGGTATTTGTAGCAAATAACCTACCAGTCGACATATTTACACTGAATTTCATGTCGATATACACCATTTTCCGATGACAAATAAAATGAACCGGCATATACAAACACTGGTAATCTGGTAAATCCATTTAACCATTATTAACAAAATGATCTACTTTTGCACCTCGTTTGGGACACCCTGTTAACATTTCTGATTCTCAAAGGTATTCGTAGAAAATACCCTACCACTCGATACATTCATACTAAATTTATTGCTGATTATTATCTACTTTTGCACCTCGTCTCGGACACCCTGTTACCATTTCGTAATCTCGAAGGTATTCGTAGCAAATACCCTATCATTTTACATATTCACACTAAATTTATTGCTGATTATAATCAGCTTTTGCACCTTTGTTAGGACACCCTGTTGATATTTCGTAATCTCAAAGGTGTTTGTAGCAAATAGCCTACCATTCTGCAAATTTACACTGAATTTCATGTCGATATACGAGCCGATACACCCTTTTCCGATGACAAATAGAATAATCGACTTTCGCACCTCGTCTCGGACACCCTGTTACCATTTCGTAATCTCGAAGGCATTCGTAGCAAATACCCTACCATTTTACACATTCACACTGAATTTCGTGTCGATCGGTTGAGCAGTTAATTCGAAATCCACCGAAAAATAATTTTAGCGTATATTCACTCGCTGGCTGGGTGCTAGTCGAATTGAACATGTCCTATTCCACTAGTATCTAGGAAATGTGTCTGTTGACTAGCTACTAGTCAAATTGCACAACAGTTTGTTGATTGTTTACGACGTCGTCACCGTAGTAATTTCACGTTTGCAACTAACTCCTGTATATAGGGTGACTAGTTGCGCGTCTAGTTGCATCACACTTTCGGTGACGACGTCGTAACAACGCATAGTCACCCATTTACATGACACTGTTTTCGTTGTTTATTACGTGTCGTCGCCTATGGTGATTTCTCGAATGCAACTTTACTAGTACTAGTAGCTCGCCAAATGTGACTGTAGCTTTATAGCTTCCATAATAGATTGGTTACATTTAAATTAATTGATAAATCTTTCCACATTGTTAACTTTATCTGACCAACACTAAAAATCCAAACTTCCTAAGAGCATCATATCCGCATCGAACAGTAAACAACAATACAAAAGATTGATATGGCGCCAGAGTTTCGCGCGAGTAACAGGCAACAGGGATATGGTCGCTCACAGTATGAGGAAAACTGTTGGTAAGGATTTATTATAGATGGGGTGGCATAAATCTCACGGTTGCACCCTCAAAAGTATAAAGAAAATGCCGAAATCTACCTCCCATCAATAGCCTCTACATGAAGACAAGTATTGTGCGTAAAAATTCACAATACACTATAGTGGGCGGTTTTGACGGTTTTTACAATGTTGGTAAACAGTGATTTAGTCTTAAAACGGATTTTTATGACTGTAGGAGTATGACATATTACGTAATAGACAAAATTACTTTAGTTGTTTAGAGGCTGGATATAGGGTCAGAATATTTGAAGCTTTCAGCTATAGTATATCCACATCCAATCAGTGTCTATTAAAAGATTCTAGCGAAGTATAGTGTAGTTCCTATGTGATTTCAGATTGCAAAGTGTGGTGGAGAAATTTTTTTTTCTGTTTCTTATGTTTTTTGGGGTGCTGAGCTCGAATCCGGAGCTTCGCACCAAAATCTTGTAGCGAAACAGGGTCAAAACCGCGAAAAATCCCAAAATTTTCGGAGTTTTCCCGTTTTTTTGTTTATAACTCCGAAAGTGTACATTTCTCCGAAAACCTGTCCATAAAAATATTAGAGAAAACATAATTGCAGGTCCAACGTGCCATTAATCATTAAAATGTGTTAAGCGGTATTGCTACAATTGAAAGTCATTTTTTTTTGCGTTTTTTGCAATTTTGACCCTTTTTTGCAACGAAATTTTGGTGGGGAGTTACGGATTCAGGCTCTGCACCCCAAAATACATAATGTACAAGTAAAATGCAACTTTTGCGATCAGAAATGAAAAACAGTTCAATCTCAAAATGTTATTCATAATATGGAACTATATGTTAAAAATGGCAAATTTAAATTATCAATTGTAGTATTGCTCAACAGATTTATAATATTTATGTCTCTTTGGACGCGCAATTATGTGCTCTCTAAAATACTCATGGAGAGTTGTTCTCAGAAATAAATACTTTCAGAGTTAGGGGACGAATAACGAAAAAACAGCAACAATTTTAGAGTTTTTTCCGATTTTGACCCTGATCCGCAACGAAATGTTGGTGGGAAACTCCGGATTCGTGCTCTGCACCACAAAAAAACATAAGAAACAAAAAAAAATTGTCTCCACCACATTTTGCAATCTGATGTACTAGGTTTATCACGTAGTAACTACACTATAAGCGAAGAATAATTTTCTTCGTTACCGAACCGATACTGATCGCATTTAAATTGTGATTTTCAGCGTTTTAGATACATTTTAGGACTCAGTCATAGGCTAATAGGACCGTATTTATGAACATACCTTAACTCAAGGAGACCTTGAGTCAAGGATGCCGAAATTCAAAAACTTAAATGTCATTTCCCATACTTTTTCATAAATATTCTTTATATTCAGGAGTCAATGCATCCTTGATTTAAGGCGAAACTCAAGGAGACCTTTTCAATAGACTTGAAATATAATATTTCAAGGTAGGTGGGTAGCTGCCTTGACTTCAAGTGAGATTGACTATAGAAAATTTCAAGGTCTCCTTGAGTTTCTCCTTAAATCAAGGATGCATTGACTTGTGAATACAAGTGATTTCTATGAAAAAGTATGGGAAATGACATTTAGTTTTTTGAATTTCGGCATCCATGACTCAAGGTCTCTTTGAGTTAAGGTATGTTCATAAATATGGCTCTTTATAGTCTTTCTAAATATGCTCTTGTTTGAATCATATTTAATTCGCATATTTTAATTTGCAGTATACTAAAATTTTTCTCAATTTTTTCCAAAAAAGGAAATAGCCAATATTTCATTGGCCGACTACCTACATTTTTTTATTTACTAAGGACAACCGCATTTTTGAAATAACATTGTGTCTGCATTATGAACTTAATAGCATTCCACTCTCATACCATACGTTACTTTCCGTCCAAATATGACATGTCGCGCGATTAAATAAATCCTCCCCATATCCCGAACAGGAATACACCGATACACTACATTCTATTGTTGCGCTTTAGTCATGCAAACTTTAAAATTATCCAAAAATTTATTCACCGTTACCGCCCGAACGGCGATTTTTTAACAATAAATAATTTTAATGGCCCACTCGATGTCTTCTTATGGATGCACATAAAATCGCTGTAAATATGATAAATTGGCTCAAAAATGAAACTCAATACGCGCGTTACGAGAGCTAGGCGCTCTATCATAAATGAACGCTCGGATTTAATGCGTTTCATCGCCTATAGCGGATTGCACGCGAGAATGAATCAAGGATATGGCCATTCGCGGAATTTTAATCACCTCATTATCACCCCTTCAAAATTGAATTTGTTTGAAAATTTCTTCAATGGTTGTTTATCACTGTCGTCGGCAGACGATTTAGTATGGGACGAAATATAGTGTAGTGTTTGTAAAGTGAGTCCTTATGACCGTGAGGTCGTTAAATTTGCATGGGAATTTGTATATTTTAGAATGTACAAGTATGCAGGGTGTCCGGAAACTGCAGCATAAACGCACGGGATTGTGATTCCTCATGTGATTTCCAGCAAAAAAGTTGTACGCAACATACCCCTTTAGATTTTCACAAAAGTGTTGTATTGCCCCCTTTTTTGATCCACGAAAGTAGTGAAAACGCAGTGTTCGTTCATAGAATGACCAATATATTTCGGGCGATTGCCCATCATCAGGGTGTTAACATCTAATATATAATTAATAAATAACACCAAATAACAAAAAAAAAAACAAAAAAAAACAAAAGGCGGTGTAAACAGTGTAGAAACTTTAATTTTTTTTATTTGGTGTTATTTATTAATTATATATTAGATGTTAACACCCTGATCGCCCGCCCGAAATATATTGGTCATTCTATGAACGAATACTGAGTTTTCAGTACTTTCGTGGATCAAAAACGGAGGCAACACAACACTTTTGTCAAATTCCAATCCGATCCCGGCAACTCAAAAAACCTTTGAGTAATTGATTCATATAATATTATATAAATATCAATACCCCTTTAGCTTAACCCTTTAGCTGCCACATGCATTTGAAGATTTTTGAAAAAATTATTTTCTTGTACGACTAAAACTTGAATATGTTAAAAGCTAGACTAGCTAGAATAGCAAAATAAGATGATTATTACAGCCAACAAATTTACCTAAAAAAAACAAAATTAACAGCCCTAAAAACGGATAATAGGTTTGGTTTTTACAGAACTTCAAAGTAAAATTTTTGTGATTCGACCCCACAACAATATGTTTTTCCATCTCAATTTTCTGAGGTGCTCGTACGATTTTTTTAAAAATTGGCGCATAGTCTAACGATCATTTCTTTCTTATTTCATTTTATTCTAGCTTCGTTATTTCTAACAGTTTTAAGGCCTTAAAAGCAGAAAACTAGGGTTAATTTTAGCTCGATTTCGATATAATTTGAATAAATTTTACCAAATTGCAGATCTTTAGGGGCAGTTTAAATTGAATTGAAATGAAATCGAATAAAATAATAAAATAAAATCATGTAAGAAAGAAATGATCGTTAGACTATGCGCCAATTTTTAAAAGAATCGTTCGAGCACCACACCTTCGCAGAAGTTGGAGAAAATTGAGATGGAAAAAAAATTGGTTTTGGGTCAAATCACAAAAATTTGACTTTGAAGTTCTGTAAAAACCAAACCTCTTGTATATCGTGTGTTGTGCGGAGTTATCCTTATCATGGTTAGTATGCGTTTTTGAAGAGACACGTATTCGTTTGTAAAGAATACACTGAGCCATGGTGTGTTAAATAAAAAGCTCATCGGCACCGGAAAATTCTTAATAATAAACAGGTAATAAAAGCGTGGTGCAGTAACTAATGTCCGAAAATTGACTTGTGTTGTTTGACAGGTAAAGTTTTATTTCCGTTGACGTCCGGAAAAAAAAAATATTTTTTTTTTGGTAATGACAGTACGCATTGATTTGAATAAAGTTTGAAAGCTAACATAGCCAGCGCCCGCTCTAAGGGGGGGGGGGCGAGCCGGGCGGTCGCCCGGGCGCCAAATTTTGGGGGCGGCTTTCTGGCTAGTAGGTACTCGGATAAGAAAAAAGTCGAAAAGGCTGAAAAGAAAATATTAATATCAACTTCGATTTAGTGGAATTAAAACCATAAAAACTACAGATAAAATACATAAAAAGGAAAGTTGTGTTTTAAAGAAAAAAAGTCTTTGCAAGGTTTTAATAACCCACAATTGATACAGAGTACTGCATTCGGAATCATAAAAGGCTCAGGAAAATTGCCAAAATTGTACGTCCTTGACTCTAGCACGCGTCTTACTTCCGAAAAGCAAAGTAGGACAGCATATGAAATGAGAAGTAAGAAGCCACATCGCATAACACTCAGCAAATAAAAGCGTTAAAATCAACCTCTACTGTGAGCATTGCAAATTTCCGAAATTTTCCCAAGCAGTCTTTTACAAAATGTGTTGAGTCTTTTAGTGAACAAAATAATTTTGCATTAATTTTCAATTTCTTACGTCGCTGTGAAAGCCTCCAGGTTTCCGTATGCCCTCTGCCTATTTTTTGACGGTGGTGAAAAAAATGTCGCTCGTGGAATTCAATACTAACCTCAATTTTTCGAACTCCAAATAAACTCTACGAGTATATCAAGCCTTGCTGAACTGTGGCGAATTTCGCTTAGGAGTCTGAACGAAAGCGGAACAGTTTTCTTATGCATACTTTCGGGGCCTTTTCAGTGGATCAAGATAATATTTTCTGAATTATTAGGGCGTTGGTTCGAGTCCTACTGTCACCATCAATTTTTGTGTTATCTTTCAAAAAATGCTTCTACCCAACTAACAATTATAGTTCTATACTACTTCGTAGAATATTAGAAGCAGATTTCATGATATGAAAACAGAAAAGTGACATTTGCCGCCGTTTTTTCGAAACCAATAGAACCTTGTATTTTATATCTTATATCATCATTACTTTCGTGCCTCGTGCATTACCTCCGATAACAAATGTGAACAGATTAAATATTAATGCCATCTATAGGAAGCTTGTAGAATGACACTGATATCTGATGAAAAAAGTAGCGCGCAGCTAGCATTGAACCCATGCCCACCCGCTCGTCCTATGCCTTAACCACTCGACTAATCTGAGTATTGCTCGTAAGCAGTTGGAGCTGCTTCTATAGAAATATTTAACACATTTCTATAAAATCTGTTATGCAGTTAATCTTCTCTCATGTGGTTTTACCAATAGTGGCAATAGAAAAACTGACAATCATTCGTTTGCAGTGAGAAGATTTTACAGTTTACAGTTTGTTTCAATCCACATATTTATCAATAAAATGTACTCGGTTTATGTGTAGAGATTTTCTTAGCGGCTTCAGAAACTGACAATAATTCAAGACTTCAAACCATTCAATTGAAGATGTTTGGTTTCCATTTTGGTATTGCAAAGTACTTCATCACTCTCAACTCTTCCAAAAATTACGAAGCTCTTACTCCTACAAAAATACGATAAACAATTTATCGGATGACAATTTTATATCATACTATTAGGACAAAACAACACTACCGATTATCTGCTATAGGAGAATATTGCATGTGTGTGTTAATTTGTGAGTGAATGATTACATATTTGCTAACAGGATTACCCGTGTGTGTTAAGCCATCCAATAAACATAACAATAAAAAAGTATTAATGGAGTACCTATATTTTTTAGCTTCATATTAAGAGCAAGTATTCCCGAAGCTTTACAGCACCATCTTTGAATTTCTCATACAATCTACGTTTAATTTGCCTTGAATAGTACCTAAGAGGCGACAATTTGTCCTCTTGCCCGGGGCGGCGTAAGTGCTAGAGCGGGCGCTGAACATAGCATTGGACATTAGGAGGGACATTTTTTATTGAAAATCAAAAGGTATCTAACCATTCTGCCAACTACCCTTGATGTTTAAATAATTGAAACCATAAATAAAATTATATTATATTTTGATATATTGCCTGATGTTAAAACGGTTAAAGTTACTACTTTTTTTGTCTAACCTACGAGGGACCACGAAATGACCTAATTCACTGGAAAGTAACAAAAAAAAAAATATATTTACGATAATATACTTTTTATCAATTCTAAGACCTTTTAAAGAACTTCTTGAAGATAAAAATCAATGTAAATAAATGTCAAAATTAATTTTAAATACATGAATAATGTTAACTGAACGAGGCAGACGGCTTTGCCATGCCTTATAACTGTTTTTGGAATTATATAATATATTGTATACTGAATTGTAAATTGAATAAAACACTTTATCTATCTATCTATCTATCTAACCTACGAAATAGAATGGTACTCGAAACAAAAGATAAAAATTCTTTTTAATCAAATGACAATTTGTGATGCTCAAAATAAATTTTTTTGTTAAAATTGATTTTATTAAAATTAAGCGCTTTTGTTAAGTTGTTACCATATGGTAACGCTGGCACCGATGGGGTACACGAGTCATTACATCCTTGATTTAAGGAGAAACTTAAGGAAACCTTAAAATTTTCTATAGTCAACCCCACTTGAAGTCAAGGTAGCTACCCACCTTCCTTGAAATATAATATTTCAAGTCTATTGACGTAAGGTCTCCTTGAGTTTCGCCTTAAATCAAGGATGAATTGACTACTGAATATAAATGATTTCTATGAAAAAGTATGGGAAATGACATTCAATTTATTGAATTTCAGCATCCTTGACTCAAGGTCTCCTTGAGTTAAGGAATGTTCATAAATAAGGGCCTTAATTTCAATTTAAAATTCGAATAGTGTCAGTATGATCATATGATAACGAAAGTATGATGTCCCGTTTAAACCTGAATAGCTGACTTAGGCCTCCATTACACAGTCATATTTCTATTATAATATGTATTTTTGTGTGTCATATGCCTAAGCCTACTCGATTCATTCAGTATAAATTTTTAGACGTGCAGTAAGCGAAATCAAGTAGGCTTAAGCATATATAAGCTATTTCGGAGGACAAACGATGAGTTCACGAGACGTATGTATTTGCAAATGAATCATCAGTACAAAGCGATATGTAAACAGGAAAAGGCTAAACATTGTCAACAACAGGCCCAGCTTTTAAGTGAGTGCAGAAGCTCAAAGGACTTCTGGAAATTGTCTAAACGCATAAATGGAACGGAAAGCTTTGCCATTGGGAATGCAATAAAAGTCGACTTATTGGAGAGACATTTTAGTAAATTGTTAACAAGTGATAACGTTGCAGGCAGTGTCCAGTTCGCAAGACCCAATTGGTGGCATCCTACACTTGATTCACCTATCACTATTGATGAAATTTTAGCTGCTATCGACAAATGCAAGGATCATAAGGCACCTGGAAGTGATAGGGTACCAGTGGAATTCTACAAATACGGGACTGATCAGCTGGTAGAATTTAACCGAATCTTCGATGGTGGCGATGTGCCGGACGAATTCAAGGATGCTGTCATCTTCCCAATAGTTAAAAAAGGAGATATCAATGATCTAGAATGCTATCGTGGGATTTCATGTTTGAATGCGTCAGGAAAAATATTCACAACCCTATTACAAACGAGATTTGCTAGTTGGTTAAAGGAGAGAGGAATAATAGTTGAGAATCAAGCGGGATTTCGGCAAGGATATTCTACTAGCGACAATATCTTCGTGCTATACAACTTGGCTCGGCAGTATATTATTATTATTATTATTATTATTATTATTATTATTTATTTCATGCCAATTCATTTATAAACCAAATTAATATGGCTAAAGGGCGTAGACTGCATGCGTTCTTTGTTGACTTCAAAGCGGCTTTTGACACAGTTGATCGACAGGCACTTTTTTACCAATTATCTAATCATGGCATGTCCGCGAAATTCGGAAATACGATGGAAGAACTTTATACAGTTACAAGAGCAGCGGTGTGGAGTGGAACGCAACTGTCGGAATCGTTTGAAACAAATGTTGGAGTCAGACAAGGGTGTAAGCTTAGCCCAGAAGCTTTTGCGGTTTTTGTAAACGATATACTGGATGATATGCCGGGTGGAGCGGAGGCTTTTGGTGCGGAAATAAAGGGTCTTCTTTATGCCGATGATATGGTGTTCTTTGCTGACTCACCCGCAAGCCTGCAGAAGATGATACACGGTGTTTACACGGTGGAAGCTGACTATAAATTTGGAAAAGTCAAAGATAATAATTTTTAAGAAGCGGTTTAAACTGGCGAGTAATGAAAGTTGGCTGTTTAGAGAAAACGAAATTGAAGTAGTAAAATCGTATAAATATCTTGGCATATAAAATGGGCGATCAATTCAGTCTGGCAAAACTGTTTTAATAATGCGCATATTTCCCATACAGACAAGTATAATATTATTCAAGCTGTCTCCAAATCGATCCTTTTTTATGGAGCACAAGTATGGGGTGGTCGAGAATACGATGAGGTCGAAAAACTTTTTAGATATTTCCTCAAACGAATATTCCGCCTCCCATCTACAACCCCTAACTATATGTTGGCGCTAGAAACTGGTTTAGATTCGCTGTTCATAGGCACGCTAAGCATACACGTCAGTTATTTGAAAAAGGTGGGATGGTGCAACGGATTTTATGCACGAGAATCAGCCTAGTAAAATATTACTGGAAAAAAGACTTACCGCGAATGTACACTGCGTTTCACTTGAATAGCACACTCTATACATTAAATTTACTTTCTTAATATCTTTTTAAAAAAATGAAGACAACAGATATTTTGTATTTTTTATTTGTCATTTGATTAATTAACTTTAATTTGAAATAAAAAAAATCGAATTTTTCCAACATGTAATCTTAGAGAAAAAAAAAAGTAAAACACCAATGAAGAAACACATAAATTCTGTTTCACTTGAATAGCACACTTTTTTTTAAAACTTATTTTAATTAACTTTTTATGCAGTGAGGATAACTTATTATTGTTCAGAATACAAGTTGAGATCAATTTGAGTTAAAATCAGCAATTTTAGTAATGGGTTGAGCCTCCCCCATTTGAAATAACCTCCTAGATCCTATTAGGCAAAGAATCGTACAAAATTTGGATGTAAGCAAGGGATATTGTAGCCCATGATTGCTGAATGGCTTCAATTAGTCCAGTCTTTGTTGAAAACTGTTTACCAGACTCATAAACTTTTCTGACCAGCCTTCCCCAAACATTTTCTATTATGTTTAGATCCGGCGAGTATGGTGGCCAGTTCAAAAGAGTAACATTTTTGGACTCGATAAACTACTTTACGGCACGGGCAGTGTGTATTGGTGCATTCTCGTGTTGGAAAGTTCACGGCAATTGTCCAAAGAGCCTTTCGAATGTCGCAAAAACGTTTTCTAAAACACCTTGATACGACTTAGCATTCACTGTGGTGTCTAAGAATTGGAGCTCACAAGTGCCGTAGTAGGATATGGCTCCCCAAACCATAACGCCGCCAACTCGACTGTGCAAACGATCCAACTGGTGAGTCTCCTTCCTTAAATCATAAAAATAACAGTTATATCCGTCGGGCCCTTCCAAATTAAATTTCTTCTCATCAGAAAAAATAACGCGATACCACTCTTTGGTCCATGACATGTTGGTACGACAAAAAGTCAACCGAGCTTGTTTACGAGCGGGGTTAAGTGGTGTTTTTTTTTTAACTTTAGACGCTTAAGGTGTTTAGCTTTTGAATTAGCACGCCATACAGTTGTTTTACTCGCACTGTGACCAACAGAATCTTGTGAATTCGATGCTTCACGCAAAATATATCGCTTATCTGCATTAGAGAGTACACTGCTTACTCGACCTTTCATATTTTTTCATAATTTTCACCATTTTTAATAAAATTGTTAATGACGTTTCTGCTTTTTCCAGTTTTTTCCGATATTTTCGTCACTGAAAGGTCACAACAATCCCTTTAGGTTTTTATTTTAACTTGTTCTTCGCTTGTTAAAGCTTTACCACGAGCCAACATTTTTTAAAATCAATGAATCGTATTTAAAATACTCAAAACGACTATAGATTGTGATATTGCGACCACGTGCACCCCGTATGTGAAGCTTAACCCCAACTGTGCTATTCTAGTGAAACAAAAAATCTGCTCTCTTTTGAAGCAATTGGTGAAAAAAAGGTAACGGTAAATTTCAAGAGCACAATTTTTCTTTCGCGGAGCCCACACAAAGAAGACAAAAAAAAACTATTAGCAAAGTCATAAGAATATTGATATATATGTAAATTACAATGAAAAAACAAAAACGGAATGTGCTATTCAAGTGAAACGCAGTGTATATAATACCATAAATTTAACGCGCATTCTAATCACAAGTTAACGGGATATTTTTTATACAAACTCAGACGTGCGACAAGAATTCTATGTGCAATTTCACAAGGTTCACTCAAGGCCGCACGACACAAAATGTCACCTGTATCTTTATACAGGGTGTCCGGAAACTGCCGCATAAACGCACCGGATTGTGATTCATCATGTAATTTCCAGCAAAAAAGTTATACGGAAAATACCCCCTCAGCTTAACCCTTTAGCTGCCACAGGCATTTAAAGATTTTTGAAAAAATATTTTTCTTGCACGACTTAAAGCCTAATATCTCCAAAGCTAGACCAGCTAAAATAGTGAAATAAAATGATTATTACAGCCAACAAATTTACCTATAAAATACAACTAACCACACTAAAATCGGATAAGAGGTTTCGTTTTTACAGAGTTTCAAAGTCAAATTTGCGTGATTTGACCCAAAAACAATATTTTTTTCGACCTCAATTTTCTCCAACTTCTGCCAAGGAGAGGTGCTTGTAAGATTCTTTTAAAAATTGGCGCATATTCTTACGATCATATCTTTCTTACATGATTTAAATCTAGCTCTATTATTTATAACAGGTTTGGTACCTTAAGTGCAGAAAATTAGGGTTAATTTTGACTCGATTTCGACATACTTTGAACAGATTTTACCAATTGCAGATCTTTAGGGGCAGTGTGAATTGAATTGTATTGAATTCGAGCTAAAATTAACCCTAGTTTTCTACACTTAACGTATAAAAACTGTTAGAAGTAATGAAGCTAGATCAAAATGATATAAGAAAGATATGATTATAAGACTATGCGCCAATTTTTAAAAGAATAGTACAAGCATCTCTCCTTGGCAGAAAATTGAGATGGAAAAAAAGATTGTTTTTGGGTCAAATCACGCAAATTTGACTTTGAAGCTCTGTAAAAACAAAACCTCTTATGCGATTTTAGTGCGGTTAGTTGTATTTTATAGGTAGCTGGTATAGCTTTGGAGATATTAGGCTTTAAGTCGTGCAAGAAAATGATTTTTTCAAAAATCTTTAGATGCCTGTGGCAGCTAAAGGGTTAAGCTGAGGGGGCATGTTCCGTACAACTTTTTTGCTGGAAATCACATGAGGAATCACAATCCGGTGCGTTTATGCGGCAGTTTCCGGACACCCTGTATAAATCAGGTAACGAATTAGTTGGGAACTCATAATATCAAATTCCCACTTCAGGAATTGACTGACTGACATGTATCCTTTAATTAAGAAAAAAGAGGTAAACAATTCTAATAAGCACATTCGTTTTTGAACCATCATCATCAATATTTTATATGAGGAAAGGGTACAGTGGTCCTACTGGCAACCATTGTTTATTGCATTATTTTGCAGTTGCAATACGCCTCTTCGGGGCGGACCACACCCGTTTGCTACAACTAACGGCCAAGAGTTGTCAAAACGCCTCCCTGGCAAGAGCCTCGAAGGTCTCGATGCAGGAAGGTTGTGTATGCCTGTGTATATGTATGGACTCGTTATATATGTTTTTTTCGTCATATTGGGAGCATCACATCTCGGCGCGGCTGCTCTCAATTCTCCTCTTACGCGCCGGCATTGAAGCAAATCCAGGCCCTGTCTTGGTATGGATGTGTAGTGTCTGCAACCGACGTATCGGTTCTAATGCCAGGTCACTTCAGTGTAGTTGCTGTTCGGAGTGGGTGCATTTCAGATGCTCCGGTTTGGAAGGATGGGTCATTACATAGAAGGTACATTTGTTGCTCCAGGCTGTAGGAATACTGGGCAGCCTCGGGTAATACCAGGCCCCTCCCCTCCACCAACGCCCCCTACTCACCCCAATAATGTTGCCTTGAACGAAAGACACAGCTTAACTCCCGCCCCTCGGCCAGCAATATTTACACCGGTGTCCATATTGCAGTTCAACTGTAATGGCATCCTAGGGAAATTTCCTGAAATCACAAGCTTCTTGAGAAAGTACAGAATCCTGATTGCAGCCATCCAAGAGACGAAACTCCACGCGAATTCACCATTCAACGCTGAAGGTGAATATATCATCATACGCAAGGACAGAGAAGGCGCCACGCATGATTCTCACCCTGGAGGTGGACTTGCCTTCCTAATACACAGGTCCGTACATTACCGTGTATTAGATGTAGTTTCAGACGGTACGGCGGAATTGCAAGCCATCTCAGTTTCATCAGGGAGCACCATTATTGAAATTTTTAATATCTACATACCACCACATTCTAGCTGTACAAAATACCATTTCGATATTGGTCCTCTTCTTAATGGAGAGCACAGGATCATTCTTGGTGACTTCAATGCCCATCATGAACTCTGGCATTCCGCGCTTCACAACGATGCCAGGGGTCAAGCTATCGCCGAATCTCTGGACGCATCAGGTTTCTGTACCCTCAATGAAAACTCTCCAACCCGTGATGCAAACAATTGTATTAGCTCACCAGACATTACAATTGTCAGCGCTAGCCTAATTAGTGAGACCTCCTGGGAAACACTTACTGGTCTGATCACCTCCCAATCATAGTCAGAATTGACAAACCAGCTGACCTGACCAAGTCAGAGAAGCGAACTTTTGTCAATCACAAAAAAGCTGATTGGGAAGGTTTCAAAACATTCACGTCATCGAAGTTCTTCGCGCTTCCCCCTCCCACCAATATACATAAGGCCGAACGTAACATTAGGAGCGTCATTGCCAAAGCTGCGGCACGGTTCATCCCTGCAGGGCGCATTCCAAAGGTTCGTCCAAACTTCCCAACAAGTGCCGCAAGGTTAGCTGATGAACGTGACAACATTAGGCGCGCTAACCCTGGTGACCCCAGAATTCGGGAGCTCAATATCCAAATACAGCGACAAGTTAAACACTACAAGAAGGCCAAATGGAACGAGCACCTCAATGACTGTAACCTTAATGAAGGTGCCAGTAAGTTATGGTCCACTGTCCGTGCCCTTTCGAACCCCACAAAAGATAAGGGCAATATAGCCATAACCTTCGACAAAAAAGAAACAAGCAATCCTCTTCAGTGTGCGAGCCAGTTCAATAAACAATTTATTGAACATCCCAAGTCCGATGGCCTCAAGCGCAAAATTAGAAGACGGATTCGCAGCCGAATTGTTGACTCCGTACCAATTTATACTCCGGACCAGGTTAAAACAGTAATTGAGAATGCAAAAAATTGTAAGGCCCTTGGACCAGATGGCATTTCAATGGCCATGCTCAAACATCTTGATCTTCCTGCCATTGAGTATCTCACGGCAGTCTTTAACTTGTCAATGTCTACGCTCGCCATCCCCGACATCTGGAAACAAGGTCGTATAGTCCCATGCCTTAAACCAGGGAAAAGTGCCAAACTAGGAACTTCCTACAGACCGATTACGACCCTGTTACCTGTAGCAAAGACGCTGGAAGCCCTCATCCACCCCACACTCGTTTCACATGCAAGCTAGATCCCCATCAGCACGGATTCAGACGCATGCATAGTACAACCACCGCTCTGGACGCGATCACTACACGTGTAAGAGACGGACTAAACCACAGTACACCTTGCCATAGAACCATCATGGTGGCGATTGATCTATCAAATTCGTTTGATAAGGTTAATCACTCCATGCTTCTGGCAAACCTCCTCAACATGCATGTTCCGACTCAAGAGATAAGATGGATTGCCAACTATCTAGCTGGAAGGCAATCCTTCACCGAGTTTCGAGGCAGTCGTTCCAAACTTAGAAAGATCAAATTAGGTGTTCCTCAGGGTGGGGTTCTCTCTCCGACCTTGTTTAACATCTACATGGCCGGTCTCCCAACACCTCCGGAAGGCATTGAAGTTATTTCTTATGCCGATGACTGCACTGTACTCGCCACGGGAGCGGATAGGGATGTCATGCGTGAAGATATCAATAGATATTTAGCGCGACTATAGAAGCCTTTTTCCATAGCAGAAACCTAACCATCTCAGCGTCCAAATCGTCTGCGACCTTCCTTACCACCTGGTCAGGTGATTGTAAGTGGCCGGTTGGGGTACGTATTGGCAACAAACCAGTTCCTGCTGTTGCAAATCCAAAAATTCTCGGGCTTCACTTTGAGAAAATGATGACTTCAGCTCATCACGCGGAAGCGGTATGTGAAAAGATGCGCAGTAGGAACACAATTCTTAAAGCACTGGCTGGTAGCACCTGGGGCAAAGATAAAGAGACAATGCTAGCCACTTACAAAGCGGTGGGTCGAGCAGCGGCTGATTTTGCGGCGCCAGTTTGGTCGCAAGGTCTCTGTAACACAAGCTGGAACAAAATCCAAGTCTGCCAAAATGCTGCTCTACGCACAGCTACAGGATGCCTTCTGATGTCTGCCCAGGACCACCTACATCAGGAGACACATTTGATGCCAATACGTGACCACAATCGACTACTTACAAAACAATATTTAGTAGGTTGTTATCGAGAGGATCATCCTAATCGTAACCTCATGGACAAAATTCCCCCTCCACGCAACATCAAACGTGGCCCTCGTGACCTTGAGAGAGAAGTCCAGGGTTACAAAAGGGATCCTTTCGATGAAGATTCATACCGGGCTGCCATTGCAATGATTCACACTGAGGAAGTGAGTAGGTCTATTGCGAGTTTAGGTACGAACAGAGTCCTCTCAGCGCTCCCACCACCTATTTCACCTGAGGAGATTAGGCTCCCGAGAGCCACCAGAGTTACTTTAGCCCAACTTCGGTCAGGCTTCTGCTCACGCCTCAATTCGTATCTATCTCACATAGACCCAAATACATATACTAAACGTATGCCCTAACTGCGCTGGCACGACACACGATGTAGGCCATTTGTTTCAATGCCCAGCTGCACCCACTAATCTCACCCCCCTCTCACTATGGGAAAACCCCATTGCAGCTGCCACGTTTTTGTCCCTGGAGATTGCGGACGAAAACGATGACGAACTATAAAACGAGTCCATATAGATACACTGACAGCGGTTCACACCTTTCTGTATCGCTAAAAGAAGAAGAAGAAGGAAAGGGTACAGGTTTATGTAAAATAAATCGGCAACTGAGAACACATGATTGTCATGACAGCTTGCACTGGCAATACGTTCCACGCGTCAAATCAAAAAATTGAATCCGATGGTTACAAAAACTACTTAAAAAATATAAAAGTTTATAAAGTTTTAAAACGTAAAATTATTAACTTAATGAACGTTTATGTTGGTGATTTAAAAATAAACCGGTGGTACCTACATAGTGTCGTGCTCTGTGGCCGTGATCGTTCGGTCGCCACTCTGTGAAATAGACACTCATAGAGAAACGAGTTTCCAAACTCGGCACGACTCGTCGCAAGTTTATTATTCAGAAGACGACCATAAGAAATATTCTTATCGTAGAATAATAAACTAACAATGCGACTAGACATTGTCAAAAGTACATTTTCGTACTAAACAAATCTTCGGATTGGATTGGACCTAAGAATTGGCTATCCTAGTTGTCAAAAGTACATTTTCGTACTAAACAAATCTTCGGATTGGATTGGACCTAAGAATTGGCTATCCTAGTTTTGGGTGATTGCGAACAACTGCAACTGCGGCTTCCAAGCTTAACTATATTAACGGAGGGCAGCAATTTCACTATCGCCCATAGGGCACCATAAAAGCTAAATCCGGCCCAGTGGTAATCATCCAGCTGTTGATAAGTTTAACGTGACTCTATTTTCTCGTCTTATGAGAAAGTGAGTATAGGCCGCTCGTGATATGGATGTAGGTAGAGATGTAACGGATCTTGTTTAGCGAATGCGGTTGCGGTTGCGGATGCGGATATTAATGGAGAAATTTTTGAGGATGCGGATGAGGGTGCGGATGAGGATATGATCGAATATGTAGACAAAAATATTTAGGTTTCACACTTTTCATGAAGATGAAAAAAAGTTGAAATTCCTCTGATTAGTGTGGTTAAAAATTAAAAAGTTGCATACTTTCTTACTTCGCTTCACCTTAAAAAAAAACGCACTTCACCCGCCTCAGTTCAATTCATTTAAAACAAAACCACTCAAACAGTAGTCACAAAAATGCGAACCGGAGTGCGTTCCTTAATTCACTCGTAGTCGTAGCTGTAGTCATCGCTGACTACTCAGATCATATAAATGGAACGCGCTCCTGCTGTGCTGACGACAAACTGAAGCTCAGTTGTGTATACGATACAGAATACAATTTGTCTCAATGCATTTCTTTATAGTTACAAAGTAGCACGTGGGTCGCATATATCCGCTAATTGTCTGCATACAAAAATGAGGATTGCGGATGAGGATGCGGATGTAAATATTTATAAGATGAGGATGAGAATGCGGATGCGGAGTTTAATTTTTATGCGGATAATCCGCGATTGCGGTTGCGGACATCCGTTACATCTCTAGTTGTAGGTAGCTGGGTCCAGCTGC
The DNA here is from genome assembly GCA_949715475.1 of Microchrysa polita. Taxonomy (NCBI): domain Eukaryota; kingdom Metazoa; phylum Arthropoda; class Insecta; order Diptera; family Stratiomyidae; genus Microchrysa; species Microchrysa polita. The sequence continues at coordinate 62,601,938 of OX454421.1, read as the reverse complement.
CTTAAAACGATAAAATGAGGTTTTACCTTATCCTTGTCAAAACGTATAATAGGGAAGCAGCTTCAGTGCAGTATGAGGTATAGGTATGGCTGGACCAAGCAGTTATCTTAGTTTAGTTGATCGAAATTTCCTGGAACACGTCGCATCGGTGTTGTTCATAGAGGGATGATTCAAGTCACACCCAATATCAATTTATCAAAAATGCCAATCATTAACATTTTCTTAAATTCGTATTAAACATGCACTGAACCCTTGAATTTTTCCTCTTTAGTATTACAGGAATCTATGCCCATAAATTATGCATGCATATGGAGCCGTTACACTACTTTCCACTTTCCTGTCACAATTTTCCGGTATACTTTCATCCCAATTTCACTACGGCAAAACGTTAAAAGATTAATCCCACACCACATACGACTCATTTCTTATTCCTGAAATTTTCAAAGACTTAAGTAGTCCATGAAAATGTATTCTTACGGAAAACTTTCGAAGCTACGCGACAATTAAAGAACAGAAAGTAATCCATTTGCAATACCCTAACCCCCGTGGTTGATTTCGCGGCATATAACTTATAACGTACGCCTCAAATGTGCGTCTTGTAAAAGAGAACAATCCTCGCAGCAGATATTGCTACACATGTTAATGATTTCGTACTCGTATGTACGGTGCTCCCCGGGGCGTGTTAACATTTTGGCATCCTTTTGTTCCGGAGGAATCATCAGGCAGTCAAGTGTATCGATGAAATATAGTCGCTCGTAGTTTGTGTACACTCCACATATATGGTTACATATGCTTGAACGTCACCAATATTTATGTAGTTCGGTTTTTCCTCATCAGCGAACCTTTTAAAAACGCCACCAACCTTTACCACAGTTTTAATGTATCGTAGAAACTTGCATGAAAAAGGCCGAACGCAAAAGGGTGGCGAAGCGTGCCGCACACACACACGGTAGAAAATTCGAAAGTCAGGAATCCAAAAAGCGTATCCAATTTTAACACGACCGACATACGTTGGCAGACGGTTGCGACTCGCGGTAGTATATCATTCAGGATCAGAATTTTCTGATATACATATACTTTTACCAGCATCGGGAAGGAAGGATTCGTTTTAACGTATAATTGCGGTCGTTATTAATCATGTCGTTTATTTGAGAACGAGGAGGTGTTTAGACTCGAACACGTAAGTGAAAAGGATGAATTAATGCTTTCTCCAAAGAATACAATTACCTTTGAGGCATTTTATACGAGCCTTTTTGAAATCGAGAATTTTAGCGGCGGAATTGTGTCTTCTGCATATGTACGTCTTGAAGCTGGAAGACATATCGACTGTCGAATGTAATGATTAAAGAATAAAAAGTGTGTGGTAGTCGCATTAATTATTTTTAGGTTTAATTAAAAGGACTCTTTGATGAATACGTAGCAATTCTGAACATGCTGATGAAAGCAATTAATCTAATTTGGAAGAAAGCCGATTACTTTTAAGAATACATACAAAGTTGTGATGAGCACGTGTTTCACAAAAGCTATTTTTGTTGGGTAAAATTCTTGCAAATAAAGAAAAATAATTTTCAATCTACGGGTAGGTATAAGATCAACCTCGAAATTGACCCATACAATGTCTTAAGAATGACATAGAGGGAAAACCCCCAGACACAATGACAAGGAAAAAAAGTTCTTCTGAAATCCTGAGAAAAACACGATTATCTGTACTTCTAATTGACCTCAGATAGATTACCTATAGACTACAAACAACAATGGTCATCCACTCTTGATAAGCTTATTTTGTAATGTACAATTTGAATTGATTAATGAATTATTATCGGAAATAAATTTCACGTTTATTGGATAACGCCCAATAACACAGATATCCGGCGCGTAGACTGTTATCTGGTAAAACTTTCGACTATAAATGCTTTCTATGGCAGCACAGTAGCTATCATTAATTAAGGAAAAATCAGTGAGAGCGCGCACTTCAGTTTCAAATTAAAATTATCTTATCCAACAATCATCACATAGTCTAAATAAAATGAACTTCTTAAAAATATTTTTCGTATTGGCGATTGTGTTGGCAGTTTTAGCCGCCCAAAGTGATGGACGAAAGTTGAAATGGAAGAAAATCTTCAAACCAGTGGTACGTATTTTTAAAGGTGGATGTTTCGAAAATATTGCATAAATTTCGTTAACAGGAAAAGGTTGTTCAGAAAGTTCGCGATGGAGTCATACATGCGCTCGGTGTTGCTCAGCAAGCAGCTAATGTTGTGGCAACGGCTAATGGAGGAAAGCCAAAGGGATGACTGTAAGAAATATTTCTATTCAGACGGAATTGAGAGATCTAGAATATTACTCTTAAAATAATATTACATTGCAATGTATCACTCTTGGACTTGATGTATCAAATCTGTCTTTCAAAAAGTGTAAACAGATAATGCAAATAAAATAGCTTTATGTATATAAAAATTGATTTAATTTACCTTATTTTTTTGGGATTATCGCTATTGTACGTCGGTCGGAATGCAATCTTAGGGGTACACTTGAATGTTTTATTGATAAATGTCTTTCTGTAAACTTCTAAACAGTTTCTAAAATATCTTGCGTTCGAAATGGAAATGGGGGCCTACATAAATAAATCGATTAATTGGTTCGGTTGATTTGAGTAGAATCAGCGTACTGTTTATGTCTCCATTTTTCTGAAAATTGGATTTAAATTTTTGATAAAGAACAAATCATAACAAATCTTTTTTTAAAGAGAGAGAAAGAGATATGCGTTTATCTTAAGGACTAGATGTTGTTTCTAAGTGGTAAATAATTTCATATAATTGTTATGCAGGAAGCTATGTTAAATTAAACTAAAGACATAAAACAACATCATGATATAGTGGAAAGCACAGTTACACGGAGTGAATGCTACAAGAAAACCAAACAGACAAAATGTTATTTGCGGGCTGAATCATTACGCAAACGACAAAAGCTGAAGGAGACGCCACACATATCCCTATTTAAGGTGAACAGACTCTCGGACACCCAATGCTGTACACATTGTGAAATTCGGGTTTCAGCCAAAACCTCAATCATAATATTTTTCACCCCCCCCCCCCCTCTTTTCACGCCCATTTGGAGATAGAGTAATATGTCACGAGCAAAACATTCTCTATTACGAGCCGAAAACCATCGAGGGAAACTGAGGAAATCGACCCATATTTGCCTGGGCAAGCAAGTCGAAATGGTGGGCAAATGTTACGGGGAAAATTTTTTCTTTTGGGTTTCGAACTCGCGAGAACCCTCGAAAAGTAAAAATTTCTTGCGTTTTTTTCAATTTCACTGATCTCAAAACCTCTTAGTGCCTATGCCATATGGAATTTTCGTAATGCATATTGAGCGGGAACCAATGGTTTTCCTGTAAAGGTAAAGTTTGTCGAGACACTACACGACTTCCCTTTAACGCAATGTAAATTTTCAATTTACCCAAGATTTTACTATCAAAGTGTATGAGAGTTTTCTGATTCCTGGCTTTACGCAGGGCATGGTCTTTCCGAACGTATACTACTGAATGAGAACGATTACTATGATTAACTTTCATCTTCTTCTTACCCTGAAAAAAACTTACGTTAAGTACCCTCATGTGTGGATTTTCACACATATGCAACTTTAGTGTAATTTGGGCGAATTTCGTAAAGTTAGAAATGTGCTTTATGTTGAATTGTCCACTATTTCGGTTATGAGAAGAGTAATTGTTAACATTTGACCTTAAGGGTCGGTTTTTCAATGCCATGATAAGCCGTAGTTACGTACTACTACAGTTGACTCATTTACATTTAAGCCCGATTTATTACCTTGAGGGTCCTCCAAACAGGAAACTAACACCGGATATGTAATGTACTCGACATATCCTTTAATATGATACCCCGGTTGACGACCTCCGTTCAAGGAAAGGTCCCAAAAAGGACAAAAATGATACTCTTTCCTTTTTGTCCTTTTTGGGACCTTTCCGCTCAAAATTTTTTTTTTAACGAAATGAGTTTTAGATTCTTGAGAGTCGATTGATTCAAAAACAACAAAAATTAGCCTTGCTCTGTTTTTTTTTCGTATTTGAAATGCTAATATGACTGGACCACAAGGACCTGAGTCTGCATGTTTCAAAAGATTTTCAATTATAGTGTGTCCTACACCAGAATTTCATCATTAATCACATTTTTTACATAAATAATTTACTCCAAACGATTTCGATTCATGCATTCGGTAAAAAAAAAGATTTCACCCAAACAAAACTTTAACATCTGAGTGAGATCATAGTCCGTCACAAGCTTGTGAGTTCGAAAAACACCATGATCCACGGTGAGATTCGAACTAATGACCCTTAGACGTTATTTGCCATCTTTAAACTACCATAACTTCCTCAAAACTCAAGTCACACCAGCTAAGCTTTCTAAAATTGTTATTTTACATTAGAATCGAAGATAGAAGTGACCTCAGAATAATGGAGGTTCGGGAACATGACAGAATCTATACATTGGCAGTGTCTTCCAGTCTGTAAGACCCAGTGTCGGTACTTAAAAGTTAAAATTATTAGGTCTCGATTGAATTTGAATAAAAGCTCCAAATTAGAAGTGTTTTTATTTTTTTTTACAAGAGAACGTTTAGCTTTTTATTGTCATGATCAATTAGATTCCGTTTCTTAAAAAATATTTCTATCGCAAAAGGTGAAGAATACCAAGGAAGAGGGAGGGTGGTATCCAGGGTAATAAACCCGAGCAAATAATCAGGGGAAAATGCGGGAGAGCCTGCACCCTAAGCAGACACATTGACACAGCTTTTAGTAACGGTGTTCCGATTCAGACAGGATTCTATTGAATTATACGAATTGTAGTGTTCAGCTGATGTCGTGTACATTTAATAATAGAGAGTTTTAGCATGTCGTACTATCGTACACATTTCAACTTTAATCGACAGTCTCCGCTGTTTAACGTAATTGCGTCAAAAAAACTTACGCCTACTTGGGACAAGCAAAATTGTAGTATATTGTTTTTTTTTAGCGCTACACAAGCGAATTTTTCCTTTAAAATCTCATAGACTTCCACTTCCAACCGCCCGTTAATATACAGGGTTATTGGTTAAGTCGACCTATTCCCTGCAACACGTTATAATAGGGGAAAAATGCAACAAAATGAGGCCATAAATGTTGGCCGATTTTCAACGGTCACTGAGATATTTGAATTTTTAGGTTTTTTTTAACTAACCTCGAATTTTACCATTTAAAGTAAGAATTAAAAAAAACTACTAAGGTAATGGGTTAAAACATATTTTTGGATTTTAGTCAACACTATAGCAGACATTTCTTAATAATTTAAAATTTCAAAAACCCATCACAATTCGAAATTTTTAATTTTTAATAAAAAAAAATTATCTAAAATTTTTTTAAAGTTGATTTTTAATATAGTATTACTAAAAAAAATTATATGACACGGACTCTGCAGACCACTGAAAAAACATACTCGTGTTGTCAGCTTTCGAAAGAGGTGTCAATGTCAATATAAATATTTGAAATAATTGAAACAGTTAGCTGCAACTTGTTCGGGGACCATAATTTCGTTTGATAAAAAACGACAAATCCATAAAACAATAAAAACAAGTCTGTCAAGTTAGCACTACCACTTTAAAATTTCGACAAACGCTATAGTGCATTGAATATCGCGATTTTGCCGTAATTCAATGCAAAAAGAAAAAAATTTGTCGCGCCCCTCCTTCCCCTTAAAAACTACCCTTAAGTGCATTTGAGCCTCAGTTAACCAAATTCGAGTTCCAAGAATCTCCCCAATGCTAAAGGTGTCCAGTAAGATATCATAGGGGCTGCTTAATAGATTTCCACCCTGAAAAAAATTGTCGCGCCCCTCCTTCACTTAAAACCTACCCCCGTCAAGTTAGCACTACCACCCCTGTAGCGGCCAATTCAAGCATTTCCGTAAAACTAAAAGTATCCAATTAATTGTCGCAGGAACCGATTGGCATATTGCACGCTTCAAAAAATTGTTCGTTCCCCTTCTATCCCTTAAAAACTACCCCTAATTGCATTCCAGCCTTAGTTCGCCAAACTCGAGTTCCAAGAATCGCCCCAATACTAAAAGTGTCCAGTAAACTCTCACTACGGCTTCTTAAAAGATTTCCATCCTGAAAAAAATTGTCGCGCCCCTCCTTCCCTTAATAACTACCCCCGTCAAGTTAGCACTACCACCCCTTTCGGTTCCTGCGACAATTAATTGGATACTTTTTGTTTTACGGAAATGGTTGAAGTGGCCGCTACCGGGGTGGTAGTGCTAACTTGACGGGGGTAGTTTTTAAGGGAAGGAGGGGCGCGACAAATTTTTTCAGGGTGGAAATCTCTTAAACAGCCCCTGTGATATCTTACTGGACACCTTTAGCATTGGGGAGATTCTTGGAAGTCGATTTTGGTTAACTAAGGCTCAAATGCACTTAAGGGTAGTTTTTAAGGGGAAGGAGGGGCGCGACAATTTTTTTCTTTTTCCATTGAATTACGACAAAATCGCGACATTTAATGCAATATACCGTTTGTCGAAATTTTAAAGTGGTAGTGCTAACTTGACAGACTTGTTTTTATTGTTTTATGGATTTGTCGTTTTTTATCAAACGAAATTATGGTCCCCGAACAAGTTGCAGCTAACTGTTTCAATTATTTCAAATATTTATATTGACATTGACACCTTTTTGGAAAGCTGACAACACGAGTATATTTTTTCAGTGGTCTGCAGAGTCCGTGTCATATAAATTTTTTTAGGAATACTATATTAAAAATCAACTTTAAAAAAATTTAAGATAATTTTTTTTTATTAAAAATTAAAAATTTCGAATTGTGATGGGTTTTTGAAATTTTAAATGATTAAGAAATGTCTGCTATAGTGTTGACTAAAATCCAAAAATAAGTTTTAACCCATTACCTTAGTAGTTTTTTTTAATTCTTACTTTAAATGGTAAAATTCGAGGTTATTTAAAAAAAACCTAAAAATTCAAATATCTCAGTGACCGTTGAAAATCGGCCTAAGATTTATGGCCTAATTTTGTTGCATTTTTCCCCTATTATAACGTGTTGCAGGGAATAGGTCGACTTAACCAATAACCCCGTATATAATATATCTTGAATTTAATATAATTTTTCTTATTAGAAGAATATTATTAGCCTATGAAAATTTATTTATTTGATTTGGAAATGTATTTATTTGATTTACTTTTTTGACCTGTAAATTTATTTATTTAATTTGTTAATTTATTTTCCTGATTTGGACATTTATTTTTTTGATTTAGAAATGAAATTAAATAACCAAATTATTTATTTTTTTCATTTAGAAGTTCATTTATTTCGTCCGGAAATTTATTTATTTGAATCGTGTTTTGTTGATTCGGAAATTCATTTTTTTGATCCGGAAATGTATTTTGTTGATTCGGAAATTTATCTATTTGTCTCGGAGAGTTATTTACTTGACCTGGAGATGCTATATAATTATTATTTCTTTTTTGCCTCCTCATAGTAACTCATTAACAATAATAATAATAATAAAAAGCTTTATTGAATTATGAAGATTAACATAGTAATTACAGGACGAGGTTAATGCAGTGATTAGGCGAAGCCTTTACATCTGTCATCTGTGTTAGAATTGAATTGAGTTACCAAAAATTTAGATTTAGATTCATTATAGAGTGTTAAGAGTTATATTAGGAAAAACAAGCTTAAAACCTAGTGTATTGTGACTAAAACTAACTTAACTAAACTAACTAAAATATTGAGTACAAGCCTTACGCCTGCCGTCCATTACCTGCTTCGAGCGGCGCGGCGCTCCCGCGTTTAAAGCTTTTCCGAATTTTAATGGCGTAACCAAGCAAAATATGGCGTAACTATGCAAAGTAAACAAAAATTCCATTCAATACAATGGAAAAGCTTTCTGAATATTGTGTGTGCTTATACATTTTACTAGTAAAAGCTTTTTTTCGCACATTTTGTGAAAGCTTTGCCGCTGGAACGCCGCGCCGCTCAAGTTTACGCTTGCAGTGGACGAGAGCCCTAAGGAATTTATTAGAGGATTGGATGAGGTGGAGTATTTTTGAGCAAAGTTTTAATGTAAACGTGGCGATCTTTTTTCAACGTAAGATATCTTAGTAATGCTATGTGGAGTGCGGGTACGAAAGTAGAAAGGTTTATTAAGAATGATTTTTTTTGTATAATTTGAAGCTTTTGTTTGTGGGTTTTTGCGCAACCCTTCCAAATAGGACATCCATAGAAGATAATAGGCGCCATGACCGCTTTATAAATGAGTAACTTATTGGGCAACGACAGCTTCGATTTTCTGTTGATGAAAGGATAAGTTGACCGTATGCTGTTGATTATCTTGGAACAAGTTTTCTCAATGTGCGCTTTAAACGTGAGTTTAGAGTCAAGAGAGAGTCCTAGTTATTTAAGTTCTGTTGACCAAGAGATATTTGTGCCTAAGATGTTGATTTCGGGGCTAGGTAGATATCTGACTGCTCGCCGTTTTGTAAAGAAAACGGCTTCAGTCTTTTCGGCATTTATTTGAATTTTCACTTATGGCAAAAATTGCTAATTAGCCGAAGTTGATGTTGCAATATGTCCACGATGTTATCGGGATTAAGATCTGTATAGAATAAAGCAGTGTCATCCGCATAGGTAGCTAGGTTACAACTAGGGTACATGGGCATATCAGAAGTGAAAATATTGTACAAAGTCGGGCTAAGTACAGAGCCTTGGGGGACGCCGGCTAGGACACATCGGCTTGTGGATTTGGCTTGTGCCTTGACACAGAATGTTCGATCAGATAAAAAGGATTGGATCAGTGTGCAAACATAAATAGGAAAAGAGAAGCGCAAAAGCTTGTATATGAGGGCTTGGTGCCATACTGAATCGAACGCTTTTTCGATATCAAGTGCTATGAGTCCTGTCGATTCTTTAGCAGCGAGACCTTGAGAGATATGATTCACGACTCTTAACAACTGGTGATTGGTGGAGAATCCCGGACGGAAGCCAAATTGGAAGTTAGGAATTGTGTGATTAGAGTCGAGCGTACCCTTAATTTGTTGTAACACAACTCTCTCAAAAATTTTACCTAGAGACGGTAGCAAACTGATTGGACAATAGTTGAGGGGGATGGCAGGATTTTTCTAGGTTTTGCTATAGGAATTACGATTGCATTCTTCCACGCCCTAGGAAAATAACCGATTTTTAAGCAGCAATTGAAAATGTAAGTACATAATTTGTACGATTGCTTGTCTGGGCAAGTTCTTTAGAAACACGTTTGGGATATTATCATCGCCAGCTGCTTTTTTTTTATCTTTAAATTTTTTTAAATTCGTTTTATTTGGGTTGGTGTGCAGAGATTTTCGGAGCTAAAATCAGAACGTAGGTTTGCGAGATAGGTGTTTGCGCTGTGGACTTCGTCCGTGGTTTCGGCATCACTTAGATTGTGGGTAAGTGAGTGCGACTGGTGGAAAGCTTCTGCCAGTAATTCGACTTTTTCAGAGTTGGTATATACAGTCGATCCGTCTGTTTTTAGGAGTGGTGGGATGAAACGAGATTTATTTTTCAGGCACTTCCGTAGCCTCCAGAGTTTCTGCGAACCAGTTTCAAGTGAAGATAGCATTCTGTTCCAATGGGAATTGCGCAAGGTCTGAAGCGATAAACGAATTTGCAGGTTGAGCTCGTTAACTGTTTTTCTAAGGAACGGGATGCGGGTACGTTGCCACTGACGTCTTACTGTGTTACGTAATTTGATAAGAGCCAAAGTCGTCGGGTCGATTGTTTGCTTTTGTTGCCTATGTGGTTCACGTGGAGTGCATGCATCTCTTGCGAGGTAGATTTTATTAGTAAAATCTGATATGAGTGCGTCGTCTTGTTCAAGATTCAAGGTAGCTGCAAGAGTCGTTCGGAAATTCGACCAAGATGTTTTATTGTAACAAAAAAATGATTGATACGAGATAACGGTATTTTCTTCAACCGCGAATGAAACCGGAAGATGAGTGGAGGATAAATCGTTAATGACGATGGGCTGAGAAATAGGTGTTAGGCCATTGCTAATAATCAGATCTAGAGTGGACGGGTGTCCTCTAGGGGGAAGGCAAGTAGGGGAGTCTGGTGGATGAATGAATATATTATAACTAATGGCAAGTTCGAAAAGTATCTTTCCCGCCTTGTTTGCCCTTATACAGTTCCAATTGCGATGGCGAGCGTTGAAATCTCCGCATATAACGAACTATTCTTTCAATGCAAACAACAGCTTCAAATCGTCCTTAAAATGGCGAAGCTTGGCTGCGTTGAGCTTTGTGCCGCTAAAATAAATAGCAATAAAAATGATATTAGGTTGGTGAATCGATACACCAACCGTTTCTATTATTTTAATTTAGAAGTTTTTTAGATGTGTAAAACCTATCCCCTTTCGCAAACATATAGCTACTTCACCTCCAATTGTCTCTCTTCTGTCGCTACGAACAATATTGTAATTAATAACTCATTAATCATTATCTTATTTTTATTCTTCCCTTTTTTTATTATTGCTACGTTTTTTGAATTGTTATGTTTTTTTTTAATATTTAACTTTTGTTGTTCTGTAATTGGGGCCTATGGGTTCTGTTGAACATCCTCTAATAAATAACATTAGACCTCTTCAAAAAATAAAATTAATTGTACAGAATATTCAGCTAAACCTCAGGCATAATAGCTCGTAGGCGGCGACAAAAGGGCTAATAATTGCATCGACAATATTTTGACATTTGAAATAATTCGTGGAGAGTTGTGTAATGGATTTGGAGTCAAACACATATGGGCTGTGTGATCTGATCACATAGCCACTCTGGACTAAAGTATGCAATACTTGCTATGCTTTCTCTGAGGTGAATACCGATTCATAATAATTATCCCTAAAATAAAAGTACGACGACAGGTTAGGATTGGTTAGTTAAGCGACAAGTCTCCCTGAAAACACATTTCGAGGATTTCTTTATGATAGCCCCACAATGAAACGTTCTAGTTTTGTCGTTTCTAGGGATATTTTGTTTTCCAGCTTGCGTTTTCTTATGAATTGACTTGGAATCGTCAAAAAAAATCACAGAAATTTTCGACGAATGACGTCTAATATATTGTATGTATAATGAAACCCAAATGCAATAATCGTCTAAAAAATCCACTCGTAAATACACCGACTAACAGCAGCATTACGAATAAAACACAAATCTGGCATGCAACACGTGCTTTATTTAAAATATATAATCATCATCATCAATTCCAACCTCATCCCTCATCGATGTTCACTCCAACTCCATCAACGATTCAATATGAATTTATACGAAATATTGAATTTAAATCCTGAAATTATTCACTTTTCGAAAAATCCTTCGCTACATTCTTTCACATATTTCATTCAATATTGTCCTCCGTATGCTATTTGAGTGTGCCTTATATTTATAGCATTCTCAGTCTCTCAATTTCACCCAATGATTTATGTGTCTCCTGGCGAATGTGTTATCCTTTTCATTTCAATCGTTCAGTGCACGGAAGAATGCGCTCAGACGTGACCCACCCCCGGCTCCAACATGTTTTCCGGCCAACCCTTTATGGAGTTCTTTTAAAAAAATAATATACCCCGATTTGGCCTGGATTTAAAAGTCCATCTGGTTCTACAAGCGCGAGGCTTCAACTCCAGAGTAGGATTTTTTGGTAAGTATGAAAAAAAAAATACTCCAAGTGATTTAGAATATGAAGAAGGGAATGTTCCTACCTACTTTGTTCGTTTCGAGTTTTGCGAATTATAAATTGACATGGAAAAAACTCAACGACCACGACAAGTCCCTTCTTACCTTGTACTCGTATTGTGTCATGTCGCTCGTTTCTGATTTATGGGAATCTGTTATTTGGAATTTTCTAATCTTGGCATTTTGTCATGTCGCTGCCTGCCATAGGATTTTCTCGTGCAATGTCGTCAACAGAAATATGAATCGTGAAATGTCCTGACCTCCATATATAACATAATCTCAGTTCAGATTAGATACCCTTCACGAGATAAGTGCGTACGTATACCATTGTACACTCGTATGTCCTATATGATTTCTTTTTTCTCTTTTTTAAGGATTCATAACCTTTTTCGTGGTTGGTTGCGTCCCAATTCAATGAATCCTGGACACGACTCGTTTGGCGCGCGTTACGTTTATGAAATTGATTTGTCTCTCTATCGTCGTATCACGCTCCTGACACTGCAATACCAGGATAGAAAACGATGCGACGACGACGTTATGAACAAAATTCCAAGTAAATTCGCAAGGCAAGTGAGTGGGTATAGTGGATTTTTGTCCAAGGATTGTTTCCTTCTTTCCGTGTGTGATTGAATTGTTCATTTTACGGGATAATCTGATTTATGTGTGGTCATGATACGGATGGAATGCGGGAGGAATGTGCATTTCATCATGTATGCAATATTGGAATAAATATATTTTTCGGTTGTCACTTTAGTGCACAGTGGACATTCTAATAAAATATTTTGAATGCCCGTGATTTATATTCGTAGTAAATTCATAGGAACAATGGCTCTTACTGCCACTGATTTATTGGCATTTTCTTAAATTGTTGGGTGCAAGCGTCAAATATTTTTGTAGGACCCTATCTTCTGAACTAAACTATTGACACCACTAAGCTGATATATTGCCTCTTTATTTTAGGAAGTAAAGTGGCTCTTAAATTTTCGTCTCCGCTGCATATTTTAGTATTTAGAGAAAGTCCTACCAAACGTGCTAAAAAATGTGTCAAAAACTTAAATCCTGGCAGCTTGGTCTTTTATATAGAAGAAGATGATCTCACGGACTTCAATGCCATAATAGCAGCCTGACTGACTGCGCGATGGCGATGTTCTCTTTTTTCGGATGCTCCCGTGTTAGTGACTGGCCTTCATAATTTCAAAAGATTTCTGGGATGATCAGGAAGTCGGTAGGACTCCGAGGTATTTTTTTTTATTTATTGTAACAAACTACATTTTTACATCAATTTTCACAGCGTTTAGACAAATTTGTTAAGTTCCAATTAAGCGATAAGCTTGTGTATGGAGCATATTTATTCATTTCATTTGTTGGCATTTTTAATTAGGATTGATTTTCAATTGAGATAACAAATTATATTAACTAATTTACATGATTAATTAAAATTATTTATATGTGAACAACAAGCTATACTAATAATAGTGATGGTTGTATTACCTCATAGATTCAACGATATTGAAAAAACCATGTCCTTTTTCTTTCTAAACCGATATATTTCGGGCAGCGCCCATCTTCAGGGTTTATATACTAAAAGAATAGACACAATTTACTAACAATAATAAATAACAATATAAATTAAATTACCTAGACTATGTTATAAAATAAATTAACAAAATAGTGAAACAACCGAGAACAATGGTAACTTGCTGGTGTAGTGTTAGACAAAGAATGTTTATATTGCATTTGTCAATTTGTAACTTACATATATTACATACATACATACACGATATGAAATGATAGTAGTGATGTCAAATTGAAAACTAGCTTTTAATTAAATTAATGTAGATATTACTGAAGTCCTTTTTATCAGTTCTGTCATTGCAAGCGTTATTCTCGTGCCTGATGATGTGATTGACTTCGTAGATTTGTAGTTTTTTCTTATTTTTCTGATTGACTAGAATTTGGGCATCCTCAAAATTAAAGCTGTGCTGATTCGATATCGAATGTTTTGCCAAAGCGGATAGGTTATCATTCAACGTCTTCTTGGTGTCATTTTTATGCTGATTTAACCCTCATCCAGCGGGATAGGTACAGGTGTACCTTTTTCGTTTTTAAAACACCGTAACTTTTTTGCTATGGGTCCGATCGGTCTGAAATTTTCTGACATCTCTACGATTTTAGTTTAAAATGTGTATTCCAAATTTCAGAAATGTGTGACCACCCATCCCCAAGTTAGGGAGCAAAATTAATCTTACACCCTTTAACGGCGGCAAAGGTACATTTGTACCTTCATATATTTTGTATGAAAGAAAATTTACAAAAGACGAAAATAAAATATTTTTGGTGAATGTTCATGCTTAGAGAGACTTATTATAGCATCAATAAGTTGAGAATCGAGTGATGTACAGAAGTATTTGATTTACGATTTTTATTTGTAATGATCAAGGTCCTTGGAGATATCGATCTATTAGGACTAGGCTAATTCATACAGCGGTGTTAACGTGCGTGCGCGCAACATCATCAGATTTCAACCATATTGAACCGAGGGTTCAAGGCCGGGAGCATGTTAACGGTGGGTTGTTTAGTATTGATGGATTGAGAATTTAAGTTTCGAATGAACTACAGCATGGTATCAGTGGATGAGTGAAAGAAGTAACATTTGTGGAAACATGCATTCCATTCAACTCGTTTGTGCGTCTTCGAAAAAAAGAGTTGTGGCATTTGAATGAATTTACCGATGGATGGAGGAAACAGGTAAAGTTTGTGGAATATGCATGCATGAAGAGGACGTGAAAAACACACATTTTTTTACTTAAAATTTGGAATCAGCTGCCCAAAATAGCGTTAGTGATTCCGCCATTCTAATTCGACGGTTATTTCCGGAAGAAACTGAGATACAACTCTTGGGCCAGCAATCCAAATTTCTTCCTTGTTATTGACCTGAAATTTGGAACAAGCGACCCAATATTTCCTTAAAGTTTTTGCCGTACCGATTCGACGTGTATTTCCCGAGAAAAGGGGATAATTCTGGGACAGGCATAAAATATTTTCAGCATTGGTCTCACGAATCAGTGATCAAAAATTACTTTAGTGCTTATTACACCAATTAGATGGAGCAGGACAATTGGAGTACTTTCAGAAAAAATCGGGGAACCATTCTTGGGCGGGCTACTTTCAAGTTTAACTTTTGTGAAGTATGAGTATTATGCTGGAAATATAATGGGTGCAGCAAGGATAATGCAGTCCGATGCAATTTAAATGGGTGACATCATGTTGGCAGCAAAATCTTTTTATAGCTTTTGCTAACATGACGTCACTCAATTAAATTGCATTGGAATGTATTATCGTTGCTGCTCCTGCATCTATTCTCTTTCCAGCATTAGTATTCATACGGCCTATGCAGAATGTAGGCAAGCATATACTTTTCCTGCTCTCGTGTGCAGTCGTCACGAGAGCAGGAGAAGTATATTTTTGCCTTTTGTTGTGTACTTTCACTCATCCATTTATACTCACAACAATTAATATCAAATACACGGCTATTGTACGTTTTATTGAATTGAATGCTTCTTTACTTTCCATAGTTGCGCCATATTTTGCTTGGTTACGCCATCATATGAAAATGCGTAATGATTTTTTCTAGTTTGCATATAAAGTAGAATCATTACGTAATTTCATACGATGGCGTAACCATGGAAATGGATAGGAAACAAACATTCAAGCTATCGGACAATGGTCTATGATAAGACTAAACAGCCGACGGGACTAGATAAGATCTATTTACTATTCCTTTTTACAGAATCACCTGTTCAGTAACAGAACAGGAAAGCCTAATATCCAAGGTTCACGAAAAATACTGTAGTGTTTAATATGTTTAGTAACCAATATATTTCTCGGGCAGTTAAAGCCCATTATCAATATGGCGAGCCAACAGGACCCATCTGTATTACATTAGTAGAGCTATCTTAAATAAATCCGTTCGTACACTCAAAAGATCTGTCCATATTCCTCTTGATGTAGGCCTTCCAGTTCCCGGCTGTGCCCACTGGCTAAGCTCCATTATTACTGTGGGAAGCCCTACCGTAACAGAAAGGGAAGTGTGTCCCCCACATCTCGAACGAGAGCGAACACCAAAAAAGTGACTGTGCGTGCTCATTTCGGCACAGCCAAACGAAAAAAAGTACATCATACACCAAATATAAAAGGGTTAATGTTGGATTGCATATAAATTTTTACTGTTTAACACTTTCCCGGACACAACGCCAAAATTTGACACGATTTGTATGGTCAAATGCTCAAAATTGGACGTCTATAGACGTTGTGTCCGGGAAAGTGTTAATATTACATTTCTAATTCAGTTTGCCCGCTTTGGATGTATCCTGAAGTCATGGTCATGGCAGCGTTCATTTTGAGCCCAGCATTAGAGGGATAAATCTGTTTGAGCAGCTACCTTTTTCATTGATGAAAAATACTATGCTGTGGATAAGCATAGTGTGAACCTGTAATCAAGCATTTTGCACATGATTATCTGATACCGTTTCTGATTGCCTGTTATTTGACCACAAATAACATACGTAATAAAAACACGGGTTCGGGCTTGTTATCGAATACGAGAACTAATAAAGGTAGAATACGGACAGAAAATACGAAAGTCGTATAAAATTTATTTTTTCCTAGTAACCAGGTTGTTTTTAATTGAGCGGAAAGAGAGACTTTCTCGCAATTCTCATTCAAAATTATAATTATGACACATAAAACGAAAATTTGTTTGTCAAAAAATCAGCTGTTCATTGTTGTTGTTGCATAGTATAACATAGTATTTCATATACGACTATAGGATTTTTGGGGGCGTTCATTCAAATTTTGTTGTGTTATAGTACTCAAATACGCAATAACAAGGATTTCTGATATACGAAGCGAGCATGAATCCCCCTAATATCATATACATTTAAGTTGTGAATTTTGAAATTTTGCACACATGCTTCTTTTTTTTGCAGGCAGTTCGTATGTTTGAATCGCTGAAACCCAACAAGGGGGTCGTGGGGCTGCCATACAAACCTAGCCCCCAAAATTAGATTCTTCTTTAAAAAAATACTTTTTTAATTGGACACAAATTTCAACCAAACCTCATGGAAATGTATTTTTACTGATGTTACAAAACATATGCAAGAAAACAATGAATCCAGCGGATAAGCTTGATCTTGTCAACATGTTTTCCGAAAAGCTTGATGAGAAACTCGATGTGAAACTGGATGAGAAACTGAAAGATGTCGTTCAGAAAACAGACATCGAAGTGCTTCGCACTAAAATTTCACAGCTGGAAAAGTGTAACAATCGCTTGTCAGATGACATCAAACAGCTGAATGCAATCTGCGAAAAACAGGCGCAGCAAATCGAACGACTCCAGAGAAATGCCACTGCAAACAACTTGATCGCTAGACTACCGCCCGACAATCAATCTAATGAACAGCTGATATTGCAAAATCTATGCACGGCTACCTTGAAGTGTTGTTCTGGCTTAGAATCCAACCAAATCCAGTCTATCGGGTTCGCAAGGCCAGAAAAGCACTTTCCGACTTACCCTTCGCGATCGCCAACAGGTGACAATTGCATTAAAAAATGCCAACCGCCTTAGAAACACGGGCATTAGCGTTCAAAAAGACTTGCCGTATGAGACTAGAATGAAACGAAACTGTCTAATGCAAATAAAGAAACGAATAGTAGAACACAACCGAAACATCAAAGTTTATATTAGAGATGATACATATTATGATGGTCAACGACAAGAGATTTACAGGGAATCTTCATGTAAACAAACTGCAAATTGGTGACAAAGACGGACAATCCGAACTAAATGCAATATTGATCCCCTAAGCGCTTAGGGAATCTGTTTGTAGGGAGAAGTTTCTGATCCGTAACGGCCGGTTGATTTGAAATTAAAGGTAACGTTGCGCGAACGTTGTGTTTTATAACCTCACCCATGATAACTCTCCCGTAGTGAATGAAATACTATTCAATTCGCTCGCAAATACAATCGATTTATAGGAGAGTGTCGCCGTCTGCAGTAAAAGAACTATTAAAATTCTATCCTATAATGTCGCTGAACTAAAAAATAAAACGATTTATAACGACTTCTATGAGTATTTGAATAATTTCGAAATAATTATATTAATGGAGACATTTATTGTGGATGCGTTTGAATTATTCCAAAGAAAATTATTAAATTATGAATTAAAATGGATACCAGCGGTTAGAATAAGCGGTAAAGGAAGACCAAGTGGAGGGTTTCTTTATGGCTTTCGAAAAGATCTGGCAAATCTAAACGTAATATGTACATTTATGGAGATCGGCGAATTTTATTATTTTGCGCTCAAAATAGATAGCAAGGAATTGTTAATTGTGCCTTCTTACCTCAATTGCAACCACTGGGCGAATGAATACCACAAGCTGATTGATTTATTAAATCAACTGGATAGCAGCGATTTCCTCATAATTGGAGATGTTAACGCTAGAACAGGCGACAAACAACCGATCGCAAATCAAATGCAGGGGCTCATTAGAAAATCGAAGGATAGTACCATAAATGCGAATGGAAAGAAAATAATAGACCTAATGAACTCGTACGGTCTGAGGGTCCTTAATGGATGCATGCCCAGTGATTTAGAAGGAGAATGCACGTATATTGGTTCGCAAGGTCACTCTGTGATTGATTTATGCCTGGCCGGAGGGGACTGGTTTCCCCTTATTACGGACTTCATGGTAGATAACAAGCAATACTCCGATCATCTCCCAATAATCACAATGATTGGGCTAGAATGCATCGGTAGTATTGTAACGAAACCAATGGACCTACTTCCGAAACTGATATGGAACGATCATCACGCCGTGCGATACAAGGCAAATCTGGATCGAATACTAGCTCAAGCGCCTGATGCTAATATTGAAAACGTTGCGGAAGCAATTAAAAAAAGTGATATAAATGTAGCTAAGCCGAAGAAAAACTCCAAGAAACCCTGGTTCGATGAAGCTTGCGAGAAATTAAGGAAACGTTCATTCGCTTGGTTAAATCTTTTTAGAAAATACAATAACGAATTTTCTAGAACCATGTATACTGAGTCCAATCTGAGGTATAAACAATTTTGTCGTAAAAAGAAAATCGATTTTGATCAACGGCAAGCAGACTTATTGGTTGGATGCACCACATCGAAAGAGTTTTGGAAAGCAGCTCGGCGATTGAACGGAGTACACAGTTACACAATTGGCAGTGGAATTGAAGCAAGTCAACTTGTAGATTACTTTCGTAAAAACCTGGAAACAACAAAAAATAATAACGATGATGTACAATATGCCAGGCGCGGCTGGGTCGATAGCAATTTGGATGCAGCGATCACGAAAGAGGAAATTGCAGCAGCCTTGTTGAAATGCAAAGACCAGAAAGCCCCACGAAGCGATAGAATACCCAGCGAATTTTACAAATATGGAACCGAACAGCTGTACGATATCTTATGTGAGGAATTCAATCGAATTTATGATAGCGGAAATATACCGGCCGAATTCAGAGATTCAATAATTTTTCCGATATTTAAAAGTGGAGACGCTACTGATCCTGCATGCTACCGTGGAACTTCCTTCCAAAATACATCTGGGAAAATCTTTACGACGATTTTACAGGCAAGATTTTCAGATTGGCTGTGCTCCAAAAACGTTATAACGGAAAATCAAGGAGGGTTTCGTCATGGGTATTCGACACATGACCATATTTTCGTACAATCTGGCTCGCTTGCATTTAGATGAGGGACGTTAACTGTACCCCTTTTTCGTAGATTTTAAGGCAGCGTGTGACACGATCGACCGACATTCGCTCTTTTACAAGCTATACAATGTTGGTATTTCAAGTAAATTTGGAAGAATGCTCGAAAATCTGTATGCGGATACCACAGCCGCTGTTTGGAACGGAAAGGAGCTGTCAACGCAATTTATTACAAATTCAGGTGTGAGGCAAGGGTGTAAGCAGAATCGGCAGTTGCTACGACGTCCGCGTCCACATCGATATCCGCGTCCACTTCAACATCCGTCGTGTTCACAAAGCCTTCAACAATATCATCATAGTGCAGTCATATTAGCATTTCAAATAGAAAAAAATAGAGTAAGGTTAATTTTTCTTCTTCCTTGCCTCGTTCTTTATACCGCTTCATGGTTCCGCGTTGCTCGACCTGCGGTGTAGGCACATCGCCCGTTTTGGCGATAATTTCTCAGCATATTTCTACAGGCAGCTCTACCAATGCGTTGTTGTTGCTTTTTCATTTGACACATCCAGGTGTTCTTCGGTCTGCCTCTGGCCTTGGGTCCATCAAGTGGAACTTCCATTGATATCGCTCTCTTTGCGGGGTTCTCAGGCGGACGCCTTTGAACATGGCAATACCAATCCATTCGTCGGTCTTCGAGCTTTTCGGTGATTGGTTGGTCTATGGACAAGCTGCCTCGGATGTAGCTACTCTTGATGTGGTCCCTTTTGGTTACACCAACTGACTTGCGTAACATTTTCAGGTTAATTCTTGTGGTTTTTAAATCAGTGGGCTCCCAGGAATCTAAAACTAATTTTGCTAAAAAAAATTTTGATCGGAATGGTCCAAAAAAAAAAGAATACTCTTTAATCCTTGGCCGGAGGTCAGCATGTGGGGTATCAAATCAAAGGGGACGTCGAGTACATTACACAGTTCAAAATTTTGGTTTAAAAAGTAACCTTAGAGATATTGTATATAGATCTACACCAAAAATTTATTACTTTTTAATATTAGGCTTGTATTAGTTTGTAATGGCTAATACATACTATATTAATTTTCAATATAAGATATTATTATAATATAATAGGTAAAAATATTATATTTTAATATTAGGTCACTTAAAATAAAGTATATGGTTATATTGATTTTAAGTACAGATATATTGAAAATTTAAAACCAATAGTCGATTGAAATATAATACCTTTGTATTATAGGTTATAATATAATTTTAGATTAAAAAATAATATACAGAACTTTAAACTTAAATACATAATGTATTGACAGTTATACTTACTACATTAAAATCCGTCGATATTATCTGCTCCAATAATGAAAATCCAAGTGTTTAAGAAAAAAGATTTATTCAATAATTAATTAAATCGATTAAAAACAAAACGATATATCTTATAATTTACTCCATTAATTTTAAAACACTGACAAACGTTGTAAAATTCATCGAAGATAATTGAGTAAAGGCTTAGTTAACTATTTACGCTTATATTAGTTCTGAATTAATAGATATGGCACTATAATGAATATATTTCTGTTAATAATTTTCTAATGGAAAGGCTTAATAAATTGTAGACAATTAAATTATTTCAAGGCTTGTTTTTCAATATATATTTTATTTGGCTTGAGTTGAAGATTTCAGAAAAACTTACGCTCTTGTAAAATGTAAAATACACTGCATAGAATGTTTCATATGAATTGGCATTTAATTAATTTTATCCCATCTTTCACCAATACCCGCAGATTTGGGTTGGACAAATGAGCCACAAGTTTCTAAAATCTTTTGTCTTTTACTGTATGATGAATACTTTTTAAATTCGTTAGACATATCTTCAGAAAATATCAATTAATTTTGCTGCCTGCGACGAATGGGTGACACCAAGCGTTGATATTTTTTCCTTCACCTAACCATGTCAATCTTCAAAAGGAACTTAAACTTCCTGATGGTCGTGCGTTGCGTCTGGAGGAAGTTCATAGTTATCGAGAACTGCAAATTGATTTAAAAATTACACTATAAATTCACTGTAGCTCTCATGTAAGAAACTATAAAACTCACTTGATACCACTATATCACTGGAAGTAATTACCAAACTATTTTGCTGATATTTGACCATTTTAAAGTATTTTTTTGAAGTATCACTTTTAATTCACAAGTAAAAATTACTGGAGACACACACGACATTTTCCTCTTGCTCCATTGTTATCAAACTAATATTCTCCAGACGCCGTTATAATTGGGAAATTTTTTTTTATTTAATACAATACGGTTTAAAAAGTAAAACCAAGTGTATTAATCACGCAGCATGTTTCAAGAAAAGGAATCAATGCTGGATTCATTTTTAATCTTTTTTGGATTAATGTTCCGCTATTAGTAATACAAAGTGTTTAAATAGTAATATCTGTTGGTTTAATTTTTAGTGCGGATGAAAATGAGAAGAACAGTATTAATTCTAAATACACATGAATTAATTTTCAATACAAGAATACTACAAGTTAATGTTATCTCTGTATTTAATGATACAATTTAGCTTTTAGTCCATTTTAAACTACATTTTAAGTAAAAATTATATTGAAAAGTTAATAATCTAATGAAAGTATTACTTTTTAGTTATTTTTGGATTAAAATTAAAAGTAATACAACGCATGGATTAAAAAAAAATCCAAAATTTTGGACTGTGTACATATCCGGTGTTTGTTTCCTGTTTCAAGGACCCTCAACGGAATAAATCGAGATTAAATCGAAAATTATTGTGTTTTCCGTGTATCTTTCCATAGCCATAACTGCGAGAATAATCCAAGTTGTCCCTTTTCCGAATCTATGATAGGTTAAGATTCTACCATTAAATTTGATAAGAAAAAAATTATCGGAAAGCTCTGAAAAAGGACATTAAAGGACACTAATTACAAACCTTGATTGAAAGTGAGCATGCGGGATGTCATGTCAAAGAGGACGTCGAGTGCATTGCATATCCGGTGTTTGTTTCCTGTTTCAAGGACACTAAATGGAAAAACTCGGGCTAAAACGAAAAATTACGGCTTTGGAAAGATACATATACGAGAAACATGAAAATTTTCCATTGGATCCCAATTTTCTCCTGTGAGGGTCCTTGAAACAAGTAATAAACGCCAGATATGGAATGTACTCGACGTCCTCTTTGATATGACACCCCGTATGCATACGATTGATCAAGGTTTGTAATTAGTGTCCTTTTTGAGAGCTTTCCGATCATTTTTTTTAGCAAATTTAATGGTAGAATTTTTAGCTATTATAGATTCGGAAAAGTGAGAAACGTATGTAGTGACAATTTGAATTACTCTCGTAATTAGGGCTTCGGAAAGATACACGGGAAACACAATAATTCTCCATTAAATCTCGATTTATTTCGTTGATGGTCCTTGAAACATGAAACAAACACCGGATATGTAATGTACTTGACGTCCCCTTTGATTTGATACCCCACATGCCGACCTCCGGTCAAGCATTAAAGAGTATCGTTTTTGTCCTTTTTTTGGGACCTTTCCGATCAATTTTTTTTTAGCAAAATTAGTTTTAGATTCCTGGGAGCCCACTGATTCAAAAACCACAAGAATTAACCTTACTCTATTTTCTTTTATTTGAAATGCTAATATGACTGCACTATGATGATGTTGTTGAAGGCTTTGTGAACACGACGGATGTTGAAGTAGACGCGGATATCGATGTGGACGCGGACGTCGTAGCAACTGCCGATTCGTCTTCCTATAACAATGAACTATAAATGCACTGATCTGATACACATATCCATTCACGACGCACAAAAGATACACGTGTGACACGCAACGTAAACAATAGGTGTGTTTTTTTGGTTATCCCGTGCAGGTTTGGGTAACGAAACTTCATATAAAAAAATGACAGGTGCGTCAGCTGTCATTTTTTTTATATGAAGTTTCGTTACCCAAACCTGCACGGGATAACCAAAAAAACACACCTAATATCTGCCTTGGAAAGGAAAAATGCAAGGAGCGGTAGTTTGACGAAGCGATGGTTCTTGGAATAGCACTAAGAAGAGTGTTCGGAAATACGAAATTTTTCTTAGAAGACAAGCAATAGAATTACAGACTGACAAATCAAGAAAATATAAAAATTTTATGAATTTGGAAAGTTTTTTTTTCGGTTTTAACCGGATGGGCAAACAACCGTCCGGGTTAAAACCGGGAGGATGAAAAAACCGAAAAAAACCGGTTAACCGTTTTGAAAGTACCGGTTTTCGGACTAACCGTCCGGTTTTTGACATCCCTAACTTTAAGACTTCATTGAATATTCTCCACAATAGTAATTGGAGGACACTCCTTGCTATAAAAGCGAAATAATAATCGAATAAGGGCATTTGGTGCCGATTTTTTTAAATTTGCAAAACCATATACACTGGTCGGCATATTTATTTTGACATTTCATTCCCTCCAGCTCCGACACTGGTTTTGTTTAACTAAAGCCAATAACGGTAAATTTCTTTTATCAAAATTAGAGCACATATCGACAGCAATAAATATGCTTAATATTTTTCCTGTCCTCTTTCGTACTCTCATGCTATAGAAAAGAGAAAAGATGGAGGCGTAATTCTGGTGTGCCATAAGTATTTTGACAACATTTAACTCTTTAATTGCACCCATTTTTTTCGCAAGAACTGATGCACAAAACATATTTTTATTTATTTTTGGGTTCCCGATATTTATTTTCAAATAAAAAATATCACCAGTGGCTCGAAACATAAACAAAATTCAGAATTTCGAAGATTGGTTTGAGCATCGATTGATGCAAGCCTTAGTCCTGGTTTACACATTGAATACGCTACTATTGAATTTTATTTTATACGGTAAACTGTTTATTACCAAACAAAAAAATGTTTTAAAACAAAATAAAAACAAATCTTGGCGCTCTCTGAAAGAAAGCGAATGTGAACCCGGAGTGATGAGTGAGCCACGATGAAGAACTCTAAGAAAGAAGTGAAATTTAAACCAAATTATGCCGCAAAAGAAACGAATATAACCTCCGACGATTCAATGACGACCAAAAGAAGCTTTCGCCATGGAAACAGTGATTTGAACTTAGCAGCCTAGGCCATTGTAAGCAATATATCCCTGCATCATGAACGAGCCTCCACTGTGGTATTCATTTTGATAACCAGGTATCCGTTTTTCCGCATAAACTGGGCATTTTCTTTAAATATTGATTTTTTTTGTGAAAATGTAATAAAGTAACGAATATTAGCCGAAAAAGCTTTTTCCGAAAGATGCAGTAGCTTGAAATTTTTCCTTAGTAACAGAGGTTTGCTTTTGGTATGGTTTTTAAATCTTTCTTTGGTTTCACTTTATCTGCGTATGCATGCAATTTGCCTTTTTAGTTCTAGGCCGAAGGTGGTCACTATTATCTCTGCCTCCGATGACACATTCTTCATATTCATAATATCCTTTGGTTTCATTAGGACATTTTCCATAAATATTTGGCAGATTTTTCGGTAATTATTCGATATACACATCCCATTCCTGTGATGCATGGAATAGTTTTCTATTTCTTTTCTCTTATTCAATTTTGGTGTTTAATAATGAACTGTCTACCTTATGAAATTAAATTCAATTGCAGCGTTTCCAACCTTTAAACCAGGGTTGAAGTTTGCCTCTACGGAGGCATATTTCGAATTTCTGATTTTTTTCCAATGTTTCTAGCCACTGGACACACATTTTCTGCTTGGAATTCAAAATATAAACACAATTCATTAATAAAATTATGTTTTATTTCTTTTTTTTTCAGAGAAATTGGTGTACAATCAAAGATTTAAAAATTGTCAAAATACTTATGTCGCACCAAAATTTCGCACCAATCTGTCCTCTTCTTTATAGCAAGAGAGTGCGAAAATGGTCAGGAAAAATATTGAGCATATTTATTGCTGTTGATATGTACTTTGATTTCCTTATAAGAAATATACCGTTATTCGCTCTAGTTAAACAAAATCAGTATCTTGGCTCGAGAGTACCAGATGTCAAAATACATATGCCGGCTAGTGTACATACATACATACAAAGCCATGAAGTAGAATCTCTGCATTGCTAGCGGGCCGCTAGGGGTATTGCACTTCGTACTAGTGAGAAGAGTGCTACAAATTTGCTATTGCATTCAAACCAATGAAATTCGTAATATTGCTGGCGGTCGAGTAATAATGGAGATTTTATACTTCAAGGCTTTAGATAAAGGTATTGTAGTTTTAGTGATGGAATCGTCTATTTACATTGAAAGAATGCAATACAAATATCGGTTCAGAATTTTTATCAAAATTAAGTAGAATTGAGTGACCAGTAAGTAGGTAAGTAGCAACGCGAAAAAGTAAATAGGTATACTTACATTTAGCTAGAGTTGGCAAGCCTGTTTCTTACCCAAATGTACTTGTAGCTTCTCTCTGAGCAGATCTTCTTCGTCTCTCTTAGAAGGAGAGCAGTTTTTGTTGTAAGGTGATCGCCCACATACACTGTAAAAACAAGGTTGAATTTTACATCGAAAATTCGTTGAATTTTACACCTTTTTTCTCGCAAAATTACAGTAAACGTTTATTTTTCAACCAAATTTCTAGTAAACCCACAAAATAGTGTAATATTACACAGATTTTTTAATATTTCTCTATTTTGGAGTAATTTTACACCACATTTGGTGTGAAGATGTGCCATTACTTTATTTTTGTGTAATTTTCATGTAATATTGCGATTTTGGTGTGAAAATTACACCTACATTTGTGTAAAACTGAGTATGCTACAATACTTTTGTGAATTATTGCATTTTCCTGTATCTGTCAAGTGGCTTGTTCTGTGTGCAGTTAGTCTGTTCCGTCCGAAGTGCGTTCGTGTGAGCATCATATTATTGTTGTTGTTATAGCGTTTTTTGATGTTGAACCGAAGGGGGTGTGCCAGCTCTTGGCCGTTGGAATAATGACTAGCTCCAGGACGATTAAAATCGAAGAACCGGCTGCCGTAAATATTATTAATTAATTACATAAACCCAGATGTAAATTTACATTTTCGCCGGTGTAAATTTACATTTGTTCCAGTGCAAATTTGCTTATTTCTGATTTAAATTTCCATAATTCTAATTACTTATTTATGTAAGTAATTTTGTAGTATATATTTACACCGTAAAGTGTAAAATTACTCTCGCTCATATCATGGTGTAAATTTACTACTATAATAGAAGGAAAAAAAGTTTCCTCCTATTATTGGAGTAAATTTTTTTAGAGTGTAGATACGACCGTCGCCCAGTTTTTTGCATATATTCGTGGCGAGAAGACCTCCTCCGTTTGCGTTTTGCTTGACCCTTTTCCGATATGCCTCGACAAATTTGTTTTTAACAATGGCTCGTGCGAAACGAACAATTATCGGTGCGGTCGCGTTCGTTTTGGTGTTGAAAACGCGATAGGAGTCGGTGATGTCAGATTCATCGTATTCGCAATCGATAGACTTCGCGACGCTTTTTACGATGTCACTTATGGTTTTTTTGCGGTGTTACTTTTATGCCATTTATTTGGATGTTATCACGACGAAGTTGGTGTTGCAGACTGTCATTGCTGGCTTCCAATGTAGCCACTTGCTTTTTCAACCAATCGTTCTGGTCCTTCAAAACTTTTAATTCATCCAGAATTTTCGTGAAATTGGTGCTGTATTCATCGAATTTTACAGACAGGAACTGCATTGATTGCACGAGTTCATTAATTTTACCATCAAATTTGTCGGATAGGAACTGGACTGATTTAACAAGTTCATTAATTTTGGCATCAGATTTAAAAGCAACCGCTTGAAGCTCCGCTGCAGGAGTCGCAAGTCCAATCTTCTTTGCCCGCGCCCTTACGGGTGGCTTTCGGAGGCCTTTGACCGCCGCATTCAAAGTGGAAGTAATTAAGACACTTTATACATGATGCCACTTCTTTGGGGTCGGCGAAGCCTTTGGAGCACTTTTGACATTTGTCAGCCATTACTTTGTTTACTTTTGTAAAACACAAGTTCTGCAAAACTCTCATCGTTATTGAGGAACATATATGTACTGGCTTTATTTTTTTTCGAGCCTCAGTTTTAAGCAGCCCTCAGACGAGGATAATTTGATTTATAATTTTTAACGGAAGTGACGCATTCTCATTCATATCGTCTGATTTAATAAGAGACACTAAACTAACATGAACAAAATTATGCTTGTTGCTCTACGTATAAATCTAAATTAATTTAAATTTTGTAAACTTGTTTTCGTTTCGTTCGAATTCAACCACAATTCAATTGAAACTCCGCAATAAACACCGCAACAAAACAACTGCATACGTCGAAAGATATATTATAGAGGACTTTCAATACAATACCAATTCGACGAAAGTCCCCTCTGAGAAATTTCGTCACTTTCGTCTCGTTGTAACGCAACAACCACACCATACACATTCACCACGTTTCGCCATAGCATGTGTTCCTTGTTTGAGTTTGACTAATATAAATCTTGTGACCACCCGTTTTGTTTGTTGGTTAACAACATTCGCCCTCCTTGAAAACTCATTTGGAGACAAGTGGAAACTGTTTTCAAGAAGTTAAATGAAGTGCCCCAGGCTACAACTCCCATAGAGTTCCGCATGTAGTGCGCCTTTCTCCCATGATAACAGGAAGGAGAGCCACCCATTTTGTTGCATTCACATGTACAGACTATTGTTTCTGAAGCACTAGGATTTCAGCAAGGAAGCACACATATCCCAATGTACACATGTGAAACATGTAAGTTTAATCATGACACGTGGCAGTCTCACAAAGATTCGATGGATTAAAAATACAATAAGTCCTCGTCGACTCAGTCGCTTCGATATGTGGGAGTTTGATTTTTTGTTAATTTCGCAACTCACTCTCTACTAAGGAAGCTTTTGGGGAAATGATTATAAATTTCGGTCACGGGCTGTTAATTCACACCTTAGTCCTTGCTAGGAGTGCGTATATGTTGAAATTAATGTCATGTTGTAATAAATGTGTGAATAATGGTCGTTTCCTGCCATCCATACGAAGCTGGCTGGCAAATGAAAAGCAAACATTACAAGTAATTGCTATAGAAGGGTCTCAACAGGAACGACCGTTTAATCCGTTTTCGCCGAAAGTGCTTCTTTAATATTTAATAAACGGCAAATGCTTTTACACTTGACTGCATAACTTTATCCTACACATTTTCGTCGCCGTGGTCAGAATTGCAATATTTTCTTTTAATATCACACAAGAGAAATGTACATATGTTGTGACCAATGACCACATCAAGTCCGCACCTGATATCCTAAATAAATAGCCGTTAATATGCGACGGAAGTATGAATATGATACGACAACGTTGAAATTCGATTAATCCGACAAGCGGAAAAGTCTTGTCAACTACAATTCAAAGAGCATTGGCACTTTAACCCAAAAAGGAATACAAGGAATCCTGCATTTGTTGAATAATTGAATTATGATGTATTGCTCATAAATATGTAATGATGGTCACTTTGGATTTTTCCCCCTTTGCGAAGAAAAGAAAACGTATCGTGTGCTGCTCATGAGAAAAGAGCCGATAAGTTCTAGATGAATACGCTTATAATACCAGCCCGAGGCTGTGCAGCTTCAATGAAAGAAATCATTCGAAATCCTAATGATTTCTAAGCAATTTGCTTTCATTTTAGTCGGGAAGTAATATGAATAGTGATATTTGATTTGGCCAATTAAGGATAATAAGAACGTGACTTTTCTTAGATACGCGCTTGACATCTGAACAGCGATTATGATTAAACGTTGTTAATTTGACAGCAAGCTCATTATTAAACATCCGGCGTATATAAGGAGCTTTTCCGGCTACGGAGTGAGCAGTGGCATTTGATTTGGATCGATAGTAGCAGATAGCTTCGGAACATCGAAGCCCCAGAGGGACCCATGATTAGTCCTGCGTTTGCCTAAAAAAAAGCAGTTCATTCACTCAGATGTTCAATTTTTATCAATTCGCCAATGGTTCAATTGTCACGCCAATTATTTTTTTTATGAGGATTGAGTTTTACATTTAAACAGAAACATTTTAGCATTTTCGGAATCGAGTTTAAATTGTTGTGCAGAGAATTAGCCGGTGCTATTATATTGTCATCAAAGAACTTACTGTAACTTTTGCAAACAAATGTGATATTTATCAGTTAATTTAAAAAAAAGAATTTTTAAATACTTTCATGTAAATATTACATAAGAGGTCACTGCAAATATACATCCGCTAACTGGCATCTCGTTTTTAGCAAATTTGCTTCATCACAATTGTAATGTGGACCATAGTGATGTGCTTAGTTTATTGCAATTTGATTGCTTGCCAAAAGGTAAATGTTAGTATGTAGTTAGTCTATGATGTGCCTTTTTGGAAGCTGTATACATCTGCTGAGTTTCAGAACTGTTACAACGTCAACTGGATCGATTATCAAGTATGGACGAACCCCACGTATGTAAGCGTTAATATCAGCCTGGAAAAAGCTAGCTCTACAATTAACTTTACAACACATCGTCCTGTTCAAAAGCCCGAGTGGCGTATGCAAATACTTCATTTTCAAAACAATCGCCAATCGGTGTTTTTCAATAAAACATTTAGTTTTTGCAGTTTTCAGGATACGCAACGCAAGAATGTCTTAGTACGTTCACTTCTCAATGAAATACTGCGGACCAGTGAGATGTTTATCAAATGTCCATTTCCTGCTGGTGATTATTATATAAAAAATATAAAATTAGCCTCATCTATATTTCCATTGCCACTTTTGTATAGTAAGAATTCGTATTTTCGTTTTAATATGACATTCTGGGAACAAATAAAGGGAGAAGAAAAGAATCTAGAAATAGCCCGATATGATTTGAAAGGTAAAGTGACAAAGTTGTGCTGAAATATTAATGTTGAAATAATTGTGGAGTGAATAAATAATAAATAAAGTTTTTTTTTAAATAATGGTGGGCACTTTTTATTTGCTACTCGTATTATTCTATGGCATTAATTTGCTTCCAACAAATTAGGAAAACATGTTTGCTGAAGTTGACGCTCCGAGTATCTTGCTTGCTTTAACATCTTATGTAATATTTGCGTATTGTCCTTAATATTCTTTGTGTAACCTTCTTAATTTTCTAAAATAGCAACAGTAAAGTAGATATATGTATATATAGATTGTAAGACACTATAACTTTACTTTGATATATAATTATTAATTTTTTTTTTTAATGAACATGGCGTACTGGACATTTGTATGCTCACCTGATCTATACCGCCTGATACCATCTGTAATGAGAAAAAGACAACCAATGAGCCTGCAGCTACATGCACTGAAGATACAAGTTATTTGAAACGTAAACGAATTATAATGCAAATATCTATGTTGGCCCGGCCAACAAACAGGAAGAAGAGGAGAGCGAAGGAGAACCACTTGTCGGCGTCGTCGTCGCAGCATCGGTCATCGACTTCTCGTTATATCGGTTGATTCTGGCTCAGGTACTTAAACGGCAATGCGAGGTAGACGCAGGATGGATGTATCGGTTGATTCGGCTGCTTCTCCTTGGTTCAATCCCACTTCACTACCATCCTCATTCTTCTATATCCAGAAGTAAAGCCTTTCTACCTAAGGCACACAACTTCTGGCAAAAACATTCTCATTAGGTATTCTATGGTAGAATGCGGAGGGGGAAACCACAACCTCCTAGCTAATAAAGAGGGGGATCAACTCCGGAACGGAGCACCGCGCCTCTACTCACATTTCAGAGAGGGGAACACCACAACCTCTCAAACACACAACACGAAGAGGGGAGACACCACAACCTCTCCAACACGTAAACTCTGTGCAAAGAGGGGAAACACCACACCCTCTCGAGTTTATCACAAGTAGAAAGGGGAGACACCACAACCTTTCTACAAACACAACGCTGAGAGCGGGACGACCACAACCTCTCAACGACTCAATCGGAGGGGACCAACTCCGAGGTGAAGCCCACACGGCTCTAAACATCTCACTGAGAGGGGAGACACCACAACCTCTCAAACTATCATATCTTTCCGGAAAGGGGGAAACCACAACCTTTCCATACAACACTCACTCAATACTGAATCTTAGAATACCTGTAGGTAATTTTCGGTGCTGTACACACAGCAAACCCTAGTCCTCCATAAATCAGATCTCACACAATTAGCATAACAACAATACAAGCAACTACAAGCTCAGTGTACTCACCTACGCACAACGTCTTTTCCTACCGACACCTTAGCAACAGCCAACAACCATCGAATGTGTCGTGATATCTTGAAATGGATTTTCTCGCGTCACACCTCACAAACACCCCGGAAAAACACTTGACGCGAACCACGCTCGTGTGCAATGGCGCCGGAACAGGGGGGTAGCGGGGGCAACTACCCCCTCAATATTTTGGCTAAAGGGGCAATTAGTACTACATATATTGCACTACATTAAAAATTAAGAATAATTTATTTTTATACAAATACAGTGTACATATTCATTATTCTAGTGCAGACATGTCAAACTCGCGGCTGCGGGCCGCATGCGGCGCATCACGTGGTTTTGTGCGGCCTGCGACCAGGTCGAAGATACACAATGTATCGGCACAAAAGCGCTAACATTAAATATTGGTGTTGAACTAAAGAAAGTCTAAGAAATCTTCTTCTCTATTCTACAAACAATTTGCTGACGGTTATTTGAGGTGAATTGGTGCAGCTTATTCAGCTTTATCATATAAACATTTGCTCCACCACAAAACAATAAATGTTTTAAGCCACCTTAATATCCGAAATTTGTTTATGTTAGCCATCAATTTAGGCTCTCAATGGTGCTTTGGACTACCTACAGATATTTACTGTGCTATAGTGTTTTGATCAGCTGTCCGAAATAAATTCCCAGAGAGTGGTTACTGATTAATTGACAAAACCTTGTTGTTTTAACATTTTCTAAAGAGTGTAAAATTGTTTGAAGGACATTTTCAAAAAATTTCCAGTTTTTCTATTTTAGAAAGCCCAATTTTTGCATGTCCCGAGGTTGTTAGTGACTGATATTTATATTCATTTTTGAAAAATAATATTCTGTGATGCTCCGGAAGAAAGTGATATTTGGCCCGGCCAGGTTTTGAGTTTGACACCCCTGTTCTAGTGGATATTTTTTTTTTCATGATGGAATATCTAGTTCGCAGAAAGTTACACAGTAAGATTGGGCTGCTATGCTCGATTTCGATATTGTTGAATATGCCGGGAGCTTCACCTACATGTTGCCCCGAAACTGCTGATCAATTTGGAAGTATGTATATCGAGCACAGCAAGTTAATACGGCTAGTAACATTACTCCTGACAGTTCCAGCATCAGCAGCATCATCAGAAAGGTCGTTCAGTGTTTTACGACGTCTTTAAACATGGCTACATTCAACAATGACACAAAAACGTCTAACACAACTAATCCTTCTCCATGTTCACAGAGATCGAAAAGGAAATTTATTTAAAGGTTAGTCTCATATTGAAGACTATTCTAGGTGGTTTCTGATCGCTGTTGTCCTCTAATATATTTCATAATTACTTTTTGGTATCCTTTCACAGGATATTAAAGTGCTAGAGGTCTGGTATATGGTGACCGCTTAATTTAATATGACTTTGAGAAAAAAATCTTGCCCCCAATAAAAAATTCGTTCCGGCGCCACTGCTCGTGTGGAATAAACCTAATTCTAAATGTCGATGATTAGTCGCGTAATATAACAAAACCAAACCAGGAACATAAAAGCGCTTGACGTACCACTAGGAAAAATGACCGATTTTATTTTATTTTTCAATTGTCATTTAATTTAATGGCCTACTATGAAAATACAATCCTTCAAAAACACCAAGCATCCTACAAGATATATGTTTTTATTTAAAATTCATTTTGCATTACATTCACATAGTTCATTCAAAAAACAAATAAAGGCGTGGCATTGCCGTCTGCCTGATTTAGTTGACTTTTTCTGTTTGACTATTATCTATTTACATTTATAAAAACAAATTATATATTTAACATAAGAAATTCATTGTAGAAAAATAGTTTAAAAAGATTAATTAGATATATATATCTTCGATATCTTAGTGCAATTTTACAATATTCGTGCCTTTAGGACGTCATAACTTAGGATATCTTTCCCAAACAGGATCTTCGGACTTCTGTAAAAGCTGGACAAATGCATACAAAGTGTCTGGTATCCTCTCTTACCATCAAATTACATATAGTGCAGAGTACATATTGGCAAATCTCTTCTATGCGGAATATAATTAAGCGGAAGCATTTCCCCTCGGGCTCGGTAGATTATTGATATTTTATGTGCCGAAAAGTGATTTTGGAAGTATGTGTTTTCTTGCAGGTTGTGATTGAGTTCCACATATATTTCCCGGTGTTGACTACTTCTTGCACTTTCTGCAGTTGTTTCTATCGAATTAATCCTCGCATCATTAAGTAGTGGTTGAAATACCTAGAGTGCCTCTCTTGTGCCATTCCAGTTAAATTGTGCTCCACATTCTCGTGCCACGGTCATGAGATCTGCATAAAAAAGAGTTCGCGTCCGCACAGCATATTCAAAGACTCTTCTTGGCAGCCTATCATCGTTCATAGATGCAACTCGCGCCAAATACTCCATCATTGTTTTGAGGGTCT
Organism: Microchrysa polita; assembly: GCA_949715475.1. Taxonomy (NCBI): domain Eukaryota; kingdom Metazoa; phylum Arthropoda; class Insecta; order Diptera; family Stratiomyidae; genus Microchrysa; species Microchrysa polita. Next base: position 62,567,708 of record OX454421.1, on the reverse strand, counting down.
CAAGAAACACTGGAAGTAAATTCGTCTCCTGTTGTAACATGTAGTTTGGATGGAGTCGTCATGGGGAGGTGAAAGACCCGTTTTAGATAAAAACGTTGGAACCGTTTGACTTCGTCGTATCGTTTTCCTCCCCAAACTTGTGCACCATATAACACGATTGACATAACAACCGCTTCGTAAATCTTATACTTAGCACTATGGGATATATCGGGGTTATTGAAGCATTTCTTCCAAATGCAATTAACGGCCCATTTAGCTTCCTTGGGCTTATAACTAAGATGCTGCTCCATTCCTCCATTGCTAGTAATCCATATTCCGAGGTACTTGTACTGCTGTACAATTTCGATGATATTTCCTTTATTGGACCATTGTTCATCACGAGCTAAACAAAAACGCTTCTTAAAAATCATGATCTTAGATTTATCGAGGTTAATATGTAGTTTCCAATTATCCACATCGATCATCTTCTGGAGGGCGTTGGGTGTCTCCGCAAAGAAGACCATGTGGTCTGCATACAAGAGGCCCATCAGCAACATTCCAAAGGCCTCGACTCCGCCTGGCATATATCGTCTGGAATATCATTTACGAAGATTGCAAATATATCAGGACTGAGTTTGCACCCCTGACGTACACCAACCTTGGTAGCAAATGATTCAGATAGTTGGGCTCCATTCCCCAAAGTTGCATGAGTATCGTCATAAAGCTTCTCAAGTACTTTTCCAAATTTACATACCGCTATTATACAGCTTGTAAAAAAGTGATAGCCGATCTACTGTATCGAAGGCAGCTTTGAAATCGACAAAGAAGATAATAGAGTTTACGTCCTTGGCTCCAAAATAAACGCGCAAAATTATGAAGAACAAAGATGTGATCATTAATCGAATAGCCCTGTCGAAACCCTGCTTGATGTTGGGTTATCAACTGTGTTTCATTCAGCCAATTAGCGAATCGGTTCTGCAGTATAGCGGTGAAAATTTTCCCTGATGCGTTTAAGAAAGAGATTCCTCGATAACAAGCCGAATCGTTCAAGTCAACTTTTTTGAAAAAAATGATAAATTACCGACTCTCGAAACTCCGTTGGGATGTCGCTGGTATCAAAGATTTTGTTAAATTCGACGCGCAGAACTTCTAGAAGTTGCTTAGACCTATATTTGAAAAATTACACAGGGACTCCGTCGTTTCCTGGCGCTTTGTTGTCCTTACACTTTCCAATTGCGGTTACGATCTCCTCTACGGTAATCGTCGCGTCAAGCACCGGGTGACTCCAATTAGGTCTAGCAAATTGCAAACAACTTTCGCTATTGAATGTTTGGAGCGTCTACCGGAAATAATTCTCCAGGGTGTGCACATTAATTCCATTTCCAGTCGTGTATGAATCAACGCCATCTATTTGCTTAGCTAATTTCCAAAAATCCTTACAATAACAATTGAAGGACAGCTTCCCAATAGCTCAGCCTGTCGCTTCAAATATTCGCGTCTTTTTTCCCTGCATAATGACTTGTATGATTGGTTTGCTCGTATATACATCTCTCTGGAAAATGACTCATTTTGCTTTCTAAATAACTTGAGCCATGCAAAGGACCGTTTTCTGGTATTTTCGCAATCGCTATCGAACCATTCTTTTTTGAATTTTTGTAGGTGAGTATTTGGTTTTTGTGCGCATACTTTGATTATTTCAGTGACACTTTTGATGGTTATATTGGGAGTTTGCTCTATAAGCCTGTTAATTTTCGCTTTGAATTGCGTTGCATAGCCTTCATTTCAGGCGATTCGAGGCAACAGGTTCGTTGGTCTGCGTATTGTAATGCCGATGCAATCTAACCCAATCGTCGTGATGATTGGGAGATGACCGGAGTACTGTTTTTGTTCCTCCATGAAGTCCGTAATGAGGGGCAACCAGTCCCCTCCGGCCAGGCATAAATCGATGACTGTGCTACTATTGTCCCCAATAAACGTGCACTCGCCGTCCCTATCGCTTTTTGTTGACCCATTTAGTATTTACAGGTCATATGTGTCTATAAGGTCGATCATTATACGTCCATTTGCATTTATTGTGGTATCCTTGGTTAGCCGCATATCATTGTCCGCAATATTCGCCATTGGCTGCTCATTTCCGAGACGGGCATTCATATCGCCGATTACCATTAGGTCATTCGAATTCAATTTGGCTAAGATGTCAGTCCGCTTGTTATAGTCATCCATCCAGTGGTTACAATTAAGATACGTAGGCACTACTAGCTGTTTTAGATTAAATTTTAGTACAAAGCCAATCATACAAACTCTCAAATGCGTACGTATTTGAGTTAAAATTCAACTCCTTTTTAATTCCAAGCATGTACTCTCCTCCTCCTCTTTCTCCTCCTCCTCTTTCTCCTCCTAGCTCTCCCTCTACTACCAGTTTTCTTTGCAGGAATCCATCTGATTTCAAAATTTGGCAGTTTTTTTTTTCAAAATTCTCGGTAACGAAAGTTTCAATTAGTATAACAATGTGGAATGTATTCAAATAGTTATAGAAATCAGTAAAAATACCTTTGTCCTTTGTTTTTCATTCCGGCAACATTGTATGATAATATTTTTAGTTCGCTTCGTTGATTTTCTTCGCAGACGGCAACCCTTTCCTATGCGCTGCCGACTCTTGATGAAATAGTATTCGTTGTTGTCGTGCTATCACTACCATTGCCATTTGGTGGATTATTCTGCATTGTCGCATTTAAATGAGATTGCCCGTCCTCTCTACCGAACATAAGTTTGTTGTTGTCGAGATCCCAGAAGAAGACTTTACCGTGGACGATCATCTGGTCATCTTTCATAAACACTTTGATAGCGCGAAAGTGTTCTGTCAGTTGTTTTCTCACCTTCAATAGACAGTTACGTCTCTGTCTTGCGTGAAATGGTAGATCTTTATTTACAACAATCCCAGTGCTAGCCAATAGTTTCGTAGCGCCATACTCACTTGCTGCCTGTCACATAGTCTTACACGAAAGAGACTTTTTCGTCCAATTCCACCTGCCAGCCGTTGTATTTGATTATCAGATTGTTCGCCGTCGCTTCTCGCTGTAGCCGCTCAATTTGGGACGCCTGCGCCTGTGTGTCGCATAACTTATTCAACTGTCGAATATCCGTGGCCAATTGTTGATTTCGAGCCTAAAGCTCCGTGATTTTGGTGAATATCTCCTCCACATCGGCTTTCTTGATCAACAGTAAAGTATGTAGTAAGAATGGATATGTTACTTTGAAGTACGAATATGATTAGAATATTTAGGCCAGTCGATATGGCCACACAGAAACCTTAGATCTGTCTATAGCAGTAGTTCGTAACCTTTTGCTCATGCGGGACCCGTTACAATATTTCTTTATTATCACGGACTACATGTCCCTAGTCTTCCTCGAATAATAGAACATGAACATGGAAACATTCTTACTTGTGGCTTTAAATCAGTTTTGTAGTAAGCTTATTTAGGTAAAATATTAAAGCTTCAAAACTCTCACCAAAAAATCGAATGATACTCATCGTCCGGACGAGGTCAGCCAAACACGAATGCGGTGGCCCTCTTCCTTTATTCATAATTAAAATGGAATTAAAATTTTTGTAAAGCAACTAAATTGAGGATGCCCAAAACCAAAGAAACAAAACGACTCCAAGAAGAGGCTGACAATGACCCCAAGCTTAAAATTGGCAGATAATTGCAATAACAATAGATTAAACCGCCAAAAACTTATTTTGTAGATGTAACGAGACCGAGGTTAATTTCGGGCGCGGTCGAAATTTGGATACCCTTCGCTCTCCTCCAAAAGTTCCGTTGCGTCGGCAAAACAATATTTGTGTGGGGTTTGGTTGGAATAAAGGGGGGAGGGGCAAATAAAAATATTTAACCATAAAATTGTATTGGGGGTGCGGGAGCATGGCCCCATAGCACATTTTGCTTTGACCTTTTTAGTTGCTTTGATAAAGACACATTAATTCATGCTTTTGTGAAATTGGTGTAAAAAATGTTTCCGTTCTTATATATATTGTGTAATCAATAGAAATACTTTTTGTGTGAAATTTGGTTGAAATTGGAGCACAAATAAAAAAGTTTTTCTTAAAAGAACCTAATTTGGGGTGTTAAGTTTGTATGGCAGCCCCATGACCCCATTTTGGGATTTTGCCGATTCAAACAAACAAACTGCCTGCAGCAAAAAGAAGCATCTGTGCAAAATTGCAGCTTCATAGCTTTTAAATTGGCCGAGTAAAACGCGTCGCAACAGACGCACAAGATTACCATCTACGGGTTTACCGTCAAGGGAGCACCTAGCCTTTCGGCCTTTATCGCCCGGTCCTTTGGGTGATTTGGACCTTCGGCGTTTTACTGACAAGGTCTTATTGTCAGATGGGGATTTCTCCATCCAGTGAACTCACCTTCAGAAGCCCAACCCCGGAGTTGCAACACTAGCTGGTTAACTCGGGTAACAACCTAAAGCCACCTCTAGTCTAACATCTTGATGGGTAAGGACCATGGTCCCCTGGGCACACCCATCTCCGAGGTACACTATTCGCTATAGACTTCTTGTGGCCCTCCTTCGGCCCCCTATTGGTTAAGCCTCACGTAGAGATTCAGACGTGCATGACCCAGGCCCGTTGTAGCTGTGACTACTCGTCTGCAGCAGACTCGTAGCCCTGCTTTTCACATCAGAGCGGCCCCTTCAGATTACTAGTCTAGTCAGCAATGGGCCGTGTGGTCATCAATCCACAAACTAGTTAGATGTAAGCGCGTAGACATTTTCCACCAAGGACGTTCACCCTAACTAGCCCCTTCGAGGATCGGGTTATGCGAAGCCGCCAGCTCCGAAGCTCACACGATTAACCGTATGATGACCGTGCCCACCAAGCAATCACCGTTTATCTTGCTCGGCCTATATATGACTTCTCTCCCGTATGTTATGGGAGGAGGTCATAACTAGGGAGTTCGGGAACGTTGTCGGCCGATTGGTCTTTGTACAGATCCACGCCATGGCGTATCAACCATATACCAGGGGCCTCCCTGCGTTGTTCAGGTACGTGGTGACGCAACCCACCAAAGATCTCTGTCCCACTACACACCCTTTTGCTGTGGGTTCAACAGATGGACAGACAGACTGTCAGACAGACAGTCAGACATACAGACGGATAGACGGACATCGTCCAATCGACTCCCCAAGTCATGCTGATCATCATGTATACTTTTTATATGGTCGGAATTGCTTTCTTCAATGCGTTCATGACATTCATGACAGAGTTAATATATCCTTTCACTCTATGAGCGAAAAAAATACAGTTTTGCCACACCGTATGTTCCGCCACTGGTAAGGTAACAGTGGATGAGTTAGATGAATGTAGTACACAAGTCCACCGCGTATAAGTAACGAAAAGTAACGGTTCATCGGCCTCATGTTTCAAAAGTTTTCACTTCGCTCGCACGGAATTTAGTAGTGAGGCCCGATGAATAAGAAGGAGTGCCACCGAATGCGAATGTGTCCGTTATGTGTGATGTCTGAGGTGTGAATGTGTTCCCCTTAATCCCCGTTTCGAAAGTATCTCGGGATGAACTGAGGTAGTTCTCATCCCTGTGCGCGTTAAGGGTCTCTCTCTCTCTCTCTGGTTCCTTTTAACCCCTAGTGGGGCATAGGACATTGACTACGCCTCTTTTCCACGTCTGCCTATTAGCAGCCATCGCCTTTAGCTGGTCCCACGATTTGCCTATAGATTTTCCCTCTGCCTTAACAGATCTTCTCCATGTATTTTTGGGTCGTCCCACACGACGGCTCGCATTGGTTCCCTGAGGATTCCAATCTAGAGCCTGTTTTGCAATGTTTTTTGGCTCTTTTGCCACTTTCGCCGTTTGATGTCGATGCCTATCCTATTTTGGCGAGTAATTTTGAGGAGGTCGTCGTTCGATATTACCTCAGGCCAGTGAATTCGTAGGATGCTTCGTAGGCACTAATTCACGAAAGTTTGCAGTTTATATTAAGCACCGATTTTACGAAAAGTTTGTTTGGTTTTTAATCACCAAACGGGGAACGAATTTTTGTGGTCTGGTGTTAACTTTGGTTTAGAAAAACGTTGTGTACCTTATAGACCGCAAGTTGCGTATAAAGAAAAACTCCGGTTTTGTGAAATTTTTCTTTAATTTATTCTGTATGCATTTCGGTCAAAACAATGGTATGACCATCTTCAGCAAAACGTTTGATAGTGCAGGTGTCAAATTTAATTACAAAAAATATTCATTGTGTTGCCATTAGTGTGTTTTTGGATGTCAAAAATAAGAAAACAAAAACAGTGAGGAAAGGAGGTAAAAAATATGACTAGAAAAGTATGAGAAAATTGAAAACTAAAAAATTGTAACAAAATAAATAAATTAAATTAAAACTAAATTTAGAAAATGATAAATTAACATATAATGAAAACAAATAGTTATTAACAAAATAAATAAACATATTGACAGAAAACAACAAAATTAAATTAACAGATTGAAAAACAGGGTGAAGTGTAAACGAATATACGAAAAGAGAATTAAAATTTGTTTAATGAATTTACGCTGTTTTAATTATTTCGAAAAGAGGTGATTCGATCGGTCCATCGCATAGGTTCATGAGGTCGTCGTTGATTGATATAAATATCGATTCGTATGCATCTAGCTTTTGTGGGTTGTTAACGTTTTTGACTATTTTTAAATTTTCATCGATGGATTTTATTTTATGTAATTCAGTATGGTCCATATCGTACACATGAGAAGCTACTCCAGTGTGGAGGTCTTTGTTTTTGATACTTCGTAAGTGTTCCTTGAAACGATAATGTACGGCTCGTTTTGTTTGACCAATGGATTTCTTGTCACACGTGGAACATTTTATTTGATACATTGCTTTCGAAGATCTGGAGTTTGGTATTTCTGGAGATGTTGTGGTTTTGCCAGAGAGGAGTCAAACTGAAAAATGCTGCTCGGGCTTTATTTATACGCGACTCGACATCGGCATCAGCAACACCATCCGCAGTCACTACGCTTCCAAGGTAAGTAAAGTCCTCGACTTTTTCTATCGATTTTTCGGAGATAGAAATGGTGTTTTGCCCTCCTGATGACAAGCTCATGTATTTAGTCTTAGCGGCATTAATTTTTAAGGCAGCACTTTGACTTTCACGATGCAAAGCATGCGTCATTTGAGCCAGATGATCTGGTGTGTTTGAGAGAAGGCAAATGTCGTCGGCGTAGTCCAGGTGCTGAAGGTGATCGAATAACTTCCACCTGATACCCTTACTTTTATGGTTGCGTAGAGAATCGCAGATTACGTCGTTGATGGTAATTAGGAACAGATTTGGAGATAAAATACAGCCTTGCCTGACTCCATTATTCACCTCACCGGAGATTTTCGTCAAACGCTTCCCGTCATCCCGAAATCTACTGCTGCGGATGAACTTAATGCATGCTTGAAATTGTCATCTTTGTGGCGGCATGTCAAGAAGTTGAAATTGACTACGAACATGAGATTCGCATTGCAAAACGACCCATCGGCTGCTGAATTTTCAAAAATTCGTAAAAATCCGTTGGCACCGTGATCGACGAGGATGAAGCGACCAACTATTCGACGGAGTTTTTGAACTCGCTTGATGTGCCAGGAGCCCCGCCGCATAATTTACAGCTGAAGGTGGGATCGATCATAAACATGTTACGGAATATGAATCATCCGAAATTGTGCAACGGTTCGCGGTTGTCCGTCAAGAAACTGATGCACAATGTGATTCAAGCGACGATCATCAAGGGAAAATTCAAAGGAGAGGAAAAACTTGTCCCACGAATTCCGATTATTCCAATTGATCTTCCATTCCAATTCAAGCGGACTCAGTTCCCCGTTCGATTGGCTTTTGTAATGACAATCAACAAATCGCAAGGCCAATCGTTGGAAGTCTGTGGGATTAATCTAGAATTTCCCTGTTTTTCGCACGGTCAGCTGTATGTTGCATGTTTGCGTGTTGGCAAACCGTGTTCGTTGTTTGTTTTTTTTTCGCCAGAAAACAAAACGAAAACATTGTTTGTAAAATCGCTCTCTACTGATTTTTATTCCATTCAAATAAATCACACTGAAAATTGAACTATCTGTGGTTTTAGAGTTTATTTGAAGGCGTTGAATTTAGGCGAGGTGAATATTTATAGGTATAGTTAGGAGTCAAAATCGCTCATAAATTTAAAGTTGTGGCGAGCGTAGCGAGATATTTTCCATAACATAGCATGGGTCAGATGATTGTTTTGTACACGCGGAGTTTCGTGTTCCTGTGCGAAAGTTTCGAATGAATTATAGGGACCGAGAAATAGGTATTATTGGCTAGTTGTATCCGTCTCTTAATTTCATCGGTTTCGTTGGCGTCCTTTGATAAGTTTCAACCCAGATAGTTGAAGTTGTCTACATACTCGCTAATAAGGTCCCCCACTGTGATGCTTGAATTTGATGGCGCCCTTGTTTTCGATTGCATCATGCTTTGTTTTGCTTTCGTTGATATGTAGTCCAACTTCCTTTGCGGCGTTATTGAGGTTATGCAGGAGGCTTTCTGCATCACCCAAGCTTCAAGACATGATGTTGATATTGTCGGCGTACGCTACTAACTGAGTCGACTTGATGAGTAGCGTTCCGCTGCTGTCCATATTCATGGCTCGAATAACATACTCCAAAGCAAGGTTGAAGAGCGTCGGCGCCAGCCCATCGCCCTGCTTGAGTCCAGTACGATTTTCAAATTGATCGGTGAGTCGGTTCTGCACTCTGACTTGCGAGACGGTATTAATCATCGTCATCCTTGTGAGTCGCACTAACTTTGCCGGTATACCAAAATTCAGTATAATGTTGTACAGTACACTTCGATCGATACTGTCGTATGCTTGCTTGAAGTCAACAAAGATTTGTTATACGTTGATGTTATATTCCCAGCAATTTCCGAGTAGTAGCTTCACTGTGAAAAGCTGATCGGTCGTTTAACGAACAGGTCTGACGCCGCCTTGATACTGCGTACGGATTGATTCTCTTTTCCAGAATTTTCGATAACATCTTATAGGTCACACAAACCAATTATATGACCCTGTAATTCCCACACTTCAGCTTGTCACCCTTTTTGTGGATTGGGCAAATTGTGCTTTTGCGGCAATCTACCTCGTCGTTCCATATTTTCAGCAGTAGCACATGTATAGCGTTGGTCAGGCACGTTCCACCATGTTTCAGCAGTTCTGCTGGGATCTCGCCAGCGCGAAAACTGTAACTTATTTTTAATAAATGGGAACAAAAAAAATCATTCGGTGCCAAGTCAGGGCTGTAAGGCGGATGACCGATCAATTCAATATTTTCACCGGTTAAATAGGCGCTAGTTTGAACTGATGTGTGAAAGCTCGCATTGTTATGACGAAGAATGATTCGTCTTCTCGTGTTGGTTTTGCGAATTTTCCCGAAGACTTCTGGGAAGCGAATGGTTGTGTACTACTCGGAATTGACCGTACTACGTTCCTCAACAACAATGGCCCCAGGACCCATTCGCTCGAAAAAACAGGCGACCATTTGCTTGGAAGTGCTTCATGCGCGAACAACTTTTGTTGGATTTGGCTCATCTTGAAACACCCATACAGTCGACTGCTGTTTACTTTGTGTGGGATCCAACGCGAACAAATTTTTTTGACAGTCAGATGTTCATGCAGTATTGAATGTATGCTGGTTCCACTAATGCCCAAGGTTGTCTCAATCTCACGATAGGTCACATGACGATCTTGCAATATCAGTTCGCGGACAGCATCAATGGTTTCCGGAACAACCACTGATTTCGGACGACCTTCACGAAATTCGTCTTGGAGTGAACTACGGCCTCGATTAAATTCACCATACCATCGATAAACACTGGTCCTTGATGGAGATTCATCGCCAAAATTGAATTCAGTTCATCCATGCACTGTTGCTGAGTTAATCCACGTCGAAAGTTGTAAAAATAATCGCACGAAAATGTTCAAGATTTAATTCCATTATTTGGCCGAGATGAATCTTTTAAGTTACTGTAAAAAACACAAATAGCGCTCGTACGTCAAAACGTTCTGAGTACGTATAACCTCAAAAATGTCAAACTTTACGATAGAGCTGTCAGTTGCCAAATTGCAACACTAGGGTTGTCCAATTCCGTCCTATAAAAGGCAACCCTCGTACTTCTGTAGGGACATGCGAGTTATATGTAAACAAACCAACCCTCAAATCAGTGACTCACCCGATAAGGAAGAAACACATTTCTTCGATAAACCAATAGATCTTAAGAACTTATGAAAATATAAGAAGATAAGAATACATTCATTTTTATCACCATGGTTGTAACATGGTAATTAAACACATCTTTATCACCATGGTCAATGTGACATGGTAATTATAAGAATTAGATAATAAGTTCTTATCATCGTTAAGATGAATATAAATAATCTTAGGACCAATAAGTGAGTGCTCAATTTAATTTTAAGTGTTGTAGTTGCAAGTAAAATAAAAGTTATTTTAGAACATTTCTCGTTCTTTTAATTTGCGCATTAATGCGCCAGAGATTAGCGAAACATCTTGATGTGGATCGCACATATCCGCTCGTTTATGGGTTTGAAGCCGATGACGTGGTCCTTGAGCTGCTTACTCACGATGAAAGCTACTCCAAACTCCCAGGTTGCCCTCCTCTTTACCACTCGTAAAAATAGTTTGCGATTTGAGGTCGTTAATCTCGCTTTTGAGCCATTTAGTTTTCTGGATTGCAACTATGCTCAGCTTGTATTGTTTTACCTGATCCAGGAGGGCTTTTGAGGCCCCCGGTCTATTCAGGGAGCGTACATTCCAGGATCCGAAAGAGTAATCAGTTGTTCGTTTGCGGGGTCGTCGTTGTTTTGTATCCGATGCTTTTGTTTCAGGTTTCTTGACATTAAGTTTTTTCTTAGGATGAGTTGTCGGCACATCGCTAAACCATGATAGGGTTTAATCATTGAGTAAAGGCCATCATGGGCATGCCTCGAAGATGCTGCTTTGGTGGTTTAGTTAAACGTTTACTGTCACCTATGACGTTAAGTAACTTGAGACACTGCATATTTAAATACAGCACTCGGGCGCAGCGGTGCTTCTTCCAAAAGTCGCATCAGATGATTTGACTTAGCCGTTAGAGGTTTTACCCACTACCGTTACCAGGGCCGGCTTTAGGGTGGGGCGAGCGGGGCGGTCGCCCCGGGCGCCAGGTTTAGGGGCGCCGAAACCTGTATTATTAATTTAATTTATTTTTACAAATTTGTTTGTTGCTTAAGGCAATTTAATTTTTTTAACTGCTGAATTAGTATGATGTAAGAATACTAATGCATGTATGAATGTATATAATACCATCAATTTAACGCGCATTCTAATCACAAGTTAACGGGATATTTTTATACAAACGCATACCTTCGACAAGAATTCTATGTGCAATTTCACAACGTTCATTCAAGGCTGCACGACACAAATTGTCACCTGTATCTTTATCAGGTAAGAATTTAGTTGGGAACTCATAATATCAGATTCCCACTTCAGGAATTGACTGCGTTCCAAAGATAACCTTTAATTAAGAAAAAGCAATACACAATTCTAATAAGCACGTTCGTTTTCGAACCATTTTCATCAATATTTTTTATGTAGATTATGTTTATGCTTTTGTCTTTATTAAACTTAAGGGCGCACAAAAACCTGACGGTTTCTCGGTCGATCGATTGGGCATTCGACTGCCCACAACGATCTGCCGGCCGCACATACATACATTAGGCAATTTATCGGGCAATCTCACGGTCCTCAAGACACAACACAAAATAGCGAAAATTATATAATTTTTGGTGATGGAAGATGGACATCCATTGCTACTTTTGATGGAGAATGACCGCCACAACCACAGCATGAAGAACGACCACAGGTTTATGTCAAAATCAGCAACTGAGAACACATGGTTGTCATGCCAGCTTGAACGGAAAATTGCACTGGCAATACGTTCCACACGTCAAATCAAAAAACTGAATCCCATACATCTTCCGATTTATTTCGTAATCAAAAAATTTGGGCGATCGATCGGAGGGTCTGTGGCGCCTCTTACATTTATTGATATTTATGTATTAAGGCCTGAATAGACCTCGGGCGGAATGAAAATGAAATTTTTGTCCGCTGCGATTTTTTTTAAAGAAAATGCATGCTTACTGTCGTGGAACATGTCGAGAATGATAGGGAATTCCATAAGCTACCATCCGAATATGGTTCCAAAATTTTTCTCGGCCATTTTATGTATTATTTTTCGATTCCCCCGTCATTAGATATTTTCCACGGTGAAATGACCGGGGAATCGAAAAATAATACATAAAATGGCCGAGAAAAATTTTGGAACCATATTCGGATTGTAGCTTATGGAATTCCCCATCATTTCCGACATGTTCCACGACAGTAAGCATGCATTTTCATTGAAAAAATCGCAGCGGACAAAAATTTCATTTTCATTCCGCCCGAGGTCTATACTGCGCTTTACATAGAAAAGTTTTTGGATTTTTGTTAATATGTAGGTAGGAGGCCACAAGAATTTAAGTGTGTTGTTTGAGGGATAAATATGTTCTAATTGTGTGGTCTCCGAAGGTATTGCATTTTAGAGCAAACATTGTTGTCTTTTCTCGCTCAATTAAATTTACTTAAACTACTTAAAAAATAGAAAAGTTTATAAACGTATTTGTAAAATTAGTAAAATAATGAACTTTTAAATGTTGGTGATTCAAAAATGAACCGGTGGTACCTACATTGTATAACCTAGTAATGCGAAATAGCCAGGTTTCTCGAACAAACCATTTCTAACCACGGTCGAAATTACAATATGAAATGGATTTATGTTTTGAAAAATATGGACTACTATACGTAAAATCGATACTGACTGAATTCAGTACCATAAAATTCAACCGTATTTAGAGCCATCGGCAAATGCGTTTTCGCAGGGACCAGAGTATGTGAATCAGGAACGTAGTCATTGGAACTGCCCATCTTTCCTTGATTTTCGTCTTCTTCGTCAATTCCGCAATTGAAGATAGCAGTGTACTTTTGAAAATGATTACTAATTTGAAAAATTTTAAGATCGAAAAAGATGAATGGAAAAGTGCAACCTACTTAAGTGGGATTTGCTATCGTCTTCCCATTCAACATAATGAATGTTTGTGAGCTAATATGTATGGTTCCTTATGTTTCGCCGACGTGAGATTGCCTGTTTTTATTTTTGAACGATTATAAAACTGGCAAAGTATTTTGTGGTTTGTTTTAAAAATTGAAAAATGAACACTACAATAGATCCTGCAATAGATCTACTCTTGCTTACACAAAACTCGCTTTTTTATAATATTAACGAAATAATAATTTTCTAGGAGGAATTATGAAAAAATGTGAATGGATAGAGGCATATTTACTTTTCTGTTCGCTTTAAGCAATCAATTGATTGGGAAGTGGTAAATTAACGTGAAGTTAAAAAGAGTTAAAGGGGGTAGTTTCAATGGCGGCGGGGCAATGGAGAAAAATAATTAAAAAAAACGTTAAAGTTCAAGTTCTATTGCAATTTTTTGCGTGTATAGAAACTATAAGGGGCGCTTCTTTCAAGTTCGCCCCGGGCGCCGTTACTCGTAAAGCCGGCCCTGACCGTTACCAGGGGGCGCCCGCGCGGAGGACCCATGGAGCTCTGCTAATTTATTAAGGGGAAAATTTGTTGTTTTGATAAATTACCTTTTCCTAGACTTCTCCATCCTAAAAAAATGCTAGGCAACGATCATGACTTGAAAAATTTGTTTGGCTGGAACCAGCAATGACCCTCACTTGAATTTGCTCCGACACACTGTTTGCTCCGACACACGGGTTCTATACAAAATCCAAAAATACAAAATCCAAAAAGACAAAATCCAAAAAAAAATGAAAAATCCACAAAGTCAACATCCACAAAGACAAAATTCACAAAGACAAAATCCATAAAGTCATAATTCACAAAGTCAAAATCCAAAAAGACGAAATCTATAAATTCAAATTTACATCAGTTTGCTTATCACAATTGAATATTGAGAATATTTATGTACGTTATTACGTTAACTAGACAATTACCAAATCCCGGAGCATATGCGCTTTACCTGAAGACACGGAAAAGGATTCATCCGTGGCATATACGATTTGGCCGATGACACGGAGAGGAATGCACCGGACCATGAGCGCTTCAGGTAAAGACAGAGACACTTAAGGCGCATATGCTCCGGGTGCATCCTTCTCCGTATCTTCAGGTAAAGCGCATATGCTCCGGGGTTTGGTAATTGTCTAGTGCCCACGCAATAATCATTATGGCTCTCTTCATACAAAAATGTATGGATTTTGTCTTGATGGATTTTGACTTTGTGGATTTTGACTTTATGGATTTTGTCTTTATGGATTTTGTCTTTATGGATTATGACTTTTGGATTTTGACTTGTGGATTTTGACTTTGTGGATTTTGTATAGAACCCCCGACACACAGTTGCTATATCGAGGACTACCGAGTAGCGAGGAAATAGTTTCGCTACAAACGTCGGTTAATAACGAGCACTTCACAAAACCGTATATGTACCTAGAACCAAATTCAAAAAGTACTCTGTAAGTTATCAAGTCGTTTGGGTACCGAGTACAATCGAAAGAAAACTATCGATACCAAAAGTACTTGCTAACGAAACAAAAGTATCGAGTTTTTTACTTGTGTCGGAACGTCCCTATACCCGAATTCGACTTTAATAATAAAATAAAGATGTCATGCGACAATTTTAGATAAATGGATTTTCCTATGCCATTCAATTTCAAATTCTTACTCTACTTATTTTCAGAACCAAAAATATAAGCGAGACATTTTTTTTTTCAACACATACTCGTATTGCTCGCTAAATTCATAGTAAAACCAATTGATAAAAAATTGCGTCATTGGCAAATATGTATGCATTCATATCTGGCCATATCAATTTCTATTCAAATCAAATTGCCAATCACATTTGACGAAATCTCGTCAACATGTTGCACAAAGAATGTTTTTCACTAGGTTACAAATGTTTTTGCGATTGACCCAATCGAACTTGCCACACGACCCCTCGCTAGGAGTTTATCGTTTTTATGCGAAACTAACCCTCCGATAAAAAAAAGGAATCCGCACTATCCTCCTTCCTTTTGGTGCGACAACAATGCGAAAATAAGGTGATAAAAATTTAGTGGATTAAGTGACAGCAATTCGATATTGATTTGATATGAGTCAAGCAAATTCTATTCGCAGGATTGAGCATACTGTTGGATGAATTTTCATTAGGGATATGGAATT
Organism: Microchrysa polita; assembly: GCA_949715475.1. Classification (NCBI taxonomy): domain Eukaryota; kingdom Metazoa; phylum Arthropoda; class Insecta; order Diptera; family Stratiomyidae; genus Microchrysa; species Microchrysa polita. The sequence goes on along the minus strand of OX454421.1, from coordinate 62,552,362 downwards.
GAGTAATTTGTATTAAAATTATGGGACATCTAATGAGGAGATTATGTGGAAAATTGTAATTTATTAATATTATTATGGCAAACAATTTATTTTAGGCTATTCTATGTACTATATAATTTGCAGAAAATTCAAAATTAGATAAATGAATTTAAAATTTGAAAATAATAATCTCTGCAAGGGTTCTTTCTTTTCTATATACCTATATTTATTTTATAAATCGAAATCCAAGCATAAATCTAAAATAGGACATTATGCATGTGACACTTTTTATTTCCTTTTTTTTTCAAAATTACATTGTGCATATGCAAGTCAGGTATAAGATTTAAAATCTCTATCATCAATCAAAACAAAATTGTCCTTTGACAGAACCACTTCTATGTGGAACTCACCGTGTCGTCGTCAACGGTCTCCTAATATTGATACAGTTCTAGGTCTGACCATAAATCATCTTTGATATAAACCTCTTTAGCACCCTTTTTTAAGGCATTTTTTATAAATCTTCTGAGATGCCATTTACGCGGATTCCGTTTACTTCACTTTCATTTTTGCATATTCTCCTTCACGCCAGTTGTCGCAGAAGTCGTTAAGGTTTGCATTTTTCACGTTCGCAGTAAATAACATGTGTGAAGCGTGAAGTCAACCCTCTCATGCATAGGAAATCAAGTCAAAGTCGCTTGTCATCATCATCATTGCACGCGCGTTACACGAAATCAACTATTTCAAGGAAACTTTGACATCATTTTTCATCCTTACAATCCGTTTTTGCACATGTCCGGATTGATATGATTGTGATTTTTCATTCAAAAGAATTGAAGGCAGGGTGATTTGAATATGTAGACGGGTGTTGTTTTTTTTACAGGAAAACAACAGTTTATCCTTTTTTCATTATTAAGAGGCAGATTCAATATTCATGTGAATTTATATCAAATGAAGGATACTACAAACGATTTATTATGGTTGAAATTGGGCATTTTTTTTAAGTTTAGTTACATAATTGACATTTCAAAACCAAAAGACTGCGCACCATTCATCCTCGTATGAAAGAAGGCTAATTATTTTTCCCCCAACATCAATTGAATGGTTTCTCTATCCTCTCACCATCTAATCCCATAGTCATTGAAATACGAATGCCGTCAAAAAATTTTAAATTTAAATACAATACCGAAAAGAGCCCTTTGAATCGTGTTTATACTCACGCCACCACCACCTTCCTTCCTTATTCCACGGATTTCTACGCTTACAATTATACAACCGTTACATTACCAAATCTCCAGTACGCGTCATCAATCCACCTATTCCTCGTGAGGACTAAAAAAAACAGATTATGCTCTTCAAAGCTCAACAAGAAAAAAAACAGCAGCCTCAAAATAGAATTTGTACAGAAAAAAAAACTTTAAAATGAAAAAACCTAATTTGCATATTTTTCCTTACATGTTTCAATTTGCAGAAGGATATGCCACACCACCAGTTTGATCCATGTCGAATTTTGGTGGGCCCGGCAATGAGGCAATGACGAATGACAGACGATGTCTATAGGAAATCATGTTACGCCCCAATTATTTTGACTTTTTTTTTTCACGTTTCTCTTGTTGTCATTTATAATCTCCTTGGAAAGAGAATCAAAAAGGAGATTTTAGACAGTGAAACGTTTTGAACGTCTCTTTAGCGGTGTTAACGCGGATAATGCAACATGATGTTAACAGGGAGTGTAATTTTTCATGTGGAAAATATGAAAGGGAATTATCGGATTTTTTTTCTTCTGAGATGAGTAGTATGATTTTTTTTTTCAAATGAAACAGTTTTCAATTTTAACATTTTTTTATAAATCTTTGTACAATGAATTTTTCCTTTTTGAATACGACGTCATTCACATTTTATTATACCCTTCGCTCATAGAGTGAAAGGGTATATTAACTTTGTCATGAAGTTTGTAACGCATTAAAGGAAGCATCTCCGACCATATAAAAAGTATACATATATGATCAGCATGACGAGATGAATCGATTGGGCGATGTCCGTCTGTCTGTCTGTCTGTCTGTCCGTCTGTCCGTCGGTATCAGCGCGTTTTTCTCGGCCACTATAAAAGCTACGGAGCTGAAATGTTGCACACGTGCTTCTTATTGTTGCAGGCTGTTTGTATGTTTGATTCACCCAAATTGGATCACTGGGTCATGGGGCTGCCATACAAACCTAGCTCCCCAATTTGAGTTCTTCTAAGAAAAACTTTTTTATTTGTGTACCAATTTCAACCAAATTTCACACAAATGTGTTTCTATAGATAACACAAAATATATGCAAGAATGGATCAAATCCGACCATGGGGTCATGGGGCTGCCATACAAAGTTAACCCCCCAAATTAGGTTCTTCTAAGAAAAACTTTTTTATTTGGTGGTGTTGTGGTGCCTCCAGGATTCGCGAAAATAAAATGCAATTTTTTACTGCAGTAACCTATATATTTCGAGCCATGAGGCTCATCTTCAGGGTTAATATTCTGCAAAAATTACATTTTTGAAAATTAACGAGACCGAGGCTAATTTCGGGCGCAGCCGAAATTTGAATACCCGTCACATTTGAATGAAATTTAAGCTCCTTTTGTGTTAAAAATTTCTACCGCAGCCCTATATGACGTGTTGCGATTCCATCTGTTCCTGGATACGTTGGGGTTAATCCAGGAACACACTTGGATGTATTTTGGTTAAGATTCAAAAAAAAAAGTTGTTCTTACAAGAACCTAATATTTGGGAGTTGGTTTGTATGACAGCCCTATAATGTAATGTTCCGATTTCATCCATTCCTAAATAGGCCTGTTCCTAACACCGGTACATCGGTTTAAAACCGGTGTTTACTTAGTACCGGTACCAATATTTCGAAGTACCGATATCCCGGTTTTTTCAACCATGGGCCGGTCCCGGTTTTTTTTTCTCCAACACCGGTGCACCGGTTTTTCATCCGGTTTTTTCAACCATGAGCCGGTCCCGGTGCACCGGTTCTTTCATCCGGTTTTTTCAACCATGAGCCGGTCCCGGTGCACCGGTTCTTTTATCCGGTTATTTCAACCATGTGCCGGTCCCGGTGCACCGGTTCTTTCAACCATGAGCCGGTCCCGGTGCACCGGTTCTTTCATCCGGTTTTTTCAACCATGAGCCGGTCCCGGTGCACCGGTTCTTTCATCCGGTTTTTTCAACCATGAGCCGGTCCCGGTGCACCGGTTCTTTTATCCGGTTATTTCAACCATGTGCCGGTCCCGGTGCACCGGTTCTTTCATCCGGTTGTTTCAACCATGAGCCGGTCCCGGTGCACCGGTTCTTTCATCCGGTTTTTTCAACCATGAGCCGGTCCCGGTGCACCGGTTCTTTTATCCGGTTTTTTCAACCATGAGCCGGTCCCGGTGCACCGGTTCTTTTATCCGGTTTTTTTTTAACCATTGGCCGGTCCCGTTGCACCGTTTTTTTTAGATTTTGTAGCACCTGTTCAGTACCGTGTTTTTTTTTTGATAAACTGTTCAGCATCAGGTTTTTTAGCACTGGTGTTTTCAAGTTGTCTTGTTGTTGGGTAGGTGCTTGCCAGCAACGATTTATTCGAGTTTTTGTTGTAGCTTAGCACTTTTTAGTACGGTGTTTTTATTGGATAGCCATGGTTCAATATTTATGTACATTATATGATTTTTTTAGCTTCTATGAAATTTATATAAGGCCTCCATTACACAGTCATATTTATATTATAATATGTATGTCATATGCCTAAGCCTACTCGATTCATTCAGTATAAATTTTTAGACGTGCAGGAAGCGAAATCAAGTAGGCTTAGGGATATGATAATATCTATTATAATATATATTACCAATATATGACTATGTAATAGCGGCCTAAGGTAATTGTCGCGATGAGAAAAAAATTATAAAGAATTTCTGTTGAGAAAATTATAAAGATATAAATTACACATTCTAAAAGACTTAATAGAGAGTTTTAGCATCTCTTTGAAAATATAACGTTCGGGATTATATAGTCAAATAAGAATACGGCAAAAATCCTACATCACTGAATTTTGGCAGGATGGCTGGGGATGGCTCTCCGAATATGGGAAAAAAGTCCCCACCGATTTCAGGTTCGCCACCTTAAAAAGTAGAGGAAGGTATTTTTTCCGCTTTTTTGCAATTATTTCAAAAACGGCAATAGATACAGAAAATGGTCTGAGGACGAAACAGCATCAAATTTTCAAATTTTCTTTGAGATGATATATGTATATGTAACACATTAGTATTTTATTGAAAGTTTAGTTGCTCCGATTAAAGACGATCCCTCCATTTGAATTTGGCAAAACGGCATGTCCATAACTCCCCCCAAAATTGGAGCAGAGACCTAATTTTCGGTTTAATATCAGTGAAGGGCATCATCACTCTATCTCTACTCACCAAAAATCACTTCAATCAGATAAAAACTAAGTGTACTACCTCCCATACAAAGTGAAGTGACCCAAGACAACTTTACTCTACAGTTTATAAAATGAGTTGTGAAACATTGTAAGAGGGTACCCTTAGTTTTTATCCTATTGAGCTGATTTTTGGTGGGTGCTCCCCATTGGCAATAAATCATTATTTTTTTTAGTCTATCGGCAAATTTGTCTGTATCTTTTGCCGTTTTTGAAATACATAATTGCAAAAAACGAAAAAAAAAAAACCCTTAAGGTCGCCGACTTCCATTCGGTAGGGACTTTTTTCCCATTATCGGGGGGCCATCCCCAACCATTTTGTCAAAATCCAGTGATGTGGGATTTTTGCCGAACAAATATCGTATTCTCCTTTGACTATATAAACCCGAACGTTATATTTTGAAAGAGATGCTAAAACTCTATTAACTCTTTTAGAATGTGTAATTTACATATCTTTAAAATTTTAAATTTTCTCAACATTAGAAATTCTTTATAATTTTTTTCTCATCGCGACAATTACCTTATATAAATCTCATAGCAGCTAAAAAAATCATTTACATAAATATTGAATCATGGCTATCCAATAAAAACATCGTACTAAAAAGTGCTACGCTACAACAAAAACCGGATAAAAGAACCGGTGCACCGGGACCGGCTCGTGGTTGAAAAAACCGGATGGATGAACCGGTGCACCGGGACCGGCTCATGGTTAAAAAAAACCGGATGAAAGAACCGGTGCACCGGGACCGGCTCATGGTTGAAATAACCGGATAAAAGAACCGGTGCACCGGGACCGGCTCATGGTTGAAAAAACCGGATGAAAGAACCGGTGCACCGGGACCGGCTCATGGTTGAAAAAACCGGATGAAAGAACCGGTACTGAAAAAAAAACCGGCTCATGGTTGAAAAAACCGGGTGTTTAAAAAAAACCGGCGGGTGCCGGTGCACCGGGTGTAGTACCGGGTACTGAAGAAAACCGGTATCCGATACTGAAATCTGAGTACCGAACAGGCCTATTCCTAAATATCTTCTGAGGCTTTACTAGCCTAAGGTGACCAGATTCCCGAAGGCCCAATGCAGTACACATTCCGGAATTCGGTTTTCAGGCAACGCCTCAATCGTACTATTTTATTATTTGTCATCATTCGCTTAATGTTATCAAAACAGCAAGGTCCCGATGTGATCGCATTAAGCGGCGTCAACTGTATGTCACGAGGCTACCACCATGATGGATGCCGACCACATATTCTCCATCGTTTCATAAGTGATATTTTCCTAAACGGAATACAGCAAGAATAGTAGCCTTTATTCTGGGAAATGTGTGGTGAACCTTGGGAAAGCAAGGGACGTAGCCAGCGGAGGGGTCCAGGAGTCCTTAACTTCGCACAGTATTTCTAATATATTCATTCCTAAAACTCTGCCGAAATTAAGCTTGCAGTCAGATAAATTGTGTCATCTGGACGAAAGTTGTGACTACATAATAAACAATTTGAAACTCATAAAAATCTGGTGACCCAAAATTGGGATGGTCTTTCATAATGGAAACTTCAACAAATTTCGTAAGACCTCATACAGGCTACACAATTTGAAATAAAATATTTACCTGTAAGAATGAAGTAATTTTTTTTGAGCTGTGCGAAGGGAAGGCAAAAGCAGCACGACGCGGGCACCGATTACTCGATCGTACTTTCCACAGTTCCATAGTTGCTGCTTCGTGCATATACCATGGCCCACGAGCCCTTCTATAATAATTGTACAGAAAAGAAGTCTTTGGCGTTGTAGACGTGGCACTGTCTGCTTCCGATGATAGCGGAGCAATTAAGTAATCGTGCGTGCTATCGTGCTCGTCCAGCCTCGTCAAGCGATAAAATTGAATTCGACACAGGAACAGTGGGACAGGAGGCATTATTCATTGGGGCAACGCCGAAACTAGTGTATACAATTAGCAACAAGATTCTAATAATGTCATAACTTCTAAAGCCCAGCTAAATCCTGACTACGTCCTTGCAAGGTTCTCTTGGTACTAAACAGGACCCAGAAAAGATCTCTCAACTTCTAAATGTTCTCATTGACAAAATATCATTGGCTGAATTCAAATTGTAAGACAAAACCGGACGGGTAAACTTGCAAGACAAGAACCATCGTTCTTACAATCTGAATTGCACAATGCTTGTCTGCTGGCCACTACAAAAGCTCTCGCCGGGTGTTTGTTTGTGCTAATAAACGGACGGCGAGAGCTTTTGTAGTGGCCAGCAGACAAGCATTGTGCAATTCAGATTGTAAGAACGATGGTTCTTGTCTTGCAAGTTTACCCGTCCGGTGTTGTCTTACAATGTGAATTCTCCCATTAGCATGTGAAGTGCAAATGTATGTTCTAACAAGCAAAGTTATAACAGGCATGGAAGAAGTGTAGCCAGGATCTCGTTTAAAAGGGGCAAACCCAACAATTATTTAACACAATGAACCCGGATTTTTTTTAGGGTTAGGAATAGGTATTTAATTCAAATGTACGACAAAGATTAGGACTTTTTGTCAGTTTAAATTGTCGGTTTTTTTAAAGCCATATTTCAAGAAAGGACAATTTATAATCCAATTTGTTTCAAAACGGATTCGATTTGCGCTTTCTAGACAGTCGATACTCAGTGATTTTTCAACTTTTGAATTTCAGTGCTCGAAACTGCAGTCTCAGCAGCATTGTAGGGATGATGATGGCCCTTTCCCTATCTATGACTATCCGTGACCCTGAGACAAAAATCATGAAACTGTTTATTTGAAGTACGAAAATTACACCTGCTTGAACCTACCTACATATTTAAAAGTTTCGTTTTGTTTATTACAATAGGTAAATTAATACCTCATTGCGCAGACAATTCTTAAGCGGATGGCGACCCTCTGGGGATTTATCGCTACTTTATTGGATTTAGTCGAAATATAGGGGAAATCCTTTCAGAGTCCTTTAGTTTGCATTTTATTTTTACTAAAAAGGTTGATAGGGGAATCGGATGGAGTACAGTAATTTTTCCATCGTTTTGTGAAAAATTCAAATCGCATCTTTACATGGCTGTTACTTCTGAACCTTGGCACCTATAGGTGTTTGAAATTTTTACCTAATACGGGCAGTGCGGTCCTCTATACATGGCTGTTAAATTTCAAAATTTTCCGCTCCAAAATTTCCGAATGAGGGACAATTTTCGGTTGATACGATTGAAATCCCGAACGCAGCTAGGTAGGACCTTGAAATTTGGAGATAATGTGAGCGGTGAGCGCCAAGTATAGCTCTACAGCTACAAGTGTGAGCTAGAGCCTGGAAATTTTCACAAGTCTGCCAATTTCAAATTTATTGGACAAATTTTATAGAGTTTTCGATTAGAAAAGACGAAAGTGCGATTTGGGCAGCTGTAACTGTCGAACGCAGATAGGGGGACCCTAAAATATGGAGATGTGAAAGTAAATGTAATCCCAAGGTTGTTACAAGGTCACATTTAGGAACATTAAATTTCAGAACGATTGACCAAAGAGTTCCGAAATTATCGAAAATGAACGTTTGCCACATGAAAGTGAGATTACCGTGCTAATAACACCTAACAGACTGACTACAGTCCTCACCGAGGAAATTATTATGCAGTCATTTAGGTTTCTTTGGTGTGGCGTTGGGAATGCTGTTCATTTACTAATGCTGTAAGACAAGTCAAAATGCTGTACTCTACAGCAAAATGCTGTACGTCTGGTCAGCTTATACTAGCCACATATTGGGGTGAAGTTTGGTTAAGATTGATTCACAAAGAAAAAAGTTGTTCATGCAAGAACCTAATTTCCAGCGGTTGGTTTGTATGACAGCCCTATGACGTAATGTTCCGATTTCATCTGCTCCTAGATATTTTTTGAGGCTTTACTAGGAACACATTTGGATGAAGTTTGGTTACGGTCGGCTTAACAAGGAAAAAGGTTTTCTTAGAAGAATTTAATTTTCAGTGGTTCGTTTGTATGGCAGCCCTATGACGTAATCTTCCAATTCCATTCGTTCCTAGATATGTTTTGGGGCTTTACTAGAAACACACTTGGGTGAAGTTTGGTTAAGATTGGTACATAAAGAAAAAAGTTTTTCTTAGAAAAACCTAATTTTCAGGGGCAGCCCCATGACCCCATGGTCCGATTTCATTCGTTCCGACATATATACAGCGTACACTAAAAAGAAACTTGTGTACAAATATTCAGCCCGATAGCTTCAAAACTGAGGGACTAGTTTGCGTTGCAACAGACGGATAGACAGACAGACAGACAGACAGACAGACAGACGGACATGGCTCAATCGATTTCTCTCGTCACGCTGATCAATAATATATATACTTTATATAGTCGGAGGTGCTTCCTTCTGTGCGTTGCAAACTTCATGACAAAGTTAATATACCCTTTCACATAGTGACGGGTATAAAAATTAAAAAATACAAATTTGAATTATTATACCTATTGAAAAATTAGGTCGAACAAAGGTTGACGGTGTAACAAAGATGGTAACAAATGTCAACAAACAAAAGTCAGGTAGAATATATTCGAAAAGACAGTAAAACCTCACAAAAACATAACACCATTAAAAATAAATTAAAGAATTTGACAAGAACAACTTATGCAAATAAATAAAAGAAAATATCACAGTTTATAGAATTTGGCAAAGAATATAATTAATTAAAGCTACTTTTTATCAGGTGATGATAGACATCAGAAAAATGTTTTTTATCAGTCTTGTCGTTACATACTGTATTTTCATACTTTATAATTTGGTTCACAAAGAAGACCGCAAATGACAACATATCAGCTTTGGCAAAGCACGCTATAAACAATAAACATCACTTCAAGTTTGATGACTCAACGATATTAATCAACCAACCCAACAAAACCAAACTACAAATACAAGAAGTGAACCAAATTATAAAGTATGAAAATACAGTATGTAACGACAAGACTGATAAAAAACATTTTTCTGATGTCTATCATCACCTGATAAAAAGTAGCTTTAAATAAATAACAGGCGCGACAATCCAACATTGGACTAAGGCCGCAGTAGCTTTAATTAATTATATTCTTTGCCGAATTCTATAAACTGTGATATTTTCTTTTATTTATTTGCATAAGTTGTTCTTGTCAAATTCTTTAATTTATTTTTAATGGTGTTATGTTTTTGTGAGGTTTTACTGTCTTTTCGAATATATTCTACCTGACTTTTGTTTGTTGAGATTTGTTACCATCTTTGTTACACCGTCAACCTTTGTTCGACCTAATTTTTCAATAGGTATAATAATTCAAATTTGTATTTTTTAATTTTTAATTTTCAAAAATGTAATTTTTGCAGAATATTAACCCTGAAGATGAGCCTCATGGCTCGAAATATATAGGTTACTGCAGTAAAAAATTGCATTTTATTTTCGCGAATCCTGGAGGCACCACAACACCACCAAATAAACATCAAAGATTCCGGCAAAACAACACCAGATTGAGCTTCAGCTTGATTTACAACAAACACTTTTTTATTTGTTCACCAATTTCAACCAAATTTCACGCAAATGTATTTCTATTGTTGTCACAAAACATATCTAAGAATTGATCAAATCTGACCATGGGGCCATGGAGTGGCCATACAAACCCAACCCCCATTTTGGTTCTTCTAAGAAACATTTGTTGCACCAATTTCACAAAACCTTGAATTAATGTGTCTTTACCAAAGCAACAAAAAAGTTAAAAACGAATGGAATCGTACTGTGGGGTCATGCTCCCGCAACCCCAATAAAATTTCCGAGTAAATATTTTTATTTGCCCACTTGTTTCAACCAAGCCCAAAACTTTTGTTAAGACGGAAGAAAAAGAATGAGGAGGGGGATTAAATACAAGTCATAGGTACGCCCGAAAAAAACTTTTAGCCCAAGCGAAGGGTATCCAAATTTCGGCCGCGCTCGAAATTAGCATCGGCCCGGGGGTTGGCGAGCGAAGCGACTATATATATTGTTAACAAGGCCAAGCTGAGCACGCACTCACATCAGAACAAAAACTTGCATTGTACCGAATAGATTTGGTTCCTGTTAACACAAACACAATGCACTGGCCGCCCATTCTAAGATTATTTGTCATTTGGGACCCTGGCCAAACACGGTGAAAAATTACTCAATTTAGCCAAAAAATGTCATGTTAGAGTCTTTCGATATAATAACATTTTACTGTACCTATTTTTGAAAAAAAAAAATGGCCGTAAACACCCAGCTTGCGGATCCCATCGGCCTTCTCTATAATCAGAGGACTAACCCAAGGAATCCTACCAAAATCAAGAGATACATCATTTTTGTCGATAAAATATAATCTTGACTATTGTGATCCGTTAGTCTGGCTGGTCTAGCGGTTAGTGCGCGCACCTTCGCGAACAGGGTCATGAGCTCGAATCTCACCGTGGATCATGGTGTTTTTCGAACTCACGAGCTTGTGACGGACTATGATCTCACTCAGATGTTAAACGAGTACCCATTTATGGGGACAAATAACACTGCTGAGCGTGATGCTGATCTCATTACCTCAACAAAAAGCAGATAAGATCTTGGAAATAGTCCAATGCTGGATTGCCGCGCCTGTTATTTATTTTTATTGTGATCCGGAAAATTAGAAGGGTTCTATACAAAATCCAAAAATACAAAATCCAAGGAACATTACGCTATCAGCTCTCGTAAGAAGAATTTTCTTGTTCTTCTTATCGACACTAGCGACACTTATCTTACCGTCCGCCATATAGCGGATGCGCAGCGGAAAATATCGGAAACACAAAAGTTCCCCCTATGAGAACGGATAGCAGAACAAGCCAAATCCAAAAAGACAAAATCCAAAAAAAAAATTGAAAAATCCACAAAGTCAAAATCCATAAATTCAAAATCCACACAGTCAAAATACATAAAATTCATATTCACAGTAGAAGCAAGAATTTACATGAGTTTGCTTATCACAATTGACTATTGAGAATATGTATTTATGTACGTTATTACGTTAACTAGACAATTACCAAATCCCGGTGCATATGCGCTTTACCTGAAGACACGGAAAAGGATTCATCCATAGTATATACGATTTAGCCGATGACACGGAGAGGAATGCACCCGGACCATAAGCGCTTCAGCTAAAGCACATATGCTCCGGGTACATCCTTCTCCGTGTCTTCAGGTAGAGCGCATATGCTTCGGGGTTTGGTAATTGTCTAGTTAAGCGACTTTTTTGAAAATCGATCTAAAACTTTAGGTTTATTTAGTTCTCCCTGTTCTGCATGGAATGACTACATATTTTGGATCGTTTGTTTTTTGTTTGGCTAAATTGGCTATTTAAGTATAAAACTAATATTCCAAGTGCCCGGACCGGATTTTTTGTTGACCATTGATCAAACGCTACAAATATACAGTAGAAGAATCTTAGTCACCTTCCGGGAAACGAAAATTCCAATCCCCCTTATCACCACTCGCTCTCACCTCTGGTTTTTAACTAAAAAAAAAACGCTGAACTTTCTCAAGCTCCGCCACTGGAAATTAACGTGTTGGACCATTTCATGATTATTTTTATAAAAAAAAACAAAACCCGCACTGAGCCCACGTAATAAGCATTATGGCTCTTCATACAAACATTTATGGATTTTGTCTTCATGGATTTTGACTTGGTGGATTTTGACTTGTGGATTTTGACTTTGTGGAATTTGACTTTATGGATTTTGTCTTTATGGATTTTGTCCTTATAGATTATGACTTTTGAATTTTTACTTGTGAGTTTTGACTTTGTGGATTTTGTATAGAACCCAGTTAGAATGGGGCTATCGTGTAAAAAATGTGGAGTAACAGTTAAAAATCCTGTAAAGATAACGATGCAGTTCCTTTCAACTATTTGGCTTGGCACTCTTCGTCTGCTATATTCATTAAAACTTCTGTTTTATGAATAGCCTAAGAAAATTAAGCCAAAATATGGCCATCGAACGGCAAAACTCCTAAATCGCTGATTTTTTTTTGCGTGATGGTTGGTGATGCCCCCAGAAAAAGTCCCAACCGATTGGGGGTCCGCAACCTTAAAAAGGGGGAATAGGAGTATTTTTTCGTTTTTTTTTTGCGATTATATAAAAAACGGCAACAGTTACAGAAATGATGCAATGATGCTCAATACATTCGAATTTTATTGTGAAATTCGGCGCTAGACTAAAAAATAAATTAGAATATTTTCATTTCAGACCTTTTTTATAAGCTCCATAAATCTTGAAAAAATACTAGGGTAGCCGTGAAATTTCGTGTAAGTATTCCCAAGAAGTTCAAGATCATTTTGGGGGAAACACTGATTCGCTCCGATCAAAGACTCCCATTATCCCTCCATTTGAATTTGGCAAAATAGCATGCCCATAACTCCCCCCAGAATGGAAGCATAAAGATAAATTTTGTCGGTCCTCCATTGTTTCTAATTACCTGGAAAACTCGTCTTGGGACTGAATTTACTAGGTTTTCCAGGCTATTTTGGTAAATTTCTTCCCAAGCTTGGTGGATCGCTCGATTGAGTTCCGATACGGTATGATATTGTTTTCCATGGGCGTAAACCTTCCTAACAAGTATTCCCCATAAATAATCAATGGGGTTGAGGTCGGGGCTACGGGCTGGCCAATCTGTTGTCGTTTGCGCCCGATGGATACTGCGGCATTATCCTGTTGGATAATAAATTCCGGTCCAATAATTGACTCGGCATGGTCAATGAGCAATGTCTCTAAAATCTCCACATAATCACTCGCGGTCATTTTCTGTTTAACCCAGGCCAAAGGGAAATCCCCCAAATCATCACAGAGCCACCACCAAAGTTTCGGCTCATGGAAACTTCTTTTTCTCGTCCTAAATGGTGCCAATAATATTGAACACCATCGGGGCCATCCGGGTCACTGAAAATAACGCTTTTCCACTTTTCCCCGAAATCCATATGTTGTTGGCCCCATTGAAGACGCTTCGCCTTATGATATTGTGTCTGGCTTTTGATGAATTCGAATTCGAATTCGGTCCTTGTTGGAGTGTAGAATCTGATGGACACGACGCGACGCACACTTACACGTAAATTCATTTCGCTCCGGATTTATGATGCGAATTTTTTTCCTCAGTGGCTCTTCGGACAATAAGTTTTTTTTTCTCTCGCAATAACTGCTGGTCGCCGTCCAGATCTTCGTTGTTTTCCATAATTTTCACGAACCAGGCGGAAATTGTTGACGACACATGAGATCTTCAAATTTTTTCTGCAATTTTGCGGTTTGAAAGGCTGCAATCCTTATATATGTACGTACGCTATTATTGCACCTTGTTCTTCGACTATGAGGGAGACGCCACGTGGCATGTTGCAAAAAAAAAACTAACTAAAACAACCAGTAATTTAAAAATGTATTTGTTATTTTTCGTTTAGATGTTATACCAGACTGATTCCCACAAAAAAAAAAAAACGACGAAAAAAAAACTTCCGGTGCGAGAAATTGAAAAATAACGGACGTGAACGTATAAATATTTCGCAACACTTAACGCACGATTCGGACACTATTGAGTCTTCAGTGAAACTGACGGAAATGATTTCTCCAAAGTAACAGTATTTCGAAACGGAAGTTTGTAAACAACATAATCAAAATCATTTTCAAAATTTATAACGGTCCAGGAATTATTAGAAGGGAAAAATGTTAGAATTTGTTTGGGGAGTTATATTTATTTCGGTGGCTGTGTAAATAAATAGTTTATATGTAAAGTTTGTGTGAGGCATAGACAAACAATTTATAAAAAAGATCAAAAATTATAAATTTTTCGTTGGAATGGAAATTGTGGAAAGTTTCATGCTTCGTAGTAGTCTGGCTGGTCGAGCGGTTAGTGCGCGCACCTTCGGTGCACAGGCTCATGAGTTCGAATCTCACCGTGTTCCATTGTGTTTTTCAAACCCACGAGCTTGTGACAGACTATGATCTCACTCAGATGTTAAACGAGTACCCATTTATGGGGATAAATAACACTGCTGAGCGTGATGCTGATCTCATTACCTCATCAAAAAGCAGATAAGATCTTGGAAATAGGATGTCACTAACACATCCTGCGGCCTTAGTCCAATGTTGGATTGTCGCGCCTGTTATTTTATTCATGCTTCGAAAACAAGTTGTTCAGATCTATAGGTGTTACATTTCTTCACTCGAAATTGGATGGTTTGACGTACATGACATATATAAAAAACGAAGCAACGATAATGATTCGACGTATTTCTGAACATTTAGTAAAAATATTTCAGACAAAATCCTTGTAAAAAATAACTGAATTCAAGCGTTGTATAATTCGACTTTAGCTATATTCACATCAAAGAAATCTATTGGTCCTTTACGAAGTAGAGTCCTATCACACCACTCGCTATCTCACCTGAGAAGACGAGGTTTGCCTGAGGAATGTGGGAAACAAGTGGTATATTTCTTAATCGCACCCTGTGCTCAGATTTCTTGGCAAATACTACCACTTTACTATTCTCTTTTCGTCCATACAATTCGTTTTTAAAATTTGGAAAAAAAAGATCAGTCAATTTTGGAAACAAAAATCTTTCAGTCTGTTTAAGCCACATATGCCTACTTTCCTATATATATGTAGGTATATGACACCTAAAAAATTCGACACCCTGTAGCGAATTGGACATTAGGCATGATTTGGACGTTACGAAATGATACAAGACAAATTTTCTTATTAATCCAAACTATTCGTGAAGTAATTTTTTGTCGTTTAATTAAAGAAAAAATATTCCGAAAATCGGCAATTGTAGAAAATTGGAAATGTTAGGGTTCTTTTGTAATGTTGGGATATGTTTATTACAACCCCAAAATGTTTTTTGTCTTGCCGGAAACGATGATGTTAGTGTTGAGTTGAATTTTGTTTTGCCTCAAGGGTATTCCGTTTTTTAAATGAAAAAAGTTGTCTTCTTGTATTAAACCAATATATTTCGGCCTATTCGGCCATCTTCAGGGTTCTACAAATACAAAAATAATGACAAACTTATAAAAATTGAATTTTCCTAATAGTGGACTTTATAAAATTACCTATTTATTAGTTCTGTGATGACAATTTTCAAGAACAAAGACTTTGATATTATGTCAAGTGAATGTCAATATAACATAGCTACATAATTACATGCATACAGGGGTAGGGTTCTTCTTGAAGGACATTCTTATATTTTGATAAATATACTATCTAAATGATTAAAACAAAGTGCATTTGGGAGGTAACAGTTCAATGGATTCGCATGGAGGTTTTTGTTGAGTTTTCATATCTAACGTGGCATTTATTTTTAGGATGTCCTATATACAGGGTGTCCCATTCATGGTGGAGAATATTTTAATGGTAGGTAGTGTGGCTCATTTGGAGAAAATTAATGTACAACGGGACCCCTTCTTTTTTTAACCGTTACAATGTTATAGCATTTTTTGTCAAAATGCACGACTTGCTGAACTAAATCAAAATTTGCCACACCACCAATCATTTCATCCGAGATATGACTTCACTTTCTGAAACTACATAAAATTTCCAATACAACGACACCTCGCCCGTTACGAAGTTGCTCGTATCTTCCGAGATACATCCGTTCAAACTTTAAAGAAATTATAAAATTGGTTTTTTCATAAAAAATTCAAATAATAAAATCGTATGCAATTTTAAAATTTCTTTAAAGTTTGAACGGGTGGATCTCGGAAGATACGAGCAACTTCGTAACGGGAAATTTTATGTAGTTTCAGAAAGTGAAGTCATATCTCGGATGAAATGATTGGTGGTGTGGCAAATTTTGATTTAGTTCAGCAAGTCGTGCATTTTGACAAAAAATGCTATAACATTGTAACGGTTAAAAGTAGAGGGGTCCCGTTGTACATTAATTTTCTCCAAATGAGCCACACTGCCTACCATTAAAATATTCTCCACCATGAATGGGACACCCTGTATAGGACAGCAGGCAGATAGGCTACTATGAGATTGCGTCAACAAGTATTTTCGATATGTTATTATACCCTTCGCTCATAGAGTGAGTGAAAGGGTATATTAACTTTGTCATGAAGTTTGTAACGCATTGAAGGAAGCATCTCTGACCATATAAAAAGTATATTCATATACATATATGATCAGCATGACTTGGGGAGTCGATTGGGCGATGTCCGTCTGTCTGTCTGTCTGTTGCGATGCGTTTTACTCGGCCAATTTAAAAGCTATGAAGCCGAAGTTTTGCACAAATGCTTCTTTTTGCAGCAGGCAGTTTGTATGTTTGATTCGGTAAAATCGGACAATGGGGTCATGGGGCTGCCCCAAATTAGGTTCTTCTAAGAAAATTTTTCATTTGTGTACCAATTTCAACCAAATTTCACACAAATGTATTTCTATTGATGACACAAAACATACGTAAGAATATATCAAATCGGACCATGGGTTCATGGGGCTGTTATACAAACCCCACCCCCTATTTTGTTTCTTCTAAGAAACATATTTTATTTATTTTTAAAATTCCAATTTTATACTGAATTTTGATTATTTGTTGGTGAACTTCGAAATCGATTTTTGAACTCATTAACGAATTTGGACATGAATTCACCTGATGTACACATCAGGTGTTTCTTTAACATTCGTGGTCGCAAATTTTAATAAAACAAGCAAATAGATAGAGACTATGAAGTTTAATTTTATTATCTTCTTTCATTTATACTCCAATCGAGATTTTACCTTGCAAAAATTGGGGACTTCTCAAATTTTTGATATGTTATAAAGACAGGTGGGGTAAGTTAAAATCCAAGTTTGCGTCACTTTCCCCCTGTGCTCCCGCCGCTATCTTGAAAAAAAAACATCTAAAATCGGCTCTTTTATCAGTTTGCGGGCTATAACTCCTTCCCAGTCCATTTGAGCACGAAATGTGCCGAGATAATCTTGTAGAGCACATAATTTCCTATAAATTTCATCTGAAAAGTTTTACTCTACAATCAAAATTGGCAGAGTTATAGCGCAAAGAATATGCTAAAAATTCCAAAAATCATTACTAACAAATTTCAAAACATACTTCGAGAACTTTATACTAAAATACAGAGGAGGCTATGAATTATTGGTATACAATGCGTTTTTGTGAATTTGAAAATGGCATGATTTTTGATATTTTCTCCATTTTCTTGGCGCTATAACTCTGTTCATTTTGATTGTAGAGTACAACATCTTAGATTAGGAAATTTTGTCCTCTACAAAATTGTCTTGGCAGATTTTGTGCTCAAATGTAAAGAAGTTACAGGCCAAAAACTGATGAAAGGGCAGATTTTAGATGTTTTTTTAAGATAGCGGAGGGAGCACAGGGGGGAAAGTGACGCAAACTTGGATTTTAACTTACCCCACCTGTCTTTATAACATATCAAAAATTTGAGAAGTCCCCAATTTTTGCACGCTAGCCCCTATTATTTCGTCTCTATTGATTGTAGAGATGAGCATCGAAAGAAAAACATCGATGGTACCATCGAAAAAACATCGAGACGAAACCATCGATGGTAAGAAAACATCGAACCAAAAGCATCGATGTTTTGAGTTTTTTGAGTACTCAAAAAAATAATCACTTCAGTAGCAAATTGAGCTGATTGAATAGAAATATAGTTTAGTTTATGGTTTTCATTCATTGCCTTCGCCACTAACCAGAATGTTACTCCTCTCCTTGCCTTTTTTTTTTTTTTCATAATATGCATTCGTGTCGTACCCACAACCCACCGCATAGAGAAACCAGCGGTACCGATCGGGAATCTGGCCGTATGGCGTCGACTTGGAAAACTATTCGACGGGATGGCAGTGAGCCCGCTGTTCCCCTTTCTCCATTATTCTCTGAACACTGAGGGAGAAAGAACCATAATAGCCGAAGAAAAATAACCCAAAATATGACCATCGAGCGGTAAAAATCAAACATCTTTTGATTTTTTGCAGAATGGTTGGGGATGGCCCCCTGATTATGGGAAAAAATCCTCACTGATTGAAGGACAAATGGTCTAAAAACCAAAAAAAAAAATAAAAAAATAAATCCTTTGCAACGATATGTAATACGTTCGAATTTGATGTGAAATTCGGCGCTAGACTAAAATATAAATTAGAATATTTTCATTTTAGACCTTTTTAACCCTAGAGAGATAATCATATTTTTTACCCCTGAAAAGATAATCATACGTCGATTCGACGTGTTGCTAGTTAACATCCTTATAACTTCTTTGTTAAGAGTAACATGTTGCTAAAAGGTAGATATATAATCATTTGTATTTAATATTAATCTGTTAAAC
Organism: Microchrysa polita; assembly: GCA_949715475.1. Taxonomy (NCBI): domain Eukaryota; kingdom Metazoa; phylum Arthropoda; class Insecta; order Diptera; family Stratiomyidae; genus Microchrysa; species Microchrysa polita. The sequence goes on along the minus strand of OX454421.1, from coordinate 62,533,616 downwards.
TCGTGGTTTTGCAAAATTATCATTTGTTTGTTTATATAATATTAATTTTAAAAAAGTGGTACTAGGAGAAAGTGGACTGTTCTTTCAATAGATTAAAATAAAGGATATCTTTATCGAAACAGGCTTTTAGTGGTTATATCCAAGTGAATACACATTGACATTATGAAGATTTATAAAAATGTCAATTCGGGGCAATTAAAATATTTTTCAGTACAAATTTGTTAAAGATAATCATACGTCGATTCGACGTATATTTGACTTATGACCCCCTATATCTTAGGCTGTGTGGCACCCAAGCCAATAATTTTGCCACGTAATTACGCCTACAGACATGAATTGAGTTAAATCTTGGAACCAACAAATTATGAAGCTTCACTAATGAGATATAATAAAAAGAAAAATTTCTGTACGTCGATTCGACGTAGATTATCTCTCTAGGGTTAAAAAGCGCCATTACTTTTGAAAAAAAATGCAAATTCAGCCGTGAAATTTTGTGTAAGTATTCACATTTAGTTGAAGATGATTTTCGCTAAAAATTTGAGTCACTCCGATCAAGGACCCCCATTATCCCTCCATGTCCATAACTCCCTCTAAAATTGGAACAGAAATACTCGAGTGTCGAATTTTCCAACAGAATTCTGATGTACATATTAGATATCGTTGCAAAGTAAATTTTATGTAGTTTTTTATCTTTTTAGACCATTTGTCTGTATCTGTTGCCGTTTTTTAAATAATCGCTAAAACTCAAAAAATGTCCCCCTTTCCCCTATTTTTTCAAGGTTGCGTATCTCAAATCGATGAGGATTTTTTTTCATATAATAAGTTAGCCCCAACCATCCTGCAAAAATCTAAAGATGTGTGATTTATGCCGACCAAATATCGTATTCATCTTAGACTATAATCGGACATACTTCGGCCGTCCGTCATACGTTGTATCTTGACGGTGCATGAAAAGAAAAGATGGGCGACGAAATTTTAGCACACCTACCAATGGCTGAATTCAAATTGTAAGACAAAACCGGACGGGTAAACTTGCAAGACATGAACCATCGTTCTTACAATCTGAATTGCACAATGCTTGTCTGCTGGCCACTGCAAAAGCTCTCGCCGAGTGTTTGTTTGTGCTAATACACGGACGGCGAGAGCTTTTGTAGTGGCCAGCAGACAAGCATTGTGCAATTCAGATTGTAAGAACAATGGTTCTTGTCTTGCAAGTTTACCCGTCCGGTTTTGTCTTACAATGTTAATTCTCCCAATCTCTTTAAAATTTCAACGTAAAGCCCCGGATAGAGTTCGAGCGGAATGAAAATGAAACGGTAATGAACCGGCATAAAAACCGTGGTGAATTTAAAATTTTAGCTTCGAAAACTGCTACAAAGGCGTGTTACGTCCTAAATCATCTCAAAAATAACTAAAAAAATAATTTCCCCCTTGTCCGAATGCATTTTCAACGTGAAAATGAGTCGACTCTGTAGCATATTCTCCGTCGGGCGTGGTGAGTTTTGCAAACGTCAAACCGATTCACTGTCCACGACGAGTTCATCGTGGAAAATTTCTAATGACCGGGGAATCGAAAAATAACACATAAAATGGCAGAGACAAATTGTGAAACCATTCTCGGATTTTAGTTTATGGAATTCCCCAGCATTTACCACATATTCCACGACAGTATGTATGCATTTTCATTGAGAAAATCGCAGCGGACTAAAATTTCATTCTCATTACGCCCGAGGTCTATCCAGGCCTTAAGCAGTAAGGAAAGGTTAAAACTATTTAAGGGCGAAACCACATTTGGTGTGTACAGTGTTCACGATAGATGGATTGCATGTTGTATGTTACGACTACGATGCATTCACTTCTTGTTTCTGATTGGACTGTTTTACGGTATGCGCATACATTTATAAAGAAAAGTTGAGTTGTAAAAACAAATATGTTGAGGAAAGAAACACCGATGGTTAAAAACCATCGATGGTGAAAACCATCGACCATCGAAACGCAAACCATCGATGGTGAAAAACATCGACACAACATCGATGGTAAAAACATCGACCATCGGACCAAAAATATCGATGTTTTCGAAACATCGATGTTCGATGCTCATCCCTAATTGATTGGAGTATTAAAGCTACAGCAAAAATTGTCACAATACACAGCAAAAAAACAGGCGGTGTGAACCAAAATTTATCCAAAAAGGTTTAATTTTTTTATACCTACACGGTTGGAAAAATGTCAATACAAATCGTATTGTATATACATCCAGTAAAAATTTGGATTAGAAGTTAATAAAACGGTTTTATTAGATGAAATCGTCTAATAACCTCTGAATTAGACTTAATACAAATAAGTATTAAAGCACGTTCAATCCAAATAATATTACCGGTAATACACTCTAGATTAAGATGTTTTAATTCAAATAATATTACAGATAATACACTTAAGATTACCAGGTTGTAATGCTTCTCGAATTAATATGTAATCCAATGCTGTATTAACAGATTTTAATAGAAATTGTATTGAAAGTAATATAGGGAAGATTAGGGTATTCTTATCCATTTATATTATTAATATAATATGTGTTCGATTAGAACCAACGACTTTCTTTCTACAGTTTCATGACGCTTCGCTTCGTACCGCCATTTCCTGTGCCAGAAAAAAATGTTTAAATAATAACGCTGAAAATTTTTCAGATATTCAATTTTATATTTTAGATATGTTTAATACAAAAACAAAACGTCAACTTAATCTTTTTCTATAAGGTTTTTCTTATATATATCTTATATATTTTTGTCCATTCAAGTTATACAATTCAAGAGGCTTTTTATATTTTAGACCTGCCAAACTGATGGCATAGTTTACAGTAGTTACTTTTAATTCACAATTTACACTAAAAAACATTATGAAATGAACCTTCCTAGACCCGATCATAAGCGAATATGGTAGAAGAAAGTCTTTATTGTTTATGATGATAACGGTACTTTGCAATACTATTGGATTGAATTCTAATACAAAAATAATTGACGACTGGAACAGGTACAAACTTGTTTTTATACACAATGCATTGTGATTGAGTTTTAATTCATTTTGGATTAAGTTTCTAATACAATTGGATTGTGTTCTAATTCAACAAGAATTAACGACTATGGAACAAGCTCAAACTTGAGCCTGATGTAATGCATTTAGATTAGAGTCTATTGCAAAATGTATTACTTCAGTGAATGTAATTTTTTTTGGATTACATTATAATACAGTATTATTATAATATTAAAAAAAATGTGCAATCAATACATTATCATTACATATTAATACAGAATTGTATTAACTTTCATGTAATAAAAGCCATTTATTAAATGTTAGTAAAATTTGTATTAACATTTCGGCCTAATAATCAGTTTTTATTACAAGTTTATCCCAATTTTCTAACCGGGTATGGAGTTAAATACATTTATTTCACTCCGTCCCGAGTATAACATTTGCCTTTTATCCATTAGGATAAAACACTCAAAATAAAATTCATTTGGATAAATAATAACTTTCATTCGAAATTACATCAGTTTTTGTTTATATGGTGTTAAAATTTACTTAAAATGGAGTTAATTCCGCACGTAATATATGGTGCAAATTACGAACGTCATCCCGTATAGTCTGTGTGGTGTAGTAGGTAGGGCGTTAGTCTTCAAATCATAGGATCGCTGGATCGAATCCCACTGTAGGCAAGTAATTTATTATGCATTTTTAGAGCGTAAAGAGGTAAATGAAATGTCGCCAACACCTATAGAGAGGTAAATGCTAGTTATACAAAACTCATTTATGGGTTAAATGTTCTGTGAAGCTTGTGTTTTATTTTTATCCCAAAAATATCGAGTATTACTCCTTTTGGTGTAATTGGAAGTACACTTTTGTGTTCATCCATTTGGATAACAAAATATTTTATCCAAACGGAGGGACCCTATTCGACAATTTTCGGAGTTAAATTCACACCGGATTTTTTGCTGTGTACCCATCGGAAATTGTCATAATGCCAACACATACTTTTACCACTCTCCATATTCAAATATCGCTAGTACCCAGCTGTATGAAATAACGACTAATGAAAATCAGCTATACGGCGTCAATCAACCCCATAGTGACTTAATTAAAAAGATGTCAGCGCTTCAGGAAACGGCCAAAGTTCGGCTTAATTAGGAAATGTCAAACCAAACCAGGATTTTCATTTCTATTTCCGAACCGAACCATCGACCGTGGCGGATGGCACACTCTCTATACCTGTCCAGGACACCCTTCGCATTCGCAGAAATGTGTGTAGAATGTTTGCGTTCTCGTTATATTATACATTTGGGTAAGGGGAGAACATTTGTTTGCATAAATGATACGTATTACAATGTTTCAGATTTCTTCCGCTTTCCTTGACGAAATTGTTAGGGTTTCGACAATCTGCGCGGTGTTTACCTAGTTCAGGGTTAAATGAATCCGCAATCTGCACGAAAACATAACTTTTAACGAGAATTGCCGCATCAATGACAGTCGGATGCGAGAGCGTTATGGTATCACACACAACACGCGATATCCTAGGACATTTATTTATTTCATTAAACACTTTAAAGCAGGATCTATTTGCATATTCATATTTCATTCATTAGTTGGCATTTCATAAATATTTATGCCTGCCGAGTGGAGTCGTGTTTGCTTAAATTAAAACGATTCTCTTAACTTTCATATATTGATTCAGGCTTATTTCAGGGTAGGAACTTGTTTCGTACCGTGACATTATTATTTGTTTCCGATCCGGCTGAAGTTGAAAGGATATTCATGTAGTTGTTAAAGGACGAGTTCATATATTTGACAATCGCTAATGCAATTTGAGATAATATTATCTAGTTAGTCTCAAAAAGGATACAGGAAGTGCAAATACCGGGATTCGTGTGAGGGGATGAGGTCTAATTTATTTTGAGAGTAAAATTTCCAGTATGTGATTTTTGCAACGCTATCTATGAGAATTCATCTATATTGAATCCTGTTCGCGACTGGGAGTAAATAAGTCCAATGCCGCAGTGAAACGGAAAGTTTGCAAGAAGCACACATTTTTTTTCTCACGCCTCTTAAGAAGGATTTCATTTAAAATGCTCACATGAGACAAGTGTACGAGTAGTATAGTTCGTGTGTGTGGTTGAGTGTTCTTATAAGTACTTGACATTTCGTACGTTCACATCGTTCGCATTTATCCCAAAGAGAGTGTCGAAATACACGAAATTTCAATTTATTGGTATCACGCAAATCGATTAGGATACGCGATTCTGGATGAAAGTACTTATCCACACTTTTCAATATGAATCGCCCGAATCATTTAACTTGGAAGGTCTTAAAAGAATTTTAGGGGGATATGTGTGCTAAGACTTTGAAGTTGAGTTTTGTTTTTCGTGGTAGACATTTCAGGCCCAAAGCGTCCTTTGCTACCAACAGCATCGAATGTAGTATTTTGCAATTGTGGTATCAGGAATCAGCAGTCTTATTGGTCTAGGTTAATATTAGGTTAAAACTCTCAGAATAAAGGAAATCCTTCGACTAATGCACCCCTCGAAAGTTACCCCACTACCGCAATCGCCACTCCAACACCAAACCCTTTCACGAGTAGTTCAAAACTTCTATTCTCCTTTGCAACAATCCACGTCCATCTTATCAAAGGATGGTGTGGATGATGGGCGAACTTATCGTTGACCTAATGGACTTCATGCCCTATGCCAAAAAGCCAAAATTGAGTGCCTTGATATTGACGTAGCTATAACGAAGCAGAAAGTTTTCGGATCATTTTTGAAACGATTTGGTATCCAAACAACTACATCCAGGCGGTATAAGATCAATGAGAGATGGTTGAAATACATTTCCCGCGTCAGCATCGGCAGAGGCATTGGCATCAGCAGAAAAAATTTCAATTTAGAACACACGCATTTGCCTTTGATGACCCACATTGACAGCAGAAGCAGAAAAAATGCTTCTGCCGCTGTCAATGTGGGTCATCAAAGGCAAATGCGTGTGTTCTAAATTGAAATTTTTTCTGCTGATGCCGATGCCTCTGCCGATGCTTATGCTGACGCGGGAAATGTATTTCAACCAAGAGACGTATGACGCCATCCAAATTGCGCCCTTTGAGATATTTTTTATGCTTTATTGCCTGCCAATTTTCTGGCAATTTTATGAGCTGAGTGGGGGAGGCGCTGGAAACAAATAAGCGTCGACGAACATTTTTATACGCCTTTTATCGCCTCGACATTCGTCTTATGAACGCGAGTGGTAGCAATATCTTTAGAAAAGTGAATGCGGATCCATTATTAACCTCACATTCGTCAGCTGCTTTTTAACACCAGAACATATACTAAAATTAGAACAATACAGAGAAGATAAGCGTGGGTCTTGCGCAAGGATGACACGCAAAATTGTGAATCGTTCCAGTTTTTTGGTGAGATGGTAGGTGCGATCATCACGGGAAGTGCTCACAGTACCTCTCCGCGGTGGCCGCTAGTAACTTCACTTTTGTGAAGGCCAAACTGTGAGGGCTGGTGGTTGTAGGATCTCTTTTTGGACAAGAGTCAATATGCAACTAACTATGTGTTTAGGTGCACATTAAGCCGGCGAATACAGATCTCAAAATCACTGCATACACCAAATGTTCTCAGGTTCTGTAATCATACTGTTTCTGATGTTGTACATTGTGTTAGATAAGCCGAAATCCCGGGGGTGTCATCCGACCCGTGCCCATGGAAGAAGGTGATCAGGGTGCAAATTAGCATCACTACCGGAGCTCCTTGGATACCGGGTTATCTCTAAGGATAGCTATAACCTTACCAAAGTAAAGTAGGGCAAAGCTTCGGCGGACTTAATTTTCCCTAGCCACTCGTGGGATCAAAACATGAAGCCGATAAACAACAACAACCAAAACAAACAGCACTCTCGAAGTAAAGTTGGCATTGGCATCCCCTGAGAAACAGACTCAGCGGCGCGGGATCTAAGCACTATCTCAAGTTTCTGCCAACAAAAGGAAGACAGCTAGCGGCGAAACCCTCATCGAACTCCCAGCGTGCACCTCAAGTAAAGCGACAGCATCCCACGGACGAGGTCTTACCTGTCCTTACGCTAGATAGAAGGAGGCGACGGACGGGTGGGTCAATACTAAGGTAGCGCTACCCCGATTGTTGGCAACACCGGAAGAGGCGAGAGGAAAGACGCGAAACCATATATTTGCAGGCGACGTCAGGAACGGCCGAAAGAAGCCCACACTGGAGGAAAAGGAAAAGCAAAGGCTTCCTACGCCAAAGCGGCCACAAACACCACTGTGGCCATAATTTCCACCAAGCCAACTGAATTGCTCACCTCAGAGCAAAAGACGAAGATAAAGGACGTGCTGGTGGAGATTCTCTCTGAGAGCGCTAAGCAGGTGAAGCCAAAATTCGCCGCTATACGATTCGGGCGGGACACACCCCATTTGAGTGCGAGAATGGAGCTACAGTTGATTGGCTTATTAAGCTAGCGGGTGGTATAAAACCATGGCCGGGAGCATCGCTCAAGGCAGTATTGGGCAGCGAAATTCCACAAAACGAGATCGTGAACGTTTTCTTCCCGCGCGCCACGGAGTGCACTGCGGAGAAAGCGCTGAAATAGCTGGGCAACCAGAACGATGGGCTTTACATCCGTGACTGGAGGGTGCTCGCAAAACACGCAAGGGCGAAGGCATCTCAGCCAATCTCTCGATCGACCCGGTCTAATTCGGGGCAATTATCAAAGCTGTATTTAGCCTGAACTATAAAACTAGCAGGGTCACCCTCCACCCTAAGACCAGGAAGCGCGACACAGCTGAGAAACATCCAGCCGCTGCTGAGAGCTCAGCCGCATCGCAGAGACCGTGTATACTAATAAGAAACAGCATAAGCTTTATATATTTTACAAAGTTCAGCAACAGTGATTTGACTGTTGTCAAATGCCAATTTTAACGATGACACCAACACGAACCTCATTGTGGTGTCAGGATACTTCCCAGTTGACGTGGAGGTACCAGCAACACGGCTAAGCTAATACACAACACACTGTCTGGCGAAGCACAAATATTAACACAAGAGATGAGTACTTATTAGAGGTATTCTCCAGCTTAAACAGCATTTTCAATATAGGTAACAAACCTACCTTTGTAACTAGGTCGAGGCGGGAAGTACTCGACCTAACCTTTGGCAACCAACGGGCTGAGAACTGGATTAGAAACTGGCGTGTATCTGACGAAACATCAATGTCAGATCACATAGCTTACAGAGCCCACAGCTAGTATGCGAGAAAGGCCGCATAACACAAGCTAACTGAGTGGGACAACTACAAAATCTCTCTACGAGAGAGGTTATCCACCATCGACAGGACTGCCTCTAGCTGACTAAGTCTACACAGTTTGCATGGTCTCCAACGTCACCGGGGTCATAGTGACCCTAAGCACCATAAAGTACCCTGATGGGCGCCACACGACTGACGGCTCGCCCTTAACACCCATTTTCGGGGATGCCACATACTGAGGAATGAGGGGCCTTCGCAAATGAAGACAATATGTATAGAGCTAAATCTTCAGGCTGGAGAACAGGACGGCAACTCTTTACTCAAGATAAAATAAAATGGGATATATGCTCGTTTGAGCCAATTAAACCCGCCAGCACCGATGATATTTTTGCAGCTCTCCTTCACAAGGCTCTGGAGCTTCTAACTCCATACCTCCTGAGTATCTTCAGAAGCAGCTTTGCGCAGGGCTACATCCCGCGCTCAATGAGACTTGCGAGAGTAGTCTTCATTCCTAAAATGGGAAACCGGTGCAAAGAGGATCTTAAATCTAACAGACCAATCAGTCTTACTTCATTCATGCTGAAATGAACCGAAAAAATCATTGATCAAAAAACCCACGCTGATTAGTAACCCGCTACACAAAAGGCAGTTTGCTTATCAACCATAGGCAAATCCATAGAATTCGCGCGCCCCGGCCTTGTAGGAGAAATCGAAAAGACATTTGAGGCCCAAAATACCGCGCCTGCTGCTTTCTTCGACATTGTAGGGGCATTCGACAATACTGCCTTCGATGCAATTGAAAGAACACTGAGAAATAAGATGGTAGAAAATACGACTATAGGGTGGATAAGCAATATGCTTTCGTCGAGAAAAGTCGTCTGCCTGCGAAATCAACGAACCACCTCTTCCTGCTGAGGTTACTATGGGGTGTACTTTCGCTCCTTCTGTGGTGCTTGGTTGCTGACGACCTTGTGGTAAAGGGTTTGTTTGAGGAAACACTACCTGATTTACTCGAATCAGAATTAAAAATAGTTCAAGAATGGTGTGGTGGGAACGGACCAACCTATCCAAAGCGATTATTATGCCCTTCTCCAGGAATAGAAATCAGAATGAACTCAAACGTCCGATGTACAACACCCGTCTAACAATTGAGAATCAAGTCAAATACCCCGGGGTAATCCTCGAAAATAGTTTCATTCGATTTATCAGATCCGAAAACACAGAAAGAAGATACTTTCATATAAACAGAAAATATCGGCGGATATTAGGCCAGTAATTTCGGGTTGGGCCCCGCAGGCAGGGCTTGGGATTTTCCGTGGGTCCGCTTTTGTCGCGGCCTTATGGGTTCACCCCTTTCCCTCGCCTTTCCAATGGCGATCTTACGTCGTTGGGCTCCAGAGAGCGTCGGGTTTCTGTTTTTGAGGGTTAGTTGGCCCATCTTTGTGGTTGTGTTTGCCACGTCGCGTCGGACCTCTCTGGTCTTGTGCAGGATGCACTTCCCTGAGAGGGTGTATTCGAGGGTTGGGACATACCTTCCTTGCCTTCCGCTGCTTGGCTTATGGATGAACCATTTCCTTCAGCTTGGGCGGGTTGGTTTTTTTCTATCCTCTTTGTGTGTTCTGTTGTTTGTGTTTCTGTTTTTGTGTTTTCGGTATCCATTTTGGTCCCACGAGTATGGCGGTAAAAAGAGGTGAGCTCAGTGCGTAAGCACGCAAGGCTGGTTATTCTGAGGTTTCGCCCGGTTCCTCAGAAGCTCCGTTTGTGACACCATTTGTCTCTATTCCTGAGGGAAGATGGGAGTACAAATCGCACTGGTCTAGGACTTTCAGCAGCATTACAGAATTTAAGACATTTTTAACGCAATCCTAAGACAAGGGTTGATTCAAGTGCTTGCTCCTGTTCAATCGCTTCCCAATTTGAAGAAGCTCGATCAATAAACTGAGTAGAATAATAATAAAGTGAGCTTAAAACACTCAAGGGCCAACAAAAAAGAAATTCTGTTACACATTATTAAAATCCATAGAATAAAAGACCCTTATCCCTGCATGTGTGCAACTATGCAAAATTTCACTTTCATTCATGCCACCAGCCAGACTATGCTATGACTGGATAGAAAAAAACCAGTGTCAATATTTACGAAAGCTTGTACGTGTCTTTCTACGAGCACTACACATCCTGAAGTGCATACGACTCATAAAAGGAGTGGAAACTGGCATGCACCGTAACATTGCCGCATGTGTAGGTACTCGTATATACGTCTCTTTGGATAAGGATGAAAAAGATCCCAACGATACACACACTCATCCTCAACGTGGAACCTCCATGCAAAATCTGCAGAATGCATTTTTAGTTATTATGGACTTGGAGCGTCGACTACGACCTACGACGACGACTATGGGGGATGACGGCAGAGTCTATTGATTGCAATGCGGCGGATTTCTTCGTAAATTGGCTTAATGCCAGCCGTTCTCGACTGAAGACCACTATAACTAAAATGGAAATGGCTTCCCACGGGTGAGGGAACTTCTCACCGACAACGACACAAGCCTGGCATCTGGACTTTATGGGATACTTAGACTGCCAGCAATACCATCGTGCTCGTGCATGAGGCATAGCAGGGCGAAATTGTTATGGGAAATCTGCACCTACAATGCACATAGTACCTACTCGTCCAGTTTTTTCCCGCACTGTCTGGCCGGGAGAGGTCTGAAGAGATGCAATGCGAATTGGAACACAAAATGCAAAGCCTATTTCAGAATCCTATGCCGAGTGGTATGATACGGTGTAGGGAGCTCCTCCACTGCTTCACTTGCTATGGTACTTAAATACACTCCATCAACTGCTATGTACTTGTGCGGCACATGGGACTCAGTCTAGCCCGAAAGATGCAGTCATGAAGCTCGGAGACAGGAGTTAGGAGCGTAACTATTATGTTCCTATGGCAGAATATAGGGACGGTTATATAACCTAATGCTGGTATCCTATTTCCCTGTTCTTTGAAGCTATTCCATTCCAGAAATGTCTGCCGGGTATTTGTGTAGGTATACATGCGGATGGGAAAATGTATAGCCATGACCATGAAATGAAATTGAAAACTTGGATAGAGGGCACTATTGCACAATGCACATGAAAGGCCTTCAGTGTTTGTTCTTGTGGCGAACGTCTAAATTGTTTGTCTTTAATGGGAGCGAGACTGCTGCTGCTATTGCTGTCGACTATTATGTCGACGTCGACTATTTGCCATGAATAGAAATTGGAGGTTTTTGTACATGTCCAGGATTAGAGTTCGCAATGCTATTTTATCCAATAAAACAATCTTTGCATGAGGCATAAGCTCAGTGTGCAGTGATGAATGCAATTACTCGACCGAGAAAGAAGACAAATTTAACTCATTAATTTTCGATTTGATGGAAATATTTTAAGTTTTTCTGGGGACAGAAGTTATGAATTTATAAGCTTGTTCATTTTAGTGTATCCAAAGATAAGGTAGTTGAGGAAAAATTAGAAGCGCGTTCAAAGCAACTTCATTTGTGGCATGGCGCATAGAACCACCTCATTTCACAGCGTGTCGTAAAGGCCTCTTTAGTTGCCAAGCAGGGCTCTAACTGGGATACCCGTACGGTCCCAAACGATGGAGGATATTTGACTTGGCGAAAGTGACAAGCATAGACGAATTTGTCCACCTGATGTAGTTGATCAGGCATAAGAAAAGTGATGCCTTCGTTAGGCGCGCACCTATTTGTCACGTCCTAAAAATTATATAAAAAATATTGCTCAATTTTAAATTTTTTTCCTGCTCGGTCTGCGGTCTCTTGATTACTGTACATAATAAAAAATATAAAATCCTAAAAGAGGGCGAAATGCCGAGTAGTCCTATTTTCACTCTTTTTTCACATTAACTTACTTAGGTGGACAAAATAGTTACTTTTCAAAATGAAAACCACAAAAAAAGTCTATATTCTCCGAAATCAACACAAACTCTTCGAAATGGAACATTGAGCGAAAGAATACAGTTAAAACTGCCCAGTTTGTGGAGTTCCAAACTTAGCCCATTTTTGGGTACCCAATACATATTCACAATTTTTTACACTGGGAGTTTCAGTTTCTTGCTAGAAAGCTAAATATATGTATGGTGAGTCAAACTGATTGAATTTTTACTCACAATATTCAGATTAACTGTTCTCACAATATTTACGCTAGAATTGATAAACATTTCATCCAGAAACTAAGTTATTTTAGCAACAGGTAAAGGTTTGTGTTCGTAGAGACTACTCATGTGATGATCGGTCTGCGATTGCAGTTAAACCATCAGTTCTGAGCACGCATATATACGCATATTTTCTATACAGACATGTTCCTTTAGGTCAACGGTTCTTAACCGGTGGTCCGCGGACCACTGGTGGTCCCTGAGGCGACTCTAGGTGGTCCGCGAAGCCTTTGATGTGGTTCCCTCATAATCCGATACGACAATTCTCGAATTTCACGCAGCTCAATCTTAACTTTCTAATAGAAACTTGAAGGTTGAAAGCGGATGGGAGTCCGTTTTGACTGAGCAGGACAGACTGTTTTCATTGAGATTTTGACCGTTACGATGAAATGAAATATCGTCAAAATTTGTTTTAAATGCTTCTTTTTTAGGTGACGAACGCAAAATGGTTGCGATGTGCAATCATCGAGGACGGCCGAGAGCTTGATATGAATGTTCACTTTATGTGGAGTAGCTACGTGCCTTTCTAGACTTGAGGGTTGTCATAATTGTAGGGAAACAGTTCAGGTATTTAAGGTCATGAATATTATTTTCCGGCCAGACCATAATGGTTATTTACATTGCTGAATTAAGATAATTGAGCTATTATTGATCTTCGTCGGTGATACTTCTAAATAGGGTTCCGACAGGTTTCTGTTGGTACAACATGAACCAGCAATGCCTTATTTATAGGAGCTTATGTAAAAATTGTTGTTCTTCCAGTAAGAACTGTACGGAAGGGCTTTATAATCTGATAAACAAAAATGGATTTCAATATTATGAGCCATCTCTGGATGAAACAAACCGAAATATTGGCCAACACTCTTGACGCAAATTAATGAGGGTTTTGAAATTCGTTCAGACTTAGCCAAATCACACCCAGAGTCCTTTGCAAGACGATCTCTGTAAGTAAACTTTTTCTGGATGATGGTCTTAAAAGCAGCAATATCCGTTTGGCGTTATTTCCACATTTTGCTAATCGAAAACCTCTACTGACAAGACAGCAATAAGTTGTGTTCCAAAGGTAGTTCGGTACAAGATTTCATGATTTGAATAGTTCTTATCACAATTGCAATTTGGTGGTCCGCAACAACTAACGAGTTTGATCAAGTGGTCCCTCATTTGCAAAAGGTTAAGAACCACTGCTTTAGGTAAAAGTCGATGCAAGGAAAGTACCGCCAATCAAAAATATGCAAATATGGCTCGGAGTTGGATGCAGAACTACGATCGCTAAGGGATCATCACATGTGTTGCCTCTACGAACACGTACCTTTACATATGCCCGCTGTAAGAAATGTTGAATCGCCGGACTGCTTGGACTTTTGGTGCTTTTATCCGCACGATGTTACGAAGCTCTGTAAAGATTTCTTCATTCTGAGCATTTTATTTCTAAACCTCACCCCTGCGCTTGCAACTTAGTATAGATATAGATACCTACCACAGGTGAATTTTGTTTTATAAAATATGGATCCCGCCGCTGAACGCGGCCTCCCGCCTCCTTCCGTCAAGGGAGCTTAAACAACATTTTTCTCTGATGGAGTTTAAAAGCTTTGGCCATGCGCATTGAAACGCAGTTCCTTCCATATACAGAAACGACTGCCACAGATTGTTATCTCTTGTTGGCGGGACAAGGGTAACTTTTATCGAAACACTCTGGATCCCATGCATTTAGTGTGAGATGGTCGTTGAATATTCAAAAGTATTATTCATCCAGTGGCGTGGCGTGAGTTTGGAGTGGAGGGGAGCATTTCCAAGCAAATTATTCTGGAACTTAATTTCAAAATATAGACAACTCAGTAAATACAGTAGAGGTAAAGCGTCGATTATCTGAACTAATGTTGGCTAGGAGGTGGCACGAATAATCGAAAAGTCGGTTAATTGAATTTTCATAGAAAAATTGGAAGATTGCCTAAAAGTTAATATAAGTTATAGCCTGGAAATGTGCCAGGCGACTAGCAGTGAACAAAAATAAGAAATTTGAAGGAATTGAGTGCTGCTGATGAGAGCAACCTCACTTTCTGCAGAAATTTGAATTTTTCATTTAATTGTGTATATATGAAAAAACCTAAGTCCTAACTCAACTGAGTTTCGTCGACACTATTCGGATTTTAAATTAGCGCATACCTTTCTTTATTAATTAGATAATTAAATTACTCCTTGATTTGTTAAAATTCTTAATCCGAAATACATATGAATATTTTGTTTTGCGGGCACGTAGGTCACACTAATTTCTTCAAAAAACATTCTCGCGAAATTATTTTAATGAGAAACTATATTACACCTCATCAGTTAAACAATAGTTTTCAGTAAATACCGTTTACATAACTGTATAAAAAAAATAAAACCGTAATCATAAATCACCACAAATTTTACTCTACCGGAACATAAAAAAAATTTCATCATTCAGTAGGTACTTGGTTTTGGTCCGAACTATACACACAATTCGATAATTGCAACGAAAGGTGGAAATAAATCCACCTCCAATGGGAGAATTCACATTGTAAGACAAAACCGGACGGGTAAACTTGCAAGACAAGAACCATCGTTCTTACAATCTGAATTGCACAATGCTTGTCTGCTGGCCACTACAAAAGCTCTCGCCGTCCGTTTATTAGCACAAACAAACACCCGGCGAGAGCTTTTGTAGTGGCCAGCAGACAAGCATTGTGCAATTCAGATTGTAAGAACGATGATTCTTGTCTTGCAAGTTTACCCGTCCGGTTTTGTCTTACAATTTGAATTCAGCCAATAGAGAATGAATTCTAGCACCCCGCATCTCCCCGTAGCTCATTTTCCCGACGAATCGTCCATAAAAACTGTGGGCGTCATTCTTCGTCCATATAAGCAGTACCTAATTCCAGTTGCTTCCGCGGTATAATAGCGTCGCGTCGATCGTTAGTCATTCTGTTGCGTGTTTTGAATAGGAGGGTTGGTTCATGGGCTGGGTGTGTGGTTTATGCGCATGCTAATAGAGCTTTTCTGTGCACATTGTGATGGAAAAGTAAACGAAACTGAATTTTGATTATTTGATAATTCATGTGAAGTTAGCCGCATAATTCTTCGAATCGCTTCGAAAACCGTTTGTGCGGGGGCGGCTACGTTTGTGCATGATTGTGCGACAATAATTTTTGTTTGTGCATCGCTCATTATTTAAATTTAGCACTTCGGAAAACTTGGAATGTGAAGTTGGCCGCCATTTTTTAAATATGGTCGGTTAAGTATGAATATGGCATCAATCGATCGGAAATCGTTTGTGCATTGACTTTTGCGTTTGTGCTTCCCGAAAACGCAAGGACGCAGGAGTAATTGAATAAAAACCTGCCTGGTTTGAATCTTAACTAAGAGTGATATACAGGGTGTCCCACGACTCTTGGTACATACGATAATCGGTGATAGTACAGCTCATTTGGGTACAATTAATGTTCTACATGACCCCTCTATCTTTAACCGTTATAAAGTTATAGCAATTTTTGTTAATAGTGTCAGAAACCTTGACTTGCCGAGCAAAATCACTATTTGCCACACTCCCGAATATTTGATACGAGGTTTGACTTTACTTTCTGAAACTCCACAAAATTCTACATAAAATAACTGTTTTGCCAATTAAATAATTTAAACCCTTACCCAGATACAACCATTCAAACTTTTAAGAAATTCGAAAATTGATTTTACATTGAAAATTTAAATTGTAAAATCGTAACGGTACTTTGAACTGACAAATGTGCAAAGTTGACAAAAGTTGCCTCATAATGTTAGCTTTCGAACGACATATAAAAATTAGTGTCTTAGGATTTGAAAAATTGCATGTCTTACGTGTTAAAGAGAAAAAAACGTGGTTCCAAGAGAAAACCAAAGTAAACATTTCAACAATTTTTATACGAGTTTTATTTGGTAAAGAAGATTTTTTTTAGTAAAAAACGAAAAAAAAAACACGTAACCGAGATTAATTTCGGGCGCGGCTGAAATTTTGATACCTTTCACTCTTCTCGAGTAAATATTTTTTTTCCGGTGTACTTATGACTTATGTTTAATCCCCCCATTCTTTCACTTCCGTTTTCACATAGTTTCGTTACCTCGATAAAACATATTTGCGTGATGTTTGGTTAGAATAACTGCACAAACGGAAAAACAACTTTTTTTTGTTGGACGGGGGATGCCCCCATAGTACGAATATATTTGTTTTTACATATTTTTGTACTTTCTATAAAGACACATTGCAAAAACAAATACAGATATTCGTATTATGGGGCCATCCCCCTTCCACAAAAAAAAAGTTTTTTTTTCCGTTTGTGCAGTTATTCTAACCCAAACATCACGCAAATATGTTTTATCGAGGTAACGACACTATGTGAAAACGGAAGTGAAAGAATGGGGGATTAAACATAAGTCATAAGTACACCAGAAAAAAAATATTAGCCCGAGAAGAGTGAAGGGTATCAAAATTTCGGCCGCGCCCAAAATTAACCTCGGTTACGTGTTTTTTTTTTCGTTTTTTTTTCTAAAAAAAATATTGTTGACCAAATAAAACTCGTATAAAAATTGTGGAAATGTTTACTTTGGTTTTCTCTTGAAACCACGCTTTTTTCTCTTTAACACGTAAGATATGCACTTTTTCAAATCCTAAGACCCTAATTTTTATATGTCGTTCGAAAGCTAACATTATGAGGCAAATTTTATCAACTTTGCACATTTGTCAGTTCAAAGTACCGTTACGATTTTACAATTTAAATTTTCAATGAAAAATCAATTTTCGAATTTCTTAAAAGTTTGAATGGTTGTATCTGGGTAGGGTTTTAAATTATTTAATTGGCAAAACAGTTATTTTATGTAGAATTTTGTAGAGTTTCAGAAAGTAAATTCAAATCTCGGATCAAATATTTGGGAGTGTGGCAAATAGTTATTTTGCTCTGCAGGTCGAGGTTGCTGACACTATTAACAAAAAATGCTATAACTTTATAACGGTTAAAGATAGAGGGGTCATGTAGAACATTAATTGTACCCAAATGAGCTGTACTATCACCCATTATCGTATGTACCACCTTGTATTGTGAGCAGCGGATGTGAACTTTTGAACATTTTGTAAATATGGTCCGTTGTGTATAAATTTGGTATCAATCGATAGGAAATCTCGTGTGCATTGATTTTTGCGTTTATGCGTCCAGAAAACGCACGGACCCAGAAGTTTTTAAGGTCTGCCCTGCCTAACTCCGCGGCGAACTTTCATACATTTGACTATTTCGGCGAAATTGTCAACGTCGCCTTGGAACAAGTAGAATATGGAACGTACACAGCTGTTAAATTATAATAAAGCTGTCATCCCATATAAGCGTGGTCCGCGAATTTATTTATAAACTCCTCTGTCGCCGCCTACGACCTATTATCCTGAGGTGTGAATAAATCTTCCGTGAAATTTTATTCTTTTAAAGGTCAATCCAGACTGATCGCCAAATGGTTGCGCGTTCAAAACTGGCATCACGAACAGCCATTTGGTTGCTACCTAGCATCTACACTAAATGGTGACAGAACATGACACAACCAATATTTCATTTTGGAGATTTTAAAATTTAATTATCAAAATGGGACTACCCGCATAATTATGATTGCTGCCATCCAGCAGATGAAGCTCGCAGTACGGATAATTCTCATCCTGGACTGGAGGTGGATCTTGGTCATAATAAACATCATAATGTTCGTTACCGTGTATTAAATATACATTGACCGTGATTTTTAGACAGAAAACCTATACTATACGCGGTATTTTAACCCGTAACCTTACTCAGGTTATTGATTGATACCAAATTTATACACATCCTACCATATTTACAAAATGGCGCGCTAAGTTCACATCCACTGCTCACAATATATCACTCTTAGTTAAGATTCAAACCAGGCAGGTTTTTATTTAATTACTCCTGTGTCCTTGCGTTTTCAGGATGCACAAAACGCAAAAATCAATGCACAAACGATTTCCGATCGATTGATGGCAAATTTATACTTACCCAACCTTAAAAAATGGCGGCCAACTTCAAATTTCAAGCTTTTCGAGGTGCTATAATTAAATAATTAGCGATGCGAAAACGAAATTTTTCATCGCACAACCATGCGCAAACGCAGCCGCCTCCGCACGAACGGTTCTGGATGTCATTTGAAGTAATACACTGAACCAAAAAATTCGTAAATTCGACGAAATTACATTTAATATGAAGAAAATTTCATCAAAATACGGTCAATGAAGCTGTTATTTGGATTGAAGAATACCACAGTTATATTGAATAATTACGAAATTATTGTAAATTGATGAATAAATTTGTCAATATGAAGAAATTTTCTATTATTTTTTTTTAAATATTAAAAATTAACATTGCGTGTTGTCTTATTCGTATTGAAACTCATTTAATTTATTATTATATTTATTTAAGACTTTCAAATATTTATTAAACACTTTTTTTTTACATACAATTAACCATATTACCATTGTGTCTAACACAGGATTCGAACTCGGTCCGCTTGCGTGCCAGTCCACTCACGTTGCCACTGCGCCAGAGAGGAAATATACTTCCAATGTTCTCAAGACCTGCAGTACCTACTTGATACACACTGCATGGCGGACACCTTATTGAGACTCGGCCACGACATTCTTTTTTTTCTTTCTCACAAATTGTATTAAAAAATTTCTTTTTGGAATTGAGATTTCCATTAAAATTTAAAGGCAAAGATTACTCAAAAAATCGAAAAATTACAGAAAATGCGTTACTATTTATTCATCTGTGTGAATAATTTTCGTAAAAGAGAAGAATTGAAGAATTGATTTTGTCAATATGACTAAATTATTCACTGTGATAAAATATAATATATATAAAATATAAGAATGATGCTATTCTTCCATTTGATTAAGTTTTATCCTTTTGACGAATCTGACAAATTGTGAATTTGTTATTTTGACTAACTTTTGTCAATCTGACAATTGGTTCGAATAATTTAGCGCAAACAAATCGTCAGTTTGAATAATTTTTTCTATACGAAGAAAAACTTTTACAAAGTGCGATTTCTTCAAATTGATAAAAAATTGTAAGCGAATAGTAATAAAACTGATGAAAATTTAGTTAAATTGATAAAACAAAAAACAAAATTTTCATATTGAATAATATGTAACTTTTTTTCTAAAAATCTACCCGTATTTATTCAATGTAACAAATTATTATTCAAATCAAATAAAAATTTTATTCAACATTTTAGGAAAAAAAATTCGTTCATATGAAGAAATATTTGGTTCAGTGTATTTACAGGAAGTGTTTGTGTACACAATATAACTCTTAGCTAAGATTCAAACCAGGCGGGCTTTTATTAAATTATTACTCCCGCGTCCTTGCGTTTTCAGGATGCGCAAACGCCAAAATCAATGCACAAACGAGTTCCGATCGATTGATGCCAAATTCATACTTATCCCACCATATTTAAAAAATGGCGGCCAACTTCACATTTCAAGTTTTCCGAAGTGCTATAATTAAATAATTAGCGATGCACAAACGTAAATTACTGTCGCACAATCATGCACAAACGTAGCCGCCCCTGCACAAACGGTTTCCGAAGCGATTCGAAGAATTAGGCGGCTAACTTCACATGAGTGATTTGATAATAGATTCGGCACGTGCGAAAAAAAGTTTCAGAAAATTTTATAACGAGCTTTATTATTCTTAGAATTTATTCATCCCAGAAGAAGAGAAGCATTGCTTCCCTTTCTTCCAAAGACGTCACGCCACTGTCTTCATCCTTTCTTAAATAATGATCTCGAGAAAAGTGGCGGAATGCGTTGGTATTCCGTTGGTAGGAAGAATCAATACAAACAGAAACCTGAAAATTTCAGATAAATAAAAACCAAGAGCCAGCTTTAGTATGTAGTTCACGAAATATATCCTGAAAATGTACCATTTATTGCATAAGATTAAGGTTTTCGATATCCCACCTCTTGCGCATTCCTGCCAAAAGGAGTCAACGAGGAATGGGAAGTCAAAAGCTTGGAATTTAATCAACCTAAACAACATAAATTATCAATTTCTTACAACTTGATTATTCGCAAGATAATTATGCTCTATTTCTTAGATTATGGCGCGGAAATCTAGAAAATTTGGTAAGTTTTGTGTGTTATGTTGCAATTAAAAATACTGGATTTTCTCTCTTTATAAACTTATCAAAATATGACGTAATCACTCAAGTGTACACGCGCCACTTTAGTCTTCATTTGCATGTGCAAGTAGCCTTCATAATACGCTGTACTCCCAACTGAACAGTTGTCCTTTCCACTTATAAGTGAACATTTAGGTTTTCGCATTATATTCATCGATTGCTTATGGCTCAAGGTGTATAATGCGAAGCCAAAGTATCGACGCGACTGAAATGAGGTCCTTCAAATCATCTCATTGAATTGTTAGTCAACAACACCCCAGGAGGTTAAATTTTGCGTTTGACATCCTTCACGAAAGCGAACGGTGCTACGAGTACATAACTTTCTTTTTCGCTATCAGTCACTTCAACTCACCCCCTCGATATGAAATTATTCCATTACGAGAATTGTTAATGGTGCGAATCGATTGTATCCTGAAGCAATATCCACGACGTGCTACAATATTGAGAACAATGCTCTGAAGATGAATCCTTGGTGACTCTACTATTCTCTACTCTACACTATACACTTGAGTGGAAATGTGAAAATTCATTGTTATCGTCGTATTGTTCAGGAGTGGCTCTACTCCTGCGACTACAAGAAATTGAACTGTGCTTTTGAATTTATTAAGTTGGTGGAAAAGATTGAATTTTGCTGTTTTTGCTATGTGGATTCGAATATAAATATGCAGAGAATTATTTTGAGTATTGTATGGCGAGAATAGATGATGCAAACTTCATTTTCAGACTGCGAGTGTTGAAAAGAAAAAGAATATTTATCATTTTTAAAGGAGCTCATTCGACATGACAAATGAATGCGGTGAATAGCTCATGAGGCCATTAAACTGGCATTGTGATATTTCTATCACTGTTCGGTATTCTTATTTGCCATCCTTAATTATTTTTTTAAATAATTATCCTATTAATTTCGTTGCAACAAAATATCAAAAACAATATTTTCACCCTTTTCCTTGTAACAGCTTTCGTTGACACGCCTTTTTCTATTGGTCTTCTAAATTTAAATTTTTTGTTTATCTCCATAAACATTATCGTGTTAATTATCGGCGAAAAAAAGTCATTAACAAATCGGAACACACAGAAGGAAAAAAGGCTAACGAGAGTTCTTCTCCCAGCCTATGCCAAGGGAGCTATTGGATAATAGATTCAAAAAAGGGTTAAGATGAAACCATTAGGGGCAATTTGTGATTTCTTTCGCTAAACATTGAACCTGAATACAAATTATGCAAATTAATCAAAAAATATTAAATAGAAAGAAAATTTTAATAAGTACCATGGCAAACGTGCAACGATAGGGATAGGGATAATATTGAGAAATTAATTTTCGACAGAGTGGATGACGTTTAATTAGCCGTTTTACGATGGAAGGGCTTAATGTGATTTTAAACTAGATGGATAGGTTTCAGCCGGTGAGAAGCTGAGAAAAAAGTTAATGAACGGTGAAACGAACAATAAAGATAGAAGAAAAGGTCCTTTCCAGGAGTATTGACAACACTTCAATTCTATTCTCTGTAGCAAAAGCATAATATGCCAAATTAGGTTATTACATCCACGGGCAGAAAATGTGTACACACTGTCAATATTAGTCGTAAAAATCAGTTAGTGCCAAATCAGCACAACAATAATTTGCATACGATGTAATTTTCCCATGTCGTTTGCTCCCTGCCGTTCACTCTGGCGAAATTCTTGTACCGTTTTCCTTTAACAAGACACATCTTAACAAAAATGAGTTGCGAAATGTGTCAGAAGTGTGTGCGAAATTTCTCTAAGCCGCCCATCACACGACTCTCGCTCGTTTTCATATTCATGTTTGACAAGAGTCAGAAGGCTGGCAAGTCCTGGGGGAGAGATATGTTATCCTCTGGTTCGGATGCATGTGTAATCTAATACTCGAAAATGTGGCAATTTAACACAATGAAGCTATCGTCATCATATTTTTCGATATTGACGACTCAATTTCAGAAATGTTTACGAATCACTTCAATCTATAAGCACACATGTGTTGCACGGTATGAAATGATATTAAGGATAATTTGACGGAAGAAAGTTTCACATTCGTGTAAGGGTGAGCGGTGATCGGTGAGTAGTTCTAGATGAAGAATGTTTATGAAAATTGTAGTGACTGATGAAATTAATAAGCATGTTGCTTAGCAAGCACACCAAACTCAATTAGATACGAGATGGCGGCGTGCTAATCGTGTGAATGTAGCTAAAGTTCTTTTCTATCACTACTACTGTTGCGGTGGCGAGAATGTGCTTTCCTCTTCGATGTCCGTTTTACTTATGTAGCATGGCTTCAATCGGTCGACAGATACGTTTTTATCGTCTCCGTTTATGTTGATCTTGAATATTCGGTTACTAAGACGATCTAAGACACGAAAAGGACCCTGGTTCCAAAGGTGCCTTTACGTGGTCGCTGCGTAGCCAAACGTGTGAGCAGGTGTTGATATCCTTCAGAATGAATGCTTTTGCTTTGGAGTGATGAGTCGTCGGAGTTGGACGTAAACCACGCATGTATTCTCGGTGTTTCTGAATAAACATTTTGGGATCGGGCGAAAAGTCTGATGAGGCGAGGAATTCACCGGGGATACGTAAGCATGTACCGTATAACATTTTCGCTGGGCTGGCCTGGAGATCTTCTTTGAACGATGTTCTCAGACCAACTAAGACGGTCGAAAGAATGTTGATCCATGGTTTGGGTGAGCACATGAGAGCTGATTTTAGTGTTCTGTGCATGCGTTCGACGATGCCGTTCGATTGGGGATGGTATGATGTGGTGCGAACTTTCTTTGCCCCAACAAGTTCTGCTAAGGACTTGAAAAGGGCGGACTCAAATTGTGCGCCCTGATCTGAGGTGATTGTGATGGGTGAACCGAAACGTGATATCCAATGGTCGTATAACATATTTGCTACTGTGTCTGCTGACATGTCCTTGATCGGTATCGCCTCCGGCCATCTGGTAAAACGATCTACCCTTGTGAGACAATATTGGAAATCGTGGATCTTAGGTAGAACGATGATGTCAATATGCACGTGGCTGAATCTTGAGTCCAATACCGCAATATGTTGAGATTGAAGTTTCATGTGGCGGTGTACTTTTGAGCGTTGGCATGCGATGCATTCTCGAGACCATTGTGTTGCGTCTTTTCGGATCCCTGGCCAGATGAACTTTTGTCGAAGAAGCCTAGAAGTTGTTCTGCCACTCAGATGTGCTGGACTATGTACGATGTTGAATGCCGTTCGTCTCAAGGATGATGGTATGAATGGTTTGATGGTACCGCTGCTGACGTCACAGAAAATGTTGATTCCTGGCTTTACTTCCAACTTTTGAAATTTTAGAGATGTTGAACCCTGAAGAATTTTCTGCAGCTCAGCATCTTGTGTTTGCTCGGAGGAGATGTTTTCAGCTTCGAGTTCGGTGGGCATATTTTTGTCGTATATGCGCGATAGTGCATCTGCCACTACGTTATCCTGACCTTTCACATAGACTATGTCTGTTGAAAACTGAGATATGTAGTCAAGTTGCCTGAGTTGTCGTTCGGAGGCTTTGTCCAGTTTTTGTTTAAACGCATACGTAAGTGGTTTATGATCTGTCTTGATGACAAAATTTCGACAATCCAAAAGGTGGTGAAAAAATTTGATTGAAGCAAAAATCACAAGCAACTCATAGGTGCTGTAACTGTAACGTTGTTCTGTAGAGCTGAGTTTTCGTAAAAAGGATCCCAACGGTTGCCATTTGTTGCCGACTAATTGCTGCAGTTGTGCCCCAATCGCAGGTGATGATGCGTCAGTGATTAGAGCCATGGGTGCATCGGTGACTGGATACGTCATGAGAGTTACTTTAGCTAATTTTTGTTTGCACTCCTCGAAAGCCATGTCAGCCTCGGTTGTCCAACAGATTTTGGTTTTATCCTTTTTCACAGACTGCTTCAGATAGTTGTTGAGCGGCAGTTGTGTATGTGCTGCTTGAGGTACACATGGTCGGTAATAATTTGTTACACCCAGGAAGCGTCTGAGTTCTTCGACGGTTTCAGGTTTCTTGAAATTGAGGATTGCTTCAACTCGTTCGACCACTGGATAATATCCATGAGGTGTTATGTGGTAGCCAAGAAAATCGATTTCGGAACGACCGAATACACACTTACTCGTGTTGATGCTGAGGGAATATTTTCGCAGGCACTCGAATACTATTTTCAAGTGATTTTTATGCTCTTCCTCGTTTTCCGACATGACGAGGATGTCGTCTATGTACACAAACACAAAAGAGAGGTTTCGAAAGATGATGTCCATTAATCTTTGAAACGTTTGTGTCGCATTTTTCAAACCGAATGGCATAACCAGGTATTCGTAAAGACCCCAAGGTGTAACTATCGCTGTTTTATTCACATCGTCCGGATGCATCGGTACCTGATGATAAGCTTTCTCCAAATCTAATTTGGAGTAGACACTGGTCCCCGATAAATTCAAGGAAAGGTCTTGGATGAGTGGTGAAGCATACTTATTTGGTTCAGTATTGGAATTTAGATGCCAGTAATCACCGCAGAGTCTCCAATCGTTGTTTTTTTTCTTGGTCATGTGAATAGGACTGGCGTAAGGACTGCTTAAAGGTCTGATGATGCCTTTATTGAGCATGTCCGAGATTTGTGCCTTGGCTGCCGATGCTTCCTCCCCCGCAAGCTTTCCAGCACGAGCTGAAACGGGAGGACTCTTTGTTACGATTCGGTGACTGTACTCCAGGTTGGCCACGGTAAAAATTACTGGTCGTTTTTTCAAACCGAGAGGGTTTCTATATTTATCCAAACGGATATTGGACTATAATTAAGTCCTAGAAGAACTACATGGTAAAAGGTTAAACAAATTACGTTTAAAATTTAGAAACACGGTTTATTTATGAGTATTTAAAACAAACCTTCGAGTTTAGTATTCAGTTCAAAGCCTTTGAACATTAGTCTGCCCTGTTTACATTTTGTACCATTAAGTTTAAATACCAAATAGTTTAAACTTGGATAGTTTAAGTATAAATTTCTTGAGTTTCAAATTTTAGTACAGGGAGTTTCAAGTTTAGTTCCTAGTGCGATACATAAATAAGAACACAGCATTGTTTTTCAAATATTTGCTTTAATTTACAGTTTCCCAAAAATGGTAAAGGATTGTGTTCGTAGACACGACTTATACGACGATCACTGAGTGATTGTCGCCTGACGACTGGAATTGAGTACTGCTTGCATATATTTTATATGGAGCTGTGTTCCTCCAAACGATAGTCGTTGAGCTTGTCAGGCGACGGTCGTGTGGCATGTGTAGAATGAAATTATCGTCGCGACGATCGCGCTCATTGTTGTACATGCTGCCTCGATGAGTGGTGACCGTGGTGCAAGCCACTTGTTTGTTGGCTTTCGGGGAGCGGCTGCTTGGGGTGCTACGCGCGTTGCACATAAAATTTCTTGCAATGCTCGTACATATCCGGATGAGTGACGACTGTGGCTCTTGTGGATGTATATAGAAAAGAGTCGCGCGATTATTGTCGTGCATGCAGCTTCTCTGTGTGGTGACCGTGGTGCAAGCCACTTGTTTGTGGGCTTCGGGGAGCGGCTGCTTGGGGTGCTACACACGGTGTATATAAAAATCGTGCAATGGTCGTATTCGTTTCGTAGACATTCGGTTGAGTGGCGAGCGTATCTGTATATAGAAATCATCCGTGCACATGCTGATTGGCTGAGTGATGGCCGGCCGATGCGTCGTTTGGAATGGTTTTCAGGGAGCGGGAGTAAGATAACGATGGAATACATAAGTCATGGTCGTGGTCGCTGTAGTCGCTTGTAGGAAAACACCCGTTGTCGATAGTCACATAGCAAGCATCGCCTAGCTACGACAGCTCAGTGATCATCTTGTGAGTCGTCTCTACGAACACAAACCTTAAGATATTTATTTTGCAAGTTGAGTTTTGAAAAATATCCCTGGATACGTTGGGCGGGTGATGGATTAGTATTTTGAGTCAAACAGAATGGTAATAATGTCTTCCCAATCTGCAATGAAATTATTGTTGTAAAATTTATTTAATTAAAATACATGTGTATAACCGTACCGTTCAGTTGTATTTCAGTTAGTACTCTTTCGTTGTTATTTGTCCGCCACTAAGTCCTTTTGCATGCCGAATTTTATAAGCTGAAATTTACAAAGAAATTAAATGTTTGTTTAATAAATAATTTTAAAAATACCCACCATTTAAAAAAACAAGCCAGGAAGAATTACCTCCTTGCTTTTTACAACACGAATTTGTTAAAAGTTGCGGCACGTTCAAAACTCGACTAACAAAGTTATGTATAATGCACACTTTAAAAGGTTTTCTGTCTGGCATTCAGTCGCATTGGTTTTTATTTACGCCAAAACGGTTTAGAAACTTTTCGGATATGAAATTAAACTGATTTGCTTATCTCTTAATCCAGTAACAGTTTACATTTTAATATTGAAGATCTTTTTTCTATACCCTGCTGTTTATATGCTCTTTTAAATCCAATTGCCAGAAATTTTTGAAACTAAATAGTTTAAGTGTTTAGTTGTATATAAAGGAAAACCAAACTAAAAGCCGGAAAGGTTTAAAATTAAAAACATTTTGTATTAGGCTTATTTTTCAAACTGCCTATCATTTAAAACTCTGCCGAAAAAGTTTAAAGAAATGTATTTAAACTCAGAAATATGGTCTCCAGTTTAAAAAATAGACTTGAATTTTGAACAGTGTGAGATACGGTTTAAATGTCGGTTTTGTTATCTCGATGAATTCATTAAGCAACTCAGCATACGATCGTGGTAGAGTTGAATCGATGGTCGAGATGCTGTATACGCGAGTTTGCCGCGTTTCACCTTTTGATGAGAGTGATATGAGAGGATCAATGAGACGTTCATTCTTGGATCAATCAGTAAATTGTGTTGCGACAAAAAGTCTGCTCCAATTATTGCAGTTTGCACGTCCGCTATTATGAACGTCCACGAGAAGATTCTACGAAGATTGAAGTCTATAGCTGGATTGTTTTAAACCCGTATGTGTTAATGACCGATGCATTGGCAGCGTATAGTTTGAGTGAGTCTTTTCCGGTTTGTTGTTGTTGAAAATGCTTACAGGGATAATGGACACCACAGATCCAGAATCAATTAGAAATTTTTGGTTTGGTGTATGGTCATACACGTGCAATCGGAGTTCATGAGATGGAAGTTGTTTGCAGCTGTCAACGACCTCTCCTATCAGCGACAGCGACTTTAGTTTCCCACTGAGCTTTGAGAAATGGGAGAGAATTTGCACGGTTTTGTGCACTGTCGAGTGTCGTTACGTTACCCCACTTATTGTGGTAATAACAGTAACCGTTTCGGTTCGGAGTCTGCGATCTATATCTGGGACGATGACCTTGTGAATTTCGTTCACGACTTTGACGTTCGGAATTTGTGTATGAAAGCTGCTGCTTTATTTCAATGTCGTCGATTTGTTTTTGCAAGCGCAGTTGTTGCAACTGAAGACCGTTCATCTCCTGTTGTAGAGATTTGATTGTACCCTGAATGTTGAGTAAAGTACGTTCCAAATTGGGGTTTGTTTGAAAATTTTCACGGTTGTGAACCGCAAATATGGCATTATTTGGCAAATTGAGAAAAAGCCGATCAGCCAACTCTGCTAGACTATTTAAATCGTTAAGATTTGGTGACATTAACAAAAGAGGCTGTATGTTTTGTGGGAGTTGCTCTTTCCATAGTTCGTGTAGCACCTCGTCGGTAATGGCATCTCGGGCCAGCTCGCGTATTTCTCTTAAAAGCTGCGATGGTCGCTTCCCATCGAGTCTCATCTCCTTAAGAAGGCGTCGCAACTGCACCTGCCGCGTGCCCGCGAAACGGGTTAATATCGCCTTTTTCAGAAGTGAATACTTGTCCTGAGTGGGTGGCTTGCTAATGACATCCCACAGCTGTTTTGATATTCCAATTGGGAGAGATTTTAGAAGATGACTATATTTTTGGTTGTCGCTGGTTATGCGATTCGCCGTGAAATCGGCATCCGCAATAGCAAACCACATCTCCGGAGCATCCGTTGCAAATTGCGGAAGATTGAGGTTAACTGCGTACAGGTATTCTGAGGCTGCTAAATTCTCATATTTTGTACTCACTGTTCCGCCTTGTTGTGCACCGGAGTCCCTGGCGGCGCCGCCCTGTTAAGTGGGCTGGCTGATGTCAATGAAAGATGCCGTTGCACCGTCATTAAGTTGATCGTCCATCCCGACATTGTTCTTGAGTGAATTATCCTGCGGCACCAACGAAAGCAAAATGTTCGCTGTATCTCAAAATGGCCGCCGAAATGTATTTTACGAGCGAGTATTTATCACTTTGTTTTACAATGTTTCAACCGCACTCGGAGTCACCAATGTAGCTAAAGTTTTTTTCTATCACTACTGAATATACACTCGATTGATTCAAAGTTAACAAAGCTATTTATTCAAATCTTTATAAGTGGTACAAAAATACGCGTGTACAAACATGAACAACGATTCGAGCGAGAGGGAGATATATATCTATTGTCGTCGTCTTGGCCCAGTCCCACGGGCCATGGAACAGCTGATCTTGGTAACGTAAGCCGGTAATCAGCTGATCGGGTAGTTTTCGCTGTTGTGTACCGTGTTGCCACATGAATAGCTTGGCACACTCCATGTCGGCATTGATCTTCTGACTGGGGGATGATCATCTCTTCTGACAGGGAGATGACCATTGAGTCGGGTATAGCTCGGGTTTTCTTCCAGTATGGGGGTTTCCCGATTTGAACTACCACCTACTATGATGGGCAGCCTCCCGAAATATATTGGCCACTTTATGTAAAACATTGACTTTAGTTATTTTTTCGTGGATCCAAAAAAGGAGGCAACACAACACATCAAGTTTAATTCAATTCCGATCCCGGCAATACAAAAAACGTTTGGATAATTGATTGATTCACTTCAATTATTCAACATCAATACCACCTACTATTGATGCACTGCCTTATTTTTTAGTTGGAGACTTCACTTCGTTCCTTTTTGATGTTGGACCCTGTGAAATCGAGGCTGAATTCGCATATCTAGAGGATCGGCAAATGTAACACGCTGAAACTTTACTTTACTTTATTCCCCGGAGGGCGGTCTGGGTCCTTGTGACACAGCGATGGCTGTGTAGTGGGAAATTGTTGGTGAGTTGCGACACCACGTACCCGAGCAGCGCAGGGAGCCCCTTGTATGGTTGATACCCCATGGTGTGGCTCTGTCAAAAGGCCATTTGGGCGATAACGCTCCCGTGCTCGCGAGTCATGTACGGGTAGCTCTTGACATGACTGACCTCCTCCCTTAGATTACGGGAGGTTAGTCATAAAAATGCGGAGCACGATTGCGGGAAGGTTCCACCATCCGCAAATCGTGTGAGCTACGGAGCTGGCGGCTTCGCATAACCCGAGTCTCGAAGGGGCTAGTTAGGGAGAATAACCTTGGTCGAAAATGCCTACGCGCCTACATCTCGAAATCGCATTGCTGACTAGTAAAGTGAAGGGTTTTGTCTGGATCAGTTCGTATTCCTTCCGCAGAAACTATCTGTCCCAAATAGCAAACTTCGGTACTGAAGAACGTACACTTCTTTGGACTTAGCTTCAAGTTGGATGCCCGTAACCTCGCTTAAACTTCCTTCAGATTGCGTAGGTGTAGGTGTTCTTCGAAGCTCCTTTCGATCACAATTATATCGTCCAAATTTACAAGACAGGTCTTCCAGCTTAATCCACGCAGCACATACTCCATCAGGCGCTCAAATGTAGCCGGCACGTTCCAAAAACGGCATCACTACAAAATGCCATAAACCAGATGCAATAGAAAACGCCGTTTTCTCTCGATCGCTCAAATCCAATGTCGAAAACCATTTCGCTTCTGCCGTCCTTCTTTTTAACAAGGACTGCAGGCGATGTCCACGGACTTTTTGACGGTTCGATAACACTTTGTTTTTCCATATCTTGGATCATTTTATGTTCTTCTTCTCGTTTGGCAAACGGTAGCCGCCTGGGAGCCTGTATGATGGGGCCTTGGGTATCAATTTGGTGCGTAACCTTATTAGTTCGGCCTTGATCTTCGTCGTTCGTCGAGAAAACGTCTTCGTACTCGATCGCGAGCGATCGTTGTCTTAATGACAAGATGTTGTTCTTTATAATTGTATCGGCGCAAATTCTGCATTTTTCGATTTCAGGGGTCTGAGATTCGTCCGCAACATTTATTGCTGTTACTGACAAAACTGGTTGACAGTTCCTTAATGTCGCCCCTTCTTTCACCTTTACATCTCGTTCCGACACATTCTTCATAATCCTTATCGGCACACGCTGGTCCTCATCAATTCTCATCAAACTTGTCAGGCTGTATGCAAGTGCGTCCTTGATCGTCCGCTTCTCAGCTAACCGTAACGCCTGTTGTGGTTCACGGTCCAGGAGAGCGGTAGTGAACACATCCACCGTAGTCTCGTTTCGATGCTCAGGTTTTGACCTTGGGTATGACAAAAGAGCCAGCTGTTCAATGTCTTGTGCCATTTACCACCGCAGCATCCTCAAATTGTGTCTTATAGATATTCCAAGACATTTGTCCAACAAAAGTAGGCGCTTTCAGACTTTTAATAGTTGAGTCAGTTTTTATTATTGCCCTTGCTCTAGATGTTTCTCGATCGCTATTCAACTTCTGGAATTCTGGCTGGTGATGGTTGACGGTGGTTGTTTTTAAACGTTCCAGATCGTTCTTCAACATCTGGACTTCTTCGGCCAACGTGTTGATTTTCTCAGAATTTTCTCGAGACTTCTCGTCGATTATCTTCAGCACTTCTGTTGGCTGTTTTTCAAATCGTTGTTCGAGGCTGTGCATTAAATGGCTGAATGCTTCTTCCTGCTTGGTCGCTATCGACCTTTCCGAACCCGCAATTTGTTCTTTCAGTTCGGACTTTATCGATTCCTCTAATTTACTCATTGCCTCCTCAGATTTGGCTGATCGTTCACTTAATGCGATGAGTGCCTCCTCTGACTTCACCGACCGCTGATTCAGTTCCTTCAATTCGGACTTTATCGATTCCTTTATCTTGGCTGAATGTTCACTTAACTACGCCTTCATTGATATTAGAAATTCCATCATAGGAATCTGCACTTGACTCGCAGATGTCTTGCTCCTCCAGAAAATCTACCGTATCGGGATCTGGTCCTTCATCTCCCAGTGCCTCCGTCAGCCGAGCAAGCAACGCGCGATGTGCAGAGCAGCGCTATATCTATTAAGCAGACAGGTGGAATGAACCTGGGACATGCACGTCTGAATATTCGACGTGAGGTATAACCAATAGGGGACCGAAGGAGGATCACACCTGCTATAGAGAAGTCTTTAGCGAATAAAGCACCTCGAGGATGAGTGTGCCCAAGGGACTATGCTCCTTGCCCATCAAGGTGTTGGCCTCGAGGTGGCTGGAGGTTGTTACGCAAGTCAACCAGCTAACGTTGTAGCCCCTGGGTTGGCTTCTGAAGATTCAATTCAATTCAATTTATTAATACATTTACAGGTTATAAATATAATCTTGATATTACATATTTCAGGCAATTTATGTATAATGCATTCAATGATTTAAGAACTCCCCATTTGACAATAATACCTTGTCAATAAAATGCCGAAGAGCCAAAACTCTTGAGGGACCGGGAGATAAGGGCGTAAAGCCTAGGTGCTCCCTTGACGGTTAGCCCGTAGATGGTAAACTTGTCGTTTGCTATTACTATACCGAATAAAAATTATTAGCATCGTTCACAGTTTGTGGTACTCCTCCTTTAATACGTAAATTGCAGCCTTTTTCGGATACAGTCGTTTTTCTCTTCACTTTGTTTTACCACAACTCCCAGATAACAAAAAAAAAAGGCGTTGAAAGATTTGAAACGTGGATCAAAATAACCGTTAATCAAAACAGTTTATACAGAAATTATTCGCCCTTGCAATATATAGAAGGCATTTTTCGCCTGCGAAATTTGTCTGCGAACGGAGGTTTCACAATAATAATGCTTTTAAGCCTAATTCGTCCTTAGCACATTAGATATGCAATCCTATGTTTTCCAAAAGATGCTTGACAAAAATTTGACTCTTACGACGCTCTTTTCTGCTTACAATAAGAAATTAAATCCAATTCCATGTATATCTCGCAACATGAAATTCATCAACATTCACTGATAATGGGTGAGGTTATAAGACACACCGTTCCCCTACCGGTTCGCGCAACGTTCCCTTTAATTTCAAATCAACCGGCCGTTACGGATCTGAAATTTTCTCTTTATCAACAGATCCCATAAGCGCCACCTTGTGGAGTACCTTGATTCATTGAAAGAAATCTACAATCTGCCGTTTAACCGTGCACTTTCGCCCTGATTTGTTTATTAAAAAATGTATACTCAAAATCAAGAGACGCGACAGCGTATCCTCCGCCAAAGGAAAAATAAAACGAAAGCGAACAAGTCTATGATTACCGGAGACAACTTGCTTTTTTGTTTGACAGGGCTACAGCCTTCCAGGCAACATCCCCCAAAAAAAATTTTTTACCAAAATATTCCACATATCCTGTTCTAGTGCCTTTCCAAAAAAAATCTTCCATCGGCACAATAACGGGTAAGATATATGCAATAAACGGTGAAATTTTCACCCTCAGAGACTTAAGCGAATAACCCAATTTCAAACAGGAGTCTACAGTTGCAGAAAGACTTGCTTTCTCTGTCTCGCTGTCTTGCTTTGCTGTCTCGCTCCGTGATGAGATTTTTATGAAATTTGGAATGAATGATCCTCTGGTGGTCCTCCCAAAGAATCAATGTCTTCCATTTAGATAAGTGGATGGAATAACGGTAAATTAATTGGTAAAGTTAACAAAAGATTTTCAACAATTGCGTCTTTCGGCTCATCGCATTGACAATTTTTTAAAACACACTGCGACATTAGGACATTAAGCCATTGGGGCATTAGGCACACTGGGGAAATTGGGACGTGGGGACATCGGGATATTGGGCCATTGGGACATCTGGATATTGGGACAATGGGACATTTGGATATTGGGACATTAGGACACTGGGAGACTGGGACTTTGGGGCACTGGGATATTAGGATATTGTGACATTGGGACATCATGATATTGGGACATTGGGGCACTGGGATATTAGGACAGTGGGATATTAGCACATTAGGACTTTCGGATATTGGGACATTAGGCACACTGGGGAAACTGCGACGTGGGGACATTGGGCCACTGGAACATGGGGTATTGGGACATCGGTATATTAGGACATTGGGTCATTGGAACATTTGGATATTGGAACATTGTGACATTGGGATACTGGGACATCAGGACACTGGGATATTAGGACATTGGGACATTATAACTTTGGGACAATAGGACAACGGACATTCGGACACTAGTACGGAGTAGCATTGGGCCACTGAGACATCGGGATGTTGTGACATTGGTGCACTGGGATTAAAGGACATGTGGCCATTAGGGTCTTGGGTCATTAGGACATTGGGATATTAGGACATTAACACATTAGGACATTGGGACATTAGGTACACTGGGGAACCTGGGACGTGGGAGCATTGGGCCACTGGGAGATCGGGATATTGGGACATCGGGATATTAGAACATTGGGACATTGGGATGTTGGCACATTGGGATATTGGAACATTGGGATACTGGGACATTAGAGCACTGAGAGACAGGGACATGGGGGCACTGGGATATAAGGAAATTGGAAAATGATGACCTTGGGATAATATAACAATCGGACATTGGGACACTGGCACATAGGTGCATTGGGCAACTGAGAAATCGGTATATTGGGACACCGGGATATTGAAACATTGGGGCACTGCGATTTAGGACATTGGAACATTGGGATATTGGGACATTAGGAATTGGAACATTAAGAAATTGGGACAATGGGACGTTTTTACATTGGGATATTAGGCACACTGAGGAAACTGGGACGTGGGGATATTGGGCCACTGGGACATCGGGATATTGGGACATCAAAATATTAAGTTATTGGGACATTGGAACATTAGGATATTGGGACATGGGAACATTTGGATATTGGGGCAATAGGACACTGGGAGACTGGGTCGTTGGGGCATTGGGATACTAGGACATTAGGACATTATGACCTTGGGACAATCGGACATTGGGGCACTGATACATAGGGACATTGAGATATCGGGCTACTGAGATATTGGGACGTCGGGATATTGAGTCATTTGGACATTGGGGCACTCCGATCTTAGGACATTGAAACATTGGGATTTTGGGACATTTGTACATTGGGACACTGGTACATAAGGACATTGGGATACTGGGACATTTGGGACATTGCGGAACTGGGATATTAGGAAATGGGGACATTAGGACAATTGGACATTGGGATATTAGGACGTTAAGTGGGACACTGGGACACAGGAAGGCATTGGGATATTGCGATACTGGGACATTGGGACACTAGGGTAGTGGGACATTCGGATATTAGGCCATTGGGGCACTGTGATATTTGCACATTGGGACATTAGGACATAAGGACATTAGGAAATTGGGACACTGGGACATCAGGATCCCAAAACAAAAATATTAGTTGGCTATTTAAGTATGCAAAAATATATGATATCTGACCAAAAACAACAAAGTTGTAAAAGTTACCACGCCAAAGAAAAATTCATCTGCCGCAATAAGAGTACATCCCTCCAATCCGCCGCTCATTTGTAATTTTTTTTTAGGTGTAAATGCTGGAGAAGTTTAAATGTACAGGACTACTTCCTAAAGTAATTTGGAGAGAGCCGTCAAAGTGGCACTGAATAAAATGTTAAAGCTCCCACCAAATTACTTTAAGAAGTAGTCCTGTACATTTAAACTTCTCCAGCATTTACACCTAAAACAAAATTACATATGAGCGGCGGATTAGAGGGATATGTATTCTTTATTGTAACTTTGTTGTTTTTGGTCAGATAAAATTTATCTGCATCTCGTTTGAAACTGGAAATATTAATTTTCGAACCAAATGTATCAGCTGTGATGCGTCAATTTTCACATTTGTCACTTTCCGAGAGATGGTGATGGGAACACCAAGTCTGATCCGGATCTATGCATTTACAGAACAAAATAGGGAACGGTTCGGAAAACGCGGCACGGTACGCGAACGCTGTGTCTTATAACCTCACCCAATATCATCTACCGATGCTGCAATAGCAAATTTACGTTCATTAACCGAAGAGGTAATTGGCGTCTTCACAATCAGCATTTCGTCACACTCATATAAACGACTAACATCACGACCAAACCACGCGAATTAATTCAGGCTATTTCACAGACATAATCAACTCAAAATCCCTGAAGCTAACAGGCAAAAATTAGACAAAACAATAAAAATGCCAGTTGCACAGAATCCTTAGCATCTCATTATCTCCTGGCAGATGATGATGTCTATGGCTGGCATCAGAACGAATACGCGAGGCAAAAAAAGCCGTTGATTCTTTTCACAACTATTATATCCTTAATCCAACAATATTTTCCACCCATTGTTTCCGTCATATCTGCGTTGAACGAGAAAAAAACGCGAGACATGAATGCGAGTCCTTTTATTCCCAATGTGATTTCTGCCTTCGTAATCAAAAAATGCGACGGACATAGCTTGTCATCCAGACATGAGGGTGGACACCGGCAGGAGTGTGGAGTATGCGAAAGTCCTGTTGCAAAGCATGGGGCCAAAAGGAGGAAGTGTATACAACATTCTTTCGTGAATTGATTAAGATGAAACGCAATCAGAGCTATCCACTTACTTAATGACTTTCGCACGCACTCCATTTGTCTGCATTTATTTCTTTTTTTCTATCGGGCGATAGAGAATTCACTACTATGGTGGCGGCTATTTTTCATCGACAGACAAACCAGAGCAGAGAAGACCACCAACGTCAACATCCCTTCTTGAGAAAGCTTAACAAACTCCGGCATAAAGGTGCGGATAGTAGTCAATTTACGGGATTAATTTCTATGGGGATTAAGAACGAGAGCATTCTTCATCGGACGCAGGGATGACGGACAGTGGTCGTTGGATAAGGTTTCCATCGTCGGACTGCAGATTAGGCAACAGGAAATCAAATGAGAGTAGTTTCTGTTAATTTGTTCGCATTAGGAACGTTCAATTTTTCTGATTAAGGACATACTTGAGGAAAAGACAGGGCGATGCACGGTCTTCTGTCACTGTCACGGGTTACGTATTAATAATAATCCAACTTTGTAGAATAGAAGCGTGCCATACATTGTTTGCGAGTTCAAAGTTTAAAGCGACTCGGAGCTATTCTCCCAGGAACTTAAAATCCAGGTAAATTATACTCATCTTGCCAATTTCCAACTTTTCGCATTTAATGTTTTCGAAGGCCTGCCTGTTACTAACAATCATCGCATTCTTGTGCATCACTGAATTTGAATAAGAAGAATCGTGTACAATTCCCATTTTACATTATCATCGGAAACCAAGCGATGAATTTATCCTTTCGTTTGATCTCATGTGATGTCCTGTCGCCAACGTTCGTATACAGCCAGCGCTACAGTTCATTGAATCCGGATAGGGACCATAACGTATGTCGAATGTGCATGTAATAAATATTTGAATACGAAATTATCGAAGCGAAAATGCGAATAATGTCAAAGGTGGGCCCGACAACCGACTTTGAACGTTTTTCCCATATATCGGTTGGTTGTTTGCATGTATCGAATTGGTGGTTTGCATATGACGCAATCAAGAGATCAATTGCTTTCAAATTTTAGGTAGCGGACTGAGGTCGGCAATAACAATAGAGAAAGGG
This sequence comes from Microchrysa polita, assembly GCA_949715475.1. Classification (NCBI taxonomy): domain Eukaryota; kingdom Metazoa; phylum Arthropoda; class Insecta; order Diptera; family Stratiomyidae; genus Microchrysa; species Microchrysa polita. Next base: position 62,496,014 of record OX454421.1, on the reverse strand, counting down.
AGAACAAAATTCAACTGAGGGATCGTTTCATTATTTTGGTTAAATTTGCTAGTCAATAGTTTCTCAAAAAGAGGACATTTTTGTGCTTATCATTTGGAAAAAATGTATTTTGAATTTCCCCTCAAAACATTGGAAATATTCGTATTTTTTCTAGAACAGAAAAGACAAAGCATATAAATTTTTAAATGACCTAAAATGGCAAGAAGGACAAGAAGACTTTCGCTGTACCACCTTTACCCAGGAGAAGAACATTTTTATCCACTACACCTAGCTGTATAGGAGAGTGACCTTTCCTCGCATATGCTCTAATTATTCAATTAATGGGTCGTTTTTTATGTTTACGCAATATCATAATTATATGTCTCTATTCATGCTTCCTTTTTGTAAACAAATTTCATTGTTCCCTTCCATCCATTGTATAGGTATAGTTCTTTGTACATACATCTCTCGTACAACGGATGGCGTTTTTTGTAGCTTTAATTTTATTTAGCAATCCAATTACTATAATTAAATATTTACTCACCGCGCTGCTTAAAAAAAAAAGTTCGAAAGCATTGTTTCCGGTACTTCAATACAACTCCCAAATATTTCAGGCAATAATGGATACAGCCAAGATGAAAGCCTTCACAAAGAAATTGTTCATCCTCCGGGGAATATAGCTCGCGTCTTCTGTGTACTCATCATATTACCGAATTTCTAGGACCGACTCACCGCGATACGAGATGGGTCCGCTATCGCGCTCAACTCACCGGAAAAGGATAATACACTCGAAACATATACAGCAACACAACACAATCATTCCCCCGCGCTGTCCTTATGCGACCATATTGGCTTGATTACAAAGTAAAGCGGCCGCATCAATGATAAGGACCGGGCAAATATTATTGGAATAGATTGAGATTAGATCGATTTGGAAAAAAAGGAATTAAGAATTGAGCCAACGAAATGGGTGATGTTGCACAGGACGGCAGGATGGCAATCTCTTCAGGGACATGTTGGAGTTGGTATGCTGTGCGTCAATTTCTTTTTTTCGCCGTTCGCGTCCATTGACGGAATGACAGCATTGAAATTTGATCTGAAATTAAAACTGACTTTTCAAGGGTTTATTGTGTTCTTCCCAATTCCTCAATGGATTGAAAAAAGGTGGGCACTGCTTTTTCTGCGTTGGTTTGATGGTTAATAAGTAGGTAGGATTATCCAAGAAATTTCTCCCTCTATTTGTTGAAAAAAAGCCAATTTGTTTTCTTTTTAGCTTTGTTTGCCATATGGGATATGTTCTAAATCCATTATTTGTTTATTTTTTCTATTGTTCCATTCTTAGGAGTTGGAAATAGGAAGCATGAAACTTTGATAGGGATATGAGATTAGAATGATATTTGGTGAATTGTCATTATCTAATTGGAGTAATAATTTCAATTTTCGTAATTTTAGAGGGAGGTTCGATATTCACTTTGGAACGAATAGCATCTTACCCCTGGCTTCATTTATGGGTCCAAACGACATAAAAAATATTTCCTGAAACATAAAAACGACTACGAAAAACAATTTTCCAGATAGATATGACGTGAAAAGACACACTTTCCAAAGTCAATGCAAAGTGCTTAATTATACCCGTCACTATGTGAAAGGGTAAATAAGCTTTGTCATGAAGTTTGCAACGAACAGAAGGAATCACTTTTAAACCAATCTTAACTCAAACGAGACCGAGTTCTAATCGTGCGAATAGCACGATGAGTGTAATACCCTATACAAGTATCAAGGCATCCAACAGCTACCATTTGATAGTAATTTGAAGTTCTTCGCGACATTCTATCAAAAGATATGGCTGAATATAACTTTGTAGGGGAGGTAGGGGTAGCCGGACCTACTCCACTTTCCATCAACTTAAAGTACCTATATGTCCGAATTAGCCACGGACAGACAGACAGACATGGCTTATTCGAATCAGGAACTGACCCTGGTCATTTATATACAGGGTTATTGGTTAAGTCGACCTATTCCCTGCAACACGTTATAATAGGGGAAAAATGCAACAAACGTGCAACAACAACGGTCACTGAGATATTTGAATTTTTAGGTTTTTTTTAAATAACCTCGAATTTTACCATTTAAAGTATGAATTAAAACAAAAACAACTAAGGTATTGGATTAAAACTTATTTTTGGATTTTAGCCAACACTATAGCAGATATTTCTTAATCATTTAAAAATTGAAAAACCCATCACAATTTCGGAATTTTTAATTTTTAATAAAAAAAAATTATCTTAAATTTTTTTAAAGTTGATTTTTAATATAGTATTACTAAAAAAAATTATATGACACGGACTCTGCAGACCACTGTTGTCAGCTTTCTAAAAAGGTGTTAATGTCAATATAAATATTTGAAATAATTGAAACAGTTGGCTGCAACTTGTTCGGGGACCATAATTTCGTTTGATAAAAGACGACAAATCCATAAAACAATAAAAACAAATCTGTCAAGTTAGCACTACCACTTTAAAATTTCGACAAACGCTATAGTGCATTAAATGTCGCGATTTTGACGTAATTCAATGGAAAAGAAAAAAAATTGTCGCGCCCCTCCTTTCCCTTAAAAACTACCCTTAAGTGCATTTGAGCCTCAGTTAACCAAATCCGAGTTCCAAGAATCTCCCCAATGCTAAAGGTGTCCAGTAAGATATCACAGGGGCTGCTTAAGAGATTTCCACTCTTAAAAAAATTGTCGCCCCCCTCCTTCCCTTAAAACCTACCCCCGTCAAATTAGCACTACCACCCCGGTAGCGGCCAATTCAAACATTTCCGTAAAACAAACAGTATCCAATTAATTGTCGCAGGAACCGAAAGGCATATTGCACGCTTCAAAAAATTTGTCGCGCCCCTTCTACTCCTTAAAAACTACCCCTAATTGCATTTCAGCCTTAGTTCGCCAAACTCGAGCTCCAAGAATCGCCCCAATACTAAAAGTGTCCAGTAAACTCTCACTACGGCTGCTTAAAAGATTTCCACCCTGAAAAAAATTGTCGCGTCCCTCCTTCCCTTAAAAACTACCCCCGTCAAGTTAGCACTACCACCCCTTTCGGTTCCTGCGACAATTAATTTTTGTTTTACGGAAATGCTTGAAGTAGCCGCTACCGGGGTGGTAGTGCTAACTTGACGGGGGTAGTTTTTAAGGAGGGGGCGACAATTTTTTTCAGGGTGGAACTCTCTTAAACAGCCCCTGTGATATCTTACTGGACACCTTTAGCATTGGGGAGATTCTTGGAACTCGAATTTGGTTAACTGAGGCTCAAATGCACTTAAGGGTAGTTTTTAAGTGGAAAGAGGGGCGCGACAATTTTTTTTCTTTTTCCATTGAATTACGACAAAATCGCGACATTTAATGCACTATAGCGTTTGTCGAAATTTTAAAGTGGTAGTGCTAACTTGACAGACGTGTTTTTATTGGGTTATGGATTTGTCGTTTTTTATCAAACAAAATTATGGTCCCCGAACAAGTTGCAGCTAGCTGTTTCAATTATTTCAAATATTTATATTGACATTAACACCTTTTTAGAAAGCTGACAACACGAGTATGTTTTCCCACTGGTCTGCAGAGTCCGTGTCATATAATTTTTTTTAGTAATACTATATTAAAAATCAACTTTAAACAAATTTAAGATAATTTTTTTTTATTAAAAATTAAAAATTTCGAATTGAGATGGGTTTTTGAAATTTTAAATGATTAAGAAATGTCTGCTATAGTGTTGACTAAAATCCAAAAATAAGTTTTAACCCATTACCTTAGTAGTTTTTTTTAATTCTTACTTTAAATGGTAAAATTCGAGGTTATTTAAAAGAAACCTAAAAATTCAATTATCTCAGTGACCGTTGAAAATTGGCCTAACATTTATGGCCTCATTTTGTTGCATTTTTACCCTATTATAACGTGTTGCAGGGAATAGGTCGACTTAACCAATAACCCTGTATACATTTTGCCATACCTCCGAAGGCTCCTTTGAGGTGTTACATAAAATAGGCGTAACAAAAACAATTACCCTATACCATCTTATGGGTATAGTGTATAAACATATCCAGGAATGGATGGAACCAGAACACTTCGTCCTAGGGACGTTATACAAGCCACCCTTTTAAAATTAGGTTCTTCGAAGAAATTGAGCTACAAATTTATTATACAACGTGATCTTTTATAGAGAATTTCCCCCAAACAACAAAAAACTTTCAGGAGAGCATGAATCGATAGGTCCAATTCACACGCATAAACTGCAAGAGCTACAAGTTTGCCATACACTACTTTCCACATTTCCAGTATAAACTGTTTTTTTTTTCAGGTATTCAGGCTCATGCAAAAATCCTGTTTTGTCCTTTTTTTCAATGTTTGGCCAAATTTATGTTTAACGTGATCGTTTTTAGATTTCTTCACACCAGCTGATACCAGCTGACATCCGCAACCCCTTAACCCTTTGACGACCACACATTAATCGCTAGGTAATCTATTTTTTTTTTCGCGGATACATAATGAGCGATATCACAATTGTTAACAAAAGTGTTATCAACATTTTGAAAATTTTCAAAATTGTAAAATACCGCTAATTTCGGGCGCGGTCGCAATTCGGATACCCTTCCCTCTCCTTGGCCTAAAAGTTTCTTCGGGCCTACATATGCTTTGTGTTTAAGCCTCCCTCCATTCTTTTCCTTCGCTTTTCACATGTGATCCTTCTGGAAGGATTTAGATTATTTTGAAATAGTTCATCATTCTCAACAAGATAGTAAAAGTGCGAATGAGATGTTTCCCTAGCTAATCGATCACTCGAACTGCTCATTTGCGAGTTTGGCCTACGTTAGAAGCACTTAAAATTAAGTGATCTGGAAACAAGGGTGAGCTGACTGATGTCATTGTCGATAAGTGAGATTATTTTGGAATGTGTTCACCTTATCGGTAAAATTTAGAATTTGATTCAATAGAGAGTTTTAGCATATCGTTTGAAATAATACGACATAATTTGACATTCCATATAAAAATTCGCTTGCTTACCGTATACGAAACAATAATATCTTAATTTTGCATGTCCTAAGTAGGCATAGGTGTGAAATCACGACAAATTATTTCGCCAATTTCGAATGTATCCAGAGCATCGAATAGGCGGAAATACACCCACTTGGGACATGCAAAATTAAGATATATTGTTTCGTAAGCAAGCGAATTTTTATATGGAATGTCAAATTATGTCGTTTTGTTTCAAACGATATGCTAAAACTCTTATTTCTGAATTTTTTTTTCCATAAAAGTGAACAGACAGTTGTAAATTTGCATATCCTTCCAGAAGGATTGCATGATTAAGAGATATCATTTTTGTATTTTGAAAAAAGCCTTATTTTGTTTGAGTTGTTGGATTTGGAACGATCTTCTACACTCATCAGAGTAATTTGTTAGACTACTCTAACGTTTACTACTGTATTTCAAATTATTAAAATAATGGCTACGCTTATTGCACGGCTCGAAATGGCACTCCGAACATTTTAATTCAAGTTTTTGCAATATCGGCTGTACAAATCTTTGATTTGTAATTTTTAAATAATCTCTTTCCTGAATTTAATTTCGATTTTGCCATCGCTATAAAAAAATTGTAAAGCAGAATTTGGCATAGAGATTGCAAATTAAAATTGGCAATGTTTTGATTTCAAAATGCTTCTCCAAAAAGCTCTCCATGCTCAAGGACTTACCCAGCAAAGAATTTATTTTAGTTAAGAAACTTTCCTTCATTTTCCAAATTATTCGCCAGATTGATTGTAGCTAGTTAGCATGCAAGTCATCTCCGGCTAAAAATCCGGATTTAGTAATTTATTCCGGATTATCAGTTCAACTTCCAGCTTAATTTAGACGGAAAAGCGTTGAATTGGCAACACTGGTGACGTACCAAACTAAATCTACTCACAACCGATTAATCATTTCTCATATCAATCGATTTTCTATGCCGAATAATATTATTCTATCAACATTAATTTAATGTTTTATGTTCCTGTGATCCTTCCGGAAGGATATTGATTTTCCAGGACCTTAGAGATGCGAATGTTAAAAAAATAACTGTTTTTTGAGGTATTTACACATAGTTTATAGCAAAAAATTTCAAATTATCCCGAAATAATAATTCAGGGTTAAACTAATTGTTAACCCTAACTTTGACCTTAACCTTGGCCTAAGCCTAAACCTTAAAGTCCACCTTAACGAACGCAAACCCTATCCTTAAATTTAACCCTAATAATAACATCAACTGCGACCTAACAATAATACCCTATCCGTTACCCTAAACTTCCTTTTGACTTTAATCTTAGCCCTAACTTGAGCCCAAACCTTTACTCAATCTCTATCCAAATTTTATAATTTTAATGTAATCATTAAGCCTCACTGTGTACTGAATATGCAATTTCAGTTACAATAATACTGGCTACGTTCTAAATTGGGCCTAAGTCAACACCAAACAGTTAAGACACGATTCCCGTTACTGCAGACCCAATACTGTCCTTACATCCAGGTTCCATTGTTCTCTCTTTTAAAATACCCATATAAACTACATTTGGCATCTTGAGCTTCACCGTCTTTACGTTACGCTCGTTAGTTACGTTGCAAAAATGTGTACCAGACCTCTAGAGAAAATACTTACATGTACATGCCAAAAATCCTTTTATCATTTATCAAAGGTTCTGTCTATACTTCGTAAGACGGCGCGAGCGTCAACCTCTACCAAATTTGAACGCTCAGGACCACCCAGGGTCCGCGGTACAGAGGTTCGAAAACCCGTACTTGTTCCGTCGTGTACACATTGTCTTGGTCGCTTCTCACTTTGGATTTGTTCAAATTTCATTATAGATACATAAAATTAAAATTCTTAGAAAACTTGATGTGGGTGAAGGGGACCCACAGTACTATAAAGACACATTAATAAAGGGCGTCCCAAGTAGAGCGCCGAGTTTGATTTTTAAATAAAACACTGTTGTTTGCTGAAAATGTATGAAACTTTTATTGAAACGTAAAGTAGGCATCATAAGGTTATGTATGGAATAACACATCGGGTAAATAGTCGTCTCAGCTTTGTTGGCATATACGCGCTCTTTTCGTGAAATTTTTCATGACCGTTTTGCATAAATGTTCGAGTATTTCATTGATGCAGCGTGTAATTTCTTATGTGTCGTGGGCTTATACACATAAACCTGAGACTTCAAAAAAACCTCAAAGAAAAAAGTCCAGAGGCGTCAGATCACAAGATCTAAGCGGCCAATTCTGGTTACCAAAACGCAAGCGGACACGACCGGGAAATGGCTGATGCATTAACTGAACTGATTCTCGTGCTGTATGGCATGTGGCACCGCCTTGTTGAAACCACATGTCCTTCACATCAATATCATCAAGTTTCGGCAAAAAAAAGCTGCTTAACATTTCACGATAACGAGCACCATTTATGGTTTGTGTGTGACTTGCCTTATTTTCGAAGAAATTATGGACCAATGATGCCTCTAGCCCAAAATCAAAACCAAACACTGTGTCGACTATTGTACTATTGAGGAAATTCTAGAAATCAAAACCTACCCAAAAACGGTTAAACTTTGTCAAAAATATCATAAATGCTCATATTGTGTAAGGAAAAAGTAATGTAAGACAAAAATTGACTTCGGTTCGTGCAAAACTGCAATTTGAAGTTACCATCGGGCAATGATTTGTATGAATTTCATGGTGTAATTCAAGCTTCTCACAAACCGCTAAGAGTTTAATTTTTAATTCAGTTTTATTTTTTATAAGCGTGTTTGGTTAGTATTAAACTCATTTGTGATGAAAAAAGGTTTAGTTTAGGTAACTTTTTAGGGTTTTTTAGATTTTTTTTTAAAAAACATATACTAGAACAGATCAAATCAGACCATGGGGTCATGGGGCTGCCATACAAACCTAACCCCCCAAATTAGGTTCTTCTAGAAAACACTTTTTTATTTGTGCACCAATTGCAACCAAATTTCACACAACTGTGTTTCTATTGATGACACAAAACATACGAAAGAATGGATCAAATCGGACCGTGGGGACATGGGGCTGCCATGCAAACCCCACCCCCCATTTTGGTTCTTCTAAGAAACATTTTTTAAGCCAATTTCACAAAACCTTGAATCAATGTGTCTTTATCAAAGGAACAAAAAAGCTAAAAACAAATGGTATCGTACTATGGAGCTATGCTCCCGCATCTCCCAATAACATTTTCTGAGTAAATATTTTTATTTGCCCACTTATTCCAAACAAATCCCACAAATTGTTTTGTCGGCGCAACGGAACTGTTGTGCTATAAAAAGAATAATTGAAAAAAGAACGACTGCGATTTAAATTATGTTGATGTATTTCGGTTAAAGGTTCGAATTCAACTGAGTTACATTGTGTATACAAATTCATATAAAGTGTTACTCTACTTTAGTACATACTCGTTTAGAACAAAGAGAATCAAAAGGAAGAGAGCAATTAAGCGCTAATTCAACAGGAACTTTTGTGAAGACGGAATGAAAAGAATGTGGAGGGGGAATTAAATCCAAGTCGTTACCCCGAAAAAAAAAATTTAGCCCGAGGAGAGCGAAGGGTATCCAAATTTCGGCCGCGACCAAAATTAGCCTCGGTCTCGTGTTAATTATTCTTCGAACAGTTGCTTCGTTTGGGCCATTAGGAATATCCCAAGGTCAACGCAGTTTGCGAACTGTGGCTGCGAATCTTTCACTATTTTCATAAAAAAAAATACCGGCGTACAGACGGCTGCGCCCGCAATACGAGGGTTTTTAAGATTTTGGATACATACTTAGTGAATAATTTTGCACATTTATTTTATAATAAATAAGAATTATGCACAATGTTAATGTAATACTTCTCGTAAATCTATTTTTGGATTGGTCTAAATAAACGCGTTCCAGAATGAAAGGCGTTAGTTAGACCAATCCAAAAATAGATTTACTATGTATCATGGCTCCACATATTAACTGGATTTATTAGCTGTAACGCCGTTACCATGACTCCAAACTGGAAAAAAAAGCGACTGATATAAAATGTACCCATCGAGTTCTTTGATTTGATAAAAACTAAAAAAGTCGACTTTTTCAAATCTCCGGGACACCCTGTTTGCTTTGTCCTTTAAAGTATTTCGTACCAAAGACAGTTACCATTCTACACATTCCTATCAAATTTCATGACGATCGGTTAAGCCGTTCGCGAGTTATTTAGTGAACAGACGGACGGACAGACGGACGGACAAAATCGATTTCATAAGGGTTTTTTGTAAAATCTAAAAACCCTAAAAATTAACAATGAGAATACGTTGCTCTTTCGTGTAGCGCTCCATTTTCAATAACCTCATACTGTTGTAGTACAGGCTAGTACCAACATTCACCACCAATAACAGTAAAGATAATTTTTCATGTCATTGAATTTCACAATTTGTAATCTTGCAATTATCACACACTCGCAATATGATTGTCGTGTAGTACGCTTCTTTTGTTAACTTGTGTCCAATATTGTTACGTTTGTTAAAACCAAGCGATCTTATTGATATCTAGTGCTATATGTAGGAGTATAGTTGTGCAGCAGCGGATCAGATCAAAATGATCTTCGACAACTGCATATTCCTCTATACACTGTCAACGATCGAACGGCCATCTATGTTTGAGTTTCACATGTGAAACCTAAAAATACCTAGCGCGAAATTCAAATCCGGCGCTCTACTTGGGACACCATTTATAAGGTTTGGTTGGAATTGGTGCAAAAAAAAAAATCTTAGAAGAACTAAAATGGGATGTTGGGTTTTTTACGGCTCCATGACCTATTCCATCCATTCTTAGATATACATTTAAAAGTTTTGGTTGAAATTGGTGCACAAATGAAAACGAAGAAGAACTTAATTTTGTATGCATATGTTTGTATGACTGCAATAGCTTTAAAACTGGCCGCGCAAACGGTGTCGCAACAGACGGACCGACATAGCTCAATCGAAACCAATTTCATACTGATCAAGTATAAAGGGTGACCAGAAACTACCGCATAAACACACCGGAAAATGATTCCTAATGTGACTTCCAGTAAAAACATGTACCGAACATACCCCGAATTCGTAACCCTTCCACAAGCATTTAAAGATTTTTTGTAAATGCATTATTTCACACAATTTAAACCTCAGAGGTAAGTGCACTAAAATCAGATAAACGGTTTCGTTTTTACAGAGCTTCAAATCAAATTTTTGTGATTTGACCCAAAAACTAATTATTTTCCTTCATCATTTTCTCCAACTTGGTGAAATCAAATCATAATCATTTTATTTTGAAGCTCTGGTAGAAATCACATGACTAACCATTTTCGGGTGCCCTTAGGGGTGTAATTCCGGACACCCTGTATAACGTAATATACAATACAAAATTGAAATTCCCTGTACATGAAACCGTTTGGGATTAAAACTTGTATTGATTCCTGAATCTTTTCAAACTGACCCATGCTGAATTGTTTCGTTTGTTGATTCAATTAGATAATTTCACGGGAAAAAAAAGTCCAGCGGAAGTAATGCGATTATATAGAAGAGCGCTTCCGCATCCCTCTCCGGATGAATGCATTGGAATCAAGTAAAAACCCGTACCATGGTCCAATGAAGTCGATGATGGACAGAATTATTATTATTATATTGTAACCAGGAACGTGGATCAAGATATAACTGACCGACGTGGGTTTCATATGCGAAGGTCAATTCAAGAGGGTAGTTTTCGATTTTCAAGGGATAATATTCCAAAGGATTTTTTTTTAATTTACTGATGACTCCCAGTTTTGAAAATTGAAAGATTATTCTGGAGAGTATAATTCGGAATGAGGTATCCGCTTTAGATCAATTATATGTATAAAAGGAGATACATACATAATGTATAATGTGTTTTTTTGAATTCCATAGATTATTCCTAAAGGACAAAACTATGTGGATAGGTTATCCGTATAATTTGAAGAAAAGAAATTCATTCTGAAATAAAAGAGAAAATCATAATGATAACTTCAGTGGATGAAGAAAAGTTTGTGGGGAATTTACTGATTTTGTCTCGATTGATTTATCTATCTAGTTGAGCCAACAGTGGGCATCATGTCAGGAAGCCGATTTAATGTAACGTGGCTCTGTGTTTGATTATGCAATTCATTACAATGTAACAAGGGATAATGACCTCCCGCTGCGAATGCTCTACGTACGTAAAATCATGAGTCTTGACGTTAGGGCGAGCTTCTAACAATTTCAATCATAAAGTGCCATAATTACCGTTCGGCCGTTGTCAATACAAAAAAAAACAACTTCACAATGATGTCCTGCTGTGTTTAAAAAAAAGCACCATAAATAAAGATTTAACTACTAAAAAATCGAACACTCGTTAAAATCAAGGATCCAATATTAAGCCAACAGAAATTTCACATCCAACGAATTCATTGTCGCCCACCCCAGACATTATTCACCAAAAATGACGACACACTTCCGCTATTCTTCATGTTCAACTATCCTTGACGACATTTTTTAAATTGTCTACAGGACATTCTTATGCGCGTTGACACTCAATCCCCCGGGGGTTTATTCAAAGTTTGTCCTTTCAGCCTATTTCCTATTCTCTAGCCAGTTGAGATTTTGAACGGCTATAAAAAAATATGTAGGAGGTCATTTATAACATGCTTTTGTCAAGAAGTTCTGTTACGAATCCTGACTAATGAAGTGGGAGCGGATTCTCACTATGGGACATTGTCAGTTACCGCGAAAGGAGATCTCTCGCATTGTATACGCAATCTGTGCAGCATTTCAAATCGGCTTTCGCACAGATTCCATCAACCGATACGGAGAGCAACAATTGTGCGAGTTGGCGAAATAGGAATTTGCATATGAAATGAATTTTGGCAAACAAGGCTCATATGACGCAAGTGCTCGTGACAGGTCGACCGTGAAAAATGATGTGTTACGATGTCATTTTTAAATTCGTCTGCGATTTCGCCGTCGGAAAAAGTCGAGGGTGAGTGCGTGTGAACATTATTTCCTCATCATTTCGCGACACGTTGTATCTCAAAATAAAACGATTTACGCGCTTGATAAATTTTTTCTCTCTCCGGTTTCTTTCCTAGTCCTTTTTGCATATGCACACACACCGAACGCGACAATGTCTTTATTGTAAAAAATGAGCCAGGAGCAAAATGAGTTATCCTGCGATTTTAAATTTGGCGGAATCTACACGGGAGTCCTGTTGCGTGCGTATATATACGGTATGAACGCATGCATCACATATCCTTGCATTACAACAGTGATGATTATGAGGTGGTATAAGGTGATACTATGGAGGGTTCGCACCATATCAAAAATGTCCCACAGAGACGACACGAGCACACTTACAGATGGTGTCTTCGTAGTCAATTTAGGTGTTGAGAACATTTTTCATGGAGAGAATCACTTTCGTGAGGTATTCCCTTGAGAATGGGTTTTATATTTCATGATAACATCAGCATCAGAAAATTGCAGGTTATATCCTTTTTTCAAAAGGGTTTACGTTCGGTTGAAGTACATATTTAAGTCAAATACCAAATTTAAAGTCAGCCTCTCTCTGCGTCTACATTATGAAATTTATTTCAAAAACAAAGTCCAGCAAACAATTACACAGCTGCTCCTTTCTAATCATTACACAATATTCTCTATCCAACAAAATGTTTTCATATCCCCAAGGATATGCTGAGCTCATTTCGCAGTAGTATAAGATTCTCCTGTCCATTACTCGTGATGCAATCATGTTCAATTTGAAATTTGTCCTGTGGATGTTAAGTCCGTCCATTATCGTTCACATGAATGCCATAATCATTGAAATGATTTTTTGTGATGTGGACAATATCGCAAAATGTGATTGTCCTTTTTTACGACGGACGACAAAAACAATTTGTCAAGTGATGGACGCTTGTCGTAAAAATGGACGATGCACTTGGACTAACCCACTCTAATCGAATCGGCAGTAGTCGGGAGTGTTTTCATTTTCACCCTCCAGTCCAAACATTGACGTTGACATCAACTGGATTTTTATAAGTTCATAAAAATTCACTTAGTGCTCAGTTATATAAATAAAAGGATTATCACTTTATTTCTGTAATCATTGGGAAAGCAGATGGGTTTTTGTTGGATTGCTAAAAAATATAAAAAGTGAGGCAGCCAAGGTATAATCCAAATCTGCCTTTGGATATCTCTAATTCTAAGACACTCAAAAAGGACGTGATTCAAATCCTAGACAACAGCCTTCGACATTCGTCCAGCTTCAACCGATGCAAATATTGCTGATATGACGGTGGTTGCCTTATCGCTTTCAAGTGCTGTCCAAAATTTAATATCGATTCAATCAAACCCCGAAGCTACTTTAAGAAGCTATGACACACTCTTCGAGATTGATTTTCAGAGAACGCTATTTTCTCCACTATTTCAGTTTGATGGTCAGTGGTCCACATTTCGATCAGCTCCGAGTCTACGAGTGTCATGTCCTCAGCAAAACCGACAATCATAACTCCTTCCGACATAGTGAGCTACAGGACAAAATTGTACATGATATTCCGCAAAAGTGGGCCAAGAACAGATTCTTTCAAAGCCCTTGCAGGGATCTACTCGCGAATATGAATGCGTCTCTCGACCATAATCATAAACTAAAACCATATGGACAATCTGACAACAGCCCCTGTTCCTTCTCATTCAAATCATTCGTTTGAATTTATGAAGTGAATTTCTTTATGCCCATATTTTATTCAAAATATGAATTTTTCTGATATAGGAAACATGTATTGTTTTACTTTTTATTCTTGAATTATTATGTGTTTGTATCTAGCAAAAACTTTCTTTCTTAAATTATATAAACTAAATATAAAAAACAACCTAACATCTTTTCCGTATGGAACAAACAGGGAGAAAGACGTGAGGCCCACCCAGGGGCGGCGCTTGGCGGGGGGCCCACGAGATTTAGGGGCCCAAAAGCCGCATGAAAGATTCCTTGAACCATAAAAACGGCACAAAAAACAGTATTCCGACGTAGATATTTTTTGTAGACAAGAAGAGATATCCACTTTTCGATGTGAAAACAAATGCTAAATTTATTGTTCCTCCTCCACCACAGGTCTCTTAGATAAGCCTCTACGCTCTAGCTCGAAATCAGTACATTTTCCATAAGTAAATGTATACAATGAAAACACATCATTTTGTGTTGTTGCGTTTGTGTAAAGATAAGTTAAACTTTCAAAATTTTTCTGCTCAATTTACTCTAAATTTATCTAAAATAGGAAGTCGAAGCCGAAACTCTATGAACATCTTATAAGCCTCTATCACGAAATAAATTTGATCCTGCCAGTGGCGTAGATAAGGGGGGGATTAAGGGGATCAATCCCCCCCCTTCGGTTACACTTTTTTCTTGTTACTTTAGGTACGTGTGCAGTGTTTCAAACAAACCTGAAACCATATTCAGAACTGCAATAGAAAATTTAGCACTTCCTCAAATTTCAATTGTATAATAGAAGCGTGTAGATAGAATAGAAAACTTCAGCAGAGGACTTTACGTTCTTCTACTTTTCCAAATTGGATCTAGAAATGCTGCTGGAAAAATTAAATGTAACCACTGATTGAAAATTTGTCGCCGGAAAATCTTAATGTTCCGCTCTTCCACAGAAGTGGAATTTCAAATTTGCTTCCAATTTTTAAGCTTCCTTTATTGCTTGAGCTTATCAACATTCTTTTTTGTTAAGTTAAAATTCGACGAAAGGTTTTATCGTATATATCAGGCAAAGTAATTCTTGACTTTCTCTATAGTTGTACGCAATTTAATTGAATTTAATACGAAGAACTCTCAAAGCTATAACCAGGATTCGTTTTTTAAACTAAATATAATATAAAAATAAATTGTAGAAATTCCCAAAATTGAAAAATATATAGTCATATGCAGGCAGTAATTCGAAACTAATTAACAAACAAACAAACGAAATTCCGCGGTGCCCTAGGGTTGATGATTTCTCAGGGGTTCCGCAAAGATATTCAAAAATTGGAAAAATGCGAACAAGTTTTAAAATTCCGAAGCTTAGTCTGCTACACTGTACCGGAAATCAAGTTAACTGTAAAATATTTGACCAGCATGAGAGACTCAACCGATTTTCTTTTACAACTTTCTACTATATCAAATGGAAAAGGAAGTAGTGTGTACCAGAAAATAAAGCATATTGTAATAAAACATTTGTGTCGAGGTTCTTGGGATTTAAATTAAAGCGAAAATAAATTAGAGGATTAAATAAAGAGTTAATCAAAACTTTTCTACAATTTTTTTAAACGAATGTTATCAGTCCGAATTTTAAGTTCTACTCACATTTTTGGTATCCTTTTCAAACAATTGGCTAATAGGTGTCAAGTTTGGAAATTTTAGAAATATCTACTCACGAATTTCTGAGTTATCGGAAAATTTCGATTTAAAAACACAAATACTGTACTTTATCCATATATACTGGGTATTCCCAACGAGCTCTCATCTTCACAATTTCCCTTTTCTGGGCATAAACTATTTGATTTAGTAAAAAAAAGCCAAAATTATCGATGAATATTTTCAGGACTCAGTTTTTTTCTTATGGTATAATTGCAATCTATTTTGCACCAATATTTGCTAAAACTGCCAATTTGAAGTATAATAAATACAGAAATTGTTATTCTGAAATTCAACATTTGATAACCGTGAAGGTGTAAGTAATCTTGCAAAATGATCCCCCTCCTCTCCGAAAAACTATCTACGCCACTCATTCTGGTATGGCTGTGGCATTTGCTGACCCTACCGCTGCGGTTTGTAATCCAACCCCACCCTATTCCTTACAAGTAGCATATTGTCGTATGCAACATAATTTTACTAGAACACCGCACTCACATACCGGAAATTTTTTCCGAGCGTAATTAATTGTATCTTATTCTTAACCTTAAAGCGGGCGCGCACCATTTTGTGACATAACCGGGCGCGCGGTGGTAATTTACCGCCCTCGTCTTTTCCCCTCCATTTGCGCTCAACCGTACAACTTCTATTCTCATAATTATGATAAATTGAGAGAAGAGCATGTCCCAAATAAGTTATCATCATAAAAACTATTATCTGGTGAACAATAAAACAAGTTCTGCAGTTTTAGCGACGCACGTCACTTCAGTGATATTACATAGAGCACACACATTTTGAACACAGCCAAATTATACCATCCCCGAACGTTTAATGACCGCTGGAAATGTATGGAAGGTAAAATTTACTTAGCATTTTATTGTATCGTATGTATGACTTAACCCTTCTGTCGGCACCTACTACAATATGCATATTCCATACCCAATAGGTCTGGCCGGACCTACTGAGAAAAAATTTTTATTTTTTAGAAAAGGTGAAATTTTTATCGGTAGAATCATTCTATAAATTCGTTACTGCCATTTTTAAACAATAAAAGTGTTAAAATTCTTTTTGTAGATACACTAGTAACGTTTTTAAGAGGACATATTTTGAGGTGGTATTATTATAAACATGTTTTTCCCTTATTTTCATCTCTTTTTGTTTCTCTATTTTCATGGCATAAATCTAGTAGAAAGTTTGTTGGCATTTTTCAATACCAATATCATTGGGCAAATATTTGGTGCTTTGTTAGTAGATTTTACCTCGATATTAGTCTGCAGATTTAGGAAAGTAGGTGGAAAGAAATAGGGAATTTTCGAGCGCGAAAATCATTTCATTCTTAATTTTTCGTGAATTTCTTGATCAAATCTATTTAGAAAGACGTTTGTAAGTCTCTCATACTTAGTCCTAACTATTACAAAGGAAAAAAGCTGGTTTGAGTTTCCTTGAATCAAATCTCAGTTGATTATGTGATGTTATAAAACGTGATGAAGTTAGGCATACTTATTTCCCGAGCTTCAAGGCTTTTCAAAAAAAATCTGAGAAATTTTTATCGTTTATAGTACAAATTGAACTTTAATGACATTCTTACATCATAAATAGGAGAATTTTAAGAGAATTTCATATTTGCACCTTTTACCTTAAGAGAAGAATGGGGTAAAAAACTGTAGGTCTGGCCATACCTATTGGGTATCAAAAAGCACTATAAATTAAAAATCATCAAAAACATACTCAAAACTTCAACCGATTTTTTCAAATTTTTGCAAAATGCCTCTAAACATATTATTCTAGGATATCATGAAATATAAAGTCGCTGCGATTTCATCTTCTATGCTTTTATGACCAAAATATAGTGCCAAAGGTCTGGCCAGACCTTTGTGCCGACAGAAGGGTTAAGAATACATACTTCACCCACCTCGATCCGGTCAACGGGAGAAAAGCTTTGCGTGATTATATGATCAGGGCGGTAAATTACCGCCCGCGCGCCCGCTTGAAGGTTAAGCACGCGACATTTCCCACCCAATGTGCAGACGAAATACGAGATCTGCAATTGTGTATATGGGAATTCCATCAAGTGAAATAAAGTTCGCTTTATGGAATTCCCATGCTTAGGTAAGCTAATTTTAAGTAGTAAATTATGTATAAATAGGATAATAATCAAAGAAAGAATAAATCGACAGTCGGCTGGACGCATTCACGAGTCTATTATTCAGGAGTTCTAGCTCTTTAGCTGCTCTTCAGGAGTTCTAGCTCTTTAGCTGCTCCTTCGCGTCCACTCAGGAGTTCTAGCTTTGTGCCTGCTCCTTCGCGTCCACTCAAGAGTTCTAGCTATGTAGCTGCTCCTTCGCGTCCACTCAGGAGTTCTAGCTCTTCAGCTGCTCCTTCGCGTCCACTCAGGACTCCAAGCTATTTAGCTGCTCTCGTTCCCGACGAAGCTGTTCCTCCACGTTTTATAAACGACATCGGGAGTCCGAGCTAACCAGCTACTCCCCGGGAACCACCACAATATGCAACGCCAAACATGTTTAAAAAGAGTTGATTTAAGCGTGTTTTCGATTGATTGCACTCTGCCTTTCTCTCAGTGTAGGGGGCCCACTCAAGAAATTGGCCCCGAGTGAAGTTGTTTCGCCACTCGCCCACCAGTCTCTCCAAACAGGTTCGAAAGACCTCAGTGAACTTTTCGGCTAACGTCAAAATTACCGCCTACAACCTTCACAAGCCACAAGTCTATGCGCCACAAGGGGTCAAGGCAACTTGGAAATACTAATCAAATTAATGAAAACATCGAATTCAGCCTCTGAAACTATGTACGAGTATAAGAATAAGCACATAAAATTTCACATACACTGGGTGTAGATTTGCGGTGGTACTATGGTAACTAAGACCCCATCCCATAGTACAATTCCATTTGTTTCGAAATATTTTTTATTGTTGCGATAAAGACAACACACGGCCTAGGTTTGCATGGTAGCCCATGACCCGGCGATTGAAATAGCCTGCAACAATAACAAGCATTTCAAAATTTCAGCTTTCTAGCTTTAAAACTTTCAGAACAAAACGTGTGGCAGTAGACAGACAGACGGACATCGCCCAATCGACTCCCCTTGTCCTACTGATAAATTATATATACATACAATCTTGGGCTCGCATTCAGATTTCCTTACAAATCAGAATAAATTATTTGAAAGATAATAATTTTTTTGCGGGGAAGAATATTATGCGCCACAAAGAACGAAAAAGTTTTCGCTAATCGTGATATGCAATACGTTGAGTACATTCAACATTTACATGAGTAAATCTCCGAAAAATATGGAGTTTCAGCGTATGACTATACTTCCTGTTTACCTAATTTGCACAGTTCTGGCTGGATACCTGAAATAAGGGAAAAACATCAGAAGTATAATGTACTCGATGTCTTCTGTGATTTAGTGCGTCAATCGGTCCAGCCGTTTCAGGGGAGTTTCGAAACAAACATTTTTGATGGAGATTTTTATATATACCTATAGTTAGTTGGAGACGCATCCTTCAATACAAACAAAGTAAGTATATCCTTTCATGTATCCATCAACTAAAGTTAAACTAACCTTTGAATTCGGCAAAATTGTACTATACAAATTTTCAAAATTTATTTAAGAAAAGAAAATATTTTTACAATTTTCTAAATTTTGAATAAATTAGAAATTAGATTCTTAAAATCGCCCGATATGGTAGCTAGGATTGTAGGACCAAAAGTCGATCTAATTTATTAAAAATTGAGAAAACTAGGGGGCTTCGCTTCCAATCATCCAAAAAAAAAACGATTTGTAAGGAATTATCAGAAGGAATACACGATGGCTGTGTTCCTCGACATTGAACGCGCCTTCAATAATATTAAAGCTAAGGGCGATTACGGACGCACTTCGGAGTCTTTCACTAGAAGTCATACTCTTCCTTCCATTGGCCGCCCCACACTACGGGAAAGTCCATTACTTCTCGCTGAAAAAGCTTAACTCTTTGGCTCCCTGTTTGGAAGGAATGGGCTCAGAAGAAACACCTTGACAGGCGACACAAACTGATCTCTTGGTCTATTTCTTTTAGATCGCAAGTGGAATATGCAGTCCCCCTCCCCTTCACGGAAATCAAAGCTACGCCCATGAGCTGGAGCTTTTCGGAACACCCCCTCGGTTGGACTGGATACGATACTTGACCTGCTTCCACTGGATCTATTCAGCCAAAAGCTGGCTGCTAACACCGCTTTACGTTTGCGTGAAACTATTCAGTGGCGAACACTTGATTACATGCACTCGCTTATACTATGTTTAATTTTAACCTCCCTTTGGGGACTAATTTCGCTATTCCTGAATACGCTTTTGGTAAGAACCACTATGGCTTGATTGCTGAGATAACAACATGCCCCGAGCCCGAGACATTGAGTCATTGACTATCTACACAGATGGCTCCAAGCCAAATGGAGGAGTGGGCATTAACATTCACTCGGATGTACTTGATATTAACCTGGCACTTCGTCTCCCTAGCTACTGTAGCGTCCTGCAAGCGGAGATTTCGGCGATTATGGAATCCTTAACCTGGTTAGGTAATCATGTCGTCGCTGCGATGGATGTCACTATTTACACTGACAGCCAGGCTGCAATTCGATCACTCGAATCAGTCTTGAAAACATCAAAAGCTTTCGAGACCTGCCACTCAGCTCTTAGAAATATTGGTTGTTTTTTTCAATACTACCCTCTGCTGGATACCTAATCATAGTGAATTTACAGGGCACTGTAATGCGGATCGCCTCGCCCGCAATGTGATAAATAGGAATTTAGAGGACCATCATTCATCTCTCTCTCTGGTTCCTGTTAACCACTTGTGGGGCATAGGGCATCAATTACGCCTACTTTCCACCTCGTTCTGTTCTGTGCCATCGTCCTTAGGTCTGACCACTGTTTGTTTAATGAAGCAGCCTCGCTATTAACCGATCTTCTCCACGTGTTTCTTGGTCAAACACGGCGTCTAGCATTGGCTCCCTGAGGGTTCCAATCTAGGGCCTGCTTTGCAATATTTGTTGGCCCACTTCGGAGAGTATGACCTATCCGTTGCCAGTTTCGCTTTTTGACAGAAGTGCCTATCCAATCCAGACCTGTGATACTCAGGAGATCATCATTGGAAATAATCTCCGGCCAGCGGATTTGTAGGATGCGCCGTAGGCACTGGTTTACGAAAGTTTGCAGCTTAGTTGTTATCTCGTTGGTCACCTTCCAAGTTGAACAGCCATAAAGAAGCACAGATACTACAATAGAATTAAAGATTCGGATTTTGGTGCGCCTGGAAATGTTGTTATTTTGCCAGAAAGGAGTCAAAGTGAAGAAGGCTGCCCTAGCCTTATTGATACGCGATTGTACATCAGCGTCCGCGCCGCTATCTGCTGTGACTATGCTTCCGAGGTAGCAGAATTCGTCAACTTTTTCGACTGCCTGGCCCGAAACACAAATTCCGCTTTGTCCCCCAGGATGGGAGCTCAAGTACTTGGTCTTTTATCTTGAGCCCAGCATTACGACTTTCGCAATGCAGAGCATCGGCCATTTGAGCTACATCCTGCTTTTTATTTGAAAGCAGACAAATATCGTCAGCATAGTCCAGGTGTTGCAGGTAATCAAACATTTTCCATCTGATACCTTTCCTCTGGTTTTGAAGCGTGCTCGCTAGTACATCGTTAATGGCTATGAGGAAAAGAATAGGTGATAAAATGCAACCTTGTCTCACTCCACTGTGCACCTCAAAAGGATCTGAAAGCTTACCCTTGTGTAAAACGTGACATTGGGCTCCCTGATAAGATTCCTTGATGATGGAAATTATTTTATCTGGTATGCCCCTCTTACGAAAAGCTCTCCAAATATACTCCCGGTCAACACTATCGAACGCCTTCTCGAAATCAATGAACATGAGGTGTAATGGGGATCTCCATTCGGCGGATTCTCTCTTCATTACCGTAACTCCTAGTGGAGCATGGTGCGTTGATGACTACCGTGTGTATTTATCAACGTTACAAAGACAACTGAATTCGGAGTGTGATACAGTTGTCAGCCATACCACTTCCTAGTCGCATTGTTAGTTTATTATTCTACGATAAGAATATTTCTTATCATCTTCTTCTGAATAATAAACTTGCAACGAGTCGTGCCGAGTTTGGAAACTCGTTTCTTTATGAGTGTATATTTCACAGAGTGGCGACCGAACCATCACGGCCACAGAGCACGACGGATTCGGCGGATTGCTCAATAATAATTCGGAGGGTGTTTATATGGACGCTACATGAAAAACCCTCACGAAAGCCAGCCTGTTCATTGCTTAAAGTGCGATCAACTTCATCCTTGATCCGGTTCAAAATAGTTTTAGCCATCAGCTTGGATACAGCTGGAAGTAGGCAAATATCGCGCCAATTATTACAATCCTTAAGGTTACCCTTCTTGGGAATTTTAATAATTACGCCCTTTTTCCATTCTACTGGAAGAGTTTCGGTCCGCTTTAAATAGTTCGACCGGAATTCCATCTATCCCCGGGGCCTTACCGGCGTCCATAGATTCGATAACCCGCTTTAATTCCGTCTTAGATGGTGGTCTTGAATTAATACTGGCTACTGGAGGGACGTCTTCTTCTGCCGATGAAGATGCACTTGCAGGCCCAAAACTGTTGTTAAGGACCTCAAAAAAGTGCTCTTTCCATTTTTGAAGTTGCTGTTCTTCGGTAACAAGCAGCAACCCTTCTTTATCTTTCACAGGATGGTCGGTTGTGAACGATTTACCAATTAGTGATTTAATTAGCTTAAATAGGGTACCGCTTTCACCACGGTAAGCAGCATCATTTGCCTCCTTCGCTAAAGCGTTGACGTAAGTACGCTTATCACGCCTCACACTTCTCTGCACGCCTTTTTGCAGTGAACGGTATTCAGCGCGAAGTTGATTTTTAGCTGAATCATCAGCAGCAGAGTTAATCTGCTCCTTAACTCTTTTGCGTGCTAAGATAAGAGACCAAGTAGCATCACTGATAAATGGTCTCCTACCTCGATCCAATCTTCCCACAGTCGCTTCGCCACATGAAATAAAAGAATCCTTTGCAAAATTCCATCTATCTTCAATTGTAGGATTCTGAAGAGATGTTGCTCCACAAGCTTTTTCGTGCAAGGAGGTCGAATATGCACGTCTAGTTGAGGAATTTTTTAGCTTTTGCTCGTTAAATCGTGGCGAGATTCGCGTGTTGTGAGATCGTTGAATCGCTGCCGTTCGTAAGCGAAATTTCGCGATAACAAGATGGTGGTCGCTGCCAACATCAGCCCTACGCTTCGACCTGACGTCTAAGAGGCAGTTTCTCCATGTCTTAGAAACAGCAATATGGTTAATTTGGTTCTCTGTTCTGCCATCAGGAGAAATTCAAGTTGTTAGGTGGCAGGGTTTATGCTTGAACAACGTTCCGCCAATGACTAGTTGCCATCATTCATAGTAACCTAAAAACGCCGATTTCCTCCTGCATATTGGTAGTAGAAGCGGGTGTTCTGCACAGGGCTAGTGCCAGATGGTCTAACGGCAGCGATCAACCATATTATTGTCACGGGAGGAAACATATTGGTAAGGGTGCTCGGTGCTATAACGAAGCATTCCCCATAAGGACTACTGCAGAAGTTGTGATGATGA
The DNA here is from genome assembly GCA_949715475.1 of Microchrysa polita. Classification (NCBI taxonomy): domain Eukaryota; kingdom Metazoa; phylum Arthropoda; class Insecta; order Diptera; family Stratiomyidae; genus Microchrysa; species Microchrysa polita. Next base: position 62,472,912 of record OX454421.1, on the reverse strand, counting down.
AGAAGAGGAAGAAAGCGGACTTAACTTTTTTCTGTCAATGTCCGGCCCTGGCCGAGAAACGGAGACGTATTCTCCGTTCAACGTTTTTCTGTGAGCCCAATCTCGCTCAATAAATACATTGCCAGCACTGGCTGGTTATCAGCATGGCATAGGAGATACTTTTTTAACATGGTGGTATCACAATAGACCAAACTTTCGGTCCACGTGCGCTAGATGTCAATCTAGTACCCCCTGTACCTAACCTAAGGAATGGACTATTATCATCCGAAGGTGAAATAGGGTACGTAGCCAATACCTCTGAAACTGTGAAAGTTAAGCCAGAAGGATTAAGCATGCGCTTACTGTAGCTCAGAACGGTAGTTGCGGACGAGGCTTGTTTCTCTAAATGCCCCATGATTTTCTGAATATCTTAGGAATAGTAAAGCCACAGCCACCACATAGGTTTTATCCTTTTTAGCTTCATGTGTACCCATGAAGCATTGACTCCGTGAATGAAATTAGCCCCATCATATCTTAGATGTCGTCCATGGTTGCTTCGGTTTCTGGTTTGGTAATATTTCTTTTGGAAATACAAATTTAAATCTTCTATATTCGTACACTGAATAAATATGATTTTTAATACATTGATAATTTTCGGTACTCATCCATAGGCTGATCCGATTCATGGTTTCGTAGCGAAGCTATACATATATGGGGTAAATTTCCATCAGATAAGTTCGCACATCAAGTACTTTAAATACAAACGCAACCAGAAGCAATAAATTCTCCCTCGATAAAAATTGTAATTTATGTATATTAAAAAATATGTTTTTGTACGCGCCTTCTTATCCCAATGAATAACAAATAAGGCTGGAAATCTATCAGCCATAGGTACTTGTGACGGAGCGGCGCGCGGCGGCATGTTCTTGAGATTACTGTCAAGGTGTTCTATGGCGCGCCCTCCCTTATACACAGGATTCCAATTTTCAAGGATCCCGTCAAGTTTATTATGTTGCCAAGCTGATGAAGAATAGTTAATGAATGGATCAGGATTGATTCTTCGTCCCGACGGAACGGCAACATTCGTCGAGCGACGGCTGAATAAACTCCTTACAAGATTACAAATATGTAAATTTGGCGAATTTCAATTTTGACTCACGACATTAATCCGCTCTTCACAAGTATTTGCGTGAAGTGCACTGAGGAGCGAAACATCGCAAGTTCGACGAACGATATCGTATGATAGGATTTTGCAATGAGTCCAATCGGCTATTAAAATTGCGTTCCAAAGTCACTCGATGCGGACGATTTGCTGCAAATCGAGTGAATTGCTGTCGTTAGAAGAGAAAAGCGTTTTTTTTTTGTCCTGAACAGTAGAGTCTGCAGTTGAGTACCTCCCTTCTTTTCATTAAATTTTTAACGTCGGTCGTCCTAACTAGCAAAAACTTTCAATTGGAAATGGTCGGAAACAAACTTTCCAGACTTCAGGACTATGCACAGGATATGTATACGAGTAGGTACATTCGCTACAGATACATTAAACGCAAATAATGATACAGTCGAGTGGTCCGGATCCATAACCATTCATCGATGAAAGTCAAATAACATCAATGCAATATGATTCGACCAACAATTCTGACAATAATTACACATCGTTCGAGCAGGATGTGTGTGTATTGTTATACGCTCAGGATATTATCGACCCTGTCTTAATGTCGGCTATCCTCTTCATAGAGAGACTGTCATCTTCCAAGAACAATGCAAACTGGCATGTCAAGTTTTGTCTTTTATCCCGAATGGAATGACTTGTATATGCCCATCAGGAACGATATGGTTGACTTCTTGCGAAGGATATCTCCTGGATATCTTTTGACTGCAGAAAAGGAAATTCACTCACTACGCTGGTATGCAAGAACAATGGACAACTCGTTTCGCAATTTCTTACGCCCTTCCAATCTGCTCGTGTATAGCAACTGGTTGAGCATACGTCGTCGTCGTTGTGAAAAGGATCAGATACACGAAGGAAATATTTTTATTTATTTGACATTTGATGGGATTCATAGGGAGCCGGGAATGTTGCAACACACTCAACCGGGAGAATTATGATTTTGATGAAAATGATGATGACGCCGATGATGAGAGGATGAGGATGATGATGACGGTGATACAGATGAGCATGATGATTGTAACAGTGATGACGGACAAGATGATGGCTAAAATAAAAGTCCCTTGATGAGATTTTTCTTTTGCAAGTGGACGAGGAATGCGTTCAGAGTGAACTGTGTGCGAATTAAGGGGATGATTGTCATTTTGCCATCGGTCGCAATTGTGGATTTCTTTAATAATCTCCGATTATGGTTATTTATGTGCTGTATGGAGTACATTATTGGCTTCACGAGCCTTAATTAATTTCATAAATTTTATTTGATTATTAGGTACAGGATTTCTTTGCCATAAAAGTCTATGCGCTTTCCGATATAGGCTATAAGAAGGAATGTATGGTCGATACACTATTTTGGCTCCTCTTGTTGAGAAAAGAAGAGTTCCATTTATTGAAGGCTTTTCCTAAATTCTCGTAAAAAACAATCGGAAGAATTAAAAAACCGGACACAACTCCTAAGCCCTGGTGTTGCGTGGGTGTAGCATCCACAGATAAAATACTTCTACTTCGTTAAATCCTAAGCAATTTTTAATTTTTATAAATTTTAGAGTGATATACTCTATGAAAGCAAGAGTAATTAAACTAAGATATTGGAGCAGCAAAAAAAAAGAGACCGAGGTTAATTTGGGTCGCGGGAGAATTTTGGATAATCTATTTGGATAAAATGTAAGCTTCTTTTAGGCTAAACGTGTTCCGATTCTATCCATTCATGGATAAGTTTACCGTAAGGGGGAAGATAAAGGTTGAAAGGCTCCCGCTAATTCCTATATCTTCTTCAGTTGTGGCGTAACTGCGGACCCTTAGCTGTGCAGGAGGAGTTTCATGGGGTGAACGGCTTCGGCTAATTCCTATGTCTCTCTACGGGGCGTTACTTTCCCGCATTATCCGAGTAACCGCTGCGCCTGAGTGCTGTATTAACATCTGCAGCCTCCCAGGTTATTTTACGTGATAGGTGACAGAAAACATTTAATTCAACCACTAAAGCACCATCTTCGAGACATGCCCATGATGTCCTTTACTCAACGATTAAACCCTATCATGGTTTAGCGATGTGCCGACAACTCATCCTAAGAAAAACTTCAAGTCAAGAAACCTGAAACAAAAGCCTCGGATTGGACGGATACAAAACAACGACGACCCCGCAAACGAACAACTGATTACTCTTTCGGATCCTGGAATGTACGCTCCCTGAATAGACCGGGGGCCTTAAGGGCCCTCCTGGATCAGGTAGAACAATACAAGCTGAGCATAGTTGCAATCCAGGAAACTAAATGGCTCAAAAGCGAGATTAACGATCTCAATTCGCACTCTATTTTCACAAGTCGTAGAGAGGAGGGCAACAAGGAGTTTGGAGTAGCTTTCATCGAGAGTAAGCAGCTGAAGGACCACGTTATCGGCTTCAAAATCATCAACGAGCGGCTATGTGCGATCCGCATTAAGATCCGTTTCGCTAATCTCTGGCTCATTAATGCGCATGCCCCTACAGAAGTAAAAGAAGTCGCGATTAAGGACGAGTTCTACAACGACCTAGAAACACTCTTCGACTCACTTCCATCAAACGACGTCAAGCTGCTGCTAGGAGACTTTAACGCCAAAGTTGGAAACGAAAGCTGGCATAGAGGAACTACTAGAGGTCATAGCCTCCACGACGAAAACAACAACAACGCTCAGCGACTTATCGACTTCGCGAGCGGCAGAAACTTGGTCATAAGCTCTACATGCTTCCCTCATCGACGAATCCATAAGCAGACCTGCAAGTCTCCAGATGAATACACCGTGAACCAGATCGACCACGTACTGATCAACGAGAGATGGGCTTCTAATGTCCTAGATGTTCGATCCTATCGGAGAGCCAACTGCGACACCGATCACTATTTGGTGAAGACGACCTACAGGTGCAGAATCTCTTAGGTGCACCTAACGAAAATCAACCCTGCCAAGATCTTCGAGGTTGACAATTTGATTGATGATGCCACGGCGGCTGCGTATACTACAGCGCTTGAGGAAAAACTATCGCCCATGCTTGATAACATCAACAATTTAGGCATCCATGAGTTCTGGGAGGAGCTCAAAGACAGTAGCAAAGGAGTTGCTGAAGAGGTCGTGGGCTATAAAGGCCAGCGCAGACAAACAGACTGGTTCGACGATGAATGCAGGGCCTCGATTGAGGCGAAAAATGAAGCCTATCGCCAATACACACAACGCGCATCCCGAGCCAAGAAAGAAAGATACAACGAACTTCGGCGAGTATCTAATAGGTTAATTAGACGTAAGAAACGCAAACATTTTGACGAGCAGTTACAGCAAATAAACCAAAGATTAGCCAGTAAGAACACTTGACAGGCATACAAACATATAAATAATATCAAGAACGGATATCAACCCAGGACAAGCCTATGTAAGGACAAGGATGGCATCATCAGCGACATCGAAAGCGTCAACAAACCATGGGCCTCGCATTTTGAAGAGCTCCTCAATGCATCATCAACGTCCCCCGCGGAGCCAGCTCTTGAGCAGTTAGCCGAACTAGGCCCTCCCGTTTAAATTAACTAATTTTTAAGCCCATGGACGTACGTTAAGACATATACTGCACATACCTTCTATAAACATTAGTTTATTAAAACGTTATGATGCCTGTATAGTTGCCTCAGGTGCATACAAATCGATGGCGCATTTTATTTGGAACCAAAGAAACAAAAATTTTTTACAGACTCCCTCCGGTATACGTTACCGTTAAGGAGATTTTCACGAAAATAACCAAAAATACCGAAATCATAAGGTTTAGAACCTCATAGCGTCCTTAGTACTGCACGTAGCGATCTGAAATTTGAACTTTTAATTAAACGTTGTAAAAACTTCAAATTCACCATATAGCAGCTTTCGGTGCACATTACCGTTATAGACATATTCACTAAAAACTGCTTATTTGGAAGTTTGGACCCTCATAACTTGCCTAGGGGGGCTCCCATCGTTGGGGACTTTTAATGTCACACTAACAGCCACACGAGCTACAAGTTTGCCTCAGATGGGTTCCCTGTAGAGGTTCCCGTTATCAAAAAATTTCCGAGAAACGGTTTTTGTTTAGTTTTTACCGCTAATAGCTTCCTTGGGGTGTTCGCATAGATGAGTTGTTTTGGCATTTAAATTTGAAGTTACAGAAGCAACAAATTGTTGCAGGCTTCCCTCCCGAATGCGTACCCGTTATGAAGAAATCCACGAAAATAACGAAAAAATACCGTTATTGTACGGTTCAAACCCCCATAGCGCCCTTAGTATTGCACGCATCAATCTGAAATTCATATATTTAATTAAGCGTTATATAAGCTACACATTTGCCGTATAACAGTTTTCGGTGCACGTTACCGTTATAGAGATACTCCCAAAAAACTGCCTAATTGAATGTTTGGACCATCATAACTTCGTTAGGGGGCTCCCATCTTTGGGGACTTTTGGTGTCTTACTACCAGCTACAGAAGCTACAAATTTCTCCTAGAACACCTTAGAGCGCATTCCCTCGTCTTAGCACCATTTACGAAAAACCCCAAAAACACGTTTTTTAAGGTTTGAACCCCCATAGCGCCCTTAAGGCTGTACACATTGATATGAAATTTTGCCACTTTCTTTAGAACCCCATATGCTACAAACTTTTCGAACAAAAGTTTTTAGTACGAGTTACCGTTATAGAGATAGTGTGAAACCTTGTTAAAAATACCGTTAGACCTCCTGGCGCCGTTAGGAGTGCCCGAAAGTATTCGGTCTTTGCATCGTTTATTGAGAAAGCACATTTTATCTATCTATCTATTTCTTAGTGAAGAACTTAACAACACATAGAAACAAATGAGTAATTTAAAGATAAAATTATTTTCGAATAAAGCACATTTCCCTTAATTATGTCGTGCTCTGTGGCCGTGATCGTTCGGGCGCCACTCTGTGAAATAGACACGGTATATTACGCTTTCAGGTCCCCAAGGGAAATTTTTCTTGTTCTTCTTATCGACACTAGCGACACTTATCTTACCGTCCGCCATATAACGGACATATAGCGGAAAATATCGGAAACATCAAAAATTTCCCTTGGGGACCTGAAAGCGTAATGTACCAAAACGTGTTTCTCTTGATGACACAAAACATATCTAAGAATTGATCAAATGTGACCATGGGGCATGGGGTGGCCATACCAACCCAACCCCCATTTCGGTTCTTCTAAGAAACATTTTTTGCGCCAATTTCACAAAACTTTGAATTAATGTGTCTTTACCAAAGCAACAAAAAATTTAAAAACGAATGGAATCGTACTTGGGGGTCATGCTCCCGCAACCCCAATAAAATTTTCCGAGTTAATATTTTTATTTGCCCAGTTATTTCAACCAAGCCCAAAACTTTTATCAAGACGGAAAAAAAAATTATGAGGAGGGTGATTAAATACAAGTCATAGGTACGCCCGAAGAAACTTTTAGCCCAAGGAGAGCGAAGGGTATCCAAATTTCGGCCGCGCCCGAAAATAGCCTCGGCCCCCTAGTATTTGAGTTTCTGTTTATAATGGAGTATAATGACCGAATACAATTTGTCGTTTTTTCGCATATGTATGTCTTCGATGTGACTAATATACCTAAGTTAGCGATTTATCTAACCTTATGCCTAAGTACACAATGTCTACACTCCAGGGGAAATTCTGTCCTAGCAAGTCGATGTTTCTGTTTGGGAGAACTACTTTTTCGTTTTCTAGTGAAGAAAATCTCTCCGAATTTATTTTTTCATTTTTTCCCATACTATTCAATAACTGTAGAGGGTGTGAAACCTCAGTGCTTCGCGTTGGCAGGCCAGTTCGTTGTGTTGTCTGTTGTAGCCACCAGCATTTTTGGCAAACAAACATGGAAATCATATAAGGATTTATTGCCAAGAAAATAATGAAACACTTACCTGTAACGAGAGCAACTTCAGTTCATCATTTTTGAATATGGATGATGATGATGAGCTCACCAGCTTTACTTCGGATTTATTCACGGGCTGGTCCATAACCGATTCATAGCACACCAAGGATATTTCCAAAAATGCAAGAAACTTTCATAGGAATTACCACTATCTCCCACAAAATGATTCCACATTATATAATATCTGCAACTAAAGATAAAATAACAAAAAGACATATCAAAACTTCTTGAAAATTGTGTCTTTAACTTATTTCTAGCATCAAGAAAAATCATTACAGCGTTAAGCGCCTAATAACCCTCCATTTCCGTTCATCATAATAATATCCAAAAAAGAATCGTCAATAGCTGCGTGGTTATAGGTTTCACCATATCATAAGCACCCTTTGTGGCGAACAGTGAACATTATACGGATATGTATAAAAAAAAGAAATATGCTGTTTCCTTTGACATGGAAAAGTAATCCCGGAAATTTTCGGCCGTTAAGCGAAAGTTGTTAATGCTCTTCTTACTCAATCGATCTCAGCATATACAGCAGAAGCAGCACTTAAATCCACGACAATTCCATCCATATACTTGTCTCGTCTCCATATAATCGTCCAGGATACGGCCAGCGGGCGAATCGATGCGATGTCGCGAGAGTAAAACGAAAACCGAATGACTTCAATGCATATGGGGCATGTCCTGGATAATAGGCACCGCACCGCACGAGAGTTGTGGTGGAGATACAGTTTACCTCACTTTGCATACAAATGGTAGCTTAAAGGTTTAATGGTTTGTAACGCCATGTTTATGGACGGCAGTTAAAAGTGTCGTCAATCTTAGTGAAAGGCCAATAAAGTTGTCGCAATCGTTTTCTTAATCTTTGAACACAAGATGTTGTTTACGACTTTCTCTATATTCCGAAAAAGGAGAATGTATGGATGTACTCGCATATGAATTGCCATTATGTGACCATACGTTGGGCAATCAATATAACCATAAGTTTATGTTATAATGGGCGATACGTTATGGCTGCATTTTAGTAATAAATTTGGGATTCCCTTATGGGGTACTACCTAAAAAAAAATCAAAATTCTATTAGTTGTGCAAAATGAGTTCATGAATAGATACTCATTCTAACACCATATGTGACAGTAACACATTTCGCCTATCTAGCTGCAAAATGTATGTCAAATTAACAAAAAGGAATCCCACTGTGTGTTCCATGCATATCTTTAAAATACTCATATCCTGTATATGAATATCTTCAGCGCGACGCACCCTTCCATACTCATGTTCATGTAATTGAATCAAGTACAAAGGCAACATTCGCAATGTTGGGTTCATGTCATGATCGAATTCATGCAAGAAGTTAGCGGATATTAAATATTAATTTATTTATTGAAAAAATCTTGCAGGTTATTGAGGGGTTGACGACAGAAGAACACCCGCGGAATACGCACACTGATATCCGCAGATTGCGTTCCACGGCCGCCGCGTCTCTTTTCCATACAAATGATTTGGCACGCAAATGGGGTGGAAAGTTTTCAACAAGGATTAAATTTTTCATCAGCATCACGCAAAACCAAATTTTTATTTGAAAGTAAATTCATATTTTAGTTGATCGAAATTACCAATTACGACAAGAATTTAATAACATTATATGCCGTAAGGGGGAAAATTCTATGGTCAGCCTTGAAGTCATTGATTTTAATTAGTATGATTACCATTTGTAATTATCTAGAATCATTTATAAAAATTAGCAAGAGGAAGCCGTTGCATAACCGCAGAAGAAAAGTCCCTTCTGCAAGAAAAAAGTCGCAACTCGCACCGCAACATAATGAAAATAGAGATAATCACGATTTGAAATCAGCCTCACCTTCCTTTGCAATGATGCCGTCAAATGCACGCCGATTGTGATCATCGCTCATTATGACAACTAATTAAATTAATTTCATCAATTTTCATAACATCTTGACTGATATAAGACACTGTTGCTCGCCGAAGGACATCCCATCATAGACGGATTTACCGCACCATCAATTCCAATAGTCGCAGTCGGTGAATATAATCGTGCTCACTGAAGATTGCTGTCATCATGTTGAAATGCCGCCGTCGAAATCATTAATTTAATCCTTCGGAAAGCGGAGTAGTGAATTCAAAAAAAATTCTATCAAATACAGCCGATATATCGAGGTACACACATACCTTTCGAATTTGTCTGAAAGGTTGACGCATGTATTTATTTCGATTTGATTCCGACATATTCGATATTTGCCTTAAAAACGACCTACTATAATATGTAATTAAAACCCGACTGGGACTAATTGACTTCTCCATTGTATAGAAAAACGAGACTGAGGCTAATTTCGGGCGCGGCCGAAATTTGAATACCCGTCACATTTGAATGAAACTTAAGCTCCTTTTGTGTTGAACATTTCTACCACAGTCCACAGCCCTATGACGTGTTCCGATTCCATATGTTCCTGGATACGTTGGGGTTAATCCAAGAACACACTTGGATGTATTTTGGTTAAGAGTAAAAAAGAAAAAAAGTTGTTCTTACAAGAACCTAATATTTGGGGATTCGTTTGTATGACAGCCTTCTATGATGTAATGTTCCGATTCCATCCATTCCTAAATATCTTTTGAGGCTTTACTAGCCTAAGGTGACCAGATTCCCGAAGGCCCAATGCAGTACACATTCCGGAATTCGGTTTTCAGGCAAAGCCTCAATCGTACTATTTTAATATTTGTTATCATTCGCTTAATGTTATCAAAACAGCAAGGTCCCCATGTGATCGCATTAAGCGGCGTTAAGTGTATCTCACGAGGCTACCACCATGAAGGATGCCATAAAACGACCACATATTCTCCATCATTTCATAAGTGATATCTTTCTAAACCACTGTTTCCCAACAGGTGGTCCGCGGACCGGGGGTGGTCCGAGTAACATATGATAGTGCCCTAAATAGTGTGCAGTCACCTTCTGTGGCTCATACTTATGCAGCAGTTAAAACTAGAACAGGAAATTGCAATTTGCAATTACCAAATGATGAAATAATCAATAAGGTTATTGTTAATGCTGCAGTTTTAACCGAGTCGACAAAAGACTCGCTAGCATGTAAGAAATCAGTTGTTAGCCTACATTAATAAAATAAAGATCGATTCACATAAAAGATACTTTTCGTCTTTTTTTTTTTTTGTTTCGCTCGCAACGTTAATTCTTTATTGGCGCAGTCGGTGTCCTCCGGTAATTATACAAACTAGAGGATAGTGTTCGAATCAAAAAAAAAAAAAAGATAGTAATAAAAAGTATAAATCGGAACGTAAGGCGGTCAACATAGTTTTGCGAAGTAAAATTTAACGTAAAACGCAGAAACGAGGCGTGTCCGTGAAGTGTCGATTTAAAAAAAAAAAGTGTTTAAAACAAAAGTGTTTAAAACAAAAAGTATGGCGCAACCACAGATCGAGCAGTGCCTAGCGGTCTTAACTGAATTGTTGGCAAGGCAGAACCAGCCACAGAGTGTTAGAGCTTTAATCGAGAAACGGATCAAGCATCTGCAGCCGTTCAAAGGAGAAGCTGGAACGTTGATGTCTTTTGTAGCTTCGGTGGAACAGGTGTTGAGTGAGTACAATGACGAAGAAGGAGTTGTCTACAGAGTGATATACGACGAAAAAATTACTGGGGAAGCGAAGAACTACTTATCGACGGAGGCTCCACAATCCTGGGAGCAGTGCAAGGAGAAATTGCGAATCCATTACAGGCCAATCAAGGATCAAGTCAACATCGCAAGGGAGATAAGCACATTAAAGGTATTTAGCATTGACCATCTCTTAAAAAGAATACAAACTATAATAGACAATATTACGGAATGTGGTAGTTTTAGTAATAATTGTGAAGAAATAGTAACTTGCTTAAGTAGTGCGTTAATACTAAAAATAAAAGAAATTACAGCAGGATCAGTTGCGGCTGAAATTAGAAATTTATATGTATTCTCTCTCAAGTATTAGAACTGTATTACATAGTTATATTGGGCAGGATAAGTATAATTTGCAAAGTGAAGAAAGTTCTAGAAATTTCAATTATCCAAATTATTTTAATAAAACTAACCGTTCGTTCGTGAATAATTTTCCAGTAAAGTCAAGTGAATCGGATAGAGTTGGAAGAAATGAGTGGAAACAAAATCAAGGGAATAATTCAAATAATTTTAGACAAAATCAATGGCATAATACAAATAATTTTAAACAAAATCAAGGGACTAGTTCAAACCAGTTTAGGCAAAATCCAGGTTCAAATCAATTTAGGACAAATCATGGGAATAATTCAAATCAATTTAGACAAAATCAAGGAAATAGTTCAAATCAGTTTAGACAGAATTCATTTAGACAAAATTCAAATAATTTTCAAAGGAATTCGGGACAAGTGAGAATAGATCACCATAGAAGTGAACAAATGGAAGTGGATAATTTAAACAGGGAAGTTAACCAATTAGCGTCTGAAGAGTTTTTTACCAACTAGCCTCGGACAATAGAAAGAGTTTTATTAAAATTACGTTTGATTCAGATAATTATATAGCAATGTTAGATACAGGTTCAACAATCAGCCTTCTAAATTCGAACAGAGTACCATCATATCTTTATGAAAAAATTCAAGCAAATCCGATTAAAATTAATACGATTCAAGGTGTTGTTGAAAAAGATACAGAACAAGTGAAAACAAAGTGCCCTTTACAGTTTAATCAAGCAGTGAATGCTAGAATCAGGTGGACGAAAATTGCTCTAAACAAGGAATATGATTTTTTAATTGGTATGGATTGGCTAGAGAAAAATGTGAGTGTAATAGATATTAAAAACCAAGAAATTGTTCTAACTAATGAAGTAAGAATACCATTTTTATCTAAGTTATTAGAGGAAATTAATGTGTTGGAGTCATGTGAAATAAGTAATATTTGTTTGGATCATTTAAATAAAGAAGAAAAAAGTGGAATAGTAAATTTGCTGAAAAGATATAATAATTCGATTTTCAAGGAAGGTGATCAATTGACGAATACTAATTCGGTGGTTCATCAAATTAAAACAACTACTGACCAACCAATAAATTCGAAGTTATATAGATATCCACCACAACATGAACTTGAAGTTAAAAGACAGATTGAAGAAATGGAAAATCAAGGTATTATCAGGAAGATTAATAGTAGGTACAGTTCACCTATAATCGTTGTTTCTAAGAAAAAAGATAATTCGGGGAAGCAGAAATATAGAATAGTTGTGGATTATAGAAAGTTAAATGAAGTTACGGTGGACGATCAACATCCATTACCGAATATTGAGAGCATATGGGATAAGTTAGGAAAAGCACAATATTTCAGTTCCATTGATCTTGCAAAAGGGTATCATCAGATTCTCATTGCAGACGAAGATATTGAAAAAACGGCTATCGTAACACCAATGGGCTTATATGAATATTTGAGGATGCCATTCGGGTTAAAGAATGCGCCCCGCACCTTTCAGAGAATGATGTTCAACATTCTTAGAGAACATTTAAATGTCATTTGCATAGTTTATCTCGATGATGTGCTAATTTTTTCAACGAGCTTGCAAGAACATCTTATTGCATTAGAGACTGTGTTTAAAATTTTTCAGGAACATAATTTGAAAATTCAAGCAGATAAATGTAGTTTTATGAAACACCACACAGAATTTTTAGGTCATGTTTTGAGTAAAGATGGGATGACTCCAAATCCGAATAAAATGAAGGAAATAGAAGATATTACTTTGCCAAGAACAGAAAAACAATTACGAAGATTCCTAGGAATGACAGGATTCTACAGGAAATTTATTAGGGATTATGCTAGAGTGGCGTACCCGATGATAAAGTATTTAAAAAAGGATGGAAAAATCAATATTAATGATCCGCAATATATAACGTCTTTCGAAAATTTAAAAAAATTGATTTCGGCTCACCCAATTTTAAAATATCCGGAATTTGACAAAACATTCGTGCTTACAACGGATGCAAGTAATTATGCGATTGGTGCCGTTTTGTCACAAAATGGTAATCCAGTTTGTTTTGTATCCAGGACATTAAATAAGCATGAACAGAAGTATAGTGTTACTGATAAAGAATTTTTATCAATTGTTTATTCAGTTACATATTTTCGTCCTTATTTATATGGGAACAAATTTAAAATAGTTACGGATCACTTGCCAATAAAATATATAATAAGCAAATACAAAGGAAAAGAATTTTCTAATCGAAATCAAAGATGGCTTTTGAAATTACAGGAGTACAACTTTGAAGTAGAATACTTGAAAGGCAAGGAAAATGTTGTGGCAGATTTTTTCAGCAGGTTCGAAAATACTCCAAAAATTCAAGATAATAATGATAATGAGTCAAATTTAGCAATAACAGAGACAGTTCATTCTACAGATGAACAGCGTTTAGATCATATAGGTATAAAAGAGGAAATAGTTAACAAATATCGAACACAACTTATATTAACTTATAATGTGGAAGAAGAATTGAAATGTTTGCATGGTCGTAGAATAATATACATGAATCCCCTTGAAGGAGAAGAGAAAATTAAAGATATACTAATTAGATTTATGAAAAAAGGTAAAACAGGGATTTTTTCAGAAGTAGAAGATCGTGATTATAATCGGGTTCAACAAGTTATAATTGCATTATTTTCGCACAAAAGAGTAGTAAAATTCGTTAGATGTTCATTAAGAGCTATGGAGATAGAAACTGAAGCTGAGGCACATAGGCAAATATCATTATATCACACTAAAGAGTCTATGCACAGTGGAATTAATGAAACGTATTATTCGTTGAAAACCAAGATATATTTCCCAAAGCTACAAGAACACATACAACTTGTGATTAACAATTGTAAGAAATGCAAAGAAATAAAATACGATAGGAATCCGATTAAGCCGAAATTCCACATAACCGAAACACCAACTCAGAAAAATGATACAATCCATCTAGATATTTTCCATTTACAAAAGAGAACGTTCGTGACCATAATCGATAAACTTACGAAATTTGCAGTAGCTTACAGTATTAATGACAGAAATTGGTTAGCAAAAAAGACAATTTTAGTGGAACACTTTTCAAAATTTGGTAAACCCAGGAAAATTGTAATGGATAACGAATTCAAATCTGAACAAATCATAGCTTTTCTTGATGAGAACAGTGTGGACGTTCATTGGACAAAACCAAATAGTCACACTGGCAATTCCGATGTAGAAAGACTCCATTCTACCATTCTTGAAAAAATAACAGGGATAGATGATAAACATTTATCAGTAGAAGCGAAAATCCAACTAGTTATAGGGAATTATAATGATAGGTACCATTCAACTATTAAAACATCGCCTAGAAGAGCTAGAGAAGAATTAGATCGAAATACATTGAACAAAATAGTCCAGGAATATAAAGAAAGGAAGATTGGTAAACTGAACCGAGGTCGTGAAGATTATAAGGAAGTCAGGGAAGTAGGACCTATTAAAAACTACAAACATGTTAGGCATAAAGATGAAACTAGATACAAAATTAAAAATCTTCATAATGTACATCCAATAAATATTAAAAGACCATATAAATTTACAGCTGATAATAATCGTCATGTTGATGCTAGTACCAGTAGCACTGGGAACCCTACAAGTAACACCGATTAGAGAACAGAATGGGTACGTAAAAATTAAAGTTAGGGAGGTACAAATAATTAATGAAACAACCACTATTTTGCATATAATTAACCCAAATGATATGTTAGAAGTTATTTTTAATATTCGATTGAATTTTAAACAATTGGGTATGGAAAATTCGGTAATTCTTAGAAAAGAGGTAGAAAATATAATAGCAAAAATACATTCAATAGTTCCTAAATCAATAGAAAGACAGAAACGAGGATTACTAAATATTGTAGGAACCGGACAGAAGTGGCTCTTCGGAACCATGGACAATACAGATAGAGAAGAAATTTTACAACATTTGAAAATAGCGGAAGAAAATAGTCATAATTCAATTCAGGCAATAAACCAACAAATCAAGATAAATAACCATTTTGATGAAACAATAGAGTCCTTAAAAATTGTAATAGGGAATGATAGAAAGAAAATATTGGAAACTTACAACAAAATAGAAGGAGTTGCTAGACAAATAGTCAATGAGCAATTATTCTTGGATCAAATGACTAAATTGAAATTTCTGGAAAATAAAGTCAATCAAATTCAAGATAACATAGCATCAGCCAAATATAATTTGATTCACCCAAGTATATTGACATCCGAAGAAATAAATGAATTTAAAATTGATTTTTATAAGTTAAAATTAGCAAAAATGGGTATCTTAGAATATAAAAACAAATGTATTATAATCGCTATTAAAATTCCGAAAAATTATTTATCTATTGATCTTAAATTAATAACACCTTTACCAGACAAGAATTTTTATGAAATAGAAAGCGAAGAAGAATATGTGGTAGAATTAGATAATAAAACATATAAATATGATTCAGACGTAAGCTTAAGAGAACTAAAATTAAGTCAGCATTGCATTGTTAAAAGAAACTGTACATTGAAATACAATAATCAAACAAACATTGAATCCATTGATGACGATATAATAATTGTAAAGAATGCAAAAAACATAGAATTAGAACAAAATTGTGACAATAGAAAAATTTTGTTAAACAATAATAATCTGATTAATTTTTTCAATTGCCAAATTTCACTATCTGATAAATCGTTTTTCAATTCGAAGTTTATAATAGAAGACAAATATTTTTATCCAAATAATGAAATTAATTCGACCTTTCCTAAAAGTATTAGTTTTGACAGCTTTGTATCTGAACAATTTGATAATATTAAAGAAATTAAAGAATTACGATGGCACAAAAATATATCATATGGAATAAATACCGGTCTAGTAATTGTAATGTTAATTCTAATTGTTGTTTTCATATATCTTTGGAAAATTAAATCTTTCTCAGAAAATAATGGAAAGATTCGGGGGAATCTTTACCTAAACCGGGGAGGAGTAACATATGATAGTGCCCTAAATAGTGTGCAGTCAACTTCTGTGGCTCATACTTATGCAGCAGTTAAAACTAGAACAGGAAATTGCAATTTGCAATTACCAAATGATGAAATAATCAATAAGGTTATTGTTAATGCTGCAGTTTTAACCGAGTCGACAAAAGACTCGCTAGCATGTAAGAAATCAGTTGTTAGCCTACATTAATAAAATAAAGATCGATTCACATAAAAGATACTTTTCGTCTTTTTTTTTGTTTCGCTCGCAACGTTAATTCTTTATTCGCGAGACCTCTAAGTGGTCCGCGGGGAGACTCTGAAGACTTCTTACAACAAAGTTATCTTTTCATGTGACGAAATAAAGTCACATGCCAACCACGCGATCTCATAATCATGTAACAGATTATTCAGTAAATACTTTGCTACTACCTTAGAGAAAGCATGCGTTAGTCCAGAGTGGGCATCAGAAAATACAAATGGCACCGTTTTCACACTATTGTAGTTCATAGTACATATGTGTGAAAATTTTATTTAAATGTCAATTTTTCGTTTACAATTGAGAATATAAAATCCGCGTAATATTTATTACTCTCTCAAAATGCCAACGTGATAATTAACCCTTCGGTTGGCACATAGACCTAGACAGACCATTGGATCTATATCTTGATGAAAAATATTGTTCAACAATATTTTCCAGCCCTTACCATATATATTTCCAGGGCCGGATTTCCCATATGGGCAACCTGGGCAGCTGCCCGGGGCGGCAAATTTCGAAGGGCGGCATATTTTTGAAATTTCATCCTTCCATTGAATTAATGTTCTGTGAAATATACACATTTCGACAATTCAGGAGGCAGTTTAAATAAATTAGAAAAACAATAAAGGAAACTCTGCGAAAGTCGTTCCTTTGGTCAGTGGCGGACTTACATATCTGACATCAGAAGGCGTTTCCACTTTTGCGAACACTTCTAAAACTGAACTACATTTTTTTTATCTGCGTATGGGGGCATTAAAAATGCCGCTGTAGGCTTTAGCCTGCCAGTTTACCACTATAGCTTTGGGATTCGCGCGTGGTAGAAGTAACATACACTCGGAACCAAGAAAACCGGACATTTTTACTTGTTTTACTTCTATCCTATATTATAACGAATAGTCTTGACCATACCAATGAACGGATCTGTTCCCTGCATCCACTTTCTTTTTCCTGGTACAGTATACCCCACCTCCACCTCCAGGAAACTGCAATTTCGAGTTGGTTTCATTAAATATTGAAAACGACCATTTCGTGGGGCTGCAGCTAGAGAACTAAGTGACTAAGTATTGGTTTGGGAGTCGAGACCTTTCGATTGACTTCAATTTTACTAAACGTTACGCAAACTCATCCCGTACTGAAAACCAGCGCCCGCTCTAAGGGGGGGCAAGCCGGGCGGTCGCCCGGGGCGCCGAATTTTAGGGGCGGCTTTTTTGCTAGCATACTAGATTAAAAAAGCCGAAAGAAAAAAATCAATATCAACTTCGATTTAGTGGAGGCTATGAAGAGCCCACAATTGATACGAAATGCTGCATTTAGAATCCTAAAATGCTACGTAAGAGCCGCGCAAATTTTACGTCTGTGATGCTGGCACCCGCCCCATTTTCGAAAAGCAAAGTGGGATTCGTTAGTTATGCGCTAATTAAGTTATTCTTTGAACAAAAAATTACTCGTATGTAATACAAATTCGTCCTCCGATTAAACATTCACTTCCTCTTCTTTTCACCAGAAGGACCTTGCATGAACCCTAATTTCTGCCTTCAGAGGGCGAAATTATAGCACCAAATTTTCTTGTTTCATTAAATGCGATTCGATTTCCGGAAGATGAAATTCAAAGTTTGTGTTTAGTCTGTTGACTAACAGGAGAGCAAGTCTACTAAATTCATATAAAATTAGAAATATGTGTCGAATAAACGCTGAGCACATTTAGGCGTTTGGAATAGACTCCTCTGTGAGAAATGTCATCAACAAAGGCATTATTTTCATCAATAATTTTTTGGAGTTGTTTTCCATAATTCCCATCGACATTTCGCAGCATAATTTAACTTCAATTCGCGAAACCTTCGCGTGAATGGATTACTTAAGTTGGTTCCAATCGCATTGATTCATCTAGCTTTGGAGGGCAGAGGCAAACTACGAACAAGGTGGCTTGCATTTTAGCAAGATGAGGGATCAGACCACAGAACACATTGCCAGAGCTGCCTAATTTGGGTTCAGACATGCTAATATTGCAATTTGGCTAGGTTCCCCCGATATGACTAGCTCTGACCTTATTCCCTTTAAAAAATTCTCGAGATGAGGCATTTATGAAAATAATCCATGCATATTGAAAAGCCTGAAGTATAATCAATGAAGTTTTTATGGAATTTATGGAAAACAACTGCAGGAAGTTAGTAATGAAAACGAGCACAATTTTTGGCCCAACATATTATTTATTTTGTGTGTTTTAGTGGAAAACAAAATTTCGAATTCATTTTCGATGTCTTAAAAATTTTGAAATTCGAAACAAACTCTACAGGGTGTCCAATTCATGGTGGAGGATCTCTTAATGGTATAGGTAGTGTGGCTCATTCGGGGAAAATTAATGTACAACGGGACGCTTCTATTTTTAACCGTTACCATGTAATAGCATTTTTGTATAAATACCCGATTTTCCAAACTAAATCAAAATTTGCCACACCATCAAACATTTCATCCTGGATATGACTTCACTTTCTGAAACTACATAAAATTTCCAAAAAACCGACACCTCGCCCGTTACGAAGTTGCTCGTATGGGGTTTTCATAAATTTTAGTCATTTGATTTTTTGATGAAAACCCGGTTTTTTTAATTCTTCAAAGTTTCAGCGGGTGTATCTCGGAAGATACGAGCAAATTCGTAACGGGCGTCGTTTGATTGAAAATGTAGATTATGTAGTTTCAGAAACTGAAGTCATAATTCCGGATGAAATGTTTAGTGGTGTGGCAAATTTTGATTTAGTTCAGCAAGTCGGGCAAGAGGAGTCCCGTTGTACATTAATTTTCCCCAAATGAACCACACTACCTACCATTAAAATATCCTCCACCAAGAATGGGACATCCTCCTGTATAAGGCCTTGCTGAACTGTGCATTGCGCTTAAGAGTATGAATGATATCTGTCCGGTTTTTTGAATCCCAATGAATTTTTTTTTAAATTGCTCTTACGTCAGCTGGTTTTACTATGTAAATCGTTTTGGAGCAACTGCCATGAGTACAAACACTTGATTCAAGAGAAAACTTTGATTCGATTCTACAACAATCATTGTATACATGTAGATCAGTGATTGCCAAACTAGGGACCCCCTTAGGTTGCGCGAAGATTAGGGAAGGAGGACGCGAGCGCAGCTCTAATGTTTATGCCGTTTATGAATTATGGTTTTCTTCAACACCATTATTCTGACTAAAACTTCTTTCGAAACTCACCAGGGTAATCAGTTGTTGCAAAACGTTGCAGATTACCAATAATTTTATTTCATCGAGTAAAAAAAAAACGCTGCTACTAAATCTGTTTGACCTGTTTGGTAAAAATCTTGCGGATTTTGATCGCTCCGGTGATATTTTTTTTTGTGCTCGACGTATCACTGAAATTATGGCCGGACTCGCGACGAAATTCAACATGCGGAGATCATGAAATTTAATTAATACTTCTCAAAATGTCCAGTATTTGCAAAATATGGGCTGCACTTACAAAACAATGTTCAAGAATAAGCAGACCTCGCAAGGGGGACACGAACTGAGAAAAAATTGGGAACCACCATATAGATAATATGGCATCTACTATCAATCTGTTTGGTACAGTACCTAAGGGGCGGCAATTTTTTCTCTTGCCCGGGGCGGCGAAAGTCCTAGAGCGGGCGCTGCTGAAAACAATCAAATTAGTGGGCTGTAGCGGGAGAACGAGGGCACCCCGAAAAAAAAAAGAGTTCAGATCCACTCCTAGTACCCGTTTTTAACAACGAGTGTATGTATTTTATTTTTTTATATTGCCAGCTCTAAGGAATCGAACTATTTCCCAGCATGTTACAGTCTTAGGGGTTGATTATGCATCCAATGCGTAAATTCGTCATATTTTTTTTAAATATTCTTTTGAGCTCTAAGGGAGAATCCGCTCCTGCATGAGCATCTAATTTCACGTTCAATCGTGTACTTCCAAAAACGCCGGAAACCAACGAATGTTAAAAAAAATGTACACCTCACGCTCACATGAATGCGCGACTGATCTAATTTCAGCTTAAACTACTGACGGTGGGCGGCAACTGGACTACTGCCCAGGGGCGCTACAGAGGGTAAATCCGGCGCTGTATATTTCAATGGAACTGACGGCCACAAATGCGATCAAACGTTCGGCAAAATATAAACTATGTCTAAAGAAACGAAAAAACGGCGTATCATCGTAAGACATAGTATGTAAACTGTTTCTAGAACCAAAATTAGACCTCCTCAAAAAATAAGATTGATTTCACAGAAGATTCAGCTACACCTAAGGCGTAATAGCTCGTAGGCGGCGATAGAAGGGTTAATAATTGCATTGACAATATTCTGACGTTTGAATTATTTCGTGGAGTGTAGTGTAATAAATTTGGAGTCAAACACATATGGGTTGTGTGATCACATAGCCACTCTGGACTAACGCATGGCATGGGTTGCTATGCTTTCTCTAACGCTACTACATACTAGGCCTGTGATTTATGGGAAGGCAAAATGGGATGCTTACAATGGCGCCGAAACAGGGGGGGGAGCATCGGGGGCAACTGCCCCCTCAATATTTTGGCTAAAAGGGCAATTAATACTACATATATGGCACTATGTTAAAAATGAGGAATAATTTATTTTATATTTACATATATGCACAATGTACATATTCGCAGAAAGTTGCATACGTGCATCTAGTGCATGTAACATACTCGTGCATACTCGTAGAATATGTACATGATCATTCCATTTTCATTTCTTCTTCGATAACAAGAGTACCTCGAATTAACGACAAGGCCAACGATAGCGAAACTATTGACCGTTGATCAACGAAAACGAGGAAGGTTTTCATCCTCCTTATGAGAAAACCGTGCCGATGGTATAGAGAATCTCACAGTAAGATTGGGCTGCTATGCTCGATTTCGATATTGTTGATCTTCGCTCACAGTTAACTCTTTTGAAGAGTATGCCGGGAGCTTCACCTACATTTTTCGCCGAAATTCCTGATCACTTTCGAAGCATATCGAGCACAGCAAGCTAATACGGCTAGTAACATTACTTCTGACGGTTCCAGCATCAGCCGCATCATCAGAACGGTCGTCCAGTGCTTTACGACGTCTTTACCATGGCTACATTAAACGAGACCGAGGCTAATTTCGGGCGCGGCCGAAATTTGGATACCCTTCGCTCCCCTCGGGCTAAAAGTTTTTTCGGGCGTACCTATGACTAGTGCTCAGTCCTCCCCGCTTCCATGCTTTTGAATTTTCTCATAAGTGCCGTGGCGAAGATTTAGTGGGCGAAGCCGGGACGTGGGTTTCTTATAAGAACCAAAAAGAGGGGAAAGGGGGTTGTAGGGCAGCCCTATGGCCTTCCCATCAATTTTTACGTATGTTTGTGGCATCAATTAAAACACATTTGGTTCAGATTGGTGGACAAATCAAAAAGGTTTTCTTCGAAGAACGTAATTTGGGGGTTGGGTTTATATGCCAGCCCCATGACCCCATGGTCCGATATAACTCATTTTTGCATATGTTTTGAACCATCAATAAAAATACATTTCCATGAAGTTTAGTTGAAATTTGTGTCCAAATAAAAAAATATTTTTTAGAAGAACCTAATTTTGGGGGTCAAGTTTGTATGGCAGCCCCACGACCCCATAGTCCGATTTTATTTATTTTCACGTTTGTTATGTGGCATCAATAGAAATATAATTTTCTGCGGTTTGATTGAAATTGGTGTGCAAATAAAAACGTTTTTCTTAGTAAAATTTGATTTGGGGGGCTAGGTTTGTATGGTAGCCCCATGACCACATGGTCCGACTCCATCTATTTATACATATGTTTCGTGTCATCAATATAAACACATTTGTGTGAAGTTTGGTTGAAATTGGTGTATAAATAAAAAAAAAATCTTAGAAGAACTTAATTTGGGGAGCTAGGTTTCTATGACAGCCCCATGATCCCATGGTCCGATTTGGTCCATTTTTACATATGTTTTGTGGTATTACTAGAAACACATTTGTGCGAAGTTTGATTCAAATCGATGAGAAAATAAAAAAGTTTTTCTTAGAAGAACATAATTTGGGGGACTAGGTGTGTATGGCAGCCCCACGACCCCATTGTTCGATTTAGTCGATTTTTACATATAGTGTGTGTTACCAATTAAAACACATTTGTGTGAAATTTGATTGAAATTGGTGCATAAATAAAAAGTTTTTCTAAGAAGAACCTAAATTTGGGGAGTAGGTTTGTATGGCAGCCCCACGACCCCCTTTTCGGATTTTAGCGATTCAAACATACAAACTGCCTGCAACAAAAAGAAGCATGTGTGCAAAATTTCAGCTCCATAGCTTTTAAACTGGCCGAGCAAAACGCGTCGCAACAGACAGACAGACAGACAGACGGACGGACATCGTCCAATCGACTCAGCTCGTCACGCTGATCATATATATACATATTTTATATGGTCGGAGATGCTTCCTTCAATGCGTTACAAACTTCATGACAAAGTTAATATACCCTTTACGCTTAATAAGCGAAGGGTATAAAAATGACACAAAAACGTCTGGCACATCTAATCCTTCTCCATGTTAACAGGGATCGAACAGGGAATTTAGATTCCTCAAAAATCATGAAAGAATTCGTTTCCCGAAGAAACCGGAAAACATCATTTGGGAAAATCGTTTGATCTTTAATTTTATTAACCAATATAAAATAAAGAATATAATCTTCAACACTTCGGAATTACAATGGGATCAAAATGGGTAACAAAAAGAAACTTAAAGGTTAGTCTCATATTGAAGACTATTCTAGGTGGTTTCTGATCGCTGTTGTTTGCTAATATTTTTCATAATTACTTTTTGGTATCCTTTCACACGATATTAACGTGCTAGAGGCAGCGACGGTCCTAGGTATTATGGCGCCCTGTGCAAGTGTATTGAAAGCCGCTTTTTTATCTGTCTGGCATACTCCATTTCTCTTAAATTTTAGATATATTCATAGCTACATTTAAAGTGAGCTATTATTTTAACATACGTAATTCCTCTAATGAACTCGAGAGATATTCATTTTTAGACTGTCGTCATTTAAGAAAAAGCTGACTTTCCACTTTCCTGAGCGGTTCTAGTCAAGAAATGACCCAAAATTATTAATAGTGTAGTCATTTGGTGATTTCAGATTGCAAAGTGTTGTGGAGAATTTCGTTGTTGTTTCTTATGTTTTATTAGAGTGCTGAGCTTGAATCCAGAGTTTGCCATCAAAATTTTGTTGCAAATCAAGATCGAAACCGCGAAAAACCCCAAAAATATTTTGTTTTTTGGGGCATAAAACTCCGAAAGAGTACATTTCTCCGATAACCTGTCCTTGAACATGGTGTTTTGGTGTTTTTTAATACGATTTTGACCCTGTTTCGCAACGAAATTTTTGTGCTGAGCACCCCAAAAAAACATAGGGAAGAAAAACCAAATTTTCCCCACATTTTGCAATCTACTAGGTTTAGCGCGTGCTAACTAGGTATCTAGTTATATTTATAATTTTTATGTTTTTGAACCGAAACTTTCGAAAATTTGGGTTTGAGACCTAATGTAGAGGTTCTTCTTCTTCCTTCCTTGCCTCGTTCTTTATACCGCTCCATGGTTCCGCGTTGCTCGACCTGCGGTGTAGGCACATCGCCCGTTTTGGCGATAATTTCTCAGCATATTTCTACAGGCAGCTCTATCTTGGATCGTGTAATCGCCGAGACCAATGCGTTGTTGTTGCTTTTTCATTTGACACATCCAGGTGTTCTTCGGTCCACCTCTGGCCTTGGGTCCATCAACTGGAACTTCCATTGATATCGCTCTCTTTGCGGGGTTCTCAGGCGGACGCCTTTGAACATGGCAATACCAATCCATTCGTCGGTCTTCGAGCTTTTCGGTGATTGGTTGGTCTATGGACAAGCTGCCTCGGATGTAGCTACTCTTGATGTGGTCCCTTTTGGTTACACCAACTGACATGCGTAACATTTTCATTTCAGTCGCTGTCATTTCTTTCGCGTAACCTTCATACATGGTCCAGCATGCTGATCCATACATGAGTGCGGGACGTACAACCGTTTTGTACAACTTGCCCTTTAGCTTCAGTGGCATTTTCTTATCGCAGAAAACTCCAGAGTTTTCTCGCCACCTCATCCACCCAACCTTTGTGCGATGTTTGATGTCATCATCGCATGTAGCTCCGCTGTTCACCATCGAGCCAAGGTACTTGAACTTGGTACAAGACTTAAGCGTCTCTCCTTTGACGTACATTTCTGGTATCGGTGCATTTGGGTCTGAGAATGGGCAGCATAAGAACTCAGTCTTTGTTATGCTTACCCTCAGTCCATGCTCCTCCAGAATGTCACACCATTTTGTAAGCGCAGCTTGCAAGGCAACGATGTTTGGGCTACTGAGGACTATATCATCAGCAAAAAGAAGAGATATTTCTAGGCCGTCGGAGACATGTGTTAATAAGTAGCACACGATGATGTTGAAGAGCAACGGACTCAATACACTGCCCTGGTGTACTCCGACATTCACCGGAAATTCTTCTGATTCACCGGCTGTGCATCTAACCTTAGTCGTAGCTCCATCATACATGTCTCGTATCATCCTGACGTATGCCTCGGGGACATTAAGTGCTCTCAAGGCCAACCATATCAGATCACGAGGTACTCTATCGAATGCCTTCTCCAAATCGATGAACACAAAGTACAAGTCCTTTCGTGCTGCTCTATACTTTTCCATCGCAATACGAATGCACTGAATCGCATCTACTGTAGGTCGACCTTCAACAAAGCCGCATTGATTGTCATTCAACCGCACAATCTTTCTCAATCGGTTGCAGACAACTCGCTCGTAGATCTTTAGTGTCTGAGGTGTTGACTTTATAGCCCTTTAGTTGTTGAGTTTGCGTGAGTCTCCCTTGTTTTTATAGAAAGGAAGAAGAAAACTTTCCCTGAAAGCATCAGGCATCGGTTGCCCACCTTTGATTTTGTTGAAGGGAACTGTGAGCCAACTAAGCCCGACATTTTCCATTTTCAGCCAAAATTCCGCGGGGATTTTGTCCGGGCCGACTGCCTTTCCGCGTTTCATCTGATGCATTGCCTCCATCACCTCTTCCTCTGAGATATCTTTAATATTTGTGGTATTCGGCTCGACATCTTGAAAAGCTGCTCGAGGAAATTCTTCATTTAGAAGTTCGTCAAAATACTCTCGCATCCTACTACAAATTGCCGTATCGTCAATCAGCAACATTCCTTGCGAGTCCTCCACGTACTTTGGCGCCTGTATTTCCCGAGCGTTCCTTCTCCTTTGGGCTGCGACCCTAAATATCCTGGCGTCGTGCTTAGGTCTCTCGCGCAAAGACGGTCCCTCGGTCGCAGTCTGAGTTTCTAATTCTTGGTAGAATTTCTCAGCTGCCTTCGCCTTTGCTTGAGCTACCAAGCGCTTTACTTTCTTCCGGCATTGCATATAATTTTCGCGAAGTTGAACCCGTTCGGCTTCACTGCTTGACTCACATTTCGTCCATGCCTTAAATGCGTTCGATTTGGCTTGCACTGCTTCCTTAGTTTCGGTGTTCCACCACCATGTTTCTTTCTTCGTGTGGAGTGGACATTTCGAAACTCCAAGTGCCTTTTCCGCCTCACCTACTGACATTTCAGCGAAACTATTCCACATTTGTGTTGGACTGTGCTCGGTGCAGTTTATGTTGTTTTGAAACCACTCCGTCATTTTATCAATGAATGGAGTTACTACAGGTTCAAAGTTGTCGTTTGTGAGATTGTGCCACTTGATTTTTTCGACAGGCTTGGGAGTTCTTCTATTTCTTGCTCCTTTTTTTTTCGTCTGACAGGAGCAAACGATGTTGGCTGACGACAGATTCACCCAAGATCACCTTGCAGTCTCTTACCCACCTTCTCATAAAATCGAAACAGAGGTGGTAATCGATCTGCGTTTCGTGTTTCCTATCTCCGTGTCCACTACTGTAGGTGATTAGGTGTCTCTCGTTTTTCACAAACCATGTATTTAGGATGACCAAACCTTACGATCTGCACATGGTCAGAATAGCTTCACCTTCGTCATTTCTGACCGTTGAAGGGCTACCCTTTCCACCATGGCAATCCTCGTAATCATAATTTGATTCACCCACATGGCCATTTAAATCTCCTCCCAAGAACACCAATTCGGTATCTGGAATGGTCTGAATTAGGGTGTCAACGTCGTTCCAAAATGCCTCTTTTTCTTCCTGTGGCAGTCCCACTTGGGGAGCGTAGTTCCGGAAACCGTCGAGCTCTGGCGCGAACTAAGTTCGCCCCGGGATCACTCAACCGCATAGCAGAAGTAGTGCCCAGCGGGGTAGTGCTTGTATCTGCGTCAATTTCCATAAGGCCTTCCATTCTTTTACACCTTTTGGAGAAAGGTTGTGTTTTTGGCACTAGTGTGTGGAAATAAGTAAATTTATGGACTTTCCTTTTACGTCCGCCGGCTATCTCCAGACGCGGCAACCCATACACACACACACTAACCTATGGGAGGTCTTGTTGATGTTAAAACGTGCCTCAGGCTTCAGATGTCATGGTTGCCTGCGACCTTCGCATACTAGCGGCCAAGCACCCTCTTGATCATGCATCCCTCGGCGCATGCTGATCTACCTTGGATTAGGTCCGTTTTTAGTCGCCTTCTACGACACGCCGGCAAAGGCGGTGACATTATTCGCGACCCATGCCACAGGGCACTGCTAACCTAACGTAGAGGTTATTATAGCGGAAGTCCTAACTACCAATATAAACATTAAAATCACCGAAAAATTCCACAGAAAGTGCAAATTTTTGCCTAATTTTTTTCAAATCGCGATTTTTGATATTTTTGAACATGTTAATTTAAAATATAAAAAGGCAAAGTTTTCAAAACTTCCGAGTAACTGAATGAATTTGAGAAAAAAAAAATCTAGCCCCCCAATAAAAAATTCGTTCCGGCGCCATTGGATGCTTAAGTTGCTTATAGCCCAATTCCGAAATTATTCAAACTTATTATCAAAAGTTGAATCAGACTGCAAAATTTAAAGAGTTTTTTCGCGTTACTGGAAAACTTTCGATTGGAGTTAGCTCTTCCCGGCAATAAGAAGTCACAAATTCCTGTGCGAGAAAAATCCCAGCTGGTGAGGCAAGTGTTGACTCGAACAAAACAATTTTTCTTCCTTCTCTCAACCTGGCAAATCTTAAATCATGCTTTCCAACAAAATCGCGTTAGTTTAAAAATTCAAACCCAATGACAAGCGGTTGCGTCAGTAGTTTGTGGACTGTGCCTTCCAAGTGATGGAAGCCGAACCTAATTTTCAATAAATCATCTTCCTCAGACTAAAGCACCAAGATAACGTAGTCTGTTATGCGAAGGATTTTTATATTAACTGTGGTTTTCCACTTTAAGGTCTGGTCCGCTGCGATTTTCTCAATAGCACACTTAGTGTCGTAGAACATGTCGTAAATGCTGGGGAAAATAAATAAATAAATACCCTTTGCCACATATAACACAACAGTAAGTATGAATTTTCAATGACAAAATCGCAGCGGACAAAAATTTCAATCTCATTCCGCCCGAGGTCTATCCAGGCCTTTAGGAATAAAAGTAGGAAATAATAAAAAATAAGCACAATTCGTGATGGGAGATAGAGCGTGAGCTTCTGATACAATGCCTCGAGAAAATACGATTCATTATTATTGAATGGTGGTCCGTCGAGATCCATTTTCAGGCTAAGTGGTCCGCAGACGTTTCTGAGTTGGGAACCGCTGTTCTAAACGGAATACAGCAAGAATAGTAGCGTTTATTCTGGTAAATGTGTGGTGAACCTTGGGAAAGCAATGTTCCAGAGACGTAGCCAGGGGAGTCCAGGAGTTCCCCACAGTATTTCTAATTTATTCACTCCTAAAACTCTGCCGGAATTAAGCTTGCAGTCAGATAAATTGTGTCATCTGGACGAAAGTAGTGACTACTTAATAAACAATTTGAAACACATAAAAATCTGGTGAACCAAAATTGGGATGGTCTTTCATAATGGAAACTTCCACAAATTTCGTAAGACCTCATACAGGCTACACAATTTGAAATAAAATATTTCCCTGTAAGAATGAAATACATATTTTTTTTTAGCCGTGCGAAGGGAAGGCAAAAGCAGCACGACGCGGGCACCGAATAGCGGATCAATTAAGTAATCGTGCGTGCTATCGTGCTCGCCCAGCCTCGTCAAGCGATAAATTTGAATTCGACACAGGAACAGTGGACAGGAGGCATATTATTCATTGGGGCAACGCCGAAACTAGTGTCTACAATTAACAATATGATTCTAATAATGTCATAACTTCTGAAGCCCAGCTAAATCCTGGCTACGTCCTTGCATAAGGTTCTGTTGGTACTAAACAAGACCCAGAGAAGATCCCTCAACTTCTAAATGTCCTCGATGACAAAACATCATCAGCATGTGAAGTGCAAGTGTATCTATGTATGTTTTAACACACAAAGTTATAACAGGCTTGGGAGAAGTGTAGCCAGGATCTCGTTTAAAAGGGGCAAACCCAACAATTGTTTAACACAATGAACCCGGCATTTTTTTTTTGGGTTAGGAATAGGTATTTAATTAAAATCTACGACAAAGATTAGGATTTTATGTTAGTTCAAATTGTCGGTTCCATTTTGTTAGAAAGGTATTTTTTTAAAACCATATTTCAAGAAAGGAAAATTTATCAGTTCTGTTCCAGCCTCTGTGCTCGCAATATCAACCTCATAGTGTCCGTAGTGATTGTAAATACTTATTTCCCAAAAGGGTTCAAACTTTTAATAATCAAAGTGATTTGTTATTATTTTCATCAGTTGTGAAAGAAAACCATTAAATTGGAAACTATTTCGGGTAAACGATCAAGATACCCTTCGCCTTCTGGCGGCGATGTAGACAATTTGAACGGCGTGACTATGCCAAAACAAAAAAAAGTGCATGTGGCCCCCGCGGCAATGTTCACATCAAACCGGTTCGCCCCTTTAAGCCAGTTATCTTCATGTGATACAACCAACGATAAACCTCCCATTATTCGCCGCAATATGCCCCCCATAACTATTATTGACATGCCGAGATCATCGATTGAATCGGAGTTACTGGCCATCAACATCAAGGAGTATACAATTAAGTTCACGAGCATCGGAACTAAAGTGTTCTCACTCACGTCTGAAGAATACACAAAATTTATGGAAAAGCTGACCGCTAATAATATCAAATTCTTCACACACGATCCTCTTGCCGGCAAAATATTCAAAGTTGTTCTGTCTGGACTAGACTCTGTGGCTGTCGATGATTTGAAAATCGAACTGGCTGATCATAATGTCGATTGCTTGTCAATCAAACAACTTATAGTTAAAAATCAGCGATATGACAATCAAGCTTGCTTCATCCTTTCATTTCCTCGGGGTCAAGTTAAATTATCGGAATTGCAAAAGCGTGTAAAGTATTTATTTCACACAGCTGTTCAATTCAACCACTACCGTAAAGCACGAAATTCGGGTCCGATTCCTTGCTACAATTGCCAAACCATGGGACACGCTATAAGAGGTTGTCATTTAAAAACTGTATGTAACCTGTGTGCAGGCGCCCACAAAACCACCGAATGTACACTTAAAGATACTCCCGACGGCAAGCGTAAGTGTGCCAATTGTTTGGGAGAACATGCAGCCAGCTACTCGAACTGCCCAATTCGATTAAATTACATCGCATTGCAACAACGACTATACGGGCAAAACGTAGTAACAAGCAGCGCCCGCTCTAAGGGGGGGCAAGCCGGGCGGTCGCCCAGGGCGCCAAATTTTAGGGGCGGTTTTTTGGCTAGCGCTCGAATAAAAAAAATTACAAAAGCCAGAAGGAAAAATTTTCAATAATCAAGTGGAAACGAAACCTACAGATAAAACAAAAACTTGAAAGTTGTGTTTTGAAGAAGCAAAGTCCTTGGAAGGCTTTGCAATTGATAGAAGGTGCTGCATTTAGAGTCCAAAAATGCTGAGTGAGAGTTGCATAATTCTACGTCTGTGATGCTAGCCCTGGCCTACTTCCAAAGTTATGTGCTATTCAAGTTCTACTTTAAAACAGGAATTGGAGATTTATGTGCTAATGTCGTCGGCCATTTAATACCTCTTCTTTTGACCAGCATTAAGGATTATATTTAATATTTCTGTGGATGATCCCTTGTTTTTACCAAAGAGGAGATCCACCTAATTTTTAAATAGAGGACGAAATTATAGAACGTTATCTTATTATTGAGTTTATATGCTGAACGCCGCACTTTAATTTCCGGATGTAAAGTCGTAAACTTTATGTTAGTGTTTTGAATCGGAGGAGAGCACGTATTGAACCTCCGGAGAAATTGATATTAAAAGAGTAATAATGAGTCGTATAAACTTCTTCTCAGAACCGTATAGCCCCATGTGGGGCCATGGTGCGTTCACACAGCCGTTTACAGGCAATATCGAGTCAACGTTACATTGCATATCATTTCGGAGCGTATTAAATGTTGCAAGCAATATATATTTCCTATCCGTACATGTACGGACATTTTGGACCACGCCGAGATTCGACCACCGGACCTCTAGATTACTAGTAGAGTATGCGACTCAACCAAGTGAGAGACAGAGCGTGACATCGTATAAACATCTAACACATAAAAGCGATTAAAACAAATTCTCCTGTGACAAATTTCATAGCCATACAGGAGTTTTGCAAACTTATATAAACCTTTGGCGGCAGTTTGATTTAAATTCGCCCGATCTCCTCGTGGATGGATCACCTCCATTGGTTCCAATTGCATTGATTCATCTGGCATTTAAAGGGCAAATTTCGAACAAAGTTGTTTCGGTTTCAACAAGATGAGGAAACGCACAGCTGCAGTAGCAGTACTTGCTTTTTTCGGACATGCTAAATCAGGACTTGGCTTGATTCCCCCGATTTAGCTAACTCTGACCTTCTTCTTTACGAAAATTCTCAGTATGGGCGTAGGCTGGCTTTCCTCTAGGCATAAACATTTTTTCAATATCATGTCCCTAGCCAGGATTTTGTTTTGGGTCGTCATTCTCATTAAACTATATGACAACAAACATATTTTTAGAAAAAGATTAAAAATTTGAGAAAGGTAAATTCAGAGCGACCTTTGTCCTTTAACGATTAATGGTGTCTATATGAGTTTTACTCTTGAATACATCGCATGACCTTCGTCACAAAATTATCCCTTTCAGACGAAATGTTTTTAAATCCATTAACTTTCCCAAAGGAAACTTCGTGTGAGGAATCCTTTATTCTAACGGTAAAGTTTGCGGACAGCAAAAACTCTATAAAGTATACATTTAAGCCCAGAAGTCATGGAGTGATGAAACACGGACAATATGGGCTTTTTGGCGGCGAAATATTTTATTTGTTCCTCACAAAGAGAACTTCGAATGTCATTTAGGGCATAATTTAAGTTTCGAAAGGCTAGGTCACGCAAACGCGGATAGGATATGACACCTACATGTGGGTGTTAAAGTTTCGGATATCAAATGCCTAAAACTGCAGTCTCAATAGAATTGTGCGGATGATATACTTTTAGAATCCCTGTCTCGGAATAAGCGAGACCACCAGACTGAAATCTTTCGTAAAATTGCGATTAAGACCAGGCACCAACTGAGACCGCCACCAACACGCAGATTTGTAGTACTGTAATTTCCATACGTAGAGCATCGATTTTTTATGAGGTAATACAGCCGTAAAACAAGAAAGTATCCTTGATCGACCACCATCCAGAGGGAGGGAGGGTCAAGCGCCACTCCTGACCTGCCTCCCCAACCGCCTGGGCTACGCATATGATTCTCAAGATGTCGCATTTATGAAAATAAACCACGGACGTTCCACACTGAAGAAATCCGGCTAATTGAAGTTTATCGGCTGCGCCGTTTGCAAGAATACTATGGGAAACTACTCATCTACTACAACGACGTACATATTAATCTATCCCTACTTTCAATCTGCAGGGTAGAGATGTCACACAATCTCTCAGTGGTGGAGATGTCACACTATCTCTGAGTTGCCGGAGCGTGGATTCAAATCCCACTGTAACCATGGATGTTTGTGTTGCCCATAAAAATGCTTCTAGGGCTGCCGGTTCTTCGATGTAAATCGTCCTGGAGCTACCCAACAACTATCAATCTGCCTGGTTTATCACCTAAGGGGCGGCAATTTGACATCTTGCCCGGGGCGGCGTAAGTGCTAGAGCGGGCGCTGGTAACAAGTATACTGTCCGTCAAGTTCAGCCTGACGTATCTAATATTAATAGCTTTCCAGCTCTTGTATCATCCTCACATGCAGCGAACATAATTCCAACAAATATCCGAAGCACAAATCGCACTTTCTCAGACGTGACGAAAAGCGCTGTAAACACTAGTGCCGAATTATTTACAACGTCCGAATTATTGAGCCTAACCAATGAAATGCTAGTTGCTTTAAAGAAATGTCGCTCAAAGCATGAACAATTCAATGTTTTAACCGAACTTGTTATTAAGTACATTTACAATGACAAATAATAGTAACAACATTAAATTAATGTTATGGAATGCCCAAAGTTTAGGTCCATTAGCAAAACGAGTCGAATTCTTTTCTTTTTTAAATAATAAACATATTGATGTTGCAATTATAACTGAAACATGGCTTAAAGAGAATATTTTTTTATCTGATCCGAATTATAATATTTATAGAGTTGATCGTTCTAATCAGAGAGGCGATGGAGTCGCTATTGCAATTCGTAAAAACATTCATCACAGAATTAAGCCTGCATTGAAAACAGAAATTTTTGAAATTATAAGTGTTGACATTTACCTTTGTGAAAATTCTTTTACAGTTATTGGTGTTTATTTTCCTGGTGGAAACTCTGATTCTATTAAGCATAATCAATTTAAAAAAGATATTAATCTTTTCAACAGAATTCAGGGAAATGTTATCATTGCTGGCGATTACAACTCTCGTCACAATATAGTTGGAACTGTGCAGGCACTAATCACTGGGGTAAGCTTTTGCATCAAACACTTAGGCTTCATGCACACGACGCGAAAACGGCTCGCAAGCTCGACGCATCGAAATGCATTGGCTCTTATGGGAAGCTCATGACAAGCGACAGCAAGCGAGAGCCATGCACAGTCAAAACACGGCTCGCGAGCCGTGAATTTGCGGATTGTGATGCACGATATGTGAAAACACGTCTCGCTAGTTGTGATTTGACAGCGGCACGGCTCTCGCTGTCGTGAGCTTCCCATAAGAGCCAATGCATTTCGATGTGTCGAGCTTGCGAGCCGTTTTCGCGTCGTGTGCATGAAGCCTAACTATCAGTAACTACGAGCTATTGTTCTCTTCCACACCAACTTTCTTTCCAAAAACAACGAGGGGGTACCCATCTACCTTAGATATTATTTTAACAAATTGCCAACAACACCTCTCCGCTCCCGTAGCCCACACTGATCTATCTTCAGATCATCTGCCCGTTCTATTCGATATAAATGATCAGCCGATTGAAATTGTGACTTCAAGATTTCTTTACCATAAGGCCAATTGGAATCGTTTCAAACTTTTAACAGGTAATCTTACTAACCTTCAAAGTAACAGCTTACATTACAATACAACCGATGATATCGATCGTAATTTGGAAAAATTGAGAGTGATTTTATGGGAATCAGCTGAAGCATCAATACCAAGGACAAATACGAAACCGACTTATAACCAGTTAAATCTTACGTAAAGTATTTGATAGCTGAACGTAATATTTTTCGCAGGAGATGGCAACGTTCTAGAAACATATCCCACAAACAAACATACAATCGATTAAATGCTCAAATTTCTGCCGAGATTCTTAAGATTAGGAATGTCTATTGGGGTAATAAACTTAAATCTTTAGATAAGGGTACTAAATCATTTTGGAATATAACAAAGGCCCTTAAAAATCGTAGAGGAACAACACCTCCCATAAAACTGCCAAATGCAACCCTCGTCACAAACACCGAAAAATGTCAGGCATTCGGGGAATACTTCCAAAACCAACATCTTTTAACAAACAGCTCTGGTGACTTACACACTCAAAATTTAGTTGATGCTTCACTGCAATTCATTAATAATTCGGAAACTTGTAATGCTCCTTTCATTTCATTATCAGCAGTTCAAAACATACTAAAAACGTCTAAAGCTAACAAAGCACCAGGCCCAGACTTGATTCCAATGTCTTTTTTAAAACAAATGCACAAAAAGACTGTTATATTCTTATGTAAATTATTCAACGCGTGTGTTCGATTCTCCTACTTCCCTAAAGCCTGAAAAATTGCATCCGTTATCTGCATTGCAAAACCTAATAAATGCAAATCATCTTTGTCAAGCTACCGTCCCATTAGTCTACTTAGCAACGTAGGTAAATTATTTGAAAAATTGGTGAAAAACAAAATTGTTGAATTTTTGAACCAAAAGAGCATTCTTTTAAACGAGCAGTTTGGTTTCAGACCCAAACATTGCACTTCACACCAAATCGCTAGAATAAAAAATATTGTTCAAACAAATTTTGAGTTGAAGAAATCAACTGTAATGATTACTTTGGATATTGCTAAAGCATTTGATTGCATTTGGCACGATGGCTTGGTTTATAAATTGCACAATTTCGGCTTCCCAATATATATTACCAAATTGATCCAAAAATTTTCTTTCCAACCGCTCGTTTTACATCAACTTAAACGGATTCAAGTCTTCTCTATTTGCACTCTTAGCAGGTGTTCCCCAAGGTTCAGTACTGAGTCCACTGCTTTATTCAATTTACACCAGTGACATGCCAATCCCAGAGAACTGTCACACTTGTTTATTTGCGGATGACACTGCCATCCTCTCTTCGGCTACGTTACCTGATTCCATAGTAGATAATCTTCAAAACGGGTTTGAATCCTTAGAGAATTATTTCAAAATATGGAAAATTCGAATTAACACCGAAAAAACAGAAGCACTCTACTTCACGAGGAGACGTAAGTCTAATTTTCTTCCCAACGGTCCTCTACAACTTGGCCACAACTCAATCAACTGGAATCCCATATCCATAAAATACCTAGGTATTCTTTTAGACAAAACATTAACTTTTAAATCCAATATAGAAGCTTCAATAAAAAAGGCTGATATCAATATCAAAACTCTTTATCCTCTCATAAATCGGAAGTCTCTACTGTCTGTTGAAAATAAATTATTGCTGTACAAGAGTATATTTCAACCGAACTTATTATATGGTGCTGCGGTGTGGGGATCTTGTGCCCCATCACATATTGACAAGCTGCAAATTAAGCAGAACAAGATTTTGAAAATGCTACTTGACCTTCCTCGTTATTTTTCAACGAAGGCTCTACACTTAGTTTCCAAAATTCCAATGATTCACACCAAAATTATTCACATCATCATTAACTTTAAATTATCATGCTCCATCTCTTCAAATCCTCTGATTAACGAACTACTCTCTGAATTTTAAACTTTATTATCTTTTATTTTGGATATATCCTTGTTTTTTTTTCTCCTTTTTTCACTTCCATATTGTATTACGTAATACAGTTTAATTGATATATTAGTATGTAAGGTAATTTAAGTTTTTAGTCTTAGCCCAGCATAAAAGGTTTTATCCCATTTTCCTTTTACTTTATAAAATTGTTTAGTTGCTTATTTTGTCTAAATTTATCTTCTACCGAAATATTATATTTATAGATGTAAAAGCTCATAGGCTTAATCACTTACTCATTATATATACTTGTACTGTACACTTTCCTTTAATTTAATGGTTGAATAAATATTGATTGATTGATTGATTGACAATTTATAATCCAATTTGTTTCAATAAGGATTCGATTTCCGCTTTCTAGACAGTCGATACTCAGTGATTTCTCAACTTTTGAATTTCAGTGTTCGAAACTGCAGTCTCAGCAGCATTGTAGGGATCATGATGGTCCTTTCCCAATCTATGACTATCCGTGACCCTGAGACAAAAATCATGAATCTGCTTATTTGAAGTACGAAAATTACACAATTACGCATCTTTACATGGCTGTTACTTCTGAACCTTGGCACCTATAGATGCTTGAAATTGTCACCTAATACGAACAGCGCGGTCCTCTATACATGGCTGTTAAATTTAAAAAAATTTATAGACTTTTCGATTAGAAAAGACGAAAGTGCGATTTGGGCAGCTGTAACTGTCGAACGCAGATAGGGGGACACTAAAATATGGAGAAATGAAAGTAAATGTAGTCCCTAGGTTGTGGAGCTACCTGGCGCTTACATTTAGGTACATTAAATTTCAAAACGATTGACCAAAGAGTTCCGAAATTATCGAAAATGAACGTTTGCCACATGAAAGTGCGATTACCTTGCTAATAACACCTAACAGACTGAGTACATGCCTCACCGAGGAGGCTATTATGCAGTCAATTAGGTTTCTTTGGTGTGGCGTTGGGAATGCTGTACATTTACTAATGCTGTACGACAGGTCAAAATGCTGTACTCTACAGCAAAATGGTGTACGTCTGGTCAGCTTAAACTAGCCACACATTGGGGTGAAGTTTGGTTAACCCATTAATACCTGATGTTACATGTATGTAACAGTAAGACGTCCTTCGTTTCAAACGGTGGCTAAAGGAATAGGATATCAATTCGGCACTAAAAAGTGTTTCGTCCTGTACTGGACACTATTAGCAATGCGTAGAAATCAATTTAGCTCAATCTGATTTACTATTGTGGAAGTTATAAAGGTTTCTTTCTGATGTTTTTTTCGATATTGACGAAAATCGTCACGATGGCAAAAGTAGTAGAGGAATTTTATTTTTATATTTAATCGTATAAAAAAAATTGGGAAAAATTATTGGTTTGTTATTACATGGTCTTTTTGAATTAAAAAAAAAATTAATGAAATAAATATTGTCCGTAGTTTACGTTTTATAAGTGCTTTTATAACACTGTTACATATACATATGTAACATCCGTCCTGATATGGGGAAAATGCACTCCTCGTATACGAGGTAGGGTAGGGCGGGGCTAGTTGAGCATAGGGGCAAGTTGGGCAATCGAAATATCTCCGAAACTATTCACCGCACGCAAAATCATCATATATAGTCTAGGAGATGGTTAACACTTTTATTTACTGAAAAGCTAAATGGTTGACGATACTCTTAATCGATAGTCCGTTTGGTGGTAAAAAATAAATTGCAAGTCTTGCTGTCCAAACCGGTTGCGTTTTTGAGATTTTTTTACGTTAAGGTGTCAAATTGATGGGTTCCATTTAACCGAGAGCTAAAGGGCTGAATTTTTTATAAAGTCTCAAGTAGGGCGAGATGAGTTAAAATCCACACTGCAAGACGAGCCAGGTGGTTGCGTTTTCAAAACAGACGCGTTCAAACATGTAAATTTTTTAAGTTCAATTTAACTGAAAGCTAAATGGATGAAGCTTTTTGAAAAAGTCTAAACTGGTCAAGGTGAGTTGGAATCTGGACCGAAAGACGACCTAGGTGGTTGCGTTTTCAAAACAGACGTTAAACCAGTCATATTAGCATTTCAAATAGAAAAAAAATAGAGTAGGGCTAATTTTGGTTGCTTTTAAATCAATGGGCTCCTGGTATCTAAAACTCATTTTGCTAAAAAAAAAATGTTGATCGGAAAGGTCCCATAGAAGGACAAAAAAGGATACTCTTTAATCCATGAGCGGAGGTAGGCATGTAGGGTATCATATCAAAGGGGAACGCGAGTACATTACATATCCTACATGGAGTGCTTTGCATATCCGGTGTTCGTTTTCTGTTTCCAGGAAACTAAATGGAATAATTCAGGCTTAAATAGAAAATTACGGATTTGAAAAGATACTCATACGAGAAACACGAAAATTTTCATTTGAGCCCAAATTTTCCCCATTGAGGGTCCTTGAAACAAGTAACAAACGCCAGATATGGAATGTACTCGACGTCCTTTTTGATATGACATCCCGCATGCCCACGATCGATCGAGGTGTGTAATTAGTGCCGTTTTATCCCAAGCAACAATTCGTTTGCTTTAAAGAAGCACTTCACACTGTAGCAATCATAGTACATCGAAATCTATTTATCGTGTGACATCGCTTAAAGAAATCTTTTGTTCCGATAAAACATCACTAAGGCATTTTCCGGAAAGTTTCTATCATCACTATGGAATAAATTTAAAGATGGTGGTATAAAACTTCGATAAAACTGTCTCTAAACGTTAACCTAAAAAGATACTCCTTTAAATACTCCACTCTTGTGTATATTGGATGATACAGCACACACATGCAATAGTCTCTCTAAGTTCACTCACACACATGCATAGCACAGCACAACTATAGCACAGTTGGTTTCATTTTTATAGTGTGACATTCATATGGTCATCCAATAAATTTTTTACCGTAGTTTTATAAAAGGATGGATTTCGTGATTTTTTAATGAATTGACACTATGAAGTGCTCTGAAATATATAATTTCTTCAATATAATTGAAATCTTGCATGAAACTCACAATTTCTCACTGATTGTTATCTTTGGAACCAATTAGGGTGATCTCTGCGCAGAAATTGACTTTATTTTATTGATAAATGTATAGATTTAGGGTGCATTGCAGAAGATTCGATAAAGAATTGTCAAGCATTTCTATAGAAGGAACTAGCCCTTTGTAGTGTTTACAAGCAATGCTAACTATATGTGAGGTTGGCTGAGTGGTGGCGTGTAGGACGGGCAATCAACAGACACGGGTTCGATGCTAGCTGCGGAAATTTTGTTTTTCAATTTTTTTTTTTTGCAAATTCGTTCAATGATGATATAAAGCAAATGACGTACGCCTTTTTTAAGCATAATTTACTGCTACAATAAGGTTCTATTGGATTAAAAAACGGCGCCAAATGCCATTATTATTATTATTATTCAGTGGTTGTACCCTGTAAAGTGCCCCTATTATTGTTAGAAGAGAGTATTTTACGAAGTATTATAGGGATGAAATTGTTACTTGGGGTGTCCTTTTTCAGAGCTTTCCGATCACCTTTTTTTAGAAAATTTAATCGTAGAATCTTCAGCTATTACAGATTCTGGAAAGTGAGAGAAGTAGTGACAACTTGAATTATTCTCGTAGCTATGGCTTTGGACAGGTACACGGAAAACACGATAATTTTCCATATAAGCTCGATTTATTCAGTTGAGGGTCCTGGACACAGGAAACAAATACCAGATATGTAATGTATTCGGCGTCGCCTTTGATATGATACCCGACATGCCGACCTCCGGTCAAGGATTAAAGAGTATCCTTTTTTGTCCTTTTCGGGACCTTTCCGATCATTTTTTTTAGCAAAATGAGTTTTAGATTCCAGGGAGTCCATTGATTTAAAAACAACAAAAATTAGCCCTTCTCTATTTGTTTCTATTTGAAATGCTAAAATGACTGGACTAACGTCTGTTTTGAAAACGCAACCACCTGGCTCGTCTTGATGTGTGGGTTTTAACTCATCCCGTCCTACTTGAGACTTTATAACAGCAGTTTAGCTTTCGGTTATATGGAACCCATCAATTTGACACCTTAACGCCAAAAAATCTCAAAAACGCAACCGATTTGGACAGCAAGACTTGCAATTTATTTTTTACCACCAAACGGACTATCGATTAAGAGTATCGTAAACCATTTAGCTTTCCAGTAAATAAAAGTGTTAACCATCTCCCAGTCTAATAGCGGAAATAACGAGTCGCGGGAGTAGAACTTATCGCACAAACGTCAGCAGCGACTCGTCGATAAACTGAAGTACACGCGCGCATTGTTTATTTTGTAACCAAAAAGTAAAATAGTCATACCCCCTAAATATTTCGTCTGTAATAGTCAAATATTATCCTTCTTCAATCAGATAAGTGTTAAAAGTTCATAAATTTATTGTACTTTTGATATGTAGTTTCTGGGTATAATACTAACTGTTTTTTTATAACCTCAACTTTGTTTAAAAATTTCGGGTTGGGGTTAGTTGAGCTATAGTTGCTCAACTAAAGCCAGCCCTACATTTTGAAGCTATAGTTGCTCAACTAACCCCAACCCTAAATTTTGAAACAAAATTGATTTAAGTTTTGTTGTTTTGTCATTTAAAGTGTATAAATATTAGAGAGTTTTAGCAAGTCGTATGGAATAAAACGACATAATTTGACATTCCATATAAAAATTCGCTTGCTTACCGTATACGAAACGAAATATCTTAATTTTGCATGTCCCAAGTAGGCATGGGTGTATTTCCGTATATTTGATTCTCTGGAAACAGTCGAAATTGGCGAAATTATTTGTCGTTTTTTACACCTATGCCTACTTAGGATATGCAAAATTAAAATATTTTGTTTCGTATACGGTAAGCAAGCGAATTTTTATATGGAATGTCAAATTATGTCGTTTTATTCCATACGACTTGCTAAAACTCTCTAATAATAATAGTAA
The DNA here is from genome assembly GCA_949715475.1 of Microchrysa polita. Lineage (NCBI taxonomy): Eukaryota > Metazoa > Arthropoda > Insecta > Diptera > Stratiomyidae > Microchrysa > Microchrysa polita. Next base: position 62,432,046 of record OX454421.1, on the reverse strand, counting down.
TCTACTTTGTTTAACTTAATTAAGATTATTGGATTATCCTAATTACACTTAAACTTAGAGTTAAGGCTTGAGCCAGGTATCTATGTAAGAGTATTAACTTGTAAAACATAAAATTACACCAGAAATAAATTGAAATTGAAATAATTGACAAATAATAGTTTGAATTTTATGAATGAGGTTGATTCACTTGGTGAAATTAGGGGGTTTTCACAAAGAGGCTGAATTTAATGGAAAAATGAAACACTTTAGTCCAGAACTATAGAGTAATATTTTGGTTTTGGTGAAAGAAAATCTAATCACTCGTTAAATAGGTCAAAAGATGGATATTCCTCAACGCATTGTGGCATGGCATTTAAAAAATTGGGGGGGGGGGGGCACCTCTAAACCGAAAAAAGGCTCCGGGCGACCAAAGATAACTGCGCCTTTGGAAAATCGCTTCGTCATTTTACTAAGCTATTGAAATAGATTTAACACATCGTCGGACATTAGGGATAATCTAGTTTGTGCAACTAGGAGTCGAATTTCGGCTTACTTGCGCCTAAACCTGTGCATAAATGAGAATTTCAATTAAAAGATCAGGAGATATTGGATGAGGTCATTTTTTTAGACGAGTCCAAATTTAAGCTTTATTTAGGCGACGGGAGAATTCTAGTTCAGCGGGATCCTCGGGAAAGGCTTAGTGATGAATACATGGAGGCGCTAACTGTTAAGTGAGAAGGAGTTATAATGTGGGGCTGTTTTTCGGGAGACAAGAGGGACCGAATATGCTTTATTCATTCAAAAATAACAGCTTCGGTCTACCTAAACGTCCTCTAAGGCAAGCTGGAGCCTTGCGTGTAAAAGCTATTTGGTGATACCGGAAGTTATGTGTTCCAGCAGGATAATGCGCTATGTCACACTGCTAAAGAAGTAAGTATTAGATACAAAAAAGTCAAAACTTTAATAACCATTTCATAAAATATTACAAAATTTAATTTTCTATTTTTTTTTTCTTATATTTAAAGGTCAAGAGGTACTTCGAAGAAAGGAATGTTGATGTTTTAGATTGGCCCCGTGTAACCCCGACTTGAATCTCATCGAAAATACGGTTCCAGCATAAAACTTGGAGTGGCCAAAAAGCGCCCGGACTCCATTCAGACCTTGAGAAGGTTAACAATAGTCACTTTGCAAGCGATTCTCAGAAAAAAACCCGGGAAAAACTTATTGGAGTCGATGAATCGGAGGTGGGGGCAGTAATCGACGCCACAAGTGGTCCAACAAAATATTAAGGTTAAACTATTATGTCTAGAGAACCAATAAAAATATAAAAACGCACAAAAAAAAATATTTTATTATTACGAAGCAATCTTTTAATATCTAAAAAAAAATCCCTATTTCCACTTTATCTAATTTCTTCCTTGGAATCACAAATCTCATAAAAACAACTGTGTTGTAAAAGGTGTCCGCCAAAGAAAAAGTCATCAGCCGCAAAAAGGATTGATATAAATACAATCCCGCCAAAATACTCGTATCTTGTCTCAATGATGGTGGTGGAGTAAATTTTTTTCAACGCTTATTGGCGGGAAGCTGAATGAGGGTACTATTTGCTGCTATGTTCTTTTCTTGATCAAATTTAATTTTGAAGCTTCCAGTCTTACAGAAAATAAAAATGCGTTTTAGAACCTTATTTTGCTTTCCTTCGTATGAAAACTCGTTTTTTCTATACGATAAAAGTTCTTTCATAAATTTTTTAACATTGATCTTATTCTGTTATTAACCTTATTCAAGCTCCCCGCCAAATAGCATTGACAAAAATTTGCTCCACCACCATCATTGAGACAAGATGCGAGTATTTTGGCGGGATTGTATTTATATCAATCCTTTTTGCGGCTGATGACTTTTTCTTTGGCGGACACCTTTTACAACACAGTTGTTTTTGAGAGATATCATATCTTTTTGCAGTTTTCGATTTACAAAATTCGTAAATAAATTATGAAGACGATATTCATTGCCCTATTGTCACGAATTGGTTTGAGAACAATAATTATAAGAATGATATACCCCTTGCTAACCTTTGTCTCCTTGGTCCCCTTGGTAACCTTGCTCGCCTTGGTAATCTTAGTAACCATAGTACACTTGACAACTTTGGTGATCTTGCAAACCCTTAGTAACCCCGATGGCCTTGGTAGCCCCAGTAACCTCGCTAACCTTGGTATCTTTATACATCACATTAAACTTAATGATAACCCTAACTTTGACCATAACCCTGGCCTATACCTAAACCCTAAACTCAGACTCAACCTTAACCCAAACCCTATCCTTACATTTAACCCTAATAATAACGTTAACTGCGACGTAACAATAACTTTAAACCTATCCGTTACCCTAAACTTGATTTTGACTTTAACCTTAGCCCTAAATTGAGTCTAAAACTTTACTTCATCCCTATCACATTCATCATTCATTCATCATCATAATTTTTAATGTAACCATTAAGCCTAACTGTGTACTCAATATGTGATTCAAATTACATCCACATTTCCTAAGTTCCACATTGCGCCTATTAACACCAAACGGTTAAGACACAAGTCCCGTTACTACAGACCCAAGACTGTCCTTATATCCAGGTTCCATCATTCTCCCTTTTAAAATACCTCTTTCTACTACTTTTGGCTTTTTGAGCTTCACGTAGCAACGACGACGTTGCATTACGTTACGCTCGTTAGTAACGACATAAAATGTATATCATACCATAGAAAAAGACATGTACATGTGAAAATATCCTTTTATCCCTCATCAAAGGTCCCAAAAACCTGTTGAGTCCTGACTAGCATTGCTTTTACAATAATAAAGTGGTTTCATGACCAGGAATCAGGGATAGCTAAGAAATTCACTATATAACTAACAGTACCCTTTTTGCCTACCACAAAAGGATCAAACCGGGTGGAATTACAAGAAAAAATCTACATGCCGAATTTTGTTAAAATTAACTCATCAGAATTCCTTGAAAAATCGATTTTCCAAATGCCATCATCACGTAACTCTGGCTTGAACACAACAGAATACACCGTCTAGACCAGTGGTTCCCAACTCAGAAACGTCTGCGGACCACTTAGATTGAAAATGGATCTGGACGGACCACCATTCAATAACAATGAAACGAACTAAGGTCTCGATTTTTTTTTGTCGCGGTATTGTATTCAAAAGCTCACGCTTTAACTCCAATCACAAATTGCTCTTATTATTTTTTGTTTGTCATTTTCTACTTACAAATAAAGTGGTACGCCACTGATCATGTAAAAATCCTTCGCATTACACATACGTTATCTTGGTGTTTTAGTCCAATTAAGATGTTTTCTTCTAAATTTGGTTCAGCTTCCATCTCTTTGAAGGTGCAGTGGCCTTGAATTTTCATACTAACACCATCTTGTACGAAGCATGATTTAAGATTTGCGTGTTTGCCAGGGGAGAAAAACTGTTTTGTTCGCGTCAACACTTGCCTCACCAGCTGAGAAAAACCTTTGAAGTTTTTGCAATCGAGTTCGAATTTTGATAATTGGATTGAATAATGTCGGAAATGACCACCTAATCAACCCATCGCCTTCCCATAATCACAGACCTAGTAGCAATGTATTTACTGGATACTGAGATAATGAGAGCGCCTGCTTGGCATGTGACTTGAATTAGTCATAAGAAAACTAAAATTTTTTGAGTGTCCCGAGTCTCCCCACCTACGGGTCTTTCACGGACCACTCTCGGTCCGCGGACCCCCTGTTGGGAAACAGTGGTCTAGACAAAACCGATTTGGTGTCCCAGCGCCATATTTAAGCTTCCACCAAACCAGCGCAGAACGTTAGCGGTACGTGTCAGAATGTATGAAATAGTTTCCGCCGCGGTACACCACGGAGTACTGCTCAATTCTTGTGGTGTGTGTGTTGTGTGTACCGCGTACCCCTACCGCGCTGATTTGGTGGAAGCTTTAGGATCATCGGGATGAATGAAACCGTGCGTATGAATCGCACTATATGCTCATCCAATATTAAATTAATATGGACGTACTCGTATATATGAGACGAACAAAAACAGGAACTTTGACCCGCCCCCGCTCTTGCAGACGATCTAAAACTGAAAATTTTGGATAGAAAAGATTGTTCGGTCCTACCAACCATACTATACTATACGATTCTTTTGTAGGCTTTTTTCGGGCCTATCCCCGACTTTTACAAAATGCTTCCATTAAAACATATAAAAAGAGAGAAACTCGATGCATTGTTTCCACATTTTTCGCTGTATCTGTTTTTCTACCGCACGGATCGGAGCAAATGATAGCCTATGCACACCTTCAGGACAGACTCTATCAATGGGAAAAGAGAGCGAGTCCCGAGATGCTCTCTACGAGGCTGTAGCCCTGTCAATAAACAACAAGAACAACGAGAACAAGATTTTTGAAAAAAGGCGATTTTCAAACTCTTATATCTCCGGTGTTTTTTATCGTATCCTCTTGAAATTTTCTACACTTCGTAAGACGGCGCGAGCGACAACGCTTACCGAATCTGAAGACTCAGGACCAACCAGCGTCCGAGCTACAGAATTCTGAAAACCCGTACTTGTTCCGTCGTGTAAACATAGTCTTAGTAGCTTCTCACTTTTTATTTGTTCAAATTTCTTCGTTTTTCTTTGGCGTGCCGGACGCCCCCGCGTCCCTAGATATTATTATTTTTTAGTAAAAATTTGTCTTAATATTGTTTCAACTGACACAATAAATCAAATAACAAAAAATACCTACCAACTGTTATCATTTACTGTCTTTTATGGCTAAAAAAGGGCTTGAGCACCTTTTTTTTCTAGCATTGTATATGTAACAGTGCCGGGAGCCTGAAATTTTTTTTCTACAAAATGTGTTTTTAGCCATTTTTAGCCGACGTGGAAAATTTCAGTTCAATCGGTAAGATTTTAGTGTCTCGTCGTTAATGGGTTAAGATTGATTTACAAAGAAATAAGTTGTTCATGCAAGAACCTAATTTCCAGCGGTTGGTTTATATGAGAGCCCTATGACGTAGTGTTCCGATTTCATCGGTTCCTAGATATGTTTGGTGGCTTTACTAAGAACACATTTGCGCAAAGTTTGGTTAAGATTGGTTCATTAAGAAAAAAGTTTTCTTAGAAGAATCTAATTTCCAGGGGTTGGTTTGTATGACAACCCTATGACGTAGTGTTCCGATTTCATCTGTTCCTAGATATTTTTGGAGGCTTTACTAGAAACACATTTGGATGAAGTTTGGTTACGTTCGGCTTAAAAAGGAAAAAGTTTTTCTTAGAAGAACTTAATTTTCAATGGTTCGTTTGTAAGGCAGCCCTATGACGTAATGTTCCAATTCCATTCGTTCCTAGATATGTTTTGAGACTTGACTGGAAACACACTTAGGTCAAGTTTGGTTAAGATTGGCACATAAAGAAAAAAGTTTTTCTTAGAAAAACCTAATTTTCAGGGGCAGCCCCATGACCCAATGGTCCGATTCCATTCGTTCCGACATATATACAGCGTACACTAAAAATAAACTGTGTACAAATTTTCAGTCCGATAGCTTCAAAACTGAGGGACTAGTTTGCGTTGCAACAGATGGACAGACAGACAGACAGACAGACGGACAGAGGGACAGAGGGACAGACGGACAGACGGACAGAGAGACAGACAGACGGACATGGCTCAATCGATTTCTCTCGTCACGCTAATCAATAATATATATACTTTATATAGTCGGAGGTGCTTCCTTCTGTACGTTGCAAACGTCATGACAAAATATACCCTTTCACATAGTGACGGGTATAATAAGTGGAATACAAATTTTCGAAAGATAAATAAGTTCGCTGTACAAAGATTTTCGTTATGTAATTTTCCATACATAAGTTGCACTGTATTAATATTGTACACGAGCTTCAACTTTTACGTATAATAATCATTTTTCGTACCGTAGGTGATTCACCTAACTAATATGTTTATGACACTATCTTTCTTTATAGCACTATTGCAAATTATGTGCAACTATTACTTACAACCATTGTCTTATATAAAAGACATAGGCCGGGTTTCTGATAGCTCTTATTCAGTACCTGTCGGCTGATTAGTCTTATCGCGTAGAGAAGACACACACCATATTTAGAACGCTTTTCCATTGTATTGAATGGAATTTTTGTTTATTTTGCATAGCTACGCCATATTTTGCTTGTTTAAGCCATCATCTTAGATTGAGAAAATCATTGCGCACTTTCATCCAACAGCGTAAATAAGCAAAAGATAACATAACTATGCAAAATTAGCAAAAAATCAATTCAATATAATGGAGAAGCTTTTTAAATATTGTGTGTGTCTTCTCTGGGCGATAAGACTAACCATTCTATAAGATCTACGAGAGAATGGGCCATACTCTGTTTCTGCGTTTGCCAGATCACAATTAGGTCACCAAGATCATCCCCGCGTCTGGAATAGTTGGCGTTGTCGTTGTTCACAAATTTATATGGGTTCGGGAAAGCTCCCTGATGGTGAAAATATGTCGGTAAATTTTATTTTCGGTAACGTTTGGGGAAATTGCTCGAGATCAGTGAACAGAAAGATTTTGTGTATAAAAGCTTCTAGCCAAGATTGTTCATTATCATTCATTACTGCGAAGACTACCGATAAACATAAGATTAAAATCAGACAAATTTCATTCTAATTACATTAACTTCGAAATGAATTTTACCAAGCTGTTCGTTGTATTCGCAATTGTTATGGTCGCTTTTGTCGGCCAGAGTCAAGCGGGATGGTCCAAAGAAGTGTTCGAGCCTGTGGTAAGGGATAATTTTAAAAATAATGAAATTTTAAAGGTTTTGTATACATAACAAAATTTTTTCTACAAATTTTTAGGAACGACTAGGACAGCGTGTACGTGATGCAAGTATTCAAATAGCTCAACGACGAGCAAACGTTTTAGGAACGGCTAGAGGATAGACGAGAGAAGTGCGGACATTTTACACATTTTCAATAATATTATCTATTTATTCAATTTCATTGTGAAAAAAAATATTTAATCACAGAAGATAATATTTATTTAAAAACGGCCATTTTGAACAATTTAATTTATTTAAATAAAAAGAAATTGAAAAAGTAGTGATGTTGCAGTTTTCTTAACAGGCCGAGTGTATTTTAATTTTCTGTGATTTCAACAGCTCCCAAAGAATAAGTACGGTTAAGTCGGGGGCACGAAGTGATCATGAACCGGTGCCGAGTCTCAATATGAGTGGGCTCAGCAACAAAGTGTAGGACTGCTATTGGGAATCTTGACTTATGTGAAGTAGCCCACACATAATCTCAAATTACGCTCGTAACCGTTTGTTCGCGGCGGCTACGTTTGTTCGTGAATGTTCGTCAAGTATTTTCGTTCGTTCGTCTCTAATTGTTTAATGATTGCAACTTTAACATTCGGTGTGAGAACTTAGCCCGCCATCTGTAATTATGGTCGGATAGGTATAGATTTGGTATAAATCGAAAGCCAGACGTTTGTTCGTTGTTTTCGGCGTTTGTTCGTCCTGGCAACGCAGGGATTCAGGGGGAATAAAGGAAAAACAGAAGCCGAGACACAAGCCATTTAGCATATTCCAATTCAACTGGTTTGAATATTCCAATTCAACTGGTTTGAATATTCCAATTCAACTGTTTTGAATTTAAAAAGCAAGCAATGGTTTGTGTCTCGTCTTCTGTTTTTCCTTAATTACTCCTGAATCGTAGCGTTTCCAGGACGAACAAACGCAGAAAACAACGAACAAACGTCTGGGTTTAACAAAAACATGTCCTTTTTGAAATTAATTTAATGTCTAGTCCAATGTTCGATTTCGAAAATTATGGTAAACAGTATTATAGAAATTGGAATTTTGTTGTTGACTGTGGAGACTAGTGTAAAATATTCGCCCTAAATGGTAAGTACTGTGTTAACGTAACGAAAAGTTGCATTTATATCTCCCGCGAAAAATATGCCCTGGAGACTTGTCTTTTATTCACCAAATTTAGGATAAATGTGCACTCGGGGCCTGCTGACACCCTTTCCATGTGAAATAAAGTGCAACTGCATTGTTTGCGATGGCGAAATGCTAAAACCGATGCAGGCTTTTGTGTGAAGTGAGAACCACACCAAAAAGCGAATCCAATTTCACGATCACGACTATCAAATTTTGACAGTATTTGCATGGATTTCGCGTGAAATGAGGATGTTATAGTACCTACTCTAACTATCCGATGGATTGGACAGCCAAAGCCGTGCGAAGAGCTTGGTGCCTTCAACGAAAGCATGCATCATGGGTTCAGATAGTTGAGAAAATATGTTTTTGCCATAAATTTAATTTCACCGATAATGCTGACCCAACAGCGACTATGGGCCATTTCAGACTATGCGAAAACAACAGTACGATCAAGCTTCTACAAAAATAAACAACATGGATAATCGTACGTACGTACGCGTCATACGGCAAAAAAAACACGATTATCCATGCTTTTTTTGATGTCTGTCAAGTTAGCACTACCACTTTTAAATATAGATGAACGCTATAGTGCATTAAACGTCGCGAATTTGCCGTGATTCAATGGCAAAATCAAAAAATTTGCCGCGCCCCTCCTTCCCCTTAAAACAACCCCTAACTGTTTTTCAAGCCCCATAGAGCGTAGGAAGCCTTAAAACGCAAGTTTAAGGCATCGCAATATAACAGATTGTACGCACAAGCACGCTCAAGAGCTTACTTATAATATCTGCACTCATACAAAGTTTTCCGCAACCCTCTACACGTTCAAAAACTACCCCTAAGTCCGGTTTAGCCCCCTACAAAGTTTATGGCGTAAAAACTCAAGTTATACGTATAGTCATCAAACAAAATTTATTCAGTCAAAGGCTATACAGGCTAATGATGATATCTGCACCCTTAAAATATTTGCCGCGCCCCTCCTTCCCCTTAAAACAACCCCTGTCGAATTAGCACTAACTCCCATGTAACGCCGAAACTAAGAATTTACATAAAACCAAAAGTGTCCCTGAATTTGCCGCAGGGGTCACTTATAACACCTGAACTTTAAAAAAATTTGCCGCGCCACTCTACACCCCTAAAAACTACCCCTAATTGCTTTTATGGTTATAGCGCAAAAACTAAAGTTTTAAACATCGTCATCAAACAAACTGTAATTAGTTGGATCCTTTAGGTGTAACTGAAGATATTTACCCCTTTAAAAAATTTTCCGCGCCCATCTACACCCCTAAAACCTACCCCTAAATGCTTTTATCGCTATAGCGAAAAAACTCAAGTTTTAAGCATCGTCATCAAACAAACTGTAATTAGTTGAATCCTCTAGGTGCAACTGAAGATATCTACCCCTTCAAAAAATTTGCCGCGCCCCTCCTTCCCCCTAAAACAACCCCTGTCAAGTTAGCACTACCACCCTTGTAACGCCGAAACTAAGAATTTACATAAAACCAAAAGTCTCCCTGAATTTGCCGCAGGGTTCACTTATAACACCTGAACCTTAAAAAAATTTGCCGCGCCACTCTACACCCCTAAAAACTACCCCTAATTGCTTCTATGGTTATAGCGCAAAAACTCAAGTTTTAAGCATCGTCATCAAACAAACTGTAATTAGTTGAATCCTCTAGGTGTAACTGAAGATATCTACCCCTTCAAAAAATTTGCCGCGCCCCTCCTTCCCCTTAAAACAACCCCTGTCAAGTTAGCACTACCACCCTTGTAACGCCGAAACTAAGAATTTACATAAAACCAAAAGTGTCCCTGAATTTGCGGCAGGGTTCACTTATAACACCTGAACTTTAAAAAAATTTGCCGCGCCACTCTACACCCCTAAAAACTACCCCTAATTGCTTCTATGGTTATAGCGCAAAAACTCAAGTTTTAAGCATCGTCATCAAACAAACTGTAATTAGTTGAATCCTCTAGGTGTAACTGAAGATATCTACCCCTTCAAAAAATTTGCCGCGCCCCTCCTTCCCCTTAAAACAATCCCTGTCAAGTTAGCACTACCACCCTTGTAACGCCGAAACTAAGAATTTACATGAAGCCAAAAGTATCCCTGAATTTGCCGCATGGGTCACTTATAACACCTGAAATTAAAAAAAAATTTGCCGCGCCCCTCTACACCCTTAAAACTACCCCTAAATACGTTGATGGTCTCATATAGAGTTTATAGCGTAAAAACTCAAGTTTTGAGTATCATCGTCAAACCAAATGTATTAAGTCGAATGCTTTAGGGGTAACAAAAGATATCTACCTTCTCAAAAAGTTTGCCGCGCCCCTCTCCACCCTCAAAAACTACCCCTAAGTGTAGTTTTGGCCCCATTAAGAGTTTATGGAGTAAAAACTGAAGTTTTGAGTATCGTCATAAAACAAAATTTATTCAGTTGAATACTTCAAGGGTAACTTAAAATATGTGCTTTCTCAAAAACCTTGCCGTGCCCCTTTACACCCTTAAAAAGGACCCCTAATTGTGTTTTTGACTCCATGCAGTATATAGTATATAGCGTAAAAATTCAAGCTTTAAGAATCGTCATGAAAGATATTGTGTCTACTTGAATGCTGCAGGGTTTACTTAAGATATCTCCATTTTCCAAAAAATTTCTGCGTCCTTCCATACCCTCAAAAACTACCCCTAATTGCGTTTATGGCGCAAAAACACATATTTCAAAAATCAACATGAAATAATATTTATTCAGTTAAATGCGACAGGGGTAACTTAAGATATCTACACATTCAAAAAATTTGCCACGCCCCTCCTTCCCTTAAAAGAACCCCTGTCAAGTTAGAACTACAATCCCAGCAGCGGCGAATTCAAGAATTTCCTTAAAACTTAAAGTATCAAATTAATTGACGCAAGGGCTTCAAGCAATATTTCCATTTTCAAAAAATTTGTCGCGCACCTCCTCCCCCTTAGAAACTACCCTTAAGTGAATTTAGGCCTCATATCGCCCGAATACTAAATGTTTCCAGTTAGTTGTCACAAGGGTTTCTTAAGACATTCCACCTTCAAAAAACTTGTAGTGCCGCTCGTTTCCTTAAAAAACTACCCCTGTCAAGTTAGGACCACCACCTCAGTAGCGACGAATTCAAGAATAGGCAAACTGTCTAATTAATTGTTGCAATGGTGAGTTTCCTAGGCGAATTCCTTTCGTCAATGAATATGTTGTCGCATCCATACCCTGGTGTAAGAGTTTGTGATATATTGCGCAATTAAAAATAAGTTTGCAGAAACTCATTCGATTGCCTGGCCCGAAACACAAATTCCGGTCTGTCCCTCTGGATCTTCGGGGAGTGACACCTCCGCGTACCCAGTTAAAAGCTAGCAGTCCTGGATTACAGGTAAATCCTACTGTAGCAGTGCCTAGCACTTTCAAATGTCGACCAAAGCATTATAAATATGGTAGCACGGGTGACGGGAGCCCTGGAGAACTCACACCCTCCACCCGACAGTTGAGGTAGGCCCCCTTGTGGGAGCATCGTGCTGGTTGTGGCTTAATGCCCATATCGCGAGAAGATAACATCACAGCATTTGGCGTGGAGTTGCGTTTTCAACCGGGAGCCGTGACCCCAGATCGGCAGAGGTTTGGAAAGTGCCTCGCATCCAACAGTATGAATGCTGGTTCCTGTAAACTGGTATAAAACTGTTACTCTTCGTGCTTGCACATTGGGGGGGGGGCGTCAATTGCGCACGTTAAATCTTGGATATCATCCTAGGGTGATGAAGATGCACTTGTAGGGCCAAAGCGGTTGTTTAGGACCTCAAAAAAGTGAAGCTGCTGTTCTTCCGAAACAGCAGATATCCTTCTTTTTTTTTACAGGATGGTCGGTAGTTAACGATTTGCCAAATAGTGGCTTAAATGGCTTCGCTTTCACCACGGTAAGCCGCATCATCTGCCTCCTTCGCTAAAGCGTTGATGTAAGTACGCTTGTCACTTAAGGGTAGTTTTTAAGGGGGAAGAGTGGCGCGGCAAATTTATTCAAAGTAAAAATGTCCTTTTAAGCCCCTGCGACAATTAATTGGATACTTTTCGTTTCAAGGAAATTCTTGAATTCGCCGCTACTGGGGTGGTGCTAACTTGACAGGGGTACTTTTAAGGGAAGGAGGGGTGTGGCAAATTTTTTAAATGTGTAGATATCTTAAGTTACCCCTGTAGCATTTAACTGAATAAATATTGTTTCATGTTGATTCTTAAAACATGTGTTTTTGCGCCATAAACTTTGTATGGGGCCATAAACGCAATTAGGGGTAGTTTTTGAGGGCATGGAAGGGCGCAGCAAATTTTTTGAAAATGGAGATATCTTAAGTAAACCCTGCAGCATTCAAGTAGAAACAATATGTTTCATGACGATTCTTAAACTTTGAATTTTTACGCTATATACTCTGTATGGAGTCACTTAGGGGTCACTTTTAAGGGTGTAAAGGGGCACGGCAAGATTTTTGAGAGTGCACATATTTTAAGTTACCCTTGAAGTATTCAACTGAATAAATTTTGTTTTATGACGAGACTTAAAACTTCAGTTTTTACTCCATAAACTCTTTATGGGGCCAAAACTGCACTTAGGGGTAGTTTTTGAGGGTGGAGAGGGGCGCGGCAAATTTCTTGAGATGGTAGATATCTTTCCTTACCCCTAAAGCATTCGACTAAATACATTTCGTTTGACGATGATACTCAAAACTTGAGTTTTTACGCTATAAACTCTATATGAGACCATCAACGTATTTAGGTTAGGGGTAGTTTTAAGGGTGTCGAGGGACGCGGCAAATTTTTTTAAAGTTCAGGTGCTATCAGTGATTTTTGCGGCAAATTCAGGGACACATTTGGTTTAATGAAAATTCTTAGTTTCGGCGTTACAAGGGTGGTAGTGCTAACTTGACAGGGGTTGTTTTAAGGGGAAGGAGGGGCGCGGCAAATTTTTTGAAGGGGTAGATATCCTCAGTTACACCTAAAGGATCCAACTAATTACAGTTTGTTTGATGACGATGCTTAAAACTTGAATTTTTGCGCTATAACGATAAAAGTATTTAGGGGTAGTTTTTAGGGGTGTAGAGGGGCGCGGCAAATTTTTTGAAGGGGTACATATCTTCAGTTACACCTAAAGGATCCAACTTATTACAGTTTGTTTGATGACGATGTTTAAATCTTGAGTTTTTGCGATATAACCATAAAAGCAATTAGGGGTAGTTTTAAGGGGTGTAGAGTGGCGCGGCAATTTTTTTTAAAGTTCAGTTGTTATAAGTGACCCCTGCGGCAAATTCAGGGACACTTTTGGTTTTATGTAAATTCTTAGTTTCGGCGTTACAAGGGTGGTAGTGCTAACTTGACAGGGGTTGTTTAGGGGGAAGGAGGGGCGCGGAAAATTTTTTGAAGGGGTAGATATCTTCAGTTACACCTAGAGGATTCAACTAATTACAGTTTGTTTGATGACGATGCTTAAAACTTGAGTTTTTGCGCTATAACGATAAAAGCATTTAGGGGTAGGTTTACGGGTGTAGATGGGCGCGGCGAATTTTTTGAAGGGGTGAATATCTTTAGTTACACTTAAAGGATCCAACTAATTACAGTTTGTTTGATGACGATGTTTAAAACTTTAGTTTTTGCGCTATAACGATAAAAGCAATTAGGGGTAGTTTTTAGGGGTGTAGAGTGGCGCGGCAATTTTTTTTAAAGATCAGGTGTTATAAGTGACCCCTGCGGCAAATTCAGGGACACTTTTGGTTTTATGTAAATTCTTAGTTTCGGCGTTACATGGGTGTTAGTGCTAATTCGACAGGGGTTGTTTTAAGGGGAAGGAGGGGCGCGGCAAATATTTTAAGGGTGCAGATATCATCATTAGCCTGTATAGCCTTTTACTGAATAAATTTTGTTTGATGACTATACGTATAACTTGAGTTTTTACGCCATAAACTTTGTATGGGGCTAAACCGGACTTAGGGGTAGTTTTTGAACGTGTAGAGGGTTGCGGAAAACTTTGTATGAGTGCAGATATTATAAGTAAGCTCTTGAGCGTGCTTGTGCGTACAATCTGTTATATTGCGATGCCTTAAACTTGCGTTTTAAGGCTTCCTACGCTCTATGGGGCTTGAAAAACAGTTAGGGGTTGTTTTAAGGGGAAGGAGGGGCGCGGCAAATTTTTTGATTTTGCCATTGAATCACGGCAAATTCGCGACGTTTAATGCACTATAGCGTTCATCTATATTTAAAAGTGGTAGTGCTAACTTGACAGACATCTTTTTTTGTGTAAAAGCTTGATCGTACGGTTACTTTCTCGTATTATCCGAGTGCTGTATTTACATCTGCAGCGTCTCAGGTTACTCAACGTGATAGGTGACAGAAAACGTTTAATTCTACCACCAAAGCAGCATCTTCGAGGCATGGCGTTTACTCAACGATTAAACCGTATCATGGCTGAGCGATGTGCCGACAACTCATCCTAAGAAAAGAGATTCAAGTCAAAAAACCTAAAACAAAAGCCTCGGATTGGACGGATAGAAAACAAGGACGACTTCACAAACAACCAACTGACTACTCTTTCGGATCCTGGAATATACGCTTCGCTAATCTCTGGCTCATTAATGCGCATACCCTTACAGAAGTAAAATAAATAAGACCTATTTCTCTGTCCTTCCTATAAATAATTCGAAAGTTGCGCACAGGAACACGAAGCTCCGCGTGTACAAAACGATAATCCGACCCGTGTTATTTTATGGCTGCGAAACATGGACCCTACCCCAAGCCTCCGAAATTTTGCTAGACAGATTTGAACGAAAGGTTCTTCGGCGAATTTCCGGAGCCGTTCGCGAGCAGTTCGCCAATTGAACAAGTGCATATAGATTCGTATCGCGGAATACTAAGCAATTGACTCGGAACATATTGGTTGCAGGCGTTGCCAACTACAATTCATAATAAATGGATAAAATCCAGAGAAAAAATAAATGAAATTACCAATATCAGATTTACAAGATTGTTATGTATTGACGAGAATTCCAAGCGGTAAATACAAATACATATGTAGAATCGCGCCAGAAAAGACGTTTGCAGCAGTGGGGAACATGGTCGTCAGATTTCCACCCATTACTTTTGTCCGACTGATCACAGTGAAAACCAGAGTAGCTCCTTTGAACCGAAATTGCGTCGCACGGCTAGGGCTTCCTGGTGCAGCCTTATCGGCAGGGCTCACACAGAAGATTAAAGACTTGTTGAAAATCTTCAAAGTTGACACTTATTCATGGTATGACTACAAGACCGTCTTAGCTTGGCTACGAGAGCATCCAAAGCGGTGGGCTCGGCTGTAGCAACTTGGAGAACAATAGTTACCGTCAGCATGCACTCCATTCTAAAAAAAGACAAATTTAGAAGATATATGAACTGATTGATATTTACACATTCTATTGAAACTACTTTGAAACGGAAACCAAACCCTTAAAAAAACCAAACCACACACATACATAGAACATTGAACCATATTGAACATTGAACCATAGAACCTTGAACCACATTGAACCATATTGAACATTGAATCACATCGAACATTGAACCACATTGAACATCGAAACATATTGAACATTGAACCACATAAAATATTGAAACAAATTGAACATTGAAAAATTGAACATTGAACAAATTGAACATTGAGCAAACTAGAACACTGAACAAAATAGAACATCGAATCACATAGAATCCAAATCCACAAACTTGAAACATAGACTTTGAATCACATAACATCGAATCATATAGAATATTGAATCGTATACAAACACTTATCACACATTGATTTATAGAACACATTAGCACACAGAACACATTAGAATCACAGATTAAATCATACAACACTGGAATACCAACGCCATCTAGATATATCATAGCCGCAACTCAGCTGGACAATGCCGTCATAGTTTAGCTCTTAAATTTTTTATTTACACGAACAAACAACAAAACAAGTAGTGACGTAATAAAAAGCAAAAACAAAACAGTGCAACATTGGCGAACATAACCTAAAACTATAAGCTGATTTTGACGTCTAAGATTCTACATTGCGGCCTTAATATCTAGACGGCGTTGGTAATACACATTAATACATATATAACACATATTAGAATCACACTAAGGGCCGGATGTACAATCATGGTTTAACTAATGGTTGTCAGTTAAACCGTCGGCGGTTAAAAAATGTGTGCAAAAAGTTAAACAGCCGTTTAAACTACGAATTATCTTTATAGCTGGTTCACACTAAAATGAAATCATATTTGGTCTAAATTAAATCAGTCAAAACCGTAGTAGATGGGTTTGAATCGTATGTCACTAAATTAAAAATGTATTATAGAGTACATTTCAACTATTAAAATTTCATTACAATATGGGACAACTGTTAATTAAATTTAGATTTCAATCAATTTCGTCAACAGTGTGAATCAGTGTGAAACAGTCGTTTAACTAAATTTCTCTCAATTGTAAACAACCAAGTTTCCATGGAAATATGTGTACGAATACAGTCGAACTTGCCTTAACGGACACTTCTACAACCCAAACATTTCTCATAAAAGGAAACTTTTATTTTCACTAACGTTTTTTTTTACATAGCATCCAAGGAAAATTAAGTTTTGAAGCCTGACACTCTCATAGCTGCAAACGTATACACTAAAGAAGCTGGCAAAAAATTTACTTTTAAATTTTAAGAAGAATTGTATTTCAAAGAAAGCATTTATAGGTTAATTGAAGAAAAAGTAATAGTCATATCCTAACTCAAAAAAAAGGAACCAAATCCAATTTCTGGCGGGGCAAAATTTAGATTTCATTCGGCCTTCCCTATTACTTGTGTTCCGATTCGGAACATCATTTTTGTAACTTAGCTTTTTGGGTGCGATTTCAGCTCCACCTTAGTTTCTTTTCCTTCTGTTCTTACATAACTTGGTAGCTTCAGAGGTTTAAAACTGGACCAGTAAAAAACGTCGCATACGAACATCGGCAACCCAACCGACTCCTCTCGTCCACTGATAATATCTATATTTTTTATATTTTAGTGAGATAATAATCTGCCTTTTACAAGAACGAAACATTTTTTGAAAAAAAAAAAATCAATTAGCGAACCTTTCGGAAATGTAAATGTATATTTAAGGGCTCCATTACACAGTCATATTTATATTATAATATGTATGTCATATGCCTAAGCCTACTCAATTCATTCAGTATAAATTTTTAGACGTGCAGGAAGCGAAATCAAGTAGGCTTAAGGATATGATAATATCTATTATAATATATATTACCAATATATGACTATGTAATAGCGCCCTAAGAGCACGGTCGGTGACTTAATATTCCATTCCACAATGCGGTGTTCGTTTATGCCAAGTTCGACTGTAGCGTAAACTGGCTGTCAGCTACACCACAAATCACGAAATAATGATTACGCGGTGTTCGGGTGAAGACATTTGGGACAGCATCAAAATCACTTATGAAAATTTTGAATCTGTCTCACGCAAATTTAAAGTATTAAAAGTAATTGACTTTTGTGAAATTCGTATCTTTTCACAGAAAATACTTCCAGCCGTCTTCGGTACAATTTCAGAAGTTTATGTGCGCTTCCTTCTTTTTTATTATTTCATGAGTTAAATAGCAGTAAGCGTTGAAATTTGCAAAATAGAACTCGCTCAATCGTAAACAATATTAAGGTTACCATGGAAGTTGACTACAGTTTAAAATTGTTCAACCAATCAGCAGTCAGCACACACAAGTTAAACGCAGTTTAACGATTTCAGTGAGCGAGGTAGTGGCTGATTGGTTGAACAATCAGCTCGCTCAATCGTAAACAAGCAATATTTCCATGGAAACTTGTAGACGAAACAATATAAATTAATAGGCAAAGCAAAATATAAATATTTTCTGCTTCAGATTTTAATTAGAAGGCGAAACTAAACAAATACATAGTAGTATGAAATACTTTTTTAGGTTAATATTATTTTTATAATTATGACCTGTTTATTTTTCATTGCTCCAATTTCATGTTGGTATCTACTAATATTGAAAATTGCCAACTTTTGTTCAGATTTCTTGCTTCATTTTCTTTTCTTTGGACTAAGACGAAATAAAGAGTTTGATTTCACGGCTCGACCAAAATGATTAACTAAGGATACCTCCCGTACATAACAACCCATCAGGAGTTCTTTCAGTGCGTTTTATTAATCTACGCGTACTGTGGAATATCATGTCGTGATGTATGGAAGGAAGAGACCTTAGTTTTTATCTGATTGAGCTGATTTTGGTGGCAAGTACATTGGCGACCTCCCAAGCACAGGCTTGTCAAATATTCGGTCATACGCGCCTGTAGCAAAAATTTCCACAAACTTTTATGTCAGGTTTTGTATGGCTGAAGTTATACGTCCGATAAAGCTCATAGATCAAATCTGGATTCCAGTTTTTCTGCCGAACAAGCCCTCACCTCCGTAGTTCCGCAAAATCTAACCCTGATCTGAATATGTCTACATCAAATTTCTGGTAAAGTTAATTATAAGGAACAGAGCTTCTGTTCTAAATAAATAAATATTACCTATTATCGCATGAAAGTGGGATGGGTTATGTCGGTTGTCGGGTCCTTACTTTCTATTTCTCTATTCAAAACTAGCCCAACTTCGGGTAGCCACCTCATCAGCCAATTATGGAGTTCTTAGCTCCCGTAATGCGGTTAGGTAAAAAATAAATCATATCATATTAATATGATCACTCACTATATCGCCGCAAAGTCTCATGTATTGCAAAGTCTTATAAAATGGTCCTACGGCATCCTGTCAAGTTTTGAATTTGTCGACTTTTACAAATATCAATAAAATTTCAGATTAATCAAATCAAAGATATTTGCGAAGGAGACGAATTTGGAAAATTGACTCAGATGTGCCTAGATTGGGCCATTACATGTTGTTCACGTAGCAGTGAATGTTTGCATCGTCAAAAATGTTTCTCATGTGCGCTTCAAATAAAAAAACATGAAATAATTGATGTCTTCTCGAAAAAAAAATGTTTGGCCTGCCATCGCAAGCCAATAGTGTAACCCTGGTTAAAAATAAGTTGGACACCCCTGAGCACACAACTTTCAAAGAGAAAGTGGGAACTATTTAAAATACATCAATGTAAAGAAAATTAACTGATTTTGAAATAATTCCAAAACTTACAACCTTTCTCTCTTTTCCCCATATTGCGGACCCCCTACCGGTCAGAACTTTTTTTCCATAATTAGAGGGCCACTCCCAGCAAAAATTCAGAAATTCATTATCTTTGCAACCCGATGACTTTATTTCTGTTTATTTTTCTTTGGCTAAAACCCATGAGTTAAACGGCCAACGACGACCGTTTAATTTTTCACGTTAAACTGCAGTTTAAACGACCGTTTAACTGTTTGTCAATTTCCTTAAACGGAGTTTAGCTAAACCGACAACAGTCAGTTAAACCATGAATTTTCATTCGGGCCATTTTATTTTAAAATTAAAGATATTAATAGCTACTATCCGAAAAATATCCAGTTGCTAATGGAAACTAACGATTTTTTAAAAAATTAAATTGCTGCTTAGCCAGGAATTTCAATTATCGCGTAGTGTATTTTTCCCCAGTTATTTAAACGGAGTTTAACATTAAACCACAGTTAACTAAACGGTGAGTTAAACCATGATTGTACATACGGCCCTAAAACCCATTTGAATACATAAGAATACTTTTGAAAACATAGAACACTCACAAGAAACACTTTGAAAACATAAAACACACAACAAACACTTTATCAAACATAGAAACATGCATAGAAACACAGAACAATAGATAACCATAACCATAATTCCAATTAGATTAGAGATTATATTTACTTTTCGTCGAGCGAGTGGGACGCGCTATAACGTCATCCGTTCCAGTATCACAAGGTAGCCGGCACGGGGTAAATACCGCCGATAACTGCGTGGTAATCAAAATCAACTATGAAGAATCCTGACATCCGACTGATAGCTGCCTACAAGACAACAAATATACCTAAATAGCAATTTATGAAATGAACTAATGATTATACTTACAGGTTACAGACATGATCCAGTGTTAAGATCGACCAGAGATTATCCTAAGCCTAACACCTTAGCGGGGGCCGGGGGAGCATGTTTAGACCTGAAACGAGAAAATAAAACACAAAGTATTCATCCACCGATCCACCATCCACAAGCATACTTATCTGAAATCACTGGGCACGAATATGTCACATCACCGTAATATCACCATCGGGAGTCACCACGCCGCGCCCGTCCGCGTATTTACAAACCCTAGTTCAACTGGAGGCATCATTGCCTCCAACTCCGCTCGGGTTTGTAAAGCAAATTCTACTTACAAACCCTTGTTCAGTACGAGGCATCCGAATGTTGCTGAACATTTTCCGCAACTTTTACTTATGTGGCTAACAGCAGTAGACGGCATTTGAGTGTACATATTGTGCACAATGGAGTTTTTGGACGATTTTGTGTATTGCTTGCAAATGCTAGTGCAATACGAGGCAACTGAAGTTTTTTACGTACAATGAAGAGTTATTCGCCGATTTCGTGTAGCGCTTGCAAAGACTAGTTCAATGGAAGGCAAATGAATTTTAATACGTACAATGAAGAGATTTTGGCCGATCTTGTGTAGCGCTTCCAAATTCTAGTGCAGTACGAGGCAACTGAAGCTTCCTAAAATCATATCGTTCCTGTTGGGCAAACCTTCTTAGCACAATCCAATTGGTTTTAGTAAAATCGGAAAATTTATCAATGAAAGCACTACACTTCTCATCATGATCGGCACCGTTAGAAAAATCACATTGAATTAGACTTTGATACTTATTTTTATCTCCATCAAATTTCAAGATTTCGAATCTTCCCAACAAACCACCAAGGATTTCCTTTAACTGCTCCATTGCTGTAAACTTTACTAGTAAAGTCGAAAAAAATCCCCTTGACCGCCAAGTTACGCATCTTTACGAGCAATGGCGTACGGATCGCGTGACATGCGTGATGTTTTTCAGATTTACAACGTAAGAAGCTAGAGATGGCGAACGCGAACGTAGAGATGTTAATAAATGAAGAGCCAACCACTTGCATTATAATAACACCTATTATGCAAAGAGTATTCTTGTCTGGTTTGGCTGATGAAATGGTATTCATTGACACAAGTGCATCTTGCGATCAGACAAATACATGCGTTACATTTATTTTTGCCGCTTCGAAAATTGGAGCATTGCCAGTCGCGGTAATTTTGCACACTAGTCATTCCGAAGAAAACTATAGACATTGCTTCTATTCTGTTCAAAAAATTTTGCAGGAGACTTGCCATAAAGTGTTCCAGCCAAAAGTACACTTACGGTCAAAAGTATCGACTCAACCTAATAGCGCGTGTACGTGTTTTTTGGAAAGTATGATAGTTATTCATAAATGTTGTATGATAGCAATGCTGAAAGGAACGCCTTATTCCCGAATAGCACAATGCTCCTTTGCATTTTCCACGTTAACCAAACACTTTGGCGGTGGTTGTGGCAAAGCGAGCACAATGTTTGCAAGGATGATCGGAAGCAAATCATGCAAAAGTTTCGGACGATAATGTATGCCGAAACCATAATGCAGGCCGAAATTAATATGTCGCAATTCCAAATGGATCAGAGGGTGCAAAATAATGCAAAACTCAATAGACATGTATTGAATTTGTGGGGGCGGCGTGAAGAATGGTGTTTGGCCTATCGCGCTGAAGTTCTGACACGTGGAAATCACACCAATAATTATTGCGAAGCATCGACAAGAATTTTTAAGGATGTTGTCCTCCAGCGCTGCAAGGTATTCAATATGTGTGCATTGGTGGACTTCATCGCAAAAACCTTTGAAGCTTACCATAAAAAGAGATTGATTCAATATGCCAATGGAAGAGCAAGGCATCTTACGTTGGCTTATGACAAATTTCGGAAGGATTGTAAGATTACGGGTATAATTCAGGTTGGTGATAACAATTTTCTCATCAAAGACAATATAAATGAGTACTGCGTTAACACCGATTTAGCTGTATGTGACTGTAGTTATGGAGTTGGAGGACGTTTTTGCAAGCATCTTTGTGCGGTTGAAGAAAAATATGGCATAAGAGTTGCAACATCGTTGCAATTAAGTGACACAGACCGTCACTAATATGCAAAATATGCGCTTTGCGAAGAATTTTCCGAGTCTTTTTTTGATAACATTACTGGTGACTCTATTCAAAGTTTAATAACGCAGGATAACGCACTACACGGTTGTAAATTTTGGTGTAAACCGGGTGTAAATTTTATAAATACAATAATATAACTCCTATCTATTCCAAAATTTGAATAAAATTGGACCCTTTTCAACTTATAATTTTAGTTTATTCGAAAAATATATTAATTACATCCGCTACAGAATAAAACTATCCGAATACCCATTTCATATTATACAATTTACACCGTTCGGGATAGAATAAATTGCATTGAATGTTGTTATAACATAAAAGGGTAGAATCAATCCTACTATGTTATCAAATCTACACTATCAACGCAAGAACCCCATTCAACCTAGAAGTCTATTGATTTGTAGTCTGTCTGGTTCAGTGAGCAGCGCGCTTGGCTACAAATCACAGGATTGTGGATTCGAAACCGACTGCACTCGTATTACATTTTTTATTTTTTCGAACGGTTTGTATAAATTTGCTTATCAATTTTATACTATTGAAGAGTAAAATTTTTACCAAAAATACTTAAACTTTTAATATAGTTCACTTATACTTTTTATAAGGTCCGTTGGTGTAGTTTTGATAAAGTTTTTATATGGAAATGTATGAATATATGTTTTTATAAAAATTACACCAAGATTTTCAGCCGTGTAGACGAAGTGCCAGAGGAATTTGATTTGCCAGTAAGCTCAGAAACACAAAACACAATATCTGATGAATGTTACGACAATGCTGTCGCAAACATAAAAGACAACTGGGAAAGAATAGCGCGTATATTAGGTAGCAATCGAAATCCTGACCATACGCGCATTCTCACAAAATTTAGCAAGTACGTCTCACTGCTGCAGACACCATCTAATATTATATCCTTTATTGCTAAAAAGAGCGTTTCGCGAAGATCGCGAAAAATCGCAGTGCAACCCACTGCTATCGCTCGTCGCAAAGAGAGGTGTCTTCCAACAGCTGGAAAAATACAATCTGGGCGACCAGCGAAATCAGAAAGCACAAAGAAAAAGCGTATTCACAACAGGAGCCAAAATATACATGACAACGAACCCCCAGCAAAAAAGCATTAATTGTACAAATTGGAATGTGAAAAAATAATACAGAGAGACTACCATATAAAAAGAATAGTTCATACACTATATTTTCTTCAGCGTTTAACTGCCACAAGTATTTAAAGGTTAAAAGAATCCCCCTTAAGACTATTTAACTTTTACTATCTCCATAACTTCAGGTAGAATACGAAATAAAATTAAAATTCATTTGCCTTCTATTGCACTAGTCTTATAAGCGCTACACGAAATCGGCGAAAAACTCTTCATTGTACGTAAAAAACTTCAGTTGCCTCGTACTGCACTAGAATTTGCAAGCGCTACACAAGATCGGCCAAAATCTCTTCATTGTACGAATTAAAATTCATTTGCCTCGTATTGCACTAGCATTTGCAAGCAATACACAAAATCGTCCAAAAACTCCATTGTGCACAATATGTACCTACACTCAAATGCCGTCTACTGCTGTTAGCCACATAAAAGTTGCGGAAAATGTTCAGCAACATTCGGATGCCTCGTACTGAACAAGGGTTTGTAAGTGGAATTTGCTTTACAAACCCGAGCGGAGTTGGAGGCAATGATGCCTCCAGTCGAACTAGGGTTTGTAAATACGCCGCCCGTCCTACCAACCACTATCTGTAAAGAGAAGGAAGATTAAATTAATAATTGGAATCAAACAAACAATATCTTACCTACCATCATCCAAATATTAACAATCACGGAACGACAGCACGATCAGCTGTTATCTTACATTGACCTACATTTGACGAAAAATAGAACATAACAACTAGCACAATTGTATTAGTTATAGAATGATCAAATATCCGAACCATTTGAAACGAGACCGAGTTCTAATCGTGCGAATAGCACGATGAGTATATACCCTATACCCATGTACAGACCTAGAAGGCGCGAAAAACCCAAAATATTCAATTTCATATTTTTTGTTGGGGAGGGAGGGGTAGATGGGCCGGACCTGGCACATCTTTATTATCTTATCAAGGCATCCAAGGGCTATCATTTGATACTAGTTTGAAGTTTTTCGCGGCATTCTATCAAAAGATATGGAGGAATATTGCTTTGTAGGGGATGTAGGGGTAGGGTTATTCAGACCTTCCCCACTTTCCACCTACTTCAAGCATATGTCACAATTAGGCATTGATGAAAATTTCAGGTCGCAAGCGATATTCTGTCGAAAAATATGACCGAATTAAACTATCACGGAGGGGTCATTTGTATGGGAGGTAGGGGAACCCTTTGTCCGATTTGGCCCATTTTCAATACCAGCCAAGCTTTTCTCAAAACAATCATCTGACCAAAATTTCAAAACGCTAGCTTCATTATTTCGGGAGTTATCGTGCGAACTGACAGACACACGGACGGACAGACAGACAGACAGACAGACAGACGGACATGGCTTATTGGAATCAGAGACCGACCCTGATCATTTATATATATACTTTGCCATACCTCCGGTGGCTCCTTTGAGGTGTTACATAAATCGTCGTAACAAAAACAATATACCCTATACCATCTTATGGGTATAGGGTATAAATATTAGAAATTTGTTAGTATGTTACAAACAACTTTATATAAGTACATCTAAGAATAGAATAGAATAGAATAGAATAGAATAACTTTATTGAAGTAAGATGATAAATGCAATTACAGGTAAGGCTTAAATTCTAGTGGTTAGACAAAGTCTTTACATCTATGAATGAACTATTCTAGAGTATATCCGTTAAGGGGTGTGTTCGGTCTCGAGTATTAGGTATTGATAAGAGAAAATAAGCTTAAAACCTAGTGATTTAGAACTACTTGCTAATTAAAAATACCTATAAAACTATTTAAGAGCTAACTTAATCTATTAATCGTTGACGACGACATTAGTATACTAAAGCTCGTATTTGTGGCTTGTCGGAGGTGTAGCATTTTGCAAGAAACCTTCTTTCTAACAAATTTGCTTTTTGTGAGATATAAGGTACGCGGCATATATTGTGTAGGCGATGCGTTGAGAAGTAAAAGGGTTTATTAAGGATTATTTTCAAACACTTGTTTTGAATTATTTGAAGTTTATTTTTGTGAGTTCTCGCGCAATTATTCCAATTAGGACAGCCATATAAAATGATAGGAGCCATGACAGTGTTGTATATTAATAATTTATTCGATAGAGATAACTTCGAGTTCCGGTTTATAAATGGATAAGTTGATCTTATGGTTTTGGTGACTTTTGTACAGGTTACCTCAATGTGTTGTCTAAAAGTTAGCTTAGAGTCAAGGGTTAATCCAAGATATTTAACAAATTTTGACCATGGAATTGCGGATCCTAGTATATTCAAATTTGGGGTAGGAAGGTACCTTGCCGCACGCCGTTTAGTAAAATAAACTGCTTGAGTCTTGTCTGAATTTATTTGTATTTTCCATTTGTGGCAAAAGGACTTAATCAGCTCAAGTTGTCGTTGTAGGTCATTGACAATAAGATTTGGGTCTAATCCTGTAGTGAAAAGAAGTGTATCGTCTGCATAATTTGCAATATTGCAGTTTGTGTGGACAGGTATATCCGAAGTATAGAGATTATACAAGGTAGGGCTAAGTACCGACCCCTGAGGAACACCGGCGGGAATGTGCTGTTTTTTGGAGACGGCTTGTGCTTTCACGCAAAAAGATCGGTTTGCCAGAAACGACTGAACTATTTTACAAATGAATATAGGAAAAGCGAAGCATTGTAGTTTGTAAATCAGGGCATCATGCCAGACTGAGTCAAACGCCTTTTCTATATCCAGTGCTATTAAGCCAGTGGAGTCTTTGCTATTGAATCCCTGTTGGATGGATTTAACAACTCTTAGTAATTGGTGGTTGCTGGAAAAGCCTGGACGAAAGCCGAACTGAAATGAGGGGATAATTGGATTTATTTCCAGGACTCGTTGTATTCTTGAGAGGATAAGTTTTTCAAAGGCTTTGCCTAAAGACGGCAGTAGGCTTATAGGTCGGTAGCTGTGAGGGTCAGACGGTTCTTTCCCAGTTTTTAATATAGGAATGACCAAAGCGTTTTTCCAGATAGTCGGAAAATAGCCAAGCTTTAGGCAGGCATTAAAAATGAAGCAAAGAGAAATAACTGCTTTTACGGGAAAATTTTTGATAAGGATATTGGGTATGGTGTCATCACCTGCAGCAGATTTCAATTTCAACTTATTAAGTATCTTCCTGATTTCAGTAGGTGTACAAAACAAAGCTGGATTAAAGTCAGATGGGGCATAAGACAAGCCGTTTACAGTATCAAGGACCTCTTTTGTAGTGACTGGGTCGCTTAGACCTTGTGTTAATAAATGTGAGGCCAGAAAAGTGTCAGCTAATAGATCGGCTTTCTCTGTGGCCGAGTATATTTTAGTACCATCAGTCGACTTCAAGGGCGGCAGCATTCGAGTTTTGTTTTGTAGGCATTTCCGGAGCTTCCATAGTTTTTGAGCTCCTGACTCCAAGGAAGACAGTGCCTTGTTCCATTGCGTATTACGTAGTGTGTTCAGTGAATTGCGTATTTGCTCATTAAAATAACTTACGGTTCTGTGAAGTAATGGGTCCCGCGTTCGTTGCCATTGTCGTCTTAGTAAATTACGATGTTTAATCATTGCCAGGATTTCTGGATTGATTATTAAGTTGGATTGAGTTTTTGACAATACAAGAGGTGTTGAGGCTCGCCTGGCATCGTAAACTGTATTTGTAAAAGTGGAAATAAGACTGTCAATTTGAGAGGGGTTCGATATTGTAGAGAGATCATTACCAACTAGATTTGTGTTTGCTGAAAGAAACTGTCTATACGTTTTCCAACAAGTTTTACCGTGATGGAAGAAGGTCTTTTGTAGCACGTTTACGTTTCTTAGTACCGCAAACGCAACCGGAAGGTGATGACTGATGATAATTCATTACGAACTGTTGGGTTAGATAATGGAGTTAAACCGTTGCTGATTATTAGATCCAGCGTAGATGGGTTACCTCTGGGTGGAAAACAGGTTGGGGTGTCTGAAGCATGGATCACTATATTGTATAAATGTGACAGTTCGAAAAGAATGTTGCCGGCTTTGTTGGCTCTGCTACAGTTCCAGCACCGATGACGTGCATTGAGATCTCCACAGATAATAAATTTCGTTCTAAGTTTGAAAAGCATTTTCAGATCTTCTTTGAATAGGTTAAGTTTCTCCGAATTTAGTTTGGTGCCACTAAAATATACAACGATAATAGTAGTGTTAATGTCTTCAACTAATATTGCTACAGTTTCAATGATCTTCGTTGGGAAATTAGGTAGGCGCTTGTACGTAATACCCTTCCTAATGCATATCGCTACACCTCCGCCGGTCGAGCATTTTCTGTCGTTCCTAACAATGTTGTAGTCTGAATTTGCTAATCTGTCATTTTCTTTTAACCAGGTCTCGCAAAGAAAGAACAGGTCGATGTTGTTTTCATTACAGAAATTAAATGATTCAATGGATTTGTTTCGGATACTTTGGCAATTCCAAAGTAAGCAGTTAATTTCTGATTTACTTACAGACAAATTTAAATACAAGACTAGTTAATACATTTAATTGATCGATTCGTGTCTTACACGCAGTAAGTCTATCAATTAAATCATTCGCTAAGGCTATCATTTCACTAGCTGAAAATAAATTACTGGATGTGTTAGGTGAAGATGTCAAATGATCAAAATTTGTATAATTATTTGTGTTTTGGTCGTTCATATTAAAGCTATTACGAACAACAGAGCTATAATTAGGCTTAAATGCATTAGGAGCACTAAGATTGTTGTTAGTTGAGCTTGTGACAGGTGTGTATGGAAAATTAGTATTGTTGAAGACTGGAACAGCAGGTTGATGGGTGACGATAGATCTTTGATGTGGATCGTGACGAATACGACGAGAGGCCGAGCGTCTTATATTAAGAAACTCGATGCGCTTTGGGCATTGAGCGTTGTTTGTTGGATGATTGCCGTTACAGTTCGCGCACTTAGTTTCGAGACGCTCCCGGTTCGGGCATTCCGACTTGTTATGCTGGCTGCCGCAGTTGAAGCATTTAGGGGGGAGGTGACAATGCGAGGTCCCGTGACCGTATGCCTGGCAATTCCTGCATTGGGTGGGATTGGACGGTTTTCTACGTTGGTAGCTCCACTTGACGACAGTATGCATAATAGTTTTGATTTGTAGTAAATCAGAAAATTTGATTGTTCCGCGAGCAAAGTATAGGAGATATGTCGTTTCTTCATTGTATCGGCGTTTTTCGACGGGTTGGTCGAATTTTTTTATATCATTGCATAAGATGTTGTGTTCGTCGAGCAGATACTGTTTCAAGGATTCGCAATCCATATTGTGGAGTCCCGCAAGTACGGCTTTTAGCGGCTTCTGGTCCGAGCGCGCGTAAGTGTAAAAGTGCACTTTCTTAGCGATTAAGTGTTTTTGAAGTGCGTCGTATGACTCCAGATCGTCAAGAAAGATCTTTTTGCCGGTACCCGTATGCTGGATTTTGAAACTCCGAATATTCAAGGTGTTTAAGATACGAAGGATAGAGTCCCTATCCAGGTTAGGGAGGATTATAGGTGGAATTTTTATTTTTTTGATCGCTTCCATTGGCACGTTGGTATCTTCATGGTTTGCTAGTTCAGCGAGTGGGGCATACCGATTTGCGGACGCCGCCATTGTGATATTTCTGGGGAGCTTTGACCGGTCCCCGTCGGGCGAATCGTTGGGAAACGTTTCCCGTTGTCTTTTCGATGCACTTTTAATGACACTCAGTTTAATTATTCTATTGAT
Source organism: Microchrysa polita (assembly GCA_949715475.1). Lineage (NCBI taxonomy): Eukaryota > Metazoa > Arthropoda > Insecta > Diptera > Stratiomyidae > Microchrysa > Microchrysa polita. The sequence continues at coordinate 62,402,955 of OX454421.1, read as the reverse complement.
GGAAATGGATAACAAACTTTATGCACAAAATGTAACTAATGGCACTAAATGAACGCGGAAAGAGGACCGTATTGAAATCGAAAAGAGCCGGTCTTCACTTCATGAAGACTCGATGTCGACTCGTAAGTACATCTAAATTTGGCCTTGAACTACGGGTAACGTATCGGGTAGTTCACCCACCCGTAGTTTACAAGGAAAGCAAAATAGAACGAACGGACACTTCGATTTTGAAAACCGTTCCGATTAGATTGAATTTCACATACGAATACGATTGATATTGATAAAGACCGCGATTTTCCCCTGACCAACGATTTTTGATTTATGATTTGAACTTTGCATTTTATTAAGACCGCGATTTTCTTTTGACTACGATTTTGATTAATTACTTGAACTTTGTGTATAATTATTGTAAAACGTTGAAGCTTCACGATTTTCGATACTTCCAGCTCTTGATTGATACCAAAAATGTATGAAATTAACCCTTCTGTCCGCACAAAGGTCTGGCCAGACCTTTGGCACTATATTTTGGTAAAAAAAGTATAGAAGATGAAATCGCAGCGATTTCATATTTCATGATATCCTAGAATAATATGTTGAGAAGCATTTTGCAAAAATTTGAAAAAATCGGTTGAAGTTTTGAGCATGTTTTTGATGATTTTCAATTTATAGTGCTTTTTGATACCCAATAGGTCTGGCCAGACCTATAGTCTTCCCCCCCATTTTCGTCTTGAGGTAAAAAGTGAAAATACTAAATTCTCTTAAAAATCTCCTATTTATAATGCAATAAAGTCATTAAAATTAAATTTGTACGATAAACGATAAAATTTTCTGAGATTTTGCTTTAAAAAGCCGTGAAGTTCGCAAATTGGGTACGCCTAATTTTATCCCGTCTTATAACATCACCTAATCAACTGAGATTTGATTCTAGGAAAATCAAAAGAGTTTTATTTCCTTAGTATTAGTATGAACTAAGTATTAGTGACTTACGATGGTGTTTCTTAATAGATTTAATCGAGATATTTACGGAAAATTTAGAATGAAATGATTTTTGCGGTTGAAAATTCCCTATTTCTATCTATCGATTTTCCCCAAATCTGCAGACTAATATCGCGATAAAATCTACCAGCAGAGTGCCAAATAGTTCCTTAAAGATATTTGACTTGGTATATTTGATCAAACTTTCTGTACGGATACGCAATGAAAAAAGAAAAGCAAAAATAGAAGAAAAAAAGGGAGAAACATGTTTGTACAAATACCACCTCAAAATATGTCTTCTTAAAAACGCCTCTAGTATATCTACAAAAAAGATTTTAATGCTTTTATTGTTTGTAAATGGCCGTAAAGAATGGGTAGAATGATTATAACGATAAAAATTTAACTTTTTATAAAAAATAAAAATTTTTTCTCAGTAGGTCCAGCCAGACCTATTGGGTATAGAATATGCATATTGTAGTAGGTGCCGACAGAAGGGTTAATCAAACACTTTTAATATTCAACAAATATAATCACACTTTAGTTACAGTGTGATAATATATTTGATGAATATTAAAAGTTTTTGATTAATTTCATACATTTTTTGGTATCAATCATTCTTCTTCTTCTTCTTGTAGCGGTGCAGAAAGGTGTGTAACCTCTGGTGCATCTATGTGGGTACGATTTATGGCTCGTCAATGTTTGTGTCCGTGAGGTCTAAGGACAAAAACATAGCTGCTGCGATAGGGTTTTCCCACAGTGATATAGGGGTAAGATCAGTGGGCGCAGCGGGGCATTGAAACAAATGGCCCACATCATGAGGAGTACCATTGCAGTTAGGACAGATGTTTTGGATGTCCGGGCTTATGCGAGAAAGGTACGAGTTAAGGCGTGAACAAAAGCCCGACCGAAGTTGAGCTAGTGTTACTCTGGTGGCTCTCGGGAGCCTAATCTCCTCAGGCGAAATTGGTGGTGGGCGCTCTGAGAGGACTCTATTCGCACCTAAACTCGCGATAGACCGATTCACTTCTTCAGCGTGGATCGCTGCAATGGCGGCTCGGTATGTAACTTCATCGTAAGGGTCCCGTTTGTATCCCTGAACCTCTCTCTCAAGGTCTCGTAAACCACGCCTGACATGTCGTGGTGGAGGAATTCGGTCCATGAGATGATTATTGGGATGATCCTCACGGTAGCAACCAACAAGATACTGTTTAGAGAGTAGGAGATTGTGATCACGTATTGGCATCAATCAATTTTGTCTCCTGATGTAAGTGATCCTGGGCAGACATCAGAAGGCAACCTGTCGCGATGCGTAGAGCGGCATTTTGGCAGACCTGAATTTTGGACCAGTTTGTGTCACATAGACTATGTGTCCAAACTGGGGCTGCATAATCAGCGGCCGCTCGACCCACCGCTTTATAAGTAGCTAGCATGGTTTCTTTATCTTTGCCCCAGGTGCTACCAGCTAGAGCTTTTAGGATGTTGTTCCTACTGCGCATTTTTTCACATACTGAAGCTGCATGATTCGCAGACGTCATCATGTTCTCTAGGTGAAGCCCGAGAATTTTGGGGTTTTTAACAGTAGGAACAGAATTGTTGCCAATACGTATATCCATCTCCCATCTGATGTCCTCACACCAAGTGGTTAGAAAAGTCGCAGAGGATTTGGACGCAGAGATGGTGAGGTTTCGGCTTTGGAAAAATGCCTGTAATCGTCCTAGATAGCGATTAATTCGGAGACGCATTTCATCCTTATCATTCCCTGTGGCGAGTACGGTGCAATCGTCAGCATAGGAAATCACCTCGATTCCTTCAGGTTGTGTGGGAAGGCCGGACATGTAGATGATGAACAGAGTGGGGGAGAGTACCCCTCCCCGTGGAACACCTAATTTGATTTTCCTAAGCTTAGAACGTTTGCCTCGAAACTCGGTGAAGGAGTGCCGACCAGCTAGATAATTGGCAATCCAACGGATCTCTTGTGCAGGAAGATGCATATTCAACAGGTTTGCTAGGAGCATTGAATGATTGACCTTATCGAATGCACTTGATAGGTCTATTGCCACCAGAATAGTTCTGTGACAACGACTGCGTTGATTTAGCCCATCACGAATGCGTGTAGTGATCGCATCGAGGGCAGTGGTGGTACTATGCATCTTCCTGAAGCCATGCTGGTGAGGTTCTAGCATCGCATGTGCAACAAGAGTGGGTGAATAAGGGCCTCCAGCGTCTTTGCGACAGGAGAAAGTATCGTAATGGGGCGGTAGGATTCCCCGAGATTTGCGCTCTTCCCTGGCTTGAGACAGGGAACAATTCGACCTGTTTTCCAGATTTCAGGGATGGCAAGCGTGGACATCGACAAGTTAAAGGCGGCCGTGAGATACTCAATGGCTGGAAGGTCGAGATGTTTCAACATGGTCATCGAAATGCCATCTGGTCCGAGGGCCTTGGAGTTTTTAGCATTCTCGATGACTTTTTTAACCTGGTCCGCTGTAAAAGATGGTATGGTGTCAACAATCCGGCTGCGAATCCGTCTTCTAATTTTGCGCTTGAGGCCGTCAGACTTGGGATGTTCAATAACATGTTTATTGAACAGGCTAGCACACTGAAGAGGATCGCAGGTTTTAGTGTTGCCAAATTCAATGGCGTTGTTGCCCTTTTCTTTCCGAGGATTGAAAAGGGCGCGGACGGTAGACCATAATTTGCTGACACCTTCATTGAGGTTACATTCATCGAGGTGCTGATTCCATTTCGCCCTCCTATAGTCTTTAACTTGTCGGTCAATTTCGGAGTTAAGCTCCTGAATTCTGGGATCATCAGGGTGACCGCTTCTGATCTGATCACGTTCATCGGCTAATCTGGCGGCACTAGTGGGGAAGTTAGGCCGAACTTTCGGGATACGTCCGGCCGGAATAAAACGTGCCGCGGCTGCGGTAATGACATTCCTAATATTTTTCTCGGCCTCATGAATGGTGATAGGTGATGTTAGCTCGATGAACTTCGCTAACGAGTAAGCTTTGAAACCATCCCAATCGGCTTTCTTGTGATTGACAAACGTTCGCTTCTCAGACTTAGTCATGTTCGCTGGTTTGTCAATTTTTATAATGATTGGGAGGTGATCTGATCTAAGGGTGGTACGTACTTCCCATCGGGAAGCAGCAATTAGGCTGGCACTGACAATAGTTATGTCAGGAGAACTACTGCAAGTGCCCACGACTCTAGTCGGCGAGTCTTCATTAAGTGAACAGAATTCTGAGGCGTCAAGTGATTCGGCGATAGTTATACCCATGGCATTGTTGTTGAGGTCCGAATGCCAGTGCTCATGGTGCGCATTAAAGTCGCCAAGGATGACCCTGTGCTCTCCGGAAAGGAGAGGACCAATATCGAAACGATAGCCAGAAGGGCAACTAGAATGAGGTGGTACATATATATTAAAAATTTCGATATTAGTACTCCCTGATGGAACTGAGATGGCTTGAATTTCCGCCGTACCGTCTGCAACTACATCTAATACACAGTAATGTACGGACTTGTGTATTAGGAAGGCAAGTCCACCTCCAGGGTGAGAATCATCCGTGGCGGCCGGTCGATCTTTCCGCAGTATAACATATTCGCTATGGACGCTTAGAGACGAGTTTGCGTGAAGCAACGTCTCTTGGATGGCGGCGATGAGATTTCTGTTGGAACTCAAGAAGTGTGTGATCTCAGCGATTTTTCGGTGAATGCCATTACAGTTAAACTGTAATATAGATAGTGCAGTGAAAACTGCTGGAGGAGGAGGGCCAGGCGTAAGACTGGGTCTGGCATTCCTTATCATATTGTTTGGCGGTGTAGGGGGCAGTGGTGGAGAAGGTGGGCTGGGAGCAGCCCTGGGTGACCCGGAATTCATACAACCTGGCGCAACATATGCTAAGGAGTGTTGACCTTGTCTTCGTAACCCTGAACACCTAAAGTGAACCCATTCCCTGCAGCAATTACACTGCACTGATCTGGCATTCGAACCGATACGTTGGTTGCAGACACTACAAATCCATACCTCTGGGCCTGGATTTGTTTCAACACCGGCGCGAATTAGTAAAATTGAGAGCAGCCGCGCCGAGATGTAATGCTTCCAATATGACGAAAAAACACATATATCGTACCCACACATATACACAGCCAAACACAACCTTCCTGCATCGAACCTTCAGGGCTCCTGCCGGGGCTCTTGCCAGGAAGGCATATTGGCAGTTTTTGGCCGTTTTGCAATACAAAACGGGTGTGGTCCGCCCCGTAGAGGCAGTTGCCGTACGACCACTGGTATCAATCATGAGCTGGAAGTATCGAATAGTCTAAGAAAATTGGACCAAAATATGGCCATCGAACGGCAAAAAAAAAAACTAAAAACGGCAAAAATCCTACATCGGAAATTTTTTTTGATTATGGTTGGGGATGGTCCCGAGATGATGGCATAGAAAGTCCCAACCGATCGGGGGTCCGCAACCTTAAAAAAAGGGGGGAAAGGGTTTTTTTTTTGGTTTTGTGCGATTATTTTAAAAACGGTAAGTGATACAGAAAAATGGTCTGAGGACGAAAAAAACCACATAAAATTATCTTTGCAATGATATATAACAGATTAGAGTTCAATTGAATATTTCGGCGTTAGAATAGAACATAAATTAGAATATTTTCATTTTAGACTTTTTATAAAAGCTCCATAACTTTTGAAAGAATGTTAGTTCAGCCGTACAATTTTGTACAAGTATTAACAACAAGTTTAAGATAATTTTAACGTAAACGCTGAGTCGCTCCGGTCAAGGACCCCAACGTCAAAACGGCATGTCCATAACTCCCCCCAAAATTGGAGCAGAGTGCTAAATTTTGGTTTATTGTGATTGGAGGTCACAGTCACCCCACCCACTAAAAATCAGCTCATTCGGATAAAAACTAAGGGTACCTCCCATACAAAGTGACCCATGACAACTTTGATCTACAGTTCATAAAATGAGTAGTACGTAGAACAAACTTCTGATGGGTCACTTTGTATGGGAGATACCTTTAGTTTTTATCCGAATGAGCTGATTTTTGATGGGTGGGGTGACTATGACCTCCAATCGCAACAAACCAAAATTTAGCACTCTACTCCAATTTTGGGGGGAGTTATGGATATGCCGTTTTGAAAAATTTAAATGGGGGGATAATGGAGGTCCTTGACCGGAGCGACTTAATGTTTACGTTGAAATTATCTTAGACTTGTTGTGAATACTTATACAAAATTTTACGGCTAAACTAGCGTTCTTTCGAAAGTTATGGAGCTTTTAAAAAAGGTCTAAAATGAAAATATTCTAATTTATGTTCTATTCTAACGCCGAAATATTCAATTAAACTCTAATGTGTTATATATCATTGCAAAGATAATTTTATGTAGTTTTTTTCGTTCTGAGACAATTTTTCTGTATCTCTTACTGTTTTTAAAATAATCGCAAAAAAACCGAAAAAATTTCCCCCTTCCCCCCCACCCTTTTTAAGGTTGCGGACCCCCGATCGGTTGGGACTTTTAATGCCATAATCTGGGGACAATTCCCAAACATAATCCAAATATGCCATTTTTCTTAGACTAGAAAGTCGTGAAGCTTCAACGTTTGCAATGGGCGGGGCATGTACAACGAATGGACGATAATCGCATGCCAAAGAAGGTGGTGAATGCACAACGGAATTCACAAAGGTCATTCTGGAAAGAATCATAAATTTCACACTACATCATTTCAGAAAGAAGTTCTTGTACTTTCCGAATAATTTTAATCTCGTCGCGAAATTATCAAAGTTAGTCTTCCTACGTTTTTGTGTACAAGAAATGGGGAACGGGAAATTCCCTGGTCATCCAATCTTATAGTATTTTTTTTTTCACAATCTTTCCCCATACGATATGGTGAACGAGCCTCTATTTTCAATATAAAAACCAATCACATAAGTCTCTATCGCCAGTACTACACGCAACGCAATCAACTCAGAATAGAACCAAAACACTTCTGTTGCATATCATAAATTTCAATATGAATTTCACGAAGTTCTTTGTTGTAATCGCTATTGTTGTGATTGCTTTCGCCGGGCAAAGTCAAGCAGGTTGGCTTCAGAACGTGTTCAAGCCAGTGGTAAGAATCTATTTTTAAAAAATATTAAAATGCACAATTTATCTAATTTTTCTATACACTCAATTAGGAACGAATAGGGCAACATGTTCGGGATGCAACTAGTCAGGTTGTAAGGATCCCTCAACAGGGAGGAAATCTAGTATCAAGGGTTATAGGATCAGGATAGATAGCGTATTTGGTGGATATATTTCCCAAACGCGACGAAACTAATAAGAACCAAAGAAAAATAATGTTAAATTAAATGCCAAATTTAAAATAAATTAAATTGGTAATGAAAATTATAAAAAATGGCATTAAAAAAAAATGTAACATGTATGTATTTGCTTTATGATATAAGTTTGTGACATTTATTTGGGCAGTAATGCTTTTAGAAATTGTATTATTAACGAGTTGTGTAATATGTTTTTATTGGCCTGTGTTTCGATATTGCTAATTAAATAAAATGATAAATTGAATCGGAACCTCTTTAATACTCATTTCTTGATTGAAGTTCTAAAGAATATATTGATACACACACATACAGAAGTCATATTTCCACACACTCAAAAACCGCCATTATTGTTGTGGCTGCTTTCATGCCGATACTCGTTACAATCACAAATTTCCCAAAATGACAAAAAGATAAATAGCAAAACGCCCAGAATGCTTTCATTTAATAAATCGGCTCTTACAAATTAAATTAGATACTCGTACCGAACACATTGAATTCGCATTCAGAATGAATATTTGTTTTCATCAAAATCCACCCTCCCTTTATCCTCGGCTGTCTCCTATACATATCCATAGATCTACACTTTATACACTGTCAGCCAAGCCTATTGTTTCCTAACTTCAATTTCTGGACTATGCAATATTATCTCATGCTGAGCACTCTCTCCCTGGCAACAAGGATCATCCGGCCGTGGCTTCCTCATTCAATTGTCAAATGAAAAGTCCACAATGTACCGACAACGGATATGGGCATATAGACTCTCCCTTGTTTATGGCTCATTCCTCGTTGTCATACTCGTACTCGCATATCCTAGTTCCAGCCATGACGAGCCTGAATGGAGCTGCTATGCAGACACAAAGCCTAGAAATTCCAATTCCATCTTTTTGGACGTACAATCCTACGAGTATAGTATACTCGTACTATGCTCGTTCTCGTATAATAGTAGCGAGACCAGTCAACAATGAATCAAATCGTTGGATGGTTACAACAACATCGTCAACAACAAAAAAATTAGGGAGAGTCAACGTTAAAGAATGGTTTCATGATTACAGGAAATGCGAGGACAATAGGATGATCTCAACTTCATGTTTCGCTGCCGTAGCTGTAGTCTCGCATTTGTGCTTCACGATGAGAGGGCTGTGACAAGGTGTATTCGCAAAAAAGCTCGAGCTGTACTCGTATTTACATAATCCTGAAGCAGATTCCTTTCGTACGAATTATCCCATACAATTACAATAGAGTCAAGGCGATTTTAATTTATAACAGACAGAAATGGCTCACTCCCCGGCAAAGAGGTAGACACGACTTTCACTTGAAATATTCAAATCCTTTTTATAAGATACGACAATACGATTTCACCAAGATACACTTTGATATTCATTAAGTGCTCAGTTATATTCTGAAAAGCATTAACGCCTTGTTGAGATTTATTGTTTTGCATTTAAGGGCGACTTAATTTGATCAGAAATGCGTTAATCTTAGGCCAGAGAGGCCATGGGCGTAGCCAGGGGGGGGCAGGGGGGGGCGACCGCCCCTCCCTGGCCGGTGAAACTTTTTTTATTGAATTGAATATTAATAATATTGATAGAAAAAAAAATATTTCAGGGATAATTTTTTTCAGATTCACTTTTTCGCATTTTCGTTTGCAGTTTCCATGTTCCGAAAACACAAACATTTCCATATCAATTCATTACAAGCCGTTCTTCTTCCTTACATAGTCATCTACATAGATACATATGGACATACCTAATTCTATTCTATTTCGTCCAGATTTACAGCAATCCTGAGCGCTATGGATAGCTCTTTTCATGTCTATACAGTAGACTCGGGTAAACGTGTACTTCGCCAAACGTGAAGGTGAACAATTTTATGTGAGCTACTACTCTGAAACGTGAACAAGTCTTGAAAGCCCTAAAACATGAGGGAGGAATTCATAGTCCTCACTTAAGGAATACGGATTCCCAAGGAATAATTATAATGGAATGCTTATTGGAACAAAACGTCACTTTTAAATGCATTACCTCATTCAATAAAATAATTTAATTCGGAAACCTAATTAAAGCAACTGACAAATAAAATATAAAGAAGTATCTAGTAGCTGCAAAATTTAAATTTATTTTTCAAATACGAGCGACTATGAACTGTAAAATTTATAAGGATTCCCTTATAGGTCGGTCAATTTATGATTTTAGGTCGCAAAAAATAGCTCGGCTCTGTTGTTTTGGGATACTGTTAGGGTAGATACCAGAAGTGTACCACCAAGTTTGCAACTTCGGAAAGCTATTTTAACCCCGTGACCCTCAAAAAACCTAAAAATTTTCGAAGGTTTTTCATATTTTGGTTTGTGATTTCCAAAAGTCGTCTGCTTGATTCTCAAAGCTGATAAAACCTTCTTTAATTTGAGTTCAGCTTTGTAGGTGCAAAGGATCTCAAAATACTCGTACAGCACTTTCAACATTGTTTTTTTTTTTTTGTAAAAAAGTTCGAAATGCTGTATCTTGGGATCCTTTGTACCTACAAAGCTGGCGTTGCACTCAAACTAAAGAAAATGTTGTTAGCTTTAAAAGTGCAGTGGACGACTTTCTTGTGCCTTACAGGCCTTCTACATCCGCAACTTCGTTGCCAACCTAGGTTGCAGGTACCTAACTGCACACCTGCAACATTTCGGCAACCACGCCATTCACGTTCTTGCAACCTGGTACTGCAACCTGCACCATGCCTACAAATCACTTATTTTCCGTTTTTTTTTGCGTGTTACCAACTTAGGTTGGCAACCAAGTTGCAGGTGTATAAGGGCTGTAAACCACTTGTGGAAAATAGAGAATCGACTGCACTTACGTCCCATAACGTACGGTTTCTCGCAATGCCTCCTAATTTGACCACAGTTTTTTAGTCGAACTCTATGCATTCAGAGAACTAGCGTGAAATTTTGTCGGCCTGTACTGCTCCCTTTCAACAGCTTTGGTTTTTACAATTTGGTTTCCAAAATTTTGGACAAGAGCTTGACTGTGGAATGCTCTTGATACCGCCATCCGCGGCAACGATATTGTCTCAATAGATGAATTAATATTTATGGGGGAGTTAAATTCCCTTTCAGACTAAAGGTACGTTGTCCTCGACGCGGCCGCACGACAGCGACTCGCTCATTCCATATGAAAACTCGTTTTTAAAATGAGAGAGAAATGAGTTTTTATGGAATGAGCGAGTCGCTGTCGTGCGGCCGCGTCGAGGACAACGTACGTAAGCTGGACTCAAATTTAGCACTTTGGTCTTGTTTAATTTTTTCTTTAAGTCGACTGCATTTGACTCCTTCTCGAGATCCAGAGCTATAACGATCAGATCGTTGATTTTGTGCGAGAGTACTTAATTGTCAAAACTTCATCATGCAAGCTCCACGGCGTCGCAGCAACTTAAGTCGAATGAGCAAAAAACTACCATCAGAATGGAATCCTGCCCAACTTCGGTTTAAACTTTACTGTGGGATTCCGTTCTGGGGAGGGTGAGCTAGGACTCCCGATGTTATTGTAGAAGTGTAGAGGAGCAGCTGAGTTGAGCAGCTAAAGAGTGCTCTCAGTGGAATAACTGAGCGCTTGGGCTCCTATTTGGAAAAGGAAAAACAGCTTAAGAGCTCCATTGGGCTCCTATTTTAAGGAAGTGGAAAAGCATGTACCCCTAAATGTCTCCAGCCGACTGTCGGATAATGTTTTTTTCTATGGATGCTGTGGATGTGAGATAAGAGGCTTCTCGGTATGTTTCAGGAGGAGATGCGATCCTGTAGAACCAAGCAAAGCCAGATTTCAAAACGGACATTGATGTCGCAAGTGGAATATGCTGCCCAAAAGCCAAAAATAGCACTGAATATAAACGAGTTACGTTTTAAAAAGCAGAAACGGAGGCCAGTTGAATGTAATCAGAATAACCAGTAAAATTCTAAACACTTTCAGGGGCAATTTTTCTTTAAATGGTCTTGAAAATCATTCTCGACTGTCCTTTCCTAAAATTAAAAAAAAAAAACAATCATGAATGGGTACTCGTTTAACATCTTGAGTGAGTTCATAGTTCGTCACAAGGGGCGTGAGTTCGAAAAACAAATTAACTGAATTCGTTCACGGTTAGTCTCGAACCCGTGTGCAAAGAAGTTGCGGCCACTAACCATTACACCAGCTAAAATACTCTAAATTTTGCCTAACAATATTTTCGCGACCAACGATTTCAAATCCTAAGAAAATCTTGATATTGAAAAAATTTCGGGCTTGCCCCCCCCTGACCGAAATCCTGGCTACGCCCATGAGAGAGGCGAACATAAGGTGGTTCAGCAGATAATAATCGGCTCAACAATTCAATGGAGATTAATCTATGCGTGATTTTATTTGAAAAAGAACGCGAGGATACCAATTCCTTTTTCTAAATTCTTTTAAATTGTTTATGAGTGTGTAAGGTCGCTTTAGTTTAATATTACAATAGAAACTTTTAAAGTTTATGTTGATGGGCCCGGGGCGCCAAATTTTGGGGGCGGCTTTTTGGCTAGTATTTGAATAAGAAAAAATTGGAAAAGGCCGAAAGAAAATATTTATGTCAGCTCCGATTTTTTGGAATGGCAACCAAAAAAACTACAAATAAAATACATAAAAAGGAAAGTTGTGTTTTAAAGAAAAAAAAACCTTTCCAATTATTGATAGGAGTGCTGCGTTTGCAATCATAAAAAGCTTAGGAAAAATTGCCAAAATTTTACGTCTGTGGCTCTGGCACCCGTTCTACTTCCGAAAAGCCAAGCGGGACAGCGTATGAAACGAGAAATAAGAAGTCGCGTCGCATAACACTCATCAAATAAAAGCGTTAAAATCAAACTGAAAGCAATTGTATGCCCGAAACTACTACTTTTCGCAGATGAGTTTCATTAGTTGATTCCAATAGCATTGATTCATCTAGCATTGAGAGGACAAGTTTTGAGCAGTTTGGTTTAGATTTCAGCAACATGAGGGATGGAACCACAGTACACATTGCCAGAGCTGCAACCAGTCTTAATATTTTTGTGGACATGCATGCTAATAATCGAGATTTTGCTAGGTTCTCCTGGTTTAACTAGCTAGCTACTCAATTCTGTATAAAAACTATCAAGATGACGGATTTATGAAAATAAAATACTGAAGAAATCAGTTTGCGAAGAGATCCGTAGTGTATAAAGATGTCGAAAACTTCTCCAAAATATTAGTAATGAAAACGAGCACCATTCTGTGGCACAACATTTTTCCAAGCAGTATTTTCTAAAATGTGTTGAGGGTTTTAGTGAAAGAAATAATTTCGCATTATTTTTCAATTTCTTACGTCGCGTCGCTGTGAAAGCCTCCAGGTGTCCGTGAGCCCTCTCCATATTTTTTGACGGCGGTGAAAAATATGTCGCTCGGGGAATTCAATACTAACCTATAATTTTAGAACTCCAAATAACCCTACTATCAAGCCATGCTGAACTGTGGCGCTCTTGAGACTGGGGAAATAGCGGCTTGCATTGCTAGGCTGAGAAGCAGGAAATCTCTTGGATTAGATGGGATAACTGGTGGGATGTGCAAGCACATCTGGCACATCGTCCCGGAATATCTTGAGTGCTTGTTCACAGATTGCTTCCGACAGCGTCTTTTCCCGACGAGTTGGAAGTCTGCCCGTACTGACGGACCCTGACAAGGACCAGTCCAAACCTCAATCCTATCGGGGTATTAGTCTTCTTCCAGTACCTACTTGGTAAAGTACTGGAAGGGATTCTTGTTCGGAGGATGGAGGAGTGGCTTGTCAGTCAGATGTCCGACAGTCAGTATGGATTCCGAACTGGCAGATGTACTGACGATGCGTGGCTCTTTATCAGGGAGTCAGTATCCCACAGCTCGTCCAAATACATCCTTGGAATCTTCATTGATTTCAGGAGTGCCTTTGACAACCTGCTGTGGGATGCTATTCTGCGAGAGCTCGAGGCAGTTGGCTGTCCAGAAATAGCTCTATGGAGGAGCTATTCCTCCGACAGAGAGTCTTTTGTCTTTGGGGTATATGACGTGTGGGCAAACACGCATCACGTGGCTGTCCGCAGGGCTCCATCCTAGGCCCTTTTGTTTGGAACTTAGTGATGGATGACCTGCTGAAGTCTCTCGACCGGCTGTGCAAGTGCTGCGCCTATGCAGACGATCTACTTCTACTTGTTGAGGGTAACTCGCGTGCGGCGCTAGAGCGATTGGGATCTTCATACATGGACGTTGTCCATCAATGAGGATCCCAGATGGGGGTTGAAGTCTCATCCTCTAAGACGGTCACTATGTTGCTGAAGGGCACTTTTGACTGTGGTCGTCCCCCAGTGGTTCGGATGGGGGAAGTTAGACTCAAGTACTCGACGATCCCGGTCAAGTACTTGGGTATAACTATGGGGGAGAGGATGAACTTCAGGTTCCACTTCACAGCTGTAACCGAAAAGTTTGTTATACAGGGTTATTGGTTAAGTCGACCTATTCCCTGCAACACGTTATAATAGGGTAAAAATGCAACAAAATGAGGCCATAAATGTTAGGCCGATTTTCAACGGTCACTGAGATATTTGAATTTTTAGGTTTTTTTTTTTAAATAACCTCGAATTTTACCATTTAAAGTAAGAATTAAAAAAAACTACTAAGGAAATGGGTTAAAACTTATTTTTGGATTTTAGTCAATACTATAGCAGACATTTCTTAATCATTTAAAATTTCAAAAACCCATCACAATTTGAAATTTTTAATTTATAATAAAAAAAAATTATCTTAAATTTTTTTAAAGTTGATTTTTAATATAGTGTTACTAAAAAAAATTATATGAAATTATGGTCTCCGAACAAGTTGCAGCTAGCTGTTTCAATTATTTCAAATATTTATATTGACATTGACACCTTTTTGGAAAGCTGACAGCACGAGTATATTTTTCCAGTGGTCTGCAGGGTCCGTGTCATATAAGTTTTTTAGTAATACTATATTAAAAATCAACTTTAAAAAAATTTAAGATAATTTTTTTTTATTAAAAATTAAAAATTCCGAAATTGTGATGGGTTTTTGAAATTTTAAATGATTAAGAAATGTCTGCTATAGTATTGACTAAAATCCAAAAATAAGTTTTAACCCATTTCCTTAGTAGTTTTTTTTAATTCTTACTATAAATGGTAAAATTCGAGGTTATTTAAAAAAAACCTAAAAATTCAAATATCTCAGTGACCGTTGAAAATCGGCTGAACATTTATGGCCTCATTTTGTTGCATTTTTACCCTATTATAATGTGTTGCAGGGAATAGGTCGACTTAACCAATAACTTTGTATATGCAAGTGGTTGACACGTATTGTTAGGAAGGATTGGGGTCTCGGTAGAGGCGCAATCCAGAGGATCTACGAATCCGTTTTCGTTGGCTGTACAGCGTATGGATCCGCAGCTCTTATGGATTACGCCTCTACCCCTGGTGGTAGGGATTTGTGTGAAACGTGTCCCGCTGACTAAATGTCTCCGAGTATGTAAGACGGTTTCTACCATGGGCGTAGCCAGGATTTCGGTCAGGGGGGGCAAGCCCGAAATTTTTTCAATATCAAGATTTTCTTAGGATTTGAAATCGTTGGTCGCGAAAATATTGTAAGGCAAAATTTAGAGTAATTTAGCTGGTGTAATGGTTAGTGGCCGCACCTTCTTTGCACACGGGTTCGAGACTCACCGTGAACGAATTCAGTTAATTTGTTTTTCGAACTCACGCCCCTTGTGACGAACTATGAACTCACTCAAGATGTTAAACGAGTACCCATTCTTGATTGTTTTTTTTTTTTAATTTTAGGAAAGGACAGTCGAGAATGATTTTCAAGACCATTTAAAGAAAAATTGCCCCTGAAAGTGTTTAGACTTTTACTGGTTATTCTGATTACATTCAACTGGCCTCCGTTTCTGCTTTTTAAAACGTAACTCGTTTATATTCAGTGCTATTTTTGGCTTTTGGGCAGCATATTCCACTTGCGACATCAATGTCCGTTTTGAAATCTGGCTTTGCTTGGTTCTACAGGATCGCATCTCCTGCTGAAACATACCGAGAAGCCTCTTATCTCACATCCACAGCATCCATGGAAAAAAACATTATCCGACAGTCGGCTGGAGACATTTAGGGGTACATGCTTTTCCACTTCCTTAAAATAGGAGCCCAGTGGAGCTCTTAAGCTGTTTTTCCTTTTCCAAATAGGAGCCCAAGCGCTCAGTTATTCCACTGAGAGCCCTCTTTAGCTGCTCGACTCAGCTGCTCCTCTACACTTCTACAATAACATCGGGAGTCCTAGCTAACCCTCCCCAGAACGGAATCCCACAGTATAAAGTTTAAACCGAAGTTGGGCAGGATTCCATTCTGATGGTAGTTTTTTGCTCATTCGACTTAAGTTGCCGGGACGCCGTATAGCTGATGAAGTTTTGACAATTAAGTACTCTCGCACAAAATCAACGATCTGATCGTTATAGCTCTGGTGCTAAATTTGAGTTCAGCTTACGTACGTTGTCCTCGACGCGGCCGCACGACAGCGACTCGCTCATTCCATAAAAACTCGTTTCTCTCTCATTTTAAAAACGAGTTTTCATATGGAATGAGCGAGTCGCTGTCGTGCGGCCGCGTCGAGGACAACGTACCTTTAGTCTGAAAGGGAATTTAACTCCCCCATAAATATTAATTCATCTATTTAGACAATATCGTTGCCGCGGATGGCGGTATCAAGAGCATTCCACAAGTTCTTGTCCAAAATTTTGCAAACCAAATTGTGAAAACCAAAGCTGTTGAAAAGGAGCAGTACTTGGAGAGCGTACCTAAGTTACTGGTCGATGCAAACAGGCCGACAAAATTTCACGCTAGTTCTCTGAATGCATAGAGTTCGATTGAAAAACGGTGGTCAAATTAGGAGGCATTGCGAGAAACCGTATACGTTATGGGACGTAAGTGCAGTCGATTCTCTATTTTCCTATATATATATATATATATATATATATATATATATATATATATATATATATATATATACACCTGCAACTTGGTTGCCAACCTAAGTTGGTAACACGCAAAAAAAAAACCGGAAAATAAGTGATTTGTATGCATGGTGCAGGTTGCAGTACCAGGTTGCAAGAACGTGAATGGCGTGGTTGCCGGAATGTTGCAAGTGTGTAGTTAGGTACCTGCAACCTAGGTTGGCAACGAAGTTGCAGATGTAGAAGGCCTGAAAGGCACAAGAAAGTCGTCCACTGCACTTTTAAAGCTAACAAAATTTTCTTTAGTTTGAGTGCAACGCCAGCTTTGTAGGTACAAAGGATCCCAAGATACAGCATTTCGAACTTTTTTACAAAAAAAACAATGTTTAAAGTGCTGTACGAGTATTTTGAGATCCTTTGCACCTACAAAACTGGACTCAAATTAAAGAAGGTTTTATTAGCTTTGAGAATCAAGCAGACGAATTTTGGAAATCACAAACCAAAATATGAAAAACCTTCGAAATTATTTAGGTTTTTTGAGGGTCACGGGGTTAGGAAAGGTTTTCGAAGTTGCAAAATTGGTGGTACACTTCTGGTATCTACCCTAACAGTATCCCAAAACAACAGAGCCGAGCTATTTTTTGCGACCTAAAATCATAAATTGACTGACCTATAAGGGAATCCCTATAAATTTTACAGTTCATAGTCGCTCGTATTTGAAAAATAAATTTAAATTTTGCTGCTACTAGATACTTCTTTATATTTTATTTGTCAGTTACTTTAATTAGGCTTCCGAATTAAATTATTTTATTGAATGCATTTAAAAGTGACGCTTTGTCCCAATAAGCATTCCTTTATAATTATTCCTTTATAATTATTCCTTAAGGGAATCCGTATTCCTTAAGTGAGGACTATGAATTCCTCCCTTAATGTTCATGTTTTAGGGCTTTCAAGACTTGTTCACGTTTCAGAGTAGTAGCTCACATAAAATTGTTCACCTTCGCGTTTGGCGAAGTACACGTTTACCCGAGTCTACTGTATAGACATGAAAAGAGCTATCCATAGCGCTCAGGATTGCTGTAAATCTGGACGAAATAGAATAGAATTAGGTATGTCCATATGTATCTATGTAGATGACTATGTAAGGATGAAGAACGGCTTGTAATAAATTAATATGGAAATGTTTTCGGAACATGGAAACTGCAAACGAAAATGCAAAGAAGTGAATCTGAAAAAAATTATCCCTGAAATATTTTTTTTTCTTTCAGTATTATTAATATTCAATTCAATAAAAAAAGTTTCACCGGCCAGGGAGGGGCGGTCGCCCCCCCTGCCCCCCCCTGGCTACGCCCATGGTTTCTACCGTGGCTCTCCAAGTCCTGATGGGTTCACCCCCTATTGACTTGGGAATCCTGCGTCGTGGGACGGCGTTTTACATACGGAGAGGGCTTTCGTTTCCCCCTAGTAGTTTGTTGTCCCCTGAGAGTGTCGCTGGTAAAGGCCGACGAGAAATCGCCGGTCTGCTGGAGGAGTGTGTCCTGTCTAGATGGCAGTCTAGATAGGAAACAGTGTCGCACGGGAGAACTACCTACGAATACGTCAGGCAGGTTAGTGACGTGAGAGGTAATGCTGACTTAGACTTCAATCTAAGTCTAGGATTCCTCATCACTGGTCACGGATCGCTCAATGCATGGCTTCATTCGCGCAATTTAGCTGATGATGCAGCATGTCCCATGTGTGATCATCTCGGCGAAGATTGGACGCATGTAGTATGCCATTGCCGGCGTACGCGGACATCCGGAATTTTGACGCATTCGGCGTCACTATCGAGGATGGTTCTCTGAACGTTTCTCGCTGTCTCTTTAGACGAGAATATGTCCTGGCTCTAAATGCCTTCGCCAAGGAGCATTTGGTCGCCGCCACAGGCACCTTCACCAGGATGCTGTTTAACGGTCTCAGCTCTGGTCTGTCTGGCATTGCCCTTGGCAATGTCGTTGTTTATGTAGGGTACAATTTGGTTTCAACTCGGCTGTTGCCGGTATGAGCAGGGGGGACCCCCCACTGGGAGAAAGACTATACGGCGATACCAGTGGGAACCCACGGGAAATGACTATCCCGCTATACCCGAATAGTTAGGCGACCAGTCCTACGTGGGTGTGCAATATTATATTTCTTGAATTACAAGGGCATTGGTTCGAGTTCTACTATGACCATCAATTTTTGTGTTGTCTTTCTAAAAATGATCCTAACCAACTAACAATTATAGCTTTATAATAATTCAATAGAATTTTTTCTTGCAATAGTAATAGCAGCAGATTTCGTGATATAAAAACTGAAAAATTATTTCGCCGCCGTTTTTTTAACCATTATCATTACATCATTACTTTCGTGCCTTGTGCATTACCTCCGATAGCCAATGTGAAAAGACTAGTATTAATTCCATTTATAGGAGGCTTATGGAATGACACTGATATTTTATGAAAAAAGTAGGGCGCAGTTAGCATTAAACCCATGACCATCGTATCGCCCCCCGTCCTATGCCTTAACAACTCGACCAATCTGAGCATTGCTCGTAATCAGTTGCAGTTGCTTCTAGAAATATTTAACAAATTTTTATAAAACTTTTCTCATGTGATTTTACCAACAGTGGCTATATAAAAACTGACAATCATTCGTTTGCAGCGAGAAGATTTTACAGTGTTTCAATCCACATATTTATCAATAAAATGTACCCAGTTTTTGTGTAGAGATTTTCTTAGGGGTTTAGAAATTGACAATGTGTCAAGATTTCAAACAAATTCCAATGAAGATAGTTGGTTTCCATTTTGGTATTCCAAAGTACTTCATCACTCTCAACTTTTCCAAAAATTACGAAGGCCTTGCTCGTACAAAATTACGATAAACAATTTATCGGATGACAATTTAACGTCATACTATTAGGATGAAACAACAATACCGATTATCTGCTATAGGAGAATATTGCATGTGTGTATTCATTTGTGATTGATTGATTACATGCTAGCGGGATTACCCCTGTGTGTTTTGCCAACCAATAAACCCAATAAAAAAGTATTAATGGAGAAAATTTTTAAGCTTCATATATTAAGAACAAGTATTACAGAAACATTACAGCACCATCTTTGAATTCCTCATACAATCTACCTTTAATTTGCCTTGAATAGTACCTAAGGGGCGGCAATTTGTCCTCTTGCCCGGGGCGGCGTAAGTGCTAGAGCGGGCGCTGACAGCACCTGCCATGCCGATGTGCGGCTAGTCGAAGTAAGCAGGGTAAGTTGGATTATTAGAAAGTTGCGTCGTCGAAACAACGATGAACTTTGTGTAACTTTTTGAACTGTGTCCATACAACTAGCTCTTTGCAAATATGCTTCTATTTAAAATGTGGGACATTTTTTTTTACAAATTTATGGACAAAATATTCACTAGGACAAAAATAGGGCAAATCAGGAAAATGGCTCAAAATTGTTCCTCATCTTAGAAAGATTGCATTTCGAACTCATAAAAATCGCTTAAAATGCACTCAATGTCAAAACTAGACATCATACATAGAATTAGAATTAATTAACGGAATTCGGGGAAAAGAAATCTACTCGAAAAACTGGAATTGGCGAAATGAAAGAATACCCGTGTTGGGATCCCAAAATGGATCGCTGTGCCTCTTGTATATAAAAGAGCCTCTCATTGTCTCATTAATCAAACCCAATTTCCTGTTAAGTCTTGATGCGGATCGCACATAGCCGCTAGTTTATGGGTTTAATCGTTGAGTGACCTTCAAGCGGGTGCGCATTTTTTGGTGACATTACCGGGCGCGCGGCGATTATTTACCGCCCTCGTATTTTCCCCTCCATTTGCGCCAACCGTACAACTTCCATTCTCATAATTACGGTAAATTGAAAGAAGAGCATGTCCCAAATAAGTTATCATCATACAAAGTATTATCTGGTGAACAATAAAACAAGTTCAGCAGTTTTAGCGAATCATGTCACTTCAGTGATATTACACAGAGCACACACATTTTGAGCACATACAGGGTGTCCCGCATTAGGTTGTCAATACTGTAAGGGTTGATAGCGCAACTTGTCTTCGCAAGAAAATTACCAATACAATCGGAATTTTTTTTTCCGTTACCTTGTTATCGCTCTTTTTGTGAAAGTCATCGAAAATCGTGACTTGTTATGCAAAATCATAATTTGTAGCCCTCCTGATGACTTAATCCAAGATTTAATTTCAGTTTCAGAAACTACATAAAATTTCACAAACACTGACGTTTTTCCTGTTGCCAACATTATCGCCACTTTCAAGATACAGTTACTCAAACTTAACACTTTCCCGGACACAACGTCTATAGACGTCCAATTTTGAGCATTTGACCATACAAATCGTGTCAAATTTTGGCGTTGTGTCCGGCAATGAGTTAAGAGAAATTTTAAAATAGATTTTTCATCGAAAATTCAAACACTAGCTTCATACGGTGCTTTATACGTACAACTCTGCAAAGTTGATAAAAGTTGCTTCAACATGTTGGCTTTTCAACGGTATATCACTTTTCATATTTACATTGCGGGATTTGGGAATTACACATATTGGATCTAAAAAAAACAAGGTAATTATTTTCTTATCGGATTATTCAAACTGAAATTATATTGAATTATTTTTTATATTTTACAATCGCAATTTTAAAAATTTGTTAAAAAAAATTAAAATAAAGTTTTGAATATGAGAAATAACCAATAAATTAAAAATATTAACTAATGATTAAATGGGTCTGTTTGATGAATTGGAATAATGCTGCTGAAATTGGCCTCCTCCATTTTGTATGCACACTCGACACCTTCGGCCCATGAAAGAAACGTCCCGAAGGATTTCAAGAGGGGTTTCCTTTATGCTGTCACAAGCATCATTAATTCGCTTGCAGCAGTTGTTCCCGAGAGGTAATCGGCTCGGAATAGACATTGTTTTTTAAGTTACCCCATAAGCCTTCTGCATAACCTCAATAACGCCGCAAATGAAGTTGGACTACATATCAACGAAAGCAAAACAAAGGCCATGATGCAATCGAAAACAAGGACGCCAGCCAATTAAAGCATCACAGTGGGGAACCTTAATATCGAGTATGTGGACAACTTCAACTATCTGGGTTGTAACTTATCAAAGGACACCAACGAAACCGACGAAATTAAGCGATGGATAAAACTAGCCAATAAGACATATTTCTCGGTCCTCCCTATAATTAATTCGAAACTTGTGCACAGGAACACGAAGCTCCGCGTGTACAAAACGATCATTCGACCCGTGCTATGTTATGGCTGCGAAACATGGACCCGCACCCAAGCCTCCGAAATTTTTGCTAGACCGATTCGAACGAAAGGTCCTTCGGTGAATTTTCGGGGCCGTTTGCGAACGAGATCAATGGCGTATCCGGTACAACCATGAGTTGTATCAATTGTGCGATGAGCTGGAAGTATCGAAAATCGTGAAACTTCAACGTTTGCAATGGGCAGGGCATGTACAACGGATTGACGATAATCGCATGCCAAAGAAAGTGATGAACGCACAACGAATTGATTGACGGAACGAGGTTGCGTCGACGACCGAGAGCTCGCTGGGAGAACTCCGTAGGTGAAGACGCCCGCCAGCCGCTGGGCTTCCGAAACTGGAGGACAAGGTCACGGTCACGTAACCGCGACAATTGGAGGTTAACGATTCAGGCGGCCAAGGCCCGATGTCGGGCTATCGTGCCACATTGATGATGATGATGTAACGGTAAGAAAAAAATGTACCGCTATCATCGACGAGATGGGGAGGAGGGTGATCAGGGTCTGTCCCTGATTCGAATAAGCCATGTCTGTCTGTCCGTGTGTCTGCCTGTTCGCGAAAAAGGCTAGAAACTGAATATTAGGTATGTATGGACACAGTATAGGGTATAGACTCATCGTGCTACTCGCACGATTACAACTCGATCTCGTTTTATTCGTTTTATTTTATAGCGCACACCATGTGGGCTATCATCCAATTCCGAGTTGACGTTGATTTAGGGGACACCCTGTATAGGTGAACAGGGCCGTCCCGAGGATTCGCGGGGCCCGTGGCAAAATCACGATGCGGGGCCCTTTCTTCCACAAAAAAACCTATGTACATAATATGTTTTCGAAACCATAACTTTATGTGTAATAAAATTAAAATTAAATCAAATTTTTTCGAAAGTCAGTACATAATTATACGGAATTAATTTTTGTTTTTTTTTTAAACCATAAGTATTTGGATCAAAATTTAAATTAAAAAAAAAAACAGACCGAGGCGCGGTGTGTAATGTCGGGCGCGCCCGAAATTCGGATGATAACCTTCGCTCCCCTCGGGCTACAAGTTTTTGGGCGTACCTACGACTTGTATTTAATCCCCCCCCCCTATTCACATAATGTCTTACATAATGTTTTGTGTCATCAATAGAAATACATTTGTGTGAGATTTGGTTGGAATTGGTGCACAAATAAAAAAGTTTTTCTTATAAGCAGCTAATTTGGGGGGTTAGATTTGTATGGCAGCCCCATGGTCCGAATTAATCCATTCTTACATATGTTTCGTGTGGTCCATAGAAACACATTTGTGTAAAATTTGGTTGAAATTGGTACCCAAATAAAAAAGTTTTTCTTTGAAGAACCTAATTTGGGTTTGTATGGCAGCCCCATGACCCCATTGTCCGATTTTACCGATTTAAACACACAAACTGCCTGTAGCCAAAAGAAGCATTTGTGCTAAATTTCAGCTTCATAGCTCTTAAATTGGCCGAGTAAAACGCGTCGCAACAGACAGACAGACGGACAGACAGACAGACGGGCATCGCCCAATCGACTCTCCAAGTCATGCTGATCATATATATATACTTTTTATATGGTCCGAGATGCTTCCTTCAATGCGTTACAAACTTCATGACAAAGTTAATGTACCCTTTCACTCTATGTGCAAAGGGTATGAAAATGCTTTCTGAAAAACATGTGTGTTTTAGCATAATATTCGATTTAACTGAGAATCACTTTTCTGGCTTTCCTTGTAGCAAATTCATGGATTATGTTTTCCATGTTCGACGTTTTTGCCGTGCCACTTTCTATGGAAATGGTCGCAACGACGTTCAAACGATCCTGTTCCATTGTCGATCGCAGGTAAAGGTTCTTCTGAAGCCACTGTTTTAGAAACTAAATCTGCTCCACATATATCAATTCGAGATATTCTGCCAATTTATCGCAACAAAACTTTAACTCACTGTTTTCCATTTTTTTTGAGTTTTTGTAAATCATATAGAAAACCCAAAAAATTAGAGTAAGGTAAACTGGTCGACAGTGGATCAGTGTAGGTACACAGTGAATCATTTGATCTCATATGCTTGAAAATCGTGCAAGGCAAATGTTGCAAAGGAGAAAAATGTACGTTTTAACTTACCTTTGAACACACGTATTAACAGTACGATTTTTCCATCGAGAGATCTTGTGATGAGGCTTTCATGTTTTTGACATTAGAAAGTATTTTTTTTTTCGGTGGATTATTTTTAATGAATCTTGAAAACCGTTTTAAGAACTGTTTCTAGGGTCTTGCCATCGATAAGAGTTATAATAGAGGATTATTACGCGCCATGTATTTTGATGCTCATAAATGGAGTTTAAAAGTTTTCGATATGATTTAGTTTTTTTGTGCTATGGTCAACAGTGAATCAAAGCAATGTGGTACACAGTGGATCATGGAAAATTCAATATAAATTTTTCATCATCAATATTTGTCAGAAATTATCCATAAAATCTTATTTTTCTAAAAGATTATTTTAGATATGTCCAGTTTATATAAATTAAACATAGATTTTCTTTATGATTATGATTATTATGATAATTTTTTATTAAAGTTTGGCGTACTCATTTAATTTGTTTGTACTTTGTTTTTACTGTTATTTTTATTATTTACAACAAAAATAACGTAAATATTATGAGGATCTTTTAATAATACCATTAAACATTCCACATTTACTATGTATTTCACGTTGATTCACTGTGCACCACGAGGTGATCCACTGTGTACACCCCATGGTACACAGTGAATCATTCTGAAAGTTATTTTCAAAGCCTATTTTTGCCTTTCAAAAAAGGTTTTATTTGAAAAGTCTCTTTCTTAAATCCAAGCCAATAATCTAGTAAAGCAATTGTAATGATAATCTTATACCTAATGTGCCGCTACTGTCAACAACAGGGCAACAAGCAAAAAATGATCCACTGTTGGCCAGGTTACCCTACTGCTGAAGCTCTAAAAATTTACTATTTATGCAATTACTGGCTTCGTCAAAATGGAAATAAAGAATCTGTTTTTAAAATGTCCCTCTGTTGTTAGCTCTTCTCTGTCAGTTTCCGAATTAGTTTCTTTTTCATCAAAAAAAGCCTTTCTTTTAGGTCGACGTCGAATTGTAAATTGGGGCTTTCTTTCAAGTTGTTTGATGATTTCCCTAGCGGAAATAATCGCTGATGAAAAACCAGTCTCGCGATAGTTTCGCACTTTTTTAGCCCATCTATTTGTTGTATTGCGACGTCAAGCTGCATATTTTCAGCCTGCACAGTTTTGCTCACTGCGTTGACGGCATGGAGAATGTCATACCAAATAACAAGTCTTAAAACAAACTCATATGAACAGAGGCTATACTCAACCAATGATAGAGCTTCCGAACTCGCTGTAGGATCTTTTTTAGTACTGGCGACTTCTTCTAGAGCATCGCAGATTTCCTGTGTCTGGTATCTCACAGCCTTCACGCTCTCAATCCGACAATCCCATCTAGTACTTGATAAAAGTTTCAAGGTGAGGCTTGTGCAATGTTTAACGATAATACTCCATCTGTTGAAACTGAAAACAAATTGTACAATCGTTGTATAATGCCATAGAAAGTCATTGCATCCTTTTTACAATTTGCCACATTGGAGATTACTAAATTGAGGCTGTGGCCAGCACAGGGAACAAACATTGCTCGTTTATTAATGTTTTTACTAGTACATACGTGTACACCTTTGTTTTTTCCATACATATTTGCACCTCTGTCAGAATCTTGCCCCCGGCAATCCATAATATTTAGATTATTTTCATCCAAAGCGGCAACTAAAAGCTTTAATTTGCTTCCATGGCAGTAAATAAGGGCTGTGTGAAGTTAGCCAGTCATTTTTTTGAAATTAGGTCCTTTTGCTCGGTGAACCGTTTGTTCTACAGCGGCTACGTTTGTTCTTGATTGTTCGCCAATTAATATCGTTTGTTCTTCTCTAATTATTTAATTATAGCAACTTTAAAATTGTGAGTGTGAACTTAGCCAGTCATTTTTAAATATGGGTCGGAAAGGTATAGGTTTCATATTAATCGAAAGCCAGACGTTTGTTCATTTTGTAGGGCGTTTGTTCATCCTGGAAACGGAAGGATACAGGAATTATTAAGGAAAAAGAGATTAGTTGTGACGTCATCTTCACTCAACCAACGCCATCTACTCAGCTCAGCTGTACGATGATGGTGTGGATCTTGCATAAATTGTTCGCGGGACACGGGTTGCCCGTACAGCTGAGCTGAGTAGATGGCGTTGGTTGAGTGAAGATGACGTCACAACTAATCTCTTTTTTCTTAATAATTCCTGTATCCTTCCGTTTCCAGGATGAACAAACGCTCTACAAAATGAACAAACGTCTGGCTTTCGATTGATACCAAACCTATACCTTTCCGACCCATATTTAAAAATGACTGGCTAAGTTCACACTCACAATTTTAAAGTTGCTATAATTAAATAATTAGAGAAGAACAAACGATATTAATTGGCGAACAATCAAGAACAAACGTAGCCGCTGTAGAACAAACGGTTCACCGAGCAAAAGGACCTAATTTCAAAAAAATGACTGGCTAACTTCACACAGCCGTAAATAAGAAATGGGACATGGGACCAAATTGTTAAACACATTGAATATGATAAGTGTTCAGATCAGGCGCGGGGCCTATGCAAGCGCGGGGCCGGGGGCGACCGCCCGACTCGCCCCCCTCTAGGGACGGCCCTGGGTGAACGAATAGCTTAATGATGGAAACAAAAGTTGTACAAGTTTTTATTTTTGCAATTAATTGAATTGAGTTTTGTGATGGAATCAACCAAACCTCAAAAAAAAAAACCGTGGAGAGCGAGAAAAACATGCAAACTGTTGATTACGGTCAGCTGAATATTATAAGACAATTAGAAAAATTTGTAGGCACGATTGGCATATTTTTAGATTATTACATACAGACTTATCTTGCCGCGAAGTTTTCAAAGCCATCCGTCGTCTGATTAGGAGCGCGAAAAATTTAGGGGAACGGGAAATTCCTTTTTTCACAAATGGAAATATTTTTTTTTTGGCAATAGTCGGGATATCCCCCCTTGTGGTAGTGAACTAAACCCAATTTACTATAAAAGCAATTCGTGAAAAAATAGTTATTAGCAGTACGCATAGCACTCTATCTAGACACAAGAAACATTTTATTTAAATTAGAACACTTGTTCCAATAAGACACTAGTCTTAACATGAATTTCACTAAGTTATTCGTTATCTTCGCTATTGTCATGGTTGCATTTGTCGGACAAAGTGAAGCGAGTTGGTTCGAAAGAGTTTTGTTAAATCTAATCTTTACGGTTAATTATAGGAACGATTAGGACAACGTGTACGGGATGCAACTATTCAGACTCTAGGAATTGCTCAGCAAGGAGCAGACGTATTGGCAACGGTTAGAGGATAAGAATAGACTAGTAGGATGTACCTATAGCTGAAACATGTATAACATCATACATACTCTTAAGGCTAGGCTCACACGGCAATAAAACTCTGCGAGTATTAATTTTATCGGCTCCTTGAGCCTTTTGGTGAAGTGATTAAAACAAAATTAACTCACTGTAAAAATTAAACAAAAAAGAAAACAGTTTGGTTTTAAACCGTATAAAATATTTATTATAAAACTACCAAATTACACAATAAAATTTACCATTTAATCCTAACAAAAAGGCAGCTTGTTTTAACAATGATTTTGATTGTTTTTTAAGACTCAATGATACAGGACGTACTCGAAAGGAACACAATATTTGTTGCTGGAAACTCCAATATTGTTTTTTAAAGAACTGAACTGCAAGACTACTATGATTTTCACTTCCTGATACACGACACACTCCTCCCAGATAGCACAAAACTGATGTTTTGGTGATTCTGTACTGAACCTTATATTCAATGTATTGATTCACTCAGTATACCATTATTGATTCTTTTATATATACGATGTCCGCGTTCAAAGCATTTCGATTGGTCGACGTTTTCGAAACGGGAAATATTATTGATGATGGGCATCGATATTGTATCAAAAATATCAGTGCTAGGAAACGAAATTAAGGTGAGAATACTTTTCAAATTGATTTTAATAAGGATTGTTCATACCAAATATGCATTCACAGATTCTTTCCAATTTCCCAAATCTTTTATTTCCTCGTACTCCCCGCATATTATAATTACCTTGTAATGAACAATTTTGGGGATAAATTTGGTCAACTCGCTGGACTCCTTCCTTTGACGTATTCACTGTTTCTGAAATGGAAATGAAAATCCCACGAGTGATAACACCGCCATCTTCATAGACAGGCCGGACTGTCGAAATTCGATTTCGAAAATTTGGTACCTTAGCGCCTGTGGTTGTTGCTATTGCTATTGTTGTAAATGCGGTTCCTTAGCCACATGACAGCTAATTTTATCAGCTGATAATCTGGCCTGTCTATCAAGATGGCGCGGCGGTGGTGATAACGATAGGTTGAAATGTCGTATGTAAACGAATATCGAAAATTCACAGTAAATGGAGCAGGTTTTCACCTTTAAATTACCAATTGGGTCTGATTTTCAGGCGTGGCCAAGAATTTCTCCAGTTCATGGAGTTTCTCGTGCACTTTTATCGGAAAATCGGTCGGTAAAGATGTTTGCAATTTTTGTCCCGGTAGCAAACAATTGCATAGACAAGCAAGCCTCACCCCTTGTTTAGCTATCTCTTTTTCTTGGTTGTCCATCCACATTTTGCCTATAATAATTTGATTCAATATTAGAATAACCTCACTTTAATGTCTATCCATACTTACAGTTGGAGCAACATATCTCACTTTCGATATCAGAAGCCAATTGTGAAGGCCTACTCTGACGACTGTCGCATTGCTGGTATTTTTCAGTGCCAGTTTCCAGTAAAGGCCCAGGTGAAATTGTATCCACTGTCGTCATGTCGATGTCGTCAGTTAACAAAGACACTGTATTTTCCCGTGGTTATTCATAAACAAATATGGCTGAAAATGTAAATTTATTTCAATTTTTATAAATAAACGAAAAATTAAGTGATATCATACTATTGCTTTACATAAATTGTGAATTTTGGGGATACATTTAAGACCTGCGAAAAAGAGTAAGGGTCTCGTCCATTATTCTCCTGTAGGGGAACCCAATTTCCTAATTTTCCAATTTCAGTGAATCCACTGAAAACAGGTAGTACGATTTTAAAAATGTCTTACCAACACATTGCGTTTCCTTCTTTTCTTCAACTAAAGGCGATGATATGGTAACAGCAGGGAATTTAATTTTGGTCGGCGCGCGTTGTATCAATCGGAAAGTTAAGAGGATTGAGACATCGTTGTGTTAATAATTATTTGGATGATGAGAGTGATGATGGCTTTGATGGTGATGTTGATATTGAGTCACTGGGAAACATGGAGCAGCGGTACTAATAAAAATCTACTTTTATCAATTGGTAGAGCCTACGACTTCACTGTTACAATTTCCTGGTCGCTATTGGTAATACCGGTGATTATACCAAGCGCTGTGGAGTTCATGGGAGACAGGAATATTAGGAATATTAGTGAAGATTGTTCCTTCAGATAAATCGCTCTATTAACTACTTACTAGTTTTATAGGTTTAACCTTCAGAGCGCTAATACCCTCCTGAGTCTCGACGCAAAAGTTATTACATATCTGGAGGGCATGAACGTATTAAAAAGTTTTTTGTTATGTACATTTTGTACTTCTCATCAGAATCATTCACAATCCTTTTCAATGGACCTATGATAGGGACTTTTCGTTTTGAATCATAGAACGCTCCGCACTTTTTTGTAAAGTTGCTGAAGGATTTGCGTCGGTTCCCATACTAATTTTTTCAATTCTTGCATATTTTGAAAAGGGTTAGCAGCAAATATGTCCAGTGAGCCGAATATCTTCACACAATCACTTATATGCAACAATGAATGCACGTTTTACGTTGTCCTCGACGCGGCCGCAATGTACCTTAAGGTACATTTTCCTCGACACGACTGCACGACAGCGAGTCGCTCATTCCATATAAAAACTCGTTTGTAAAATGAGAGAGAAACGAGTTTATATATGGAATGAGCGAGTCGCTGTCGTGCGGCCGCGTCGAGGACAACGTATCTTAAAAGTTAAATTTTCTTCGCCATACATAAGGCGAAACTTAGCAACCAAAGAATTTAACATTGCTTGAGCGACATCCGCGTTTTCAATACTCTTCTTGCGCTCAGCCAGTAAGTGATTTTACTAATCTTTATCTAGGATGTCTTTCAAAATCATCATTCCCGTATATAAAGCGAATTGCCTAAGCTCTGTTGACTTCCAATAATGACAATCCTCGACATCTCATGGATTTCTTGAAAATTCGTCAGGAATAAATCCTATTGCGATTAGTAATTGATGGGAGGCCATTTCTAACTTGACTGAGCTCATTTGTACGCCATTGATCACCTTTATTTTTAAATGTAATGGCTAGCAATTTTCGACAGATACCAAGGGCAAGCAAGTGCACGAACTCCGATGGAATGCAAATTATTTTCTGCGTCACCAATTTTTAATGCATTATTGTAGTCTTCATCAGCATACAACTCACCACTAATTGCAGAACAGTGGCGTGCAGTCCATAGATGCGGTGGATGCGCCGCATCCCCTAAAATTTTGAATTCATAAATATGTATAATATGTACTTAATATTATACAGATAAATAATATGTATGTATGTATCTACATTTACATGTCGTAAAATATATGCCATAATCTAACACACGAATCTAAGGTTTAATAACATTTAACAAATGTTACATATAAACATACCCAACCCCAATAATCGAAGATAAAACTACAACCCTTAAATTCTAAATGCATAATGTACATACTAATATGCTCCATAGAAACATCGTTCAGTGTACTCAACTCACTTTTCCACTGGATGCGGAAAGAAACCTTCGCACAGTCGTGCATCCATTCGAGCCGAATTTCCGCTGATGCGATATATGGTGCTTGTGTACTCTCCGTACCATTGGGGATGCGTAGACCAGTCCCCTACACGAAACGCATCCAAGTCAATTTCTCGGAGCTGTGCAAGCATGAATGAGAGAAGATAGAAAAGAAAATCTGGCGTGCAAAGCTCATCTAACATGTTGGTATGGAGAACGAAAGAATAAAAAAGGAGAAAAATGATGAAGGGAATCGGTTGTGCTAGAATCGAGTGAACGCATCTGTAAGTGATTTCGTTATCATCAGTTTCTGTACGTTCAGTGATAAATATTAGAATAGGACGTTTTACTGTGAAAACTAGGTCTGTAGCATTATTTGGTTAGACTTTGAGCTTATTTTATTACGCAAATATAATATTTTCAGTATAACATTTTAAATTAAAAATTAAACTTTTAAAATTAAAAAAAAATGTATCTCAGAAAAAGACTGCGTTTAAAAAATATTGGTTCCAGAGAGAGAGGTTTACTTGTTTACTTTTTTAATGTAGATATGTACATTGAAATACACTTGTTACCTTAGTGATTTTCTAACTTGATATCTTTTTAGCTTATTCTTCCACCTTAGCTCCATTGTGTTAATTAGTGGTTGAATAATTAAAAACTTCTAGAATTGCTTACTTTAATCAGTTATAAGTTACATACATATATACATCTTCATAGAAACAAAATTTAAAGTTACTTGACTAGAAGGTGTTTATGTGCGAATTCCGGCAACACAACGGTCTAACTTTAATTTAAGTTGACGATTTAAAATCTTACTTGACTATGTTTGTCATATGTATTTCTTGTTTGGTATCGAAAGGGTGTCTTTTTAGAGCCATACAAATCTAAGTTGAAATCGATCAATATGGAAAATTGTCCTCCATATTTATTGAATTAAGATTCATTTAAAGATGTCTACGGCAATTATTTCTGTTTACGATTACTTATAAATAGTCGTTGGGACCAATTTTCTAGCATGCTATACTTTTGCAATCTCAAAACGAATTATGATTATTTTATTATTATTCAAAAGAACAGCTACATAATACTGTTTCATTCTCTCTGTATTACCGTAACTCCTAGTGGAGCATGGTGCGTTGATGACTACCGTGTGTAGTCATTATCAACGTTACAAAGACAACTGAATTCGGAGTGTCATACGGTTGTCAGCCATACACTACGATAAGAATATTTCTTATCATCTTCTTTTGAATAATAAACTTGCGACGAGTCGTGCCGAGTTTGGAAACTCGTTTCTCTATGAGTGTCTATTTCACAGAGTGGCGACCGAACGGTCACGGCCACAGAGCACGTTTCATTAGTGTACTCAAATTGGGTTACATCGCAGAAACAAGGAAGCTAGATAGCAGAGATTATTCGATCATTGAACGAATCTTGCAGTTTTTATCCTTTGCTATATAGTAAGATAAACTATTTTATTAAAACCATATGTTCGTTATAACAATGTTTTATGTAGGTACATTTGTGTTACTCTCTTTCCGCCGCATCCCCATTGATAAATGTCACTGCACGCCACTGTTGCAGAATAAATTAAAATAAATAAAAAAATAACAGGCGCGACAATCCAACATTGGACTAAGGCCGCAGGATGTGTTAGTGACATCCTATTTCCAAGATTTTATCTGCTTTTTGATGAGGTAATGAGATCAGCATCACGCTCAGCAGTGTTATTTATATCCATAAATGGGTACTCGTTTAACATCTGAGTGAGATCATAGTCTGTCACAAGCTCGTGAATTCGAAAAACACAATGGAACACGGTGAGATTCGAACTCATGAGCCTGTGCACCGAAGGTGCGCGCACTAACCGCTCGACCAGCCAGACTAAATTACTTTTCGGTATTTGCAGGAACCTTTTTGTGTGCACTTAGTACATCCGGAAAGAGATGTATGTGAGAATTTTCCAGTAAAAGATAAGCTGTAACATTTAGCATGCTGGCAGATTCTGGAGCCAATTTAACCTGATGCTTATCATCAATTTTTACGCTCTACGGCTGGCGCATTACGCATTTGTCGGAGTTTTTCGACCACATGTCTCCGGAAAAGTCTTACACTGATACCACCCACATTTTTTTCTTTTTTTCTGCATATTATCTAAAATATTATGTACCTACATAAATTTCAATCCTACCACAATGCCCCTTGTACAGAACATAAATTAATTATTTACCTTTGTATTTCAAACCAGTGGTTAGAGATCCAACTTCAGTTCAATGCGTCTAGATTCGATAATGCATCAGTATCAGTACATATTTTTCATGGCAAACTAGTGATTATGTGTATCGTTTTTGGAATGATTCTGCATTAGATTTTGGTTCCATAAATTATTATTAATGGTATAGACATCACTAAATTTCCATTGCAGAATCAATCGAATAGCGGGGAAATTATCGAAGACTTATTGATGCCGCGGGATCAGTTCCAAAATGCTTTCTGGGCTTATGCTAGAAAAATGTGTTTCGGTTTCGTTAATATTGAATTTTTGTTAAAAATTGCCAGCATATTATCCATGTTCTTAAGAAAAATGTACTGCTCAGGTTATGTGACACTCCGGCAAAAATTCTCTGAAAAACAATAGCCTAAATGATTTTTCATTCACAACCCTTTAAAAGTACTATAATTTCGGCTGAATTCTCCAATTTAAGGTTAAAGTTTTAATCATTAAATTTCCAATGTTCTACCCCACAATGGCGCCGGAACAGGGGGGGGGGGGGGCAGCGGGGGCAACTGCCCCCTCAATATTTTGGCTAAAGGGGCAATTAGTATTACATATATTGCACTATATTAAAAATTAAGAATAATTTATTTTATTTGACAAAAGTGTTGTATTGCCTCCTTTGTGATCCACGAAAGTAAAGAAAAGTCAATGCTCGTTCATAGAATGACCAATATATTTCGGGCGACTGCCCATCATCAGGGTGTTAACATCTATACAGAACATGACTAAATTAATAACATTTTTTTTTAAATTAATAAAAGGAAAAAGTAAGTACCTAATATATAATTAATAAATAACACCAATTAACAAAAAGACGGTGTACACAGTGTAGAAACTTTCAAATGACGATAAAACTAATAAAAACAAAAATGGCTAGTGTCAATATGGATGTCAAATAATATCACATATGATTTTAAATATAAAGGTGTGTACATACATATCACAGATGTTTAAAGCTCAGTCGTAATTAAATTAATGTAGGTGTTAGTGTATTGCTTTTTATCACTTTTCTCATTACAAGCAACATCCTCGTGTTTAATAATTTGATTCACTTCGTGAATCTGCAACTTACATTTGTTTCGTTCCTTTATAAGGATTTTGGTGGCATCGAAATTAAATGTATGCTGTTCTTTCAGGGAATGTTTTGCAAGAGCGGAAAGATTATCGTTTAGTGATTTTGTACAATCGTTTTTATGTTGACTGACCCGCGTGCAAAGTTTTTGTATGGTTTCACCAATATATGTCTTGTTGCAATTGTTACAATCGATTTTATAGACTACACCTGATTGCTCTTCTTTGGGAATCCGTGTTTTTAATTGTTGAAACATCATGCCGTTTTTTTGGCTAGGACGCATTGCGATATTAAGATCGGGTATGAAATGTTTACAGGATCTGGAAATCAACTGACTAAGTCCTGGGACGTATGTTAGCGATGAATAATGCTGGGGGCTACGATCGTTAGTTGGTTGTAGTGTGGAGTTGCCTTCGGTGGATAAAAAGGCATAACTCGGTCCGTTTGAAGTATTCTTCGTGTTTCTTACTTCGGCAATTAACTTATCGATGATTTTTGCCGGATAATTGTTTTTTGTAAGAACTTTGCGAATTCAAACCAACACGGCGAAATCCTTTATACGAAAGGTTTTCAGAATAAGCCACAAAAAGTTCTGGAATGAAAATCTGAAAAGAATTCGCAAAGTTCTTACAAAAAACAATTATCCGGCAAAAATCATCGATAAGTTAATTGCCGAAGTAAGAAACACGAAGAATACTTCAAACGGACCGAGTTATGCCTTTTTATCCACCGAAGGCAACTCCACACTACAACCAACTAACGATCGTAGCCCCCAGCATTATTCATCGCTAACATACGTCCCAGGACTTAGTCAGTTGATTTCCAGATCCTGTAAACATTTCATACCCGATCTTAATATCGCAATGCGTCCTAGCCAAAAAAACGGCATGATGTTTCAACAATTAAAAACACGGATTCCCAAAGAAGAGCAATCAGGTGTAGTCTATAAAATCGATTGTAACAATTGCAACAAGACATATATTGGTGAAACCATACAAAAACTTTGCACGCGGGTCAGTCAACATAAAAACGATTGTACAAAATCACTAAACGATAATCTTTCCGCTCTTGCAAAACATTCCCTGAAAGAACAGCATACATTTAATTTCGATGCCACCAAAATCCTTATAAAGGAACGAAACAAATGTAAGTTGCAGATTCACGAAGTGAATCAAATTATTAAACACGAGGATGTTGCTTGTAATGAGAAAAGTGATAAAAAGCAATACACTAACACCTACATTAATTTAATTACGACTGAGCATTAAACATCTGTGATATGTATGTACACACCTTTATATTTAAAATCATATGTGATATTATTTGACATCCATATTGACACTAGCCATTTTTGTTTTTATTAGTTTTATCGTCATTTGAAAGTTTCTACACTGTGTACACCGTCTTTTTGTTAATTGGTGTTATTTATTAATTATATATTAGGTACTTACTTTTTCCTTTTATTAATTTAAAAAAAAATGTTATTAATTTAGTCATGTTCTGTATAGATGTTAACACCCTGATGATGGGCAGTCGCCCGAAATATATTGGTCATTCTATGAACGAGCATTGACTTTTCTTTACTTTCGTGGATCACAAAGGAGGCAATACAACACTTTTGTCAAATTCGAATCCGATCCCGGCAACACAAATATCGTTTTGGGTAATTGATTCATCATATTATCCAAATATCAATTTATTTTATATTTTTATACATATATGTCTCTCTCTCTCTGGTTCCTTTTAACCCCTAGTGGGGCATAGGGCATTGACTACGCCTCTTTTCCACCTCTGCCTATTAGCAGCCATCGCCTTTAGCTCGTCCCACGATTTGCCTATAGATTTTCCTTCTGCCTCAACAGATCTTCTCCATGTATTTTTGGGTCGTCCCACACGACGGCTAGCATTGGTTCCCTGAGGATTCCAATCTAGAGCCTGTTTAGCAATGTTTTTTGGCTCTTTTCGAAGTGTGTGACCTATCCACTGCCACTTTCGCCTTTTGATGTCGATGCCTATCCTATTTTGGCGAGTAATTTTGAGGAGGTCGTCGTTAGATATAACCTCAGGCCAGCGAATTTGTAGGATGCGTCGTAGGCACTGATTCACGAAAGTTTGCAGTTTGGTGGTAATGTTACTGGTCACCTTCCACGTGGAACACCCATATAAAAGCACAGATTTTACATTGCTTTCGAAGATCCGGAGTTTGGTATTTCTGGAGATGTTGTGGTTTTCCCAGAGAGGAGTCAGGCTGAAAAATACTGCTCGGGCTTTATTTATACGCGACTCTACATCGGCATCAGCCCCACCATCCGCGGTCACTACGCTTCCAAGGTAAGTAAAGTCCTCGACTTTTTCTATCGGTTGTCCGGAGATAGAAATGGTGTTTTGCCCTCCTGATGACAAGCTCATGTATTTAGTCTTAGCGGCATTAATTTTTAAGGCAGCGCTTCGACTTTCACGATGCAAAGCATCCGTCATTTGAGCCAGATTATCTGGTGTGTTTGAGAGAAGGCAAATGTCGTCGGCGTAGTCCAGGTGCTGAAGGTAATCGAATAATTTCCACCTGATACCCTTACTTTTATGGTCGCGTAGAGAATCGCAGATTACGTCGTTGATGGTAATAAGGAACAGCATTGGTGATAAAATACAGCCTTGTCTGACTCCATTTTTCACCTCAAAAGGACTGGACAATTCACCCTTGTGCAAGACATGACATTGGGCTCCATTATAGGACTGCTTTATGATGGAAATAAGTTTCTCTGGTATGGCTCTCCTACGCAAGGCTGTCCAGATATAAGCCCGGTCAACGCTGTCAAACGCCTTCTCGAAGTCAATGAACATAAGATGTAACGGGGATCTCCATTCAGCGGATTGTTCAATTATAATTCGGAGGGTGTTGATATGATCGCTACATGAAAAACCTTCACGAAAACCAGCTTGTTCATTGTTCAGAGTGCGGTCGATCGTGGTTTTGATCCGGTCCAAGATTATTTTGGCCATCAGTTTAGAGACTGCAGGGAGGAGACAGATTCCACGCCAATTATTGCAATCCTTGAGATTTCCTTTCTTAGGGATTTTAACAATGACGCCCTTCTTCCATTCTTGAGGGAGAGTCTCGGTTGTCCAACACTCTTGGATCAGGGGTAGAAGAATATCCGATGTAGCGTTGGTATCCGCTTTCAAAAGTTCCATGGGGATACCGTCTGCCCCCGGGGCTTTACCAGCTTCCAATGATTTAAGGGCCTTAATTATTTCCAGCTTGGATGGTACACCGGTATTAATTCTGGCCATTTGCGGAAGACTTGCTGCTTCCGGTGGAGGTGGGCTTGAAGAGTTGAAGTTGTTGTTAAGTACCTCCATGAAATGCTCTCTCCAACGGCGCAGTTGTTGTTCGTCTGTGACTAGCAGAGACCCGTCTTTATCTTTTACAGGATGCTCATGGGTAAAAGATTTGCCAGTCAATGGCTTAATGAGCTTGTAAAGGGTCCCACTGTCACCACGGTAAGCCGCATCTTCTGCCTCCGCCGCTAACGCGTTGATGTTGTTGCGTTTATCACGTCTTACGCTTCTCTGCACTCTTTTTTGAAGAGAATTGTACTCGGTCCTCAGTTGTTGCTTGACTGTAGTGTCAGTAGCCGAGTTCAATTGCTCTTTAATTCTCTTCCGTGCAGTTATCAGAGACCATGTATCGTCGCTGATAAATGGTCTCCTACCTCGCTGAAGTCTGCCCACAAATGTTTCGCCACACGATATAAAAGCGTCCTTCACAATGTTCCATCTATCATCAATTGATGAAGGAGTATCTGGCGTTTGTGCATTAGCTATCTCGTGCAATGCACTGGAAACTGCACGTTTTGTCGATGGATCTTTAAGTTTTTGCACATTAAATCGTGGCAATACATGCTTGTTTTGTGTGCGACGAATAGCAGCGGTGCGCAAGCGAATGTTTGCTATGACAAGTTGGTGATCGCTGCCTACATCAGCACCACGCTTAGCCCTGACGTCCATGAGACAATTCCTCCATGTTTTGGAGATGGCTATATGGTCAATCTGGTTCTCTGTTCGGCCATCTGGAGATATCCAGGTTGCTAAATGGCAAGGTTTGTGTTTGAACAAGGTGCCGCCAATGACAAGCTGACGAGAGTTACAGAACTCTACGAACAACTCACCATTGTCGTTCCTAACACCCAGACCGTGATTGCCCATAAGATGTTCCAATCCAACATTGTCAGACCCAACCTTAGCATTGAGATCCCCCATAATAATTTTTATATCACCTCTGGGAGCCTTGTCAAAGGTGTCGCCAAGCAGGTGGTAAAAGGCGTCCTTAGCATGCTGGTCGGCTGACTCATTCGGGGCGTAGCACTGAATTATAGTAATGTTCCTTACTCTGGACTTGAATCTGGCAGTTATTATTCGGTCGGAAATAGGCCTCCAATCTATAAGAGATTGGCGAGCTTCCTTGTTCAAAAGGATGCCGACTCCAGCCATTCTGGGTGAGGCTTCAAGTTCACTACCAGAGTAAAGCAGCACAGTTTGGGAACTAGGTGATAAGGTCGTTCCCGATCCGGTCCATCTTGTTTCGCTCGGTCCTAATATCGAAATTCTATATGCGGTCATTTCCCGGTCGACTGCCGTGAGTCTTGTACTACTGCACTCGCTCTCGCCCCACATCGTTCGAACGTTCCAAAAACCAATCGTAGTCCGTTGTTTGTAGCCAAAGGTCGTTGCCGGTAAATCGGTCCGTGGTATCCGAGGCTCGTTCAATGTTTCGAGTGTAGTTTAGTTTCAGGTATGCAAGTTACAAGCCTACACACCCTATCCCTCAAGTCGCCTTCTACGACAAGCCGGGAACGCTGTGGCATAATTCTAACCCCAACACCACAGGGGTCAATTTATATTAAGCTTCGTTCATATCCACACAATTTAGCACAAACAACGTCGCGTGCAATTGTGGTGATTTGTACGAAGCCCAGGACAGTTTTATTCTCCCCTGCCCCATTAGTCGCCTTCTACGACACGCCGGAGGAAGCGGAGGCATTATTCTTAACCCATGCCACAGGGCACACATATATGTATATATATGTACAATGCACATATTCAATTTATTATTCTTGTGCAGACATGTCAAACTCGCGGTCCGCGGGCCTCATGCGGCGCATCACGTAGTTTTGTGCGGCCCGCGGCCAGGTCGAAGAGACACAATGTATATCGGCACAAAACGCGATAATTAAATATTGGTGTTGATCGTAGGTCTAAGTCTAAGAAATTTACTATAACTCGTGAAGAAGCCAGTGGGTTGAATTTGAAATCTTCTTCCTTATTCTACAAACTATGTATTTGCTGACGGTTTTTTGAGGTGAATTGGTGCAGCTTATTCAGCTTTACCATAGGAAACATTTGTTCTACCCCATAACAATAAATGTTTGGCTATTTTTGTTAATATCCGAAATTTGTGTATTTTAGCGATCAATTTTGGGCTCTCAGGGGTGTTTTGGACTACCTACAGATATTTACTGAACTATAGTGTTTTGATCAGCTGTCCAAAATAAATTCTCAGAGAGTGGTTACTGAATAATTTACAAAATCTTGTTGTTTTAACATTTTCTTAGGAGTGTAAAATTGTTTGAAGAATATTTTCAAAATATTTCCAGTTTCTCCATTTTAGGTAGCCCAATTTTTCCATGTCCCGAGGTTGTTAGTGACTGAGATTTATATTCATTTTTAAAAAGTAATATTCTGTGATGCAGTCTTGAAATAATTTTCTATCAATGTTTTCGAATTTTTTATGCTGCGGCCCACTCAATCCGGAAGAAACCGATATTTGGCCCGGCCAGGTTTTAAGTTTGACACCCCTGTTCTAATGGATATTTTTGTTTTCCATGATGGAATATCTGGTTCACGGAAAGTTACATACGTGCATCTAGTGCATGTATACTACGAGTATGTACATGATCATTTCATTTTCATTTCTTCTCCGTTAACAAATTAACGAGAAAACCAACGATAGTGAAACTATTGACCGTTGATCAACGAAAACGAGGAAGTTTTTCATTCTCCTTGTCAGAAAACCGTGCCAATAGTAGTATCATCAGAAAGGTCGTTCAGTGTTTTACGACATCTTTAAACATGGCTACATTCAACAATGACACAAAAACATCTGACGCATCTAATCCTTCTCCATGTTCACAGGGATCGAACAGGGAACTTAGATCCCTCCAAAATCATGAAAGAATTCGTTGTCCAAGGAAACCGGAAAACAACCTTTGGGGAAATCGTTTGATCTTTAATTTTATAAAACTATATAAAATAAAGAATATGTTTATAATCTTCGGAATTACAATGGGATAAAAATGGGTAACAAAAAGAAACTTAAAGTTTCGTCTCATATTGAAGACTATTCTTCTATGAATCGCTGTTGTTGTCTAATATTTTTCATAATTACTTTTTGGTATCGTTTCACAGGATATTAAAGTACTAGAGCTAGAGGCCCGGTATATGGTGAACGCTTAATTGAATATGAATTTGAGAAAAAAATATCTTGCCCCCCCCCCCAATAAAAAATTCGTTCCAGCGCCACTGCTACCCCATGACATCGACTACGGGTTAACTTCTCCAAAATATTTGACTCAGAACGATGCATAGGCAAAACAATATTCTTCTTCTTTATGGCACGATAGCCCGACGTTGGGTATTGGCCGCCTGGATTGAAAACCTCCAATTGTCGCGGTCACGCGACCTTGTCCTCCAGTTCCGAAAGCCTAGCACCTGGTGGGCGTCCTCACATACAGAATGCTCCCATCGGGCTCTCGGTCGTCCACGCAATCTGGCTCCGTCCACTCGTTGCGCGTTCATTACCTTTTTGAGCATGCGATCGTCCTTCATCCTTTGTACATGTCCCGCCCATTGCAGTCGCTGCAATTTCACGATCTTCGACACCTGTAGCTCATCATACAGCTGATACAACTCAAGGTTGTACCGGATGCGCCATTCACCTCGGTCACGAACGGCCCCGAAGGTTCTTCGGAGAACCTTTCGCTCGAATGTGTCCAATTTTGTCACCCTATTACATTTAGTAACGCGAGACGCTGAAGTTGTTAATACCGCACTCAGGCGCAGCTGTTACTTGGATAATGCGGGAAAGTAAAGCCTCGTAGAGAAACATTGGAATTGGCCGGAGCCGCTCACCCTATGAAACTCCTCCGGCATAGCTAAGAGTCCGCAGTTTTGCCACAACTGAAAAGGATATAGGAATCGGCTGGAGCCTTTCAACCTTTATCCTCCCCCTTACGGGGAGGTTGATGCCGGTTGATAAATAGCTTATCTACAAGCCGAGGGAAACCTACGTCGTCCGCGAGTGTAATTATGTAAATAAAATTTATTTTCGGTTTCAGAATTACTCGTATTCGCAGAATTTTCAATTCCGTTTCCACTATTGATAAAAATGTGAACCCCAATTTAACAAAAAATATTTTTTAGTAAACTCGATGAGCGGAAATTACTCGAAAAAGGAGCTATGTTCGGGATATCAGTAGTGGGGTGGTCACATAAATCTAGTGGAAAGCCCTTTTTTGAACTCTTGGGTGTAATTCTATTTATATTTTGTAACTCTCCAGCTCTATTGGAACTACTCAGAACTTTGTCTGTTGGAGGAGAAGAGCCCCCAGCGGGAGAAATATGAAGCTATTAAGTTTGGAAAATGTCATATTGGAGTAGTTGCACTGTGACCTGAGGCTCAGTAGGGAGCCCATTTTGCCAATACTTGTAGGGTATGCATGTACGAACTTTTTAATATAAATTCAAAAGACTACAATTGAGTGTTATAATGACAATCTATCATAATTTTTTTTTTCTATTTTAGATCGAATTTTGAAATGAAAAAATGTGAAATTTAGTAGTTTTAGTTCGGGTTCATTTTGTATTGGGGTACTTCTAGATATGATCGCATGGTAGTTATGTTTTGTGGAGAGGATAATAGGGCTTGAACCAGGAACTATAGTGAGGGGAGGGGTATCCTTGGTCGGAGCACTCCAATTTTTGGATATAAATCAAAACATATCAATATACGTATGGCTCTGGGCTAGGAGTATTCTATCCAGAGTGACATGGAGTCTGTGTCTACTGGCGGTTGTCTTTAGAGTAACTAAGGCTATTGACCATACCTCCCTCTATAACAGAGCGGCAATTTGTCCGGCTTAAGGCAGGAAGGGTGTTCTCCGCCGGGATGCCTCCCTTTGGAACCCCGCCTTGGGATGCGACTCTAGCTGGTCGACTTGTCTAACACCACAAACCCCCTCGAGACCAACACCATGATGGGTAAGGACCATGGTCCCCTGGGCACACCCATCCCAGAGGTACACTATTCGCTAAAGATTTCTCTATAGCAGGCGTGATCCTCCTTT
This sequence comes from Microchrysa polita, assembly GCA_949715475.1. Lineage (NCBI taxonomy): Eukaryota > Metazoa > Arthropoda > Insecta > Diptera > Stratiomyidae > Microchrysa > Microchrysa polita. The sequence continues at coordinate 62,360,617 of OX454421.1, read as the reverse complement.
GGCCCCCGTTCGGTTAGACCTAAGGAATTCCGCTTGCCAACCGCAGGATCTTTATGCCTGTTTACTACTCGCCTGCTTAAAGCAGACTCGTAGCGCTGAACCGTTCGCTTCTGAGTGGCCCCATCCGCTTACTAGGTAGCAATTTAACTCAGGCCGTGGTCATCAATCCACAAACTACACTGTAAAAAATTTTACTCCAATAATAGGAGGAAACTTTTTTTCCTTCTATTATAGTAGTAAATTTACACCACTATATGAACGAGAGTAATTTTACGCTTTATGGTGTAAATATTTACTAAAAAATTGGTGTAAATTTGCACACATAAATAAGTAAACTTACTCTTAAACTTAAGTAAATTTAAATCAGAAATAAGCAAATTTGCACGAAAAAAATGTAAATTTACACCGGCAAATATGTAAATTTACATCCGGGTTTATAATAATATTTACGGCAGCCCGTTCTTCGGTGTAAATCGTCCTGGAGCTACCCGTTATTGCAACGGCCAAGAGCTGCCACACCCCCCTCGGTTCAAGAGCAAAAAAGGGCCACAACACAATAATATGATGCTCACACGAACGCAATTCGGACGGAACAGACTAACTGCACACAGAACAAGTCACTTGTGAGATACAGGAAAATGCAATAATGCACAAAAGTCAGTTTTACACAAATGTAGGTGTATTTTTTACACCAAAATTGGTAGACATACACTGAAAATGTGAAGTTACACAAGAATAAAGTAATGACACCAAATGTGGTGTAAAATTACACTGAGATAGAGTAATATTGAAAAATCTGTGTAATATTACACTATTTTGTGGGTATACTAGAAATTTTGTTGAAAAATAAACGTTTACTGTAATTTTGCGAGAAAAAAGGTGTAAAATTCAACGAGTTTTCGATGTAAAATTCAACCTTGTTTTTACAGTGTAGCTAGGTATAGGCGCATTGGCCATTCTCCCTAACTAGCCCCTTCGTGGCTTGGGTTATGCGAAGCCGCCAGCTCCGAGGCTCTAAAGTGACAGTGTGAAATGTAAATCTGAAAAAAAAAAATATTTCACTATAATACTTTTGGGTCTAGGGCAATGGTTCCCAACTCAGAAACGTATGCGGACCACTTAGCCTGAAAATGGATTTCGACGGACCACTATTCAATAATAATAATCAAACGAACTAAGGTCTGGATTTGTTTTTGACGAGGTATTGTATTCAAAAGCTCACGCTCTATCTCCCATCACAAATTGCCCTTATAATTTTTTTGTTTTTTATTTCCTACTTAAAAATAAAGGCGAAAACCTGATCATATAAAAATCCTTTGCATGACACATATACATACGTTATCTTGGGGCTTTAGTCCAAGGAAGATGATTTATTGAAAAATTAGGTTCGGCTTCCATATCTTTGAAGGCGCACTCTACAAACTCCCGACGGATTGTCATTGGGCTTCAATTTTTATATACTCGTACTAACAACATCTTGCAGGAAGCATGATTTAAGATATGTCATGTTTTCCAGGTTAAGAGAAGGGAGAAAAGCTGTTTTGTTCGCATCAACACTTGCCTCACCAGCTGTAGGGACGTAGCCAGGCGGTAGAGCTCAATCTTTAGACTCGGATTTGTGGCAATATTTAGCGCGAAAAACCTTTTGAATTTTGCAATCGTTTGAATAATTTGGGAATTGAGCTCGAAGCAACAAACCTAAGCAACCCATGGTGGGAGAGAGCGCGTGTTTAGCATGTGACTATAATTAGTCACAATAAAATGTAACTTTTTTGTAAGAAGTATCCAGAGACTCCCCCCGAACCCCACTGACAACGCACGGTCTGCGGATCACCTGTGGTCTAGGGTATTATTTTCTAAGAAAATACCTAGGGTGTTATAAATCACTTTCGTTAAAAAAGAAATGTTATGTAGCTTATTTCGACCTTAGGGCATTTTGCTTGTCAGTCTCATAGTTTTCCCGATATTTACGCTTTTTCCACCTCTCTCCTCTTAAAACATCTTAGTGTAATACTGCGTAGTATATTCACCACGTTGACATCAAAACTTCATTCTTTTATTGAAAGTTTGTTTGTGTCGGCCCTTTTTTTGGACTTAGCCCCATGTGGGGCCATGGTGCGTTAACTCAGCCATTTATAGGCAATTTCGAGTCAACGTTACATTGCATATCATTTAGGAGTGTATATAATGTTGCGAGCACTATATATTTCCTATCCGCACATGTACGGAAATTTTGGACCACGCCGAGATTCGATCTCCGGACCTCTAGATTACTAGCATCAGAGTGCGACTGCGCACTCTGTGTCCGAATTCAATTTGCAAAAATTTTATCGCTTTTTGCAAATCAAATCCAAATTTCACTTGTTTGTGACAGATCCACTTGTATCATTGTCAAGTATGAACATATTTTAATCGAAATGCCGCAATCGGTTTTGTAAATAGCCTTCTCAATCATTTCAATAAGCTGCACAAATTTAAAGATACGTACTCCACGCTTATTTATACAAGTATTTGCGAATTTTATCCTTAATGCGTATCGAAACATTTGACAATGAACTGCCTCCTTTTTTATATTATTGAGGACCAACAATAATTTTGCACAGTTTATTATCTGAAATTATTTGATGCTCGATTTTCTCCTTTTTTACTCTATCTCGATGGGTTAAATAGATGAATGTGACAGTTTCGATGACCCTTCGTTGCGTGCTTCTCTTCCTTTCCCTTTTTTTCGGGCCGTCGTCATCAATAGCGTTTTCATTGTTAATGTTGTTCGCTTGTTGAAATTGAATCGTCATCGAATGAGTGCCGAACAACAATGTCGCTCCAAATGAAATGGATGTAAGTTTGTCGAATTAGGGAAGTCCAGAAGCACCAGGACCATCATCGTCGACTGTGATGAGGATGATGAAGTTGTGTATGGGTCAGTAACCATGGCCTTCCATTGTCTGGACACGATTTTGATGAAATAAATCACCGAGAAAGGTAGCTACGACGATACGCTCCTTTTCTTATGTCTAGTTACTTTTTGTCAAGAATCCGTACAGAAGCTGAACTCGGAATGTATGAATGAAATGAATTCGAGAGGCTTCACAACTAATTTGATCGACCTATTGATGACTATTATTTCGAGTAAATTGGAATAGTGACCACCGTCCAAGAGGGTTTCATTGTGCGGATTGTATCGTGCACGGGGAGGTTTCATTCTATCATGTGTGGAAATCCGTCATTCGTTTTTTACGTTCAATTTGATTCAGGCATTCTAAAATGTTAGAAAGCTTCATCATTTCCTCTATATGGTCCATCTTACTGGAGAATTATTTCTCCCACCCATGTTCATACTTTGATAAGTTCATTCTATAAAATAATTAATTTAATTAAAATGAGTCTTGTGATTTTATTTTGAAAATTTGAGAGGCTTCACCATATTAAGGGAAAGTGAATTTTTTGTCAGATATTTTTTCAGTCCGGAACCCACTGAAATCCAATCATTCGAAATTTCATATTCAATTTAATTGTATACTCAAACTCTTCAACAGCCTCCATATCTTCATCCGTTCACTCGATAATGGTCGTCCAGTAATTTGCATTCAACCCCGCTAGCTTTTACAACGTTTAAAATAATGTTTCAGTTACAAATCGTAACTCTTTCGGTTGCGAAAGCAATTAAGGAAATTTCCAGCTGACTCAATTAAAATGCGGCCGCTTGATATCCAGCGCGGACGTATAAGTACTATCGTGTGCGACCCCGTTTACCATATAATCATTCCTGGAATGATGGGAGCCCCCCGAGAGCCAAAGTGACTTCGTTTTTCACAAAATGCAAACAAACCGACTCCGATAAATATTTGCCAGGCCATAGGAATTTCATTATCATAATTGTAATAGACTTTCGTAGAGTAAATAAACAAACGGTCGTCAGGACCAGGCTATCAGCATCATACTCGGGCGAGGGTTAAATCTATTGTGGTCCAGGGATGCAACAATTGCCGCACACCGTGTATAGAGGGTAACGATTTATGATCCTAGTTTTGGTCTTTCACCTTGTATTGCCGCTGAATTATTATAATTATATTCTCGTGAGCTACGCGGGAATCGCCAAAAACCCGATGAGCATTATCCTTGAGCTCGCTTTCACAAAATGCATACCCCGTTATTTGTATATTCAATGAGAGAGAGCCGTTTCGCGATAATACTTGTGTCAAGCCATATATAATCATTTCACATTTCTTCCTTTCATTTTAAGACATTATCCCGGATTTGATATGAACCATGAACGCGAGGCTTTAATAGTACAGGGATGAACGTATATATTCACCTCACCCCGGGAATCTCATTCATTTGTTCCACATAAGTTGCTTGACGTATTGTTCGTCCTGCCACCGGTTCGGTTCTTATGAATTTAATCGGGTCGCAGGACAATAGCGCGAAGTAGTCAATTTCAATTTCTTTCGTGGCCTTATCTGCATAAGAATAAGACACGAATATCGAGTGTACGCGCATAAGGAGTGAATGCTACGCTGCTACCGTAAATTATTGAAATTCCGCCATTCATACTTTTTTCCATTAAATTGAACACTACACAAAACTAATTTTATTGCGTTCGACTTGATGCTTTCTCTACGATGCTAGTATGAGATTTAAATGCGTGTTTCTTTGTGATTCTCGCATATTGAAATCACTAGGCCAGGAATAGGACTTTGTTGCCAGTACAGGAATTTAGGGAAATATAATGTGTTCCATACAATGGTATTGTGAATGAAGCAAAGGATCAAATTTATGGGAAAGTCGGAGACGCTATAATTTCAGAGAATATTAAATAATTTCGATTGCTTGTTGTGATCGGTGCGCTTTAAATATAATGCTCGTATGTAATAAGAGCCACAGGGTTGTGTATGTACGTGCAGTTTACTTTGGGTTGGGGTTCACGTTTCTTATTTAAATTCTTAATGCTATCGTTGTGGCTCAGAATTTATTGTGCTCAAACGTAAATGGAGTCAAAAGAAACGGCGTTTTTACCAATAGCTGGTGGATTGGCGAAACGCAGAAGGACGACTGGGTTATACCTAAAGCTGAGGAACCTCATTAACGAGGAGTTTCAACTGACTCTCGAAGAGACAGGCTGTCAAATACCCTTTGACACACGAAATGCCAAAAAAACCTTTTTCGGGTGGAGTTCAGAGGAAAAGCGGGATCCACTGACATAGGTCTTGTTTAAGGAGCCCTGTGTTGGCGATAAAACCATCTAGGGTTTTGTGGATAAGCAATATCAGAAAAAAAGTAATCCAAGAATTTGCATCTTACCCAAAGGCTTCTCTGGGCGCAATTTAGCTCAGCGGATAAAACAATTGTCAACATGGGTGTTCCAGGGATGAGTAAGATATATACAGATCTCTTGCCCTGACTTGGGCCATGGAAAGTCGGCTCGGTACCTCCTGCGTAGCTATAGCTCCTGGTAAAATTCAATACAACGATGCATTCAACCCTTCTAGATACTTTTCTATATCAACATCTCAAGCTACATTTACAGGAACCCTACAACAATGCAGTAGTCTTCATAGGTTCATGTCCGGTGAAAGAAAGTAAGAGAACTTCATTCCCCGGGCATGAAAGTGGAATGGAGAACTATTCACGCTTAGGAAGCTTACTCGCGATAGTATCAAAGACTGCAACAAACATGAATTTTCGCATCCCTATATAGACAGTCTGAAAATCTATCACGACAGCAAGCTTGGGACGAACTCTGCCCCCAGTTGTGGCGGTGAGTTCGAGTTAGATGCCAAGACAAAGAATCATAGATAATAATGAGTTGAGAGATGAGTGCCAAAATGGAAGCCGCTCGGGACACTTACCATGCATGGAAGCCGCTCGTGACACTTACCATGCTAGGCTACAACTTTCGTTTCTTTGGTTATTTATTTTGAGGCGCAGGGTCATCAAAGCTGTGTTGAGATCTGTTCTATCCTCTGTCTGACTTTTGGAATGACAACCGTAAGAACAGGAGAAGCATAATTGTTTGAATAACAATAAGCAGCTGTGAAAATCTTTGCTAGTTTTTGCATAAAACAAGCTACAATACAATTATTTTGAATTAAATGTGTTTCCTAATCGTGGGTTTCTATTTAACATCGGTGCAGACCTGCACGGTTGAGTTCCATGATGGTACGCCCTTACGGCACATCAAACCCCCATATCGTCCTCCCGCTATAATTAAAGTGGTCATCTTGTGAACATATATAAAACAGACACAAGACCTGATGAGTGCATCTATCTGTACGAAATCACAAAGCTTTAGGATAAAATACCTGGAAATTAGGAAATTAAGGAAAAAAAAATGTTTGTCCCAATTAGGACTCGAACCTTCGACCTTCATGCAACAAGGTCAGCACTCAACCTACTGAGCTATAGACGCTTAGAGGGCTGCAAATGCAAAGATTCCAATGTGACATTTCCGAAATTGAGTAACTAGAAATTTCTCCCGCTGGGAACTTTTCTATTCACAACCAACAGACAAAGTTCCGAGTAGTTCCAATAGAGCTGGAAAGTTGCCATGTTAATATACTACAGACATGCACCGCATGTAGCACGATTTACTCTGATGAGGGACATTGAACCAGTAAACAAACATCGGATATGTAATGTACTCGACGCCCCTTTCATATGACACTCTGCATGCCCACCTCTGATCAAGGATTAAATAGTGTCCTTTATTGTCCTCTTTGGGAACTTTCCGATCAAAATTGTTATTAGAAAACTGAGTTTTAGACTCCTGAGAGCAGTGGCGGAACCACTTGGTTCCGGGCCCTCCCGCCATCATCATGAGTGGGCCCCCTGATGTTACTCGTAGTCTTTTGGCGGATTTTGAAAAATGTCTATCACTCTTTATTAACACAAATGCTAACCATGCCATGCTTTTTAGTATTCGAAATTTAGTTTGCTATTACATATTATTATAATTAGAATATCGTCTAATTCTTTAGGAACAGCTCCGTATTTTTTTTATTAGGTATTAACCCAGCCAGATCAGTCACGACTCCATGATATTATATCCAGTAATTTGGAAACCTGATTATAAATGAATTCTCGGCGTGGTAGTTTTTCATATACGCCGCTTTATATTGATAGTGGCACAACTCCGAAAATTCAGTTTTTCAGGAGAAGCAATTAAAGATTCACGAAAAAGGTTATTTTTAAATATACGGTCAACCGTTCAACCTATTCAATCCAGTTTTTACTATTATCTGTGTACGGGTCTCTAAAAACATTATATAATTAAATTTTAGGACCAAATTCAGTTTAACCTGCTTTTTTTACGCATTTTTCTAAAATGTGCCATTATTGATGAACAAGTATTTCATTTTTTGTTTGTTTTTTCTTTCGTACACAAATTAATATCCTGTGAATAATACACAGAATATGGTGGATTATTATAAAGTGAATTATATAATTTCGGGATATTAACCGGTTAACCGGTTACGTTAATTTAAGACCGCTTATGTTATTTTAAGATGAAATTGGGCACCATTTCAGTATCTGTGGCGCCAAATTTTGATGATGCAATTTCATTAATATTAGCCCGAAACGATCGAATCTCCAAACCTTTTTCGCGAAACCGTAACGGTTCTCCAGATATTAAATATCAAATTTTGACATTTTTTTGGGGTAGTTTAGTCTTTAATTTGAAATAAGGGGTATTTTTCAGTTTAATGTGAAATGTGCACTGAAAATCACTAAAGCGGAAATATCTCCCTTTTCCTATAAAAATACTGAGCTCGACTCATCGAAAAGTAAAACTTTGAGAGAACCGTTACGATTCTTTAGGATCCAGATTCTATCGCTTCTGAAAAATGCCATCATAAAAATTAGGCGTTAATATCACCACTTTATTGAAATTCCACTATATGGACCGACATGAGGTAATAAGAAAGGATGTCAAGCTGAAATGTGAGAAATACAGAATTGCAGCAGCTCATCAGTTTGTATGACTTATAAGATTTTATTAAAAATTCTGGAAAAGAGAATTAATCCGTACGGAGAACAAATCATACCGGCAAAACTGGTGCAGCTGACAAAGATGACGATGACTTATTGATCTCTCAAGTCAGACTAAAGCCTCAATCGCAATACTCCGTTCCGTTCCGTTCAGTTGTCAAAAGTAGACCTTACGGGATGGGCATGTAAACGCACACAATGGTTGTAACGGAACGGATCGAAAGAGTTGACCAAAATTCAACTTTTACGGATCACATAACCTCACTATGGAAAATGACAGTTCAGGAGCATAACAAACGGATATAGATATGAATGACGAGTAGTACCTACATCGAAGCCGTACATTAGGTACAGTAAAGGTACGTTGTGCTAGACGCGGCCGCACGACTGCGACTCGCTCATTCCATATAAAAACTCGTTTCTCTCTCATTTTAAAAACGAGTTTTTATATGGAATAAGCGAGTCGCAGTCGTGCGGCCGCGTCTAGCACAACGTACCTTAAGTATAAATGAAAAAACAATTCTAACATTTCAAGAAACTCGGACAAAAAAACTGCTATTAATTCCCTTCCTCTTAAATGTGTTTCAACAGTTGACGACCTAGGCGTAACCTTTGAAACTAAGCTGAAGTTCAACGTCCATATTGAAAATTTGGTTCTTAAAACATCTAAACTTTCTGGTTTCGTATTAAGATGTTCCAGTGATTTTCGTAACATTGGAACTGCTGTAAGACTATTCCTTTCGCTTGTACGCAGTTTACTGGAATATGCGTCTGATATTTGGTCACCATCTGCAGAACAAAACAGAACAGACTTAGAATCAGTTCAACGTAGATTCACTAAATCTTTATTTTTTAAATATGGAATACCTTACCTACAGTATCCTCAACGTCTTATCTTTTTAAACATTATGTCCTTGGAGAAAAGAAGGTGTTTTCTTGACCTTTGTTTTCTTTACAAAATCTGCAAAGGGCTTATAATTACTTCTACAGTAGAGGATATTGTGTATAGACTTCCCAGTTATAGGACTCGTAGTGTAGCCATTTTTAACCCCCCAACTGTTTGTCTTTCCACTTACATGAACTCGTCTATTATCAGAATGATGCGCAGTTACGACGATTTGGAGCTTGGTCCTCTGCCTTCTTCCATTTATGCATTCAGGCGCGCTCTGTTGTCTAAATTAAATTAATATTTTTATCAGTGATTATAAATATATTCTAGTTTCCACATTCGATTTTGCATGTCCAATTAATTTGTTGCATTTTGTTACCTATTTAAATTCTTGAATTTTACGTTATTGCTTTCTTACTCCTACAATTAGTTTAATAATATTTTTCTTTTTTCCTTTGCTTTTCTATAACTTTAGATTTCTATAGTTTCTTAAGGTGCTGTGTTATTAGAATTATTGTTGTTCTGTTCAGCTTGCCTATAATAATAAATAAATAAATAAATAAATAAATAAAACGGAACGGATTGGATGGTTGACGGAATGGAACGGAACGGAGTATTGCGATTGAGGCTTTACTGATCTTTCCAAAACTCGCACTCGTGCCATGAATATGGACAAAGTGGAACGATATTCATCCAGTCGACACAGTTAAAGGTACGTTGTGCTCGACACGACTGCATCGCCTGTAGCGACAGCGACTCGCTCATTTCATATAAAAACTCATTTTTCTCTCATTTTAAAAACGAATTTTTATATGAAATGAGCGAGTCGCTGTCGCTAGAGCCGATGCAGTCGTGTCGAGCAACGTACCTTAATAGTGTACGCCGATGACATCGATATCATTTTTCGAAGATTAAGCGATTATAGCCTTGTACATAATCTCCCGCAAAAGAAGTTGAACTACGTATCAACGAAACCAAAACAAAGGCCATGATAGGCGGGCATTTACAACGAATTGATGATAGTCGCATGCCGAAGAAGGTAGGATTGCATGGCCGACCGAGGGCTCGCTGGGAGTACTCACTACGTGAGAACGCCCACCAGCTGCTGGGATTCCGAAACTGGAAAATAAGGTAGTGTCACCGCTACAATTGGAGGTCAATAATTCAGGCGGCCAAAGCATGAGGCAACGTCGGGCTATCTTATCATCATATTGAATCAATTAAGATGTTGTCCATATTGAAGGTCGCCTGCTGTTAAAGATTGATGAATTTGGGTTCATTATTAAGGAAATTATTGGGGTTATCACATATATACGCCTTGATGACTTAGAGAATAATGACTTAACCCTCCATCGGGCGCACCTCAAATCAAAACAAGATCGGGCGCACTCGGCCTGAGAGGTCTTTTTTTCTTAATATGTTACTAAAATATCAGATACTTTTCGGAAATTAAGTTATTAGTATCTAAGGGATGTAATTAAACTAAATATAGTACTAAGAAACCTATTTACTAAACAGTATAATACAAAAATAAAGTTATCGAAAAAAACCAAAAAAGAAAATTTTATGAAAAATACCGCATCCATTGTTCGTTAGACAAATTGAAGTTAATGAAAGGCAGTCAGTCTAAAAAGTTGTGGGCCCTTCTACTAGCCTGGAGCAGAGCAGAAATTGTTTTGCTGGCCTGTCAGGCCGGGTGCGCCCGACGGAGGGTTAATTTAATTTTTACCAAATGGTAAAACACTTCAATTAATGAAAGCCATTTTAGTTTATTCTGAATGAATTTAGTTTTAGAACTTATACAAAATAAATAAACATGCGATAAGAAAATGCCACTGAAGCTAAAGGGCAAGTTGTACAAAACGGTTGTACGTCCCGCACTCATGTATGGATCAGAATGCTGGACCATGTATGAAGGTTACGCGAAAGAAATGACAGCGACTGAAATGAAAATGTTACGCATGTCAGTTGGTGTAACCAAAAGGGACCACATCAAGAGTAGCTACATCCGAGGCAGCTTGTCCATAGACCAACCAATCACCGAAAAGCTCGAAGACCGACGAATGGATTGGTATTGCCATGTTCAAAGGCGTCCGCCTGAGAACCCCGCAAAGAGAGCGATATCAATGGAAGTTCCACTTGATGGACCCAAGGCCAGAGGCAGACCGAAGAACACCTGGATGTGTCAAATGAAAAAGCAACAACAACGCATTGGTCTCGGCGATGACACGATCCAAGATAGAGCTGCCTGTAGAAATATGCTGAGAAATTATCGCCAAAACGGGCGATGTGCCTACACCGCAGGTCGAGCAACGCGGAACCATGGAGCGGTATAAAGAACGAGGCAAGGAAGAAGAAGACAAAATAAATAAACAAAGTCGACTTTTCTTTACAATAAAAGGACATTGGTAATTTTTTTTTGTCATAAGCTATTATTCCTATTCAAACGTTAACCTGCGTATTGAACTTAAAACGCTGCAAGATTTGTTCAGAAATAGGCTTACATTTAAAATTACTCTACTGAATAATCAAGAAATCCTACTGAAGCGGTTATTCATAATTTAAAGTTATATTCTTATGCCAGTGTTAATTTTTTTTATGCCAGTATCCATGAAAAACCGGAGGCAGTTGGATAACGGCACAAGTACATTTTACAAGAAATCCACTAAAGATTGGAATGGAAAAATTTATAAAATTAAAAACTGCCACATTTGGCATCATTTGAGCCCAAAAAGGGGAAATCCCAATTTTTGGAGTTGTGCCACTATCAAATTAGAGCAGCGATATGTGGGAAAATACTTTGAAGTACATATGTATAAATAAAACGCACATAGCAAGCCCTAAATTTTCCGACATGACATTTGTGGAAAAATAAATGAATATCATATAGAATCCCGAATCTGGATAGTAATAGCTCATAAAATAAAATGAGAATAATAAAGAAAGATTATTTATTAAATAATATAATAACTGGATTTGTGCATGAATAATATAATAATATAATAGATAATAACTGTTATATCGGACAAATAATATGTTAATGTTATTGTGATAAATTGGATTTGTAATTGGTGATTAATAAATAAAATAATCAAATCCTACATTTGGGCGCCCAACCCAAGGCAACAGACCGAAAAAAAATCCTATATGATGAAAAGAAAAATTGTTCTAGACGGAGAACGAAAATAAAATTGTTCCAGATAGTCTAAGAAAATTGGACCAAAATATGGCCATCGAACGGCAAAAATCCTACATCGGAATTTTTTTTTGATTTTGGGGATGGTCCCGAGATGATGGCATAGAAAGTCCCAACCGATCGGGGGTCCGCAACCTTAAAAAAAGGGGGAAAGGGGGGCCTTTTTTCGGTTTTTTGCGATTGTTTCAAAAACAGTAAGAGATACAGAAAAATTGTTTGAGGAGGGAAAAACTACATAAAATTATCTTTGCAATGATATATAACACATTAGAGTTCAATTGAATATTTCGGCGTTAGAATAGAACATAAATTAGAATATTTTCATTTTAGACCTTTTTTAAAAGCTTCATAACTTTTGAAAGAATGTTAGTTCAGCCGTAAAATGTTGTACAATTATTAACAACAAGTTTAAGATAATTTTAACGTAAACGCTGAGTAGCTCCGGTCAAGGACCCCCATTATCCCCCCATTTAAATTTGTCAAAACGGCATGTCCATAACTCCCCCCAAAATTTGAGCAGAGTGCTAAATTTTGGTTTGTTCCGATTGGAGGTCATAGTCACCCCACCCACCAAAAATCAGCTCATTCGGATAAAAACTAAGGGTACCTCCCATACAAAGTGACCCATGACAACTTTGTTCTACAGTTTATAAAATGAGTAGTACGTAGAACAAACTCCTGATGGGTCACTTTGTATGGGAGATACCCTTAGTTTTTATCCGAATGAGCTGATTTTTGGTGGGTGGGGTGACTATGACCTTCAATCGCAACAAACCAAAATTTAGCACTCTGCTCCAATTTTGGGGGGAGTTATGGATATGCCGTTTTGAAAAATTTAAATGGGGGGATAATGGAGGTCCTTGACCCGAGCGACTCAATGTTTACGTTAGAATTATCTTAAACTTGTTGTGAATACTTATACAAAATTTTACGGCTGAACTAGCGTTTTTTCAAAAGTTATGGAGCTTTTAAAAAAGGTCCAAAATGAAAATATTCTAATTTATGTTCTATTCTAACGCCGAAATATTCAATTAAACTCTAATGTGTTATATATCATTGCAATGATAATTTTATGTAGTTTTTTTCGTCCTCAGACCATTTTTCTGAATCTCTTACCGTTTTTGAAATAATCGCAAAAACCGAAAAAATGCCCCCCTTTCCCCCCTTTTTTTAAGGTTGTGGACCACCGATCGGTTGGGACTTTTAATGCCATAATCTGGGGACCATTCCCAACCATAATCCAAAAAAATTGTAGGTTTTTTGCCGACCAAATATGCCATTTTTCTTGGACTAAGAACGGGAACGAGGAGATATGTACAAAGTTACAGAATCGGAGAAATACATTGTTCAAACTGAATGGGAGAAGAAGGATTATTCCGGAATGAAAAAATTTGTTTTGAAGAAAGAAATGAAGTAATTATTGAAGAACCGAAAAGACGAACAGAAAAGAAATGTGATTTCAACGAAGGAAAGAATATGTTATCAATGTGCTGATTAGATTCAAACTACTTCCGAACGATAAAACACACAGTTTCTTGAAAATTTAAGGATAGCACGCATATACTATCATATTCCAAAGAGAAAATATTATCACAAAAAGTTTCCTTTTATATAAGGAAAAAAACTAATATTTTGGTCTGGTATAACTATGTATAGTCGCACTTGGAATTAGTACGGCAAAAACTGTTTTGAAAGAAGAAATTGAGGGCATTAATAACGGGAAAGAATTTTTTAAAGTAAAATGGACTCTAAAGGATTTTTTTATTTTTTTTGTCAATTTTAACGATTTTTTGAGTGTTTTGCATATTGTTATATATTTTGCAAATTATCTATCTAATACACCAATAACCGTTCCGGAATATCCTGACCTCCCGCCGACTTCTTGAGTGGGCGCTCCTATATGTCGTAGCTTTTCTGCGATTTTAGAAAAGTGTCTGTTACTATTCACTGATATAAGATTGCTTACTATACTATGATGAATTAAGTATCACAATATCCCCTATTTCGTTGAAGACCTCAGTTTCGTACAATGTTTGTATAAACTACCACATCACGTTCGTGGGCTCACGAAGTTCGGTAATTTCTCCACGATATTAGTGGGTCTCATTCCAGATGTTAGACGCCGTACACAGCTTGAAACTCCTAGGAAGACTCCATTCAAACCAAATGTGGCTTCAGCACCCAATAGAGAAGGTACTATCTTCAAAAATATTATAAGATAGTCTACTTGCAGAGGGATCTAAAGGATCGTTTTGGCCATATGTTACTTGCAAGGAAGAGGGTGGGTCGGATTACAAGCCGCAGCTACAGTTACAGCAACAAATACCACAGGCATACCAGGATCAAATTTATTTCGTGATTAAGGCTCTAAGGTGTTCATAGAGCCGAAAACCGACTTCTTTCTTTAGATAAATTTAGTATAAATTAAGCAGAACAATCTTGAAAGTTTTCCTTGTCTTTTCACGAAAACAACAACACAAAATGATGTGTTTTCATTGTACACATTTATTTATAGAAAATGCTTTGATTTCGAGCTTTTGTCATGTTTATGATGACAGAAGGACAACGTCTTAATGCACTATGAATGATAATAAAAATTTATAGAAACTTTTTTCAACTGTAGAAGATTCCTTAGATTTTCAACAAAAAAAAGGATCTGTGGATCCGGATTGTCCGATGAACTTTCAAAAATGTTAGGACAATATGAAATGCTTTGTGCGTAGAAGCTTATCTAAGGGACCTGTGGCGAAAGAAAAAAAATTGTTTTGACTTCGAAATGTATATCTCACAAAAACAACTGTGTTGTAAAAGGTGTCCGCCAAAGAAAAAGTCATCAGCCGCAAAAAGGATTGATATAAATACATTCTCGCCAAAATACTCGCATCTTGTCTCAATGATGGTGGTGGAGCAAATTTTTTTCAACGCTTATTGGCGGGGAGCTGAACGAGGGTACTATTTGCTACTATGTTCTTTTCTTGATAATTTTGAAGCTTCCAGTCTTATAGAAAATAAAAATGCGTTTTAGAACCTTATTTAGCTTTCCTTCGTATGGAACTCGTTTTTTTTTCTATACGATAAAAGTTCTTTCATAAATTTCTTGACATTGATTTTATTTTGTTATTAACCTTTTTCAAGCTCCCCGCCAAATAGCTTTGAAAAAAATTTCCTCCACCACCATCATTGAGACAAGATGCGAGTATTTTGGCGGGAATGTATTTATATCAATCCTTTTTGCGGCTGATGACTTTTTCTTTGGCGGAAACCTTTTACAACACAGTTGTTTTTGTGAGATATCATATCTGTTTGCAGTTTTCGATTTACAAAATTCGTAAATATATTATGAAGACGATATTCATTGCCCTATTGTCACGAATTCGTTTGAGATAACAATAATTATAAGAATGATAAACCCCTTGCTGACCTTCGTCTCCTTGGTAACCTTGCTCGCCTTGGTAATCTTAGTAACCATAGTACACTTGACTACTTTGGTGATCTTGCAAACCCTTAGTAACCTCGGTAACCCCGATGGCCTTGGTAGCTGTAGTAACCTCGCTAACTTTGGTATCTTTATACATAACATTAAACTTAATGATAACCCTAACTTTGACCATAACCCTGGCCTATACCTAAACCTCAAACTCAGACTCAACCTTAACCCAAACCTTATCCTTACATTTAACCCTAATAATAACGTTAACTGCGATGTAACAATAACTTTAACCCTATCCGTTACCCTAAACTTGATTTTGACTTTAACCTTAGCCCTAAATTGAGTCTAAACCTTTACTTCATCTCTATCACATTCATCCTAATCTTAAATCTTAATTTTTAATGTAACCATTAAGCCTCACTGGGTACTCAATATGTGATTCAAATAACATCCATATTTCCTAAGTTCCACATTGCGCCTAAGGCACATAGAGAAAGACATGTACATGTGAAAATATCCTTTTATCCCTCATCAAAGGTCCCGAAAACCTGTTGAGTCCTGACGAGCATTGCTTCTACAACAATAAAGTGGTTTCATGACCAAGAATCAGGGATAGCTATGAAATTCACTATATAACTAACAGTACCTTTTTGCCTACCACAACAGGATCAAACCGGGTGAAATTACAAGAATAAATTTACATGCCAAATTTTGTTCAAATTAACTCATCAGAATTCCTTGAAAAATCGTTTTTCCATATGCCATCATCACGTAACTCTGGTTTGAACACAACAGAATACACCGTCTTGACAAAACCGATTTGGTGTCCCAGCGCCATATTTAAGCTTCCACCAAACCAGCGCAGAACGGTAGCGGTACGTGTCAGAATGTATGAAATAGTTTCCGCCGCGGTACACCACTTAGTACTTGTAAATTCTTGTGGTGTGTGTGGTGTGTACCGTGTACCGCTACCGCGTTGATTTGGTGGAAGCTTTAGGATCATCGGGATGAATGAAACAGTGCGTATGCTCATCCAATATTAAACTAATATGTACGTACTCGTATATATGAGACGAACCAAAACAGGAACTTTGACCCGCCCCCGCTCTTGCAGAAGATCTAAAACTGAAAATTTTGGATACAAAAGATTGTTCGGTCCTACCAATTATACTATACTATACGATTCTTTTCTAGGCCTTTTTCGGGCCTATCCCCGACTTTTGCAAAATGCTTCCTTTAAAACAGATTTAAGCGAGAAACTCTATGTATTTTTTCACAATTTCCGCTGTATCTTTTTTTCTACTTCACGGATCGGAGCAAACGATAGCCTATGCACACCTTCACGGCAGACTCTATCAATGGGAAAAGAGACCAAATCCCGAGATGCCCTCTGCAAGGCTGTAGCCCTGTCAATGAACGACAAGAACAACGAGAACAACGAGAACAAGATTTTTGAAAAAATGCGATTTTCAAACTCTTATATCTCCGGTGTTTCTTATCGTATCATCTTGAAATTTTCTACACTTCGTAAGACGGCGCGAGCGACAACGCTCACCGAATTTGAAGACTCAGGACCAGCCAGGGTCCGAGCTACAGAGGTCCGAAAACCCGTACTTGTTCCGTCGTGTAAACATAGTCTTAGTTGCTTTTCACTTTTTATTTGTTCAAATTTCTTCGTTTTTCTTTGGCGTGCGGGACGCTCCCGCGTCCCTAGATACACTTTCTACTTCTTGTCTACAAAAGTATCAGCATCGGAACATTGTTTTCCGTAGTCTTTATGTTTAGTTTTTATGGTTCGAGAAATCTTTCATGTGGCTTTTGGGCCCCTAAATCCCGCGGGCCCCCCGCCTCTGTATAGGAGACATGATAAATAACGGATTTTCGTTCCTCTTACCAATCGTTAGCATTTAAATATGGTTCCAGTTCAACAAATGATCTAAATTAGACAGCAAACCTTCAAGAAACATTATTATATAAAATCTATTAAAAACAATGCGATTTCAGAGAATTTTCTATGTAAAAGAAGTTAATATCGATACTAAGGGGTAAATAAGCAAAAAGCTCGAAAACCGCTGAAAATGTTTACAAACAAAATAATCCCTCTGAATTTATTGTACTCAAAAATTTTCTCTCCTATATTTAATTTTCTCGATTTTCGATTTTCAATCAGTATTTGTTGTACTAATTTCAAATGCGGCTATATTTATGACCGACCGAAAATTTAGTTTTTCCCTTATATTTTTTACACAAATTTGTACTATCTCCACCGAAGAATATCAGGATAATAATACATGGTTATTCTTCTTCTTCTTTATGGCACGATAGCCCGACGTCGGGCCTTGGCCGCCTGGATTGAAAACCTCCAATTGTCGCGGTCACGCGACCTTGTCCTCCAGTTCCGAAAGCCTAGCATCTGGTGGGCGTCCTCACATACAGAATGCTCCCATCGAGCTCTCGGTCGTTCACGCAGTCCAGCTCCGTCCACTCGTTGCGCGTTCATCACCTTTTTGGGCATGCGATCGTCGTTCATCCTTTGTACATTTCCCGCCCATCGCAGTCGCTGCAATTTCACAATTTTCGACACCTGTAGCTCATCATACAGCTGATACAACTCAAGGTTGTACCGGATGCGCCATTCACCTGGTTCACGAACGGCCTCGAAAATTCTTCGGAGAACCTTTCGCTCGAATGTGTCCAACAGGTTTTCAGAGCTTTGGGTTAGGGTCCATGCTTCGCAGCCATAGCATAGCACAGGTCGGATTACGGTTTTGTACTGGTGGAGCTTCGTGTTCCTGTGCACCAGGTACGAATTCGAATGTTGATATGTAGCCCTTTTTTGGCGGCGTTATTGAGATTATGCAGAAGGTTTTCTGCATCACCCAATCTTCGAGACATGATGTTGATGTCGTCGGCGTACGCTACTAGTTGAATCGATAAGTAGCGTTCCGCTGCTGTTTAAATTCATGGCTCGAATTACATACTCCAGAGCCAGGTTGAAGAGCGTCGCCCTGCTTGAGTCCAGTACGAGTTTCAAATAGGTCAGTCAGTCTGTTCTGAACTCTGACCCGCGAGACGGTATTAATCATCGTCA
Source organism: Microchrysa polita (assembly GCA_949715475.1). Lineage (NCBI taxonomy): Eukaryota > Metazoa > Arthropoda > Insecta > Diptera > Stratiomyidae > Microchrysa > Microchrysa polita. Next base: position 62,342,022 of record OX454421.1, on the reverse strand, counting down.
TCCTTATGAGTCGCACCAGCTTAGCCGGTATTCCCAAATGCAACAAAATGTTGTACAGTACGCTTCGATCGATACTGTCGTATGCCTGCTTGAAGTGAGAAATATTTGGTATACGTCGATGTTGTATTCCCAGCACTTCTGGAGTAAAACCTTCACTGTAAAAAGCTGATCTGTCGTCGGACGACCAGGTCTAAAGCCGCCTTGGTACTCGCCAATGATTTCTCCTGCGTACGGAATAATTGTTTTCTTGAATCTTAGATAAAATCTTATAAGTCGTACAAACTAATGAGATGCCTCTGTAGTTCTCACATTTCAACTTATCCCCTTTTTTGTGGATTGGGCAAATGATACTTTTACGCCAATCTTCCGGGACTATTTCGTCGTTCCATACTTTAACGATAAGTGTGTGTGCCTTGACAAGGATCTCCCCACTATGCTTCAGCAGTTCAGCTGGAATCTCGTCAGCGCCCGGGGCTTTATTATGTTTTAGTGCTTGCATGGCGAGATCAACTTCTTCTACCGTTGGGGGTTGAACGGGAGGGCCTGTTTCAGCCATCAGCTCCAGAAATTCTTGTGTGGGGTTGTTTGGTTGAACATTGAGGAGCTCTTCAAAATGTGAGACCCAGCGTTTATCAACGCTATCGGTGTCGCTAATGATATTGTCATCCTTATCCTTACAGAGGCTAGTCCTGGGTTGTAATCCACTTTTTTGAATTAATTAGCTTGTACGCTTGTCTACTGCTCGTACTAGCTAGTCGTTGGTTTATTTGCATGAACTGCTCGTCAAGATGCTTACGTTTCTTACGCCTAATTAACCTATTCGAAAATCGTCAAATCTCGTCATATTTGTTTTTTTTTTTTGCTCTAGTTGCGCGTTCGGTCCATTGCCGATATGTTTCTTTTTTCCCATCTACCGAATTTTGACATTCCTCGTCAAACCAATCATTTCGGGCTCTCCGGGCTTTGTAGCCCACAACCTCTTCTGCGACACCTTTGATGGTGTCTTTGAGCGTATCCCAGATCTCAAGGGCGCCTTCGTTGCTGATGTTATTTAGCTAGGGTGTCAGCTTCTCCTCAAAGGGCAGTCGTATAAGCAGCCACCGTGGCATCATCCGACAATTTGTCAACCGCAAAAATTTTTGCCGGGTTGAATCTAGAATGATGCACCGAAGAAATTCTGCACCTATAAAGGTACGTGTTCGTAGAGACGACTCATGGGACGATCGGTCAGCGATCGTAATATTACATCCAATCTCGAGACATATTTGCATATTTTTAGAATGGTACTATGTACTTTCCTTGTGTCGACTATGACCTAAAGGAAAATGTCTGTAGAAAAAATATACGCATGTAGTGCTCAGAACGGATGGTTTAAGTGCGATCGCTGAGCGATCATCACATGCGTCGTCTCTACGAACACAAACCTTAAGTCGAATTCACCATATAGTGATCAGAATCAATATTTGCTCCACGATAGGATCGAAAATCCATGATGCTCGATGCCCATCTCTTACAGACGAGGACGTGGTCAATTTGGTTGACGGTATGTTGATCTGGAGATCTCCAGGTCTGCCTGTGAATGCGACGATGCGGAAAACATGTAGAGCTAATGACCATATTTCTGCTGGTCGCGAAGTCAATTAGTCGTTGGCCATTGTCGTTACAGTCTTCATGTAGGCTGTACCCTCCAGTAATCCCCCTATGCCAACTTTCGTTTCCGACTTTGGGAGTCAAAATCCCCCAGCAGCAATTTGACATCGTTTGATTGCAGTGAGTCGAAGAGATTTTCTAGGCGGTGGTAGAACTCGTCTTTGGCCGCGTCTTCACTGACTTCGGTGGGGGCATGCGCGTTTATGAGCCAGAGATTGAAGAACCGGGTTTTAATGCGAATCGCACACAGCCGCTCGTTTATGGGTTTGAATTCGATAACATGCGGCTTAAGTTGATTGTTTACAATAAACGCCACTCCAAACTCCCTGTGGCCCGAAGGTTTTCCACTTGTGAAAATTGTGTACAAATTTCGGTCACCAATCTCGCTACTGAGCCATTTTGTTTCCTGGAGTGCAACTATGCTCAGCTTGTATTTTTCGACCTGATCCTAGAGAGCCTTAAGGCCCCTGGCCTATTCAGGGAGCGTACATTCCAGGTTCCGAAAGAGTAATCAGTTGTTCGTTTGCGAAGTCGTCGTTGGGTTGTATCCGTCCAATCCGAGGCTTTCATTCCAGGTTTCTTGCCGTAGATTTGTTTCCAAAGATGAATTGTCGGCCCATCGCTTAACCATGACAGTATTCGTAAAACGAAAGAGGTCCATCATGGAGAGGCCTCGGAGGTGCTGCTTCGGTGATTGACTATTTTCATAAAAATAGCAAAGAAAGGGCTAAAGATCTGCTCAAACTTGTCGAACAATTAATTTAAATTGATATACAGGGTGTCCCGCAATTGGTTAGCCATAGACAAATGGTAGACTCTACAGGATGTTTTAGGAAAAAAAATGTCGCCAAAATTATTTCTCTAGCTTTTACCGTTAAGGAGTAATTGCCTTTTTTGTGATTCTTGTCAAAAAGCACGACTTTTTTCTAAGAACTCCTATTTTCTAGCTTCCACTTTAGCCAAATCAATATTTTTCATATTCTTCGGAAAGTCCACAAAATGTCCAATAAAAGGACATATCGAACGTTTCCAACGGTTTCGTATCTTCCGAGATACGACGTTTTGAATTTTGCAGAAATGTCAATTTCAACTTTTAATGTCAAAATTAAACCCGAATTTCGTAACGATACATTGAAGTGGCAAATCTGCAAAGCTCACAAAAGTTGGCCCAAATCCTAAGCTTTCGAACGACATATAAGAATAAAGCACAAAATCATCTAGTTTGTGAATAATATGTGTATAAGGGTAAAAAACATAGTCCGTAAGAGGAAGAAATCTTGCTTTTACGTGGAAATAGTTGTCATATAAGCATTTCCTATAAAAAAAAATACAGTAAGGCTAGTTTTTTCTTGGTCTTGAATCAGTGGGGTCCCAGGAGTCTTACACACATTTTGCTAAAATAAATTTGATCGGAAAGGTCCCAAAAAGGACAAGAAAGGACACTATTCAATCCTTGACTGGAGGTCGGCATTCGGGATATCATATTAAAGGGGACGCCGAGTACATTACATATCCGGTGTTTGATTCCTATTTCAAGGACCCTTAACGGAATAAATCGCGTTTGAATGGAAAATTTTCGTGTTTCCCGTAACTTATCATCTGTATCTTTCCAAAGCCCATAACTACGCGAATAATTCAAGTTGCCACTTCCTTTTTAATTTTTGCTAAGGAAAAATTGGATCGGAAAACTCTGAAAAAGGACATAAAAGGACACTAATTAATACCTGACAAATTAAAATGTTCATCCTTTAGACGATGAAAATGGAAAACACCTTCACAATATTAATGTGTACACAGCGAACCTTCGTACAAATAATTCAACACATAAAACAAATTTGTTTATACTTACCGTTATAATTAGTAAAGTAGCATCTACAATAGTAGCGAAAAGTATTTTTCCATAATGCATAACAACCAAGTCTATGCTTGATGTAAAAATGTTACTTCCTTTTCAAGATTGAAGTCGGTTTGGTACATTTGCAGACTATGGTTTTTTTTTTATTTATACGTATTATTCAAAAACTGGATGACTCTGTGCTTTATTCTTATATGCCGTTCAAAAACTAAGATACTACGCCAAATTTTGTCAACTTTGCAGATTTGCCACTACAATGTGCCGTTACGAAATTCGGGTTTAACTTTGACATTAAAAATTGAAATAGACATTTTTGCAAAATTCAAAACGTCGTATCTCGGAAGATACGAATACCCGTTTTTCCGACTAAAATTATTTTATGAATTTTTTTTTTCTTTGAAACTAGAATCAATTTTTCAATATTCACAAACAAAATAATAAATCGCCGTGAACTTATTTCTACATGCACTTATTATCGTGTACCTACTATGTGCACCTAGAGGAAAACTTGTTCGAAACGTTCGATATGTCCTTTTATTGGAAAGTTTGTGTACTTTCAGAAGAATATGAAAAATATTGATTTGGCTAAAGTGGAAGCTAGAAAATAGGAGTTTTTACAAAAAAGTCGTGCTTTTTGACAAGAATCACAAAAAAGGCAATTACTCCTTAACGGTAAAAGCTAGAGAAATAATTTTGGCGGCATTTTTCCTAAAACATCCTGTGGAGTCTACCATTGGTCTATGGCTAACCAGTTGCGGGACACCCTGTATATTTGAATTTACTGTTATATTACCTGCTAATTACATTTCCGGTACCAGAATCCAAGTCAGGATCAATGAAAGTAGTTTCATAAAAATCAGTTCACAATGCACCGACTTGATTTCTTTATCGGATGTTTACTCGCTTGTTTGTTTTTACCAGATAGCCCCCTTTAAACTTTCCCGGTCACAATGCAAAAACAATATTCGTATAAAAAATTGGGGTAACTCGCTAAAATGCCGACTGATTGCCAAATTACCCGAGCTGAGAAGTCAAAATCATGGAAATTCCAATTACATAGTTTTAGAAATTAAAATTAATTTTGAATTAGTGTTAATCGGTTGGCTACATTAAGTGCTGACCCTAGAGTTCACGACACTATTTTCAAGCGCCGCACTGTGGTTATTTCCAACGATATGTATAGGGTGTTTTTTTAGACTTGTGGTTTTCAATCTGGCATAACTTTTTTCGGAGTTGGTTTTTTTGACAGCTGTCACTTGATTTATGCTCAGTTTAGTTTGCAATTTCATAATAAATAGACTTACTCCGGAACAACGTTTGCAAATCGTGCCCACAACGAAATGACCACCGATCCCCATTTTCACAAGAAAATTTTGTTTAGCGATGAAGCTCACTTTTGGTCTAATGGGTATGTTAATAAACAAAATTGTCGCGTTTGGAGTGATGATAATCCACAAGCCATTGTTGAGACGCCGTTACATCCTCAAAAAGTCACTGTTTGGTGTGCTATATGGGCAGAGGGAATGATTGGTCCATATTTCTTGAAAGACTAAGCCGGCTATAATGTTACAGTCAATGGGGAACGCTATAGAGCCATGGTTAATGACTTTTTCGTGCCGGATTCGGAGGATGTTGATGTGGATGACCTTTGGTTCCAATAAAACCGCGCTGCATGCCATACAGTCAATGAAACAATCAATTTATTGAAGGAAACTTTTGTTGAGCGCATTATCTCGCGTCGTGGGCCTGTGGCATGCTCTCCAATATCGTGCGATCTAACACCGCTGGACTATTTTTTATGAGTTTATGTGAAGTCGCTTTTCTACGCAGATAAGCCCGAAACGATTGACGCCTTGGAAGAGAATATTCGGCGCGTTCTTGCTGACATACGGCTCTAATTGCTGCAAAAAGTTGTCGAAAATTGGGCCTCTCGGCTGGAATTTATTCGAGCCATCCGCGGTGGCAACTTGCCCGAAATCATTTTAAAAACATAATTGCAAACTCTTTATCTATACATATAATACAGCTAAATTCTTGGCCATATCATTAAATCATTTGCGTTTTATTCCTTCTTGAAAACCAAAAGTCTAAAAAAACACCCTATATTATCTTGTTGTACTTCTGGCATCAATTGAATCTGGAAACTAATAGTAATTTGGACCTGGTGTTGGTGTTTTCTTCTTAAAAGCACATAAATAGTTTAAACTATTTGGTTTTGGAATTTTGAACCCATAACCATTTCACACATGTGTGTCACGATTGAAAAGATGCGGTTTATGTGATGAATAGTTGGAAAATTATTTTTTTTTTTTCAGTAAAGATTTTGATATCATTATCGGAGTTTAAGTGGAAGAATAGAAATAGCATTATCTTTGATATCAACGTTTGCCGATATTCTATTTATGTTATTGTATTTGAAATGAATTGAATTGAAATCTTTTTTTTTTGTTTTGTGGTATGTCGTCACGCTTACTCAGGATCACCTACACTCAGAGAAAAAAATGTACATTCATATTAAAAGCTCCACATTTTAATTGAACGCAGTATTCGTTTGAAAAATCTCGTTTGATTTGAACGAGTTCTCATTTACGCTAACAGAATTCCTTTTAAAACAAAAGAGCAGCTAAACCTTAAATGGCGGTCATTTAAATCAAGAGATTCTGCAATACATAGTAATGTGTATACATTCCTTTACGTAACAAATACACATACATACCTACATCCGTAACTCGTTCTTTGTCATAAATGCGTGTAACTCAATTTGTGCATTGAGAAAATACAGTCTCTCTCGACAACAAAGGACGCAATGCCAAAATATCATTCGTTTCAACGTAGCGTCATTAGAATCTTCGTCGATGTTAAGTGTATTTTCAAGAATTTACTTTTGCATTCATCTGGAGGAATGGACGCCTGCACACGTGCAATTTAAGTTTAGCGGGTGTTAAAATAAAAGTTTAATGTATTATTAAAATAAGACCTAAATAAAAAATAAAGTGTTTTTCTGAAGTTTTCATAAGTTTTATTCTTTATTGATTCGTTAACCCAGGTAACAGTAAGTATCTAATCGAATGGAGAATGGACAATCAAACGGAATGTATTATTTTATGTCAGCAGAGTTTGCTTTTAATTCCATATAAAACTCAATTATTTTGAATGGGGTAATTTCTCTGAAATGAAAACGGAATTCGTTACTTTCGAAATACATACCGTTTCTTTAAAAAGAATGCTTCGTTTAATTTAAACAAAAATGATCAATATAAAAACGGAGACGTTTGATACAATTGCCTTTCATTTATTCAAAATGTGTTACCCGTTTACAATCAAAGAATAAGTGTTTCTTTCAATGAAGAATACGTTTAAATCGACTGGCTCCTTCCTTCCAAGTAAACGCAAATTCTTTTAATTCTTTTTTACAACTCATTCAGCTTTTGAAAGAAACGCCACTCGTTAGAATTAAACGCATTTCCTTGTGGAGCAAAATCAAAAGCGCAAATCGTTTGAATTAAATATATTTTGTTCAATATTAATGAGTGTAGTTTGAAATTGAACGCGACAACTTTTATTTTATGTATGTGAGGCAAAAAAATCTTTTCGTCAACTGTATGGCTGTATGCAATATATTGTACGTGTCGCCTCATATTTCGTAATACACTAAAAATATTCTATGAAACGTTGACCTATTCATCCCACCCTTTGAGCACTGCTTATCACTGTACGAAATCACGGTTGGTGACCGAGTAACAATATTACAAAAAAAGGATAACTGTGGCGCACTATATGATATTTTGCCGGACTATTGCATGTTCAAGTGGACACTTAAGATAACACCTCTCAAGTACGTCGGCATGCCACTTGAGAAAACTTTCCAACAACCAAAGGAGAAATCATTCACTCCCTAATTGCGTCACATATTTCAATTGTGCGGACCTCGTGCTGGTTCACGTCCTACTTATAGGACATTCATTTCACGTCATACTTGAAATCAAGCGAAACGTGATTTTTGGTTCATTTGATCGAATCGTAAATAGTCGGGGAAAAAAAATGAATGCTCCAAGTACTTGACAAACTCTATTAGACGTTTTTATAAGAAAATAATATAATTTCAATATTGGGATAAAAATTACGAAAATCTTAACAATGGTTTTTCTATCTATTCGGCTGATCGATGATGCAGAAATTGTGTAAAAAATCCACAATTCGCTTCAACGACCGATTGCCCGAAGGCTTTTTTCACGGTGACACTCCCTATTAAAACCGTGAGAAAACTCGCGATTCTATTGCCGATAACAATAGACTGGTCATGTAGTACTTGTATAATTTCTATATTCCGTTCAATACACGGCTCATATATTAAATTTATGTCCTTAAACAAAATCCCGTTCGCGTCTGTCCCCTTCGTCGATTAACATGATCTTCAATTGAATCGGACGAATAAAAGAATATAAAATCCAGTTTCCATTCAACACCGCGAAATTTTAATTTATTTATCCAGGACTATGTGTGGCTATTATTTCATAACCTGCAACAATAGAAGGCTCTGTTTTCGAAAAACGGTGAATAAAAGTGATAGAAAAACTTCACGAGATATTTTTTTTTATTCATCCTTCTATAACTATCGTGTTTATAAAAAATATCTATTCAATGTGTGTATTCTTCGTTTTTACATATGAGTGTATACAACATTGTAACGAGGGCAACTCCATTGACGGATTTCTTTGTGTTGCCTTTGAAAGCAACTAACCCTTTGTTCGGATTCAACGGGGTGCGCGATTCATACAGTGCACCCTTTTTGAAGATTCTATACGGCGCTCAGCATGGCATAATTGCTGCCTACGGCAAATTAAATACCTGTAACTATACTAGTCCTCGGCCGCCTATCGTACGTATGTATGTCCTCCTAGATAAAAGATGTCAACGTTTCGATTCTTTTATGTTATTATTTGAGATTTCTTTTTTCGGTTTTTGATTTGAGGACGAAATCACAATGTACTTATGGGTAATTCTCCTGTTGCTATACTCGCTACAATTATATAACCATTTTGACTATTGTTGCGTGTTCCCTTTGCGGGGTCCCATCGGACACAATAACTGAACTACCCTCACGCGGCTTTGTTGTGTTGTGTCGTACTTTCGTTGTTTGAACGTTTAGTTTAAAAGTGTTTTTAAATATTATTGCAGCCCGATAGAAAGATAAATTGGTATGTAAAATTTACTTATTGGCAAACAATTTTTTCTCTAAAATATTAGCGACTCAACAGCGAAGTAACATTCAAATTGATTTTATTTGTTAGTAATTTCTATGCAAATTTACGAAACGCTTTTAATTACTTTATTTTTTTTCATATATTTTACACTGATGCTGTCGATGTTATAAAGAAACACGGCTATGAAGCGGTGGGCACTTTCAATAGAAGCAAATATGTTTGAAACGAGCTTAAACCTCAAAGGTCTTCTACTCCCAACAACAACCCTTGCCAGTTCTAGCAAGAAGTCTTCTTTGTCAACGTCAAGCCGAAGTAGCCCACAAGGTGCTCACTACGAAAAAATAACAAAAAAAAAATCACCTATTTTTATAGTTACAATATGAAATCAAAAGGTAGTCGAATTATGCCAGGACTCTGTGGCAAGTAATTTTAAAAGTTGGCACTTTTTTTTTTATTCTTACCTGTATAATTTCACACACTATAAAAGGAACAATAAGAAAATTCGTCTACTGCAAATTTAAGGATCTCCGCACACGTGCGTACTTTACTCTCCCCGACAAAATGACCGCGCGACAAAAAACTAAAAGACTATCATCCGCACACGACGATACTAAAGTCTCGACGACTAAACTTACTTACAAAATTATCAATGTCTTTATGGAATTTGTGGCCAATAAAGTTTGCTTTTGCTGTATTTTCTTTTCAGAATTTCCATAAGTGCATTTTCCTTTAAGGTTTAGTATCAAGCAGCACGTTGCAAATATTACTAAAAATAAATCGTTAACTTGACTAAAAACCTTTTTACTTTAATACTATTCAACATTATATTAATAGAAAGTTTTAGCATATCGTATGGAATAAAACGACATACTTTGACATTCCATATAAAAATTCGCTTGCTTACCGTATACGAAAAAAAATATCTTAATTTTGCATGTCCTAAGTAGGCGAAGGTGTAGAAAACGACAAATTATTTCGCCAATTTCGACTATTTCCAGAGCATCAAATATACGGAAATACACCCATGCCTACTTGGGACATGCAAAATATACGTATAAATAAGATATTTTGTTTCGTATACGGTAAGCAAGCGAATTTTTATATGAAATGTCAAATTGTGTCGTGTTATTCCATACCATGGGCGTAGCCAGGATTTCGGTCAGGGGGGGCAAGCCCGAATTTTTTTCAATATCAAGATTTGCTTAGGATTTGAAATCGTTGGTCCCGAAAATATTGTTAGGCAAAATTTAGAGTATTTTAGCTGGTGTAATGGTTAGTGGCCGCACCTTCTTTGCACACGGGTTCGAGACTCACCGTGAACGAATTCAGTTAATTTGTTTTTCGAACTCGCGCCCCTTGTGACGAACTATGAACTCACTCAAGATGTTAAACGAGTACCCATTCATGATTGTTTTTTTTTTTTTTAATTTTAGGAAAGGACAGTCGAGAATGATTTTCCTGATTTAAAGAAAAATTACCCCTGAAAGTGTTTAGACTTTTACTGGTTATTCTGATTGTGGACTATTGAAACACGTCTTCTTGGTTCGGCTGTTTATTCAAGACTGCTCTCAACTCTTAAATATTATACAGTTATCCTATAGTAAAGTATTAGTAGACTACTCAGGTGTGTACACTGCTACAATTCGGCCATCCTGACCAAGGGATCACCGGATCCCTGGTGATATTATGTATCATGCTATTTGAAAATCAGGTTTTCCTAAGCCAAGGGCGAATGTTAGCAACCGACCAGACTCCTTTGTAGGGAGTACGCGAAATTTGAAACCCTTCCACATCCTCTAGTACATATCGATCATACCGTAATACTTAGGAAACGCGATAGGGTCCTTTAAATTTAGGAAGTAATTTTTTAGATATCCCCCCATGAGTGTCAAAATTTTTAACCATGACGAAATCTCCCTCTGCATATTTGGTTGGTTTCTGTCGTTTTTGGTCAACATATTTTTTATTGTACTCCTGTAAGTGTGTCTGATTTAAAGCTGCTTCTCTTCTTGCTACTTCATGGTTTCGCTCTTCGGTCTCGTTTTCAACTTCCACCAAGCATTCCTTTAACTCATCTTCCATCTTCCCTCTTTGTGGAACTCCTAAAAGCAATTTACTTGGATGCTCGCCAATAGCTCGATGCAAGGTGTTATTGAGGGTATACTCAACGGTTTCTATAACCGAATCCCAATAAACGCTTTTTCGGGGTTTACAAGCTTGGCTATCATTGGTCCTAAAGATCGGTTAACTCTTTCCGCCTGACCGTTGGCCTGAGGAGAGGCTGTCGCTACCCTAATATGTCGCACATTATTGCTGCCATCATAGTCTGGTAGCATGTCTCTAATTACACTAAAAGAGACCCCGATCGTGTTGCTAAAACCCGTTACGTCGTTGTTCGTGTGTGTTGAAGACGACGAGAAGTTGAATGTTGCGTTCCTTTGGTCCATCTCCATGGATCTCTTGAGCAAGTCGTTCTCTTTGACAAGTATTTCGCGTTCGCGCCGCAATAGCTCAATTTCTTTTTTTAACAGATTTTCGCCGCTCCGCATTTGTTGAGTAGCCTCTTTGTTGCTGTGAGCAACAACGTTCACTGATGATTCTCCCGTAGCCACGACGTCCACTAATATGTCTTCTTCGTCGACAATCCCGTTTGCGTTCGCTTCCACATTGGGAATTGCATTGGGACACTCTCCACGCTCGTTCACTGGTACCTCGACAATCTCGTTTGCGTCCGCTTCCGCATTGGCAACCGCATTGGGACACTCTCCACGCTCGTTCACCGGTACCTCGTTAATCCGTAATAATAACATGGGTTTCGTGCCGCTTGTTGGTAAATTTAATTGCGCTAACCATTCCCGCAATTGCGCGGCCGTATAGTCACCAGCATTGACCGAGTCCGCCATTTTACAATAGTGTAATTTCCACTTTTTATAATCTATTTACTTTAAATTTTTCACACACGATCTTTGTTTTACAATAGAGTTTTAATGTACTCGTATGTATTTATTATTGGGTGGAATTATACACAATATCGCCCGGACGATCCCACTTCTGATTCTGTGGACTATTGAAACACGTCTTCTTGGTTCGGCTGTTTATTCAAGACTGCTCTCAACTCTTAAATATTATACAGTTATCCTATAGTAAAGTATTAGCAGACTACTCAGGTGTGTACACTGCTACATGATTACATTCAACTGGCCTCTGTTTCTGCTTTTTAAAACGTAACTCGTTTATATTCAGTGCTATTTTTGGCTTTTGGGCAGCATATTCCACTTGCGACATCAATGTCCGTTTTGAAATCTGGCTTTGCTTGGTTCTACAGGATCGCATCTCCTGCTGAAACATACCGAGAAGCCTCTTATCTCACATCCACAGCATCCATAGAAAAAAACATTATCCGAAAGTCGGCTATAGACATTTAGGGGTACATGCTTTTCCACTTCCTTAAAATAGGAGCCCAATGGAGCTCTTAAGCTGTTTTTCCTTTTCCAAATAGGAGCCCAAGCGCTCAGTTATTCCACTGAGACGCCTCTTTAGCTGCTCAACTCAGCTGCTCCTCTACACTTCTACAATAACATCGGGAGTCCTAGCTAACCCTCCCCAGAACGGAATCCCACAGTAAAGTTTAAACCGAAGTTGGGCAGGATTCCATTCAGATGGTAGTTTTTTGCTTATTCGACTTAAGTTGCCGGGACGCCGTGGAGCTTGCATGATGAAGTTTTGACAATTAAGTACTCTCGCACAAAATCAACGATCTGATCGTTACAGCTCTGGATCTCGAGAAGGAGTCAAATGCAGTCGACTTAAAGAAAAAATTAAACAAGACCAAAGTGCTAAATTTCAGTCCACCTTACGTACGTTGTCCTCGACGCGGCCGCACGACAGCGACTCGCTCATTCCATAAAAACTCGTTTCTCTCTCATTTTAAAAACGAGTTTTCATATGGAATGAGCGAGTCGCTGTCGTGCGGCCGCGTCGAGGACAACGTACCTTTAGTCTGAAAGGGAATTTAACTCCCCCATAAATATTAATTCATCTATTTAGACAATATCGTTGCCGCGGATGGCCGTATCAAGAGCATTCCACAGTCAAGTTCTTGTCCAAAATTTTGCAAACCAAATTGTAAAAACCAAAGGTGTTGAAAGGGAGCAGTACTTGGAGAGCGTACCTAAATTACTGGTCGATGCAAACAGGCCGACAAAATTTCACGCTAGTTCTCTGAATGCATAGAGTTCGACTGAAAAACTGTGGTCAAATTAGGAGGCATTGCGAGAAACCGTATACGTTATGGGACGTAAGTGCAGTCGATTCTCTATTTTCCACAAGTGGTTTACAGCCCTTATACACCTGCAACTTGGTTGCCAACCTAAGTTGGTAACACGCAAAAAAAACCGGAAAACAAGTGATTTGTAAGCATGGTGCAGGTTGCAGTACCAGGTTGCACGAACGTGAATGGCGTGGTTGCCGGAATGTTGCAAGTGTGTAGTTAGGTACCTGCAACCTAGGTTGGCAACGAAGTTGCAGATGTAGAAAGTCGTCCACTGCACTTTTAAAGCTCACAAAATTTTCTTTAGTTTGAGTGCAACGCCAGCTTTGTAGGTACAAAGGATCCCAAGATGCAGCATTTCGAACTTTTTTACAAAAAAAAAAAACAATGTTTAAAGTGCTTTACGAGTATTGTGAGATCCTTTGCACCTACAAAGCTGGACTCAAATTAAAGAAGGTTTTATTAGCTTTGAGAATCAAGCAGACGACTTTTGGAAATCACAAACCAAAATATGAAAAACTTTCGAAAATTTTTAGGTTTTTTGAGGGTCGAAGTTGCAAACTTGGTGGTACACTTCTGGTATCTACCCTAACAGTATCCCAAAAAACAGCCGAGCTATTTTTTGCGACCTAAAATCATAAATTGACTGACCTATAAGGGAATCCTTATAAATTTTACAGTTCATAGTCGCTCGTATTTGAAAAATAAATTTAAATCTCACAAAAACAACTCTGTTGTAAAAAGTTTCCGCCAAAGAAAAAGTTGTCAGCCGCAAAAAGGATTGATATAATACAATCCCGCCAAAAAGCTCGCAAGGATATGCATTCAAAAGTGATTGAATTAGTTTATAGTTTCCACCAAACCAGCGTGGTGCGGTACGCGTCAGAATTTGTGAAATAATTTCCGCCGCGGTAGACCACGCTGAATTTGCCAATTCGTGTGGAGTCTGTGTACCGCGTACCGCACCCGCGCTGGTTTGGTGGAAGTTAATTTCTTTCGACGCTTATTGGCGGGGAGCTTGACGAGGGTGCTATTTGCTGCTATGCTCTTTTCTGATCAGATTTAATCTCGAACCTTATCCAGCCTTGTAAATAAAATATCTTACAAACTTTTTTGCTTTCCTTCGTATAGACGACTTTTTTATACAATAAAGTTCTTTCGTAATTTTCCTAAGATTGGTTTTAACCTGCACTTACTCCTATGAAAACTCCCCGCCAAAAAGGATTGCAAGAAATTAGCTTCTACCAAACCAGCGCGGGTGCGGTACGCGGCACACACAACACAGAGTTCACACGAATTGGCAAATTCAGCGTGGTCTACCGCGGCGGAAATTATTTCACAAATTCTGACGCGTACCGCACCAATTCTTTTTTGCAGTTTTCAATATTTACTGCCCTATTGTCACGACTTTGTTTGAGAACATAATAACAATAACAACCCTCTTGGTAACCTTTGTGCCCTTGATAACCTTAGCCTCCTTCGTAACCTGAGTTTTGTGTGTTTTGTGAACCTCTACCCTTTGCTGGAAGCTTTAGGCTCATCGGGATGTTATTTGTTCATCCAATATTATAGTAATATGTACGTACTCGTATAAAAGACGAATAAACACTAGAACTGTGACCCCTTGCCGCCGCTCTCGCAGACGCTTTACAACTGAAAACTTTAGAGAACATATACAAGGGATTGTTCCAAACAGTCCTGCCAAATCACAAAACTTTACGAGATGCTCTCTGCAAGGCTGTAGCCCTGTCAATGAACAACAAGAACAACGAGAACAACAAGAACTTGATTTTCGAAAAAATGCGATTTTCAAACTCTTATATCTCCGGTGTTTTTCATCGTATCTTCTTGAAATTTTCTACACTTCGTAAGACGGCGCGAGTGACAACCCATACCGAATTTGAACACTCAGGACCAACCAGGGTCGGAACTACAGAGGTCCGAAAACCCGTACTTGTTCCGTCATATAAACATAGTCTTAGTCGCTTTTCACTTTTGATTTGTTCAAATTTCAGCTTTTTTCTTTGGCGGGCAAGATGCTCCCGCGTCCCTAGATTTTGCAGCTACTAGATACTTCTTTATATTTTATTTGTCAGTTACTTTAATTAGGCTTCCGAATTAAATTATTTTATTGAATGAGGTAATGCATTTAAAAGTGACGTTTTGTCCCAATAAGCATTCCTTTATAATTATTCCTTAAGGGAATCCGTATTCCTTAAGTGAGGACTATGAATTCCTCCCTTAATGTTCATGTTTTAGGGCTTTCAAGACTTGTTCACGTTTCAGAGTAGTAGCTCACATAAAATTGTACACAAGTACACGTTTACCCGAGTCTACTGTATAGACATGAAAAGAGCTATCCATAGCGCTCAGGATTGCTGTAAATCTGGACGAAATAGAATAGAATTAGGTATGTCCATATGTATCTATGTAGATGACTATGTAAGGAAGAAGAACGGCTTGTAATAAATTGATATGGAAATGTTTGTGTGGTTTTCGGAACATGGAAACTGCAAACGAAAATGCGAAAAAGTGAATCTGAAAAAAATTATCCCTGAAATATTTCTTTTTTCAGTATTATTAATATTCAATTCAATAAAAAAAGTTTCACCGGCCAGGGAGGGGCGGTCGCCCCCCTGCCCCCCCCCCCCTGGCTACGCCCATGTTCCATACGATATACTAAAACTCTCTATTGTCAATTTAATCCTAAACATACAACGCCTAATTGAATATTCGAATTTCAGATTGATGCGCGCAATGCTAAGGGCGCTCTGAGGGTCCGAACCATACAATTTCGGTATTTTTGGTTATTTTCCTGAAATTCTCTGTAACGGTAACGTATAACAGAGGCAGTCTGTAAAAATTTGTTGCTTGTATGGTTCCAAATAAAATGCTCCACCGATTTGAATGCGCCTGAAGCAACCATACGTGCATTACAACGTTTAAACTAACTAATTTTTGAGGAAGGTATGTGTAGTATGTAGTATGTAGTATGTAGTGTATGTGTGCACGTATGGTTGCCTCAGGTGCATTCATATCGCTGGAGCATTTTAATTGGAACCATACAAACAACAAATTTTTACAGACTGCCTCCGGTATACGTTACCGTTAAGGAGATTTTCACGAAAATAACCAAAAATACCGAAATTGTACGGTTTGGAGCCTCATAGCGCCCTTAGTACTGCACGTATTGATCTGAAATTTGAAAATTTACTTAAGAGTTGTAAAAACTTCTAATTCGCCATATAACAGTTTTCGGTGCACATTACCGTTATAGAAATATTTCCAAAAAACTGCTTATTTGGATGTTTGGCCCCTCATAACTATGCTAGGGGAATTCCCATCGTTGGGGACTTTTGACGTCATACTAACAGCCACACGAGCTAGAAATTTGCCTCAGATGGTTTCCCTCTAGAGGTTACCGTTATTAAAAATTTTCCAAGAAGCGGCTTTTTGTTTAACTTTGACTCCTCATAACTTCCTTGGCGGTTTACGGGTAAATGGGTTGTTTTGGCATATTAATTTGAAGTTACAGAAGCAACAAATTATTACAGGCTTCCATCCCGAATGCGTTCCCGTTATAAAGCAATTCACGAAAATAACGAAAAATACCGTTATTGTGCGTTTCGGACCCTCATAGCGGCCTTAGTATTGCAGATATCAATCTGAAATTCGGATATTTAGTTAAGCGTTGTATAAGCTACAAATTCGCCATATAACAGTTTTCGGTACACGTTACCGTTATAGAGATATTCCCCAAAAACAGTTTAATTGAATCTTTTGACCCTCATAACTTCATTAGGGGGGGCCCCCATCTTTGGGGACTTTTGGCGCCTTACTAACAGCCACAGAAGCTACAAATTTCTCCGAGAAGACCAGAGAGTACACTCCCCCGTCTTAGCGACATTCACGAAAAACCCCAAAAAACACCTTTTTTAAGGTTTTAACCCCCATAGCGCCCTTAAGGCTGAATGTATTGATATGAAATTTGACCGCTTTATTCAAAACTATATAGACTAAAAATTTTTCATACAAAAGCTTTTAGTACGAGTTACCGTTATAGAGATTTTTGTGAAACATTGTTAAAAATACCGTTAGACCTCCTGGCACCGTTAGGAGTACCCGAACGTATTCGGTATTTCCATTGTTTATTGAAAAAGCACAAGAGCTTCAAATTTGCCATACAAATATTTTCTGTATATGCTACCGTTATCGAGTTATTCAGAACTCGTAGAGACGGGGACTTTTAAGAGTCTTGTTTAGGACCTCGAAAGGAAGGCTCATGCAAAAATCCAGCTTTCCCTTAATTTTTCCGAAGTGAAATGCCAATTTTCCTGGGGTATTAATCGATTGATGTTAAACAGGGATTTGGAGCCACACTTTTTTTTCGCTCCACTCCGCTCCCGCTCCGACCAATTTGAAACCGCTCCGCTCCAGCGCTCCGCTATATGATTAAGCAGAGCTCAATCTGTTGTTTTGCCGGAACCTGTCGTTCACTATGTGGTGATGTTTGTGTTGCCTCCAAAGGTGAATGGTTCGCGATAGTTAAAACAATATGTTATGTGCAGTAAAGGTTACTGCACATAACATATTGTTTTAACTATCGAGAACCATTCACCTTTGGAGGCAACACAAACATCACCACATAAAATTTTTTCGCTCCACTCCGCTCCGCTCATACAACAAAACTTCATTGTTTTTAGTAAATATTTATAATTTTCCGCGAATTCATCAATTCAACTTATATCTTCTTACGTATTATAGAATATAGCTTAAAAGGTGCGTTTTATTCGATCAAGTACAGAACAGGATAGCACCAATTTCGTACAAATTTGAACATAAAATTGAGTTGTTCTAGATAGGGTGTCCGGAAACTTAACTATCGCATAAGCGCACCGAAGTATGATTATTAATGTAATTTCCAGCAAAATAGGGGTACCGGGAATATCCCGAATTCTTAACTCCTTAGCTACCAAAAGCATTTAAAGATTTTAAAAAAATGCTACCACTAAGACCTCCGTCGGAAAAAAATTTATATGAAGTAAGA
Source organism: Microchrysa polita (assembly GCA_949715475.1). Lineage (NCBI taxonomy): Eukaryota > Metazoa > Arthropoda > Insecta > Diptera > Stratiomyidae > Microchrysa > Microchrysa polita. The sequence continues at coordinate 62,323,996 of OX454421.1, read as the reverse complement.
TCAAAAAATTTTGTCTTTGAAGCTTTTTCACACAGCTTAAACTGCTTATCCGATTTTTATTGGGTTTATTCTTAGGACAAATTGTTGGCCACGACCGAAAGAAAATACGTAGGTAATATGAGTATTAAATTTTTGAAAAATCTTTAAATGTCTGTGGTAGCTGAAGAACTAATAATTCGGGTTTTTTTATACTCCTTTTTTTGTGGAAATATCACCAGGAATCATATTTGGGTGCCTTTATGCGATAGTTTTCGGACATCCCGTATAGAACGAGATCTGTAAAATTGTTATGGAAGCTGTCCTGTACTCCATTCAATAAAATGCACCTAATAACTAATTTAAATTAAAACGGGCGTTTCATTCAGCGAGTACAGGACAGGACTTTTCTGTCATGGCTGATCTTAAATTTTTTAATAATGAAGAGTGAATGAATCACAATGAATTTCACAATAATCCGAAATTTTGCAAGTCTTTCAACGAATTCTTCGCCTTTAAATCGTCCAAAATCATCAAATAGTGCCATAAAATGAAAAATTTCGTCGAAAAAATTCAAAAAAAATTTTTTATCTCGGAGTTTTCTTAATTTTTTACTTCGGAGCGGAGCGGACTAGAGCGACTTTCAAAGCAAAAAACGCTCCGCTCCAGCCTGCCGAAAACCGCTCCACGCTCCGCTCTTTCGCTTCGAAATTTAAGGTCACTCCGCTCCGCTCCAAATCCCTGATCTTAAACTCCCAAATTATTTCAATATGGCTGGCTGACGAATTAAGCGAACACTTCTAAAATTGAAAAGTCTGATCACTGAACTATTTTTTTTTATCTGCGGGCGAAGCGCTAAAAATGCCGCCGTAGGCTTCAGCTGGTCAGTTCACCACTATAGTATTGGGAATCGCGCGTGGGAGAAGTAACATACACTTGGAACCAAGAAAACCGGACACTTTTACTTTTTTTAGTTCTACGCTATTATAACGAAAGGTCTTGACCACCAATGAACGGATCTTTTCTCTGGATCCACTTTCTTTCTCCTGGTATAGCATACTCCACCTCTTCCTGCCAGAAACTGCATTTTCGGACTGGGTTCATTAAGTATTGAAAATGGCCATTTCGTAGAGCTGCAGAACGGGGCGTCAAGACCTTTCGCGATAATAAAATAATAAATATCGAATAAAAAAGTGCCCGTATTTGGCACGGAGTGTTTGTTTTTAGTTTTATATTAGGAATCGAATTATGTATTTCCCATCATGTGACCGTTTTAGGAGTTGCTTATGCATCTAATGCGTAAGTTCATCATATTTTTTTTCAAATATTCTTTTAAGCTCTAAGGAGTATCCGCTTCTCCATGAGCATCTAATTTCACCTTCAATGGAGTACCTATATTAGCTTTGATTTGAAGTTCAGTCCAAACACCTTTCTAAGAAGTAAATTAACTGCAATTTTTACTGAAGTTCTGCTACTTCCGGAAACCAACAATAAGTTCACCTCACTTGAATGCGACTGATTTACTTTCAGCTTAAACTAGTGACTGAGGGCGGCAACTCGACTACTGCCCAGGGGCGCTACAGAGGGTAAATCCGGCCCTGCCTGTCTGATCTTGAAAAAGTTTCAGTTGTTAAGTTTTTCGCGTACTGAGTTATCATAGTCAACTTTGTCCTGGATCACTATCGAGTTAACTTTATCCGCTTTCAGATATAACACGTTTTTCCTATTTAACCTTGATATTATCGCCTTATCGTTGTTCATTATATTTTGTTTTTTGGGTCTTGTTATTATTTTTTCCACGTCTACTTATTCTTTCTCCTCCGCGTTCAGGAGCCTAATAGCTGCTTCCGTATCAATTATAGTGTCTTCATTACTGGTGGGTTCTTTAACGGCGAAATTAAGTCCTCAATTCAGGAAATCTAATTCTTCTTTCGTAAATGTGGCCGATGATTTGTTAACTACAAAATTTTCTAAGATTTGTGTATTTTCGGTCGAGAGCGGTAAAACAAGGTTGTAATACTGCTGCGCCTATGTCAATTACATATTCAAATCACTTACACGAGTAAGTGCATCTAATAGATACCCGAGCCTCCTACGTAAAGCCAAAGGACCCCACATTTTTCATTATCAGACTAAAATGCTTCCGTACTCGGTATACGAAGCTACTCTGAGTTTGAAAGTGGAATTCGCAATAGAAAAGAAGTTATGGTAAAAAAACAATGCGACAATGCGAGGCATCTGTCAGATGCATTGCGTCTAATGGAAGGTTAAAACAGCACGCACCAGGATCTCTCCATTGAAAAGTGGCGATAATTTGATAATTTTAGATGCATCTCCACAAGTTACAAAAAGCAACACAACGTTCGAGACCTATAGTATTTTGTAAAAAAAAAAACAATTAATCTAAGATTACGTCGCGTCGCTAAATTTGCTTTTACAAAGGTCTATGACCGATAAATCCCCAAACAGAGATGGTTCACCCCTTCCCCCCTCACACGCACTTAAGTCAACGGAAGTGGTGTGTTCTTCGCCTAATTCATTCCATCAAGAAGGATGACACATTCACAATAATGACCAAACTGACTATGTTATATATATGTGCCTTAATACATGTCTAGTACTCGTATAAAAGTAAATTAAAACATCATCAGCATGGCCTTCAACCAGCATTTCCCTGGGACTTATAAATAAAAATGACGAAAAACTTACCAACATATACATAGAAACATGCACTTCACATTATTCTCAATATAGTCAAACTTCTAATCATAAATAAATACTCAAACTCAAGCCAACGAAGTGGTGAGGGTGAACAGCTGAAAATCGCAAAAATACAAAATAAATTCCAGTAAGTCGCTTGAAACAATGAATTTCAAAGCCCAGAGATGCAAACAAAGAAAAATATGAACAAATGTTTGCCTAAGATTTTTTCTAACATATGTATGGTAACCTCCCGCGCGCGGAACGCTCCCTATAGTGAACACAAAAGAAATTCGCCCCCGACAGCCAATAGAGCGAACCTAGCCCGAGTGTACAGAATAATACGTACACGCGAGGCTTCTATGAAAAAAATATCAAAATTTGAGCTCTTAATTCCCTCAAATACTCTTCGACATTATCTGAGGATCATAAGGCCTCTACTCTATTGAGTTCTTCGTGTATCTTCGAATGTAATTTTAAATTTTAAAACGACTGCGTCTTTGTTACACTTTGAAAGATTCGTAGTTTTTCTACTCATAATAAATTATTCTGATGGATAGTACTTTGACTGCTATTGTTGAATAGGGTCACATATTCCAACTCCAAACGATTTGGAGGCATGTGTTTAAATTTCAAGTCCAATTGAGGAAAACCCAAAATCAAAAGTATCTAAATTAGCAAAATTTTCGCATTTGACCAATGCCGCCGCAGCCGTGGGATAAAAAATTAAAATGGTTTATCCAGCAATCAAGCATAAGTTGCGGAATTTCCATCTTTTTATTGATCTGCCTATATCTGTTTTAGAGTGCGAACTGTGAACCATCGTATCTATTTTATGTTACTATCTAGGAAGACGACGAAGCTTAGTCTGAGTTGTCGACATGCTTACTGTCGCTACCTAGTCCATCAAGCAAAACGGTTGCTTCCCATTCCGACATTTTCAGCGTGCCGAGTTGCATCAAAAATCGCGTGGTATAAGCTGCACGACCAACGACATCGGCGACAAAGCACGGCAGCACCCAAAGATACTTAGATACCGTTTATTGTATACCGTGGCTGAGTGCGTCATGATAGTACGTTGATAACGCCCACGACTGCATTAGAGAGTTGAAAGTGAATGATTTTGGCACCCACTGTGCACGTTACCTAATTGGCGCCCTACCCGCACATTTAAATCACTTGCTGCACTCTTTGATCATCATCGAAAGCGGGGTCCACTTGAACTTCTTCGCCCAATTTTTTTGTTTCGTTCGCTCTTCCATCGAGTGTGCGGTGTAAAATTGTTTAATTTCCACAGCCGGTAGTCAAATGCATCTCCGCAAGTTATTCGCCGTTATCATAGCGATCGTGCTACAAGTGCATTGCAGTGATATTGGTCCTGTGCAGCATGTCCCTAAAATTCTTCCGCCCGGAATTGATCTCAAGGTCGCGGATCCTCGCGCGTGTAACATCCCCAACCAGAGTGATAAGGGAAGGTGTGTGATAATCAGTGAGTGTCCCTCTTACATGCAGTTGCGTAGTCACCTGAACGTAACGGCCGAAGAAGTGAACTTTCTGAAACGTGTTCAGTGCGTGGATGATGGTATTGAGCCGCGAATATGTTGCCCGGTCGGATCCGGAAAATATGCAGATCCGCATGTGAAATTTTCGCGAAACGATCGAAAAGTGCACGCGTCCGATGCAGCCGCCGCCACTGATGAAAAGAAGGAGCAGCGCAAACGAACGGGATCCAATAAAGTACGTTCCTCGAGCTTTCACAGTCTCGAAGACGAGTGCGGAAAACAGCTGGTAAATCGAATCTACGGCGGCGAAATTGCCGAATTGGACGAATATCCGTGGATGGCTTTGCTCGTCTACAATTCAAGTAGCCATTTAACATCCTTTCGTCATTATGCGGTCAATCTAACGAGTCCCGTTTTAGACGAATTCGGTTGTGCCGGCGCGCTGATAAGTCGACGATATGTGCTTACGGCTGCTCACTGTGTATCGGGCACGATCTTTGAAGAGAAGAAGGGATTGTACGTAATGAGTTGCAAATCAATATTAAACACATCCTAATTCAATAGTTTTGCGTGTGTTGCTAGGAAATCTGTGAGATTGGGAGAGTACAATACCAACACCGAGCCTGATTGCATACAGGAGATCAGCCACGTGGATTGCGCGGATTCCGCTGTGGATGTTGAAGTCGAACGGATCATTGTCCACCCGGACTATAACGAGAATACTAGAAATATGCAACACGACATTGCACTGTTGCGATTGAAACGGAGTATTCGGTTCACACATTTCATCATGCCAATATGCTTGCCAACACACAATCATAGCGATGTCACAAAGGCAAAAGGAACACTTTTTACAGTTGCCGGTTGGGGCCGTACAAACTTATGTAAGTAATTTTGTTAAATTCTAGTTTTATGGGGCGAGGCGAAGCCAAAACTTGAACTCTTGAAGCCTCAAGTAGATCAGTGGTTCCTAACCTGCAGATTTTTTGCGGATCACTTAGCCTCGAAGTGAATTGCTACGGACCACCGTTCCGAGAAAGGATTAAAATGTTTCCAGAATGTTCTTACGCATTCAGTTGTGGTCAGATTTTTGCTGTTATTTTTCAGCCCTGTCGGGTCGATGCATTTTTCCCAGAGGTACTCTAGATTTTTTATGCTTGGTAATACGATTTTGAGGACAAAGCAGTGGCAGAAGGTCTAGAGGACGGCAATTCGGTACCCTTCATCCAAGTGAGCGTAGTTATTTGAGATGAATAGACAGAAGCGTTGTCAGAATGGATGAGCATTTTCGTGCCGCTGTAAGCGTAGCTCACCTTATGGCGCATCGCATTTACCCAATATCATCAGACAATAATAAAAACAATTTATGCGTCGCCGCCTGCATGTCCCATAAATATGGCCTTATTCCAAAAAGGGCGAGTCGATTCAGAATTTTACTGCGGCGACTACAATTCTACTCATAATAAAATAAGGGCCACCTAATATTTTATGTTTTTTTTAAGACCATTGTGCCCGTTAGAGCATATATGTATTATGTTTACCATTTGTTTCATCAGAGCATCGTTAAATATAACGGTGAAGAATAATCCAGGTGTTATTTTAACCCTGGAATACTAACATGACTGGTTAGGGCGTTATTACTAACAACACGTAATTTCGACGTGTTCATATTTTCCTACAATCTTTTTTGCATCCTTTACCCAGTTTCGGGTCATAAATTTTTTCAGCCGAAAAGTCATTATTTTTCAGTGCCCCAGACAAAATTAGTAGACCAAAAAAAAAATAGCTCTAAAATACACGTGGGTTTCAGAGGCGAACTATTCGGATATCCGTATTTTAAAGCTCCATTTCATGATTGGTGTGTGTCAATATAATCTGCACCATTTCGTTACTTATGAAAAGGTCAAAAATTCAGAAGGAGTTGTGCGGTCCGTTGTTTTAGCAGTTGGTCCTGGTCGTATGTGAATAATCTTTTGAGAATGGATTTTCCCGGAGGAACATGCCAGCGCCTCCGATGTCCAATAGTAGTAGATTTTCTAAAACATTGCTAAACTTACCACATTAGACCACGAACAGGATGTTGCCACTCACACCAACGTACAATAACTAACTGAGGAAAGCACTGCTGCAGTGAGTAGTTAACCAGACTCGTGGAATTGCGTATACACATTATAATGTGAGCGAACACGTCAATTTTACGTATTGTTAGTAATTTAGGGTTAAGGGTGTGTTTGAACATGGTGTTTTGTCCAACATAAAAATTTAGGTGGCTCTTATTTTGGGGTTCTATACAAAATCCAAAAATACAAAATCCACAAAGACAAAATCCAAAAAAATTGAAAAATTCACAAAATCAAAATTCACAAAGACAACATTCACAAAGACAAAATCCATAAAGTCATAATTCACAAAGTCAAAATCCAAAAAGACGAAATCCACAAATTCAAATTTCCATCAGTTTGCTTATCACAATTAAATATTGAGAATATTTATTTACGTTGTTACGTTAAGTAGACCAAATCCCGGAGCATATGCGCTTTACCTGAAGACACGGAAAAGGATTCATCCGTGGCATATACGATTTAGCCGCTGACACGGAGAGGAATGCACCCATGCACATAAGCGCTTCATGTAAAGACAACTAAATCGGATATGCTCCGGGTGCATCCTTCTCCATGGCTTCAGATAGAGCGCATATGCTCCGGGGTTTGGTAATTGTCTAGTTAAGCAACTTTTCTGAAAATCAATCTAAAACTTTAGGTTTTTTCTTAAAAGGCTCTCTTCATACAAACATTTATGGATTTTGTCTTGATGGATTTTGACTTTGTGGATTTTGACTTTATGGATTTTGTCTTTATGGATTTTGTCTTTATGGATTATGACTTTTAGATTTTGACTTGTGGATTTTGACTTTGTGGATTTTGTATAGAACCCCTTATTTTGTTGTGAGTAGTATATGTGAAGCCATGTTCCCTCACCAAAAAAAAAAAACTTAACAGTAAAAAGAATATATGCACGCCGCTTCTTTTATCTCCTCCTCATTCGGTACTACAACTATTTGGCCATCACTTATTTGTAATTCTAACCGTCTTTGACATCCACTGGGTATTGTTAATTCTTGATACTCTCGCTTCACAAAACTTTGCCAACCAGTCTACTTCTAATTTTCTCTCGGTTAACTAAATATAGTAATGAATTAAATATCTTTATACCCTTCGCTAATAGAGTGAAAGGGTATATTAACTTTGTCATGAAGTTTGGAGAAGGAAGCATCTCCGACCATATAAAAAGTATATACATACACTGCGCGACAAATGCTTAGGTTCACACATATTTCCTTCCAAGAAACGGTAAAATAAAAGCTTATCGGTTCAACAAATGTTATTTTCGAAACCATTAAATATCACAAATAAAATGGATGGACTGAGTCTCCACAGGACACTTTCCTTAAATTACAGTAACTGATTTCATTCGGAGAGTCGATTTCCAGTGCGACAATTGCTTAGGTTCAGGGACGATTTTACCGTTTTACATAATGTCTTCGCTGAAAAATATCTCAGAAAAGTATCAAAGAAGATAAATACATAAAACAAGAGCATTTTTTTGTAATTTAATAGTGTGTATTTCCGCCATTTTTATTTGTAATTTCATAAGGCCTTCGAGGCAGGGAATCGTATAATGAATGCAGCACGGATAGCGGTATTTTAGACCAAGCCGTCTTAATTCCATTAATTAAATCTTCTTTAGGGTCGTACTGTTTACCACTACTGTTAACCTCCCGAACAAGCCACCCCCAAATGTTTTCTAATATGTTAATGTCAGGGGAGTTGGGCACCCAGTCTAATAAAGTCACATTTTCTTCCTCAATAAACGATTTAACTACCCTCGCTGTATGAATTGGGGCAAGATCATGTTGCAGTATCCAATGGTTGCCTTCGTCCATGACAATTATTTTAGGGATTTCCTCTTCTAAGAGCTGTTTATAAGATGAACCCATTTGGCGACCTCGTAGGATGACCAAGACGATAGTTCCATGATATGATATGGCTCCCCATACTATAACGGAACCTATTCGGGAGTGATGGAGTGACAGGTACATAGGTTCCTTCCTAATATCATGATAATAGTAAGAGAACCCATCTGGACCGTCCACACAAAACCGTTTTTCATCCGTAAATATTACATGTCTCCATTGCGATGTTTGTTCATCAATCTTGAGGCGAATTCCAGGCGCTGTAGGCGGTGTTGCGGGGTTAAGGCTGGTTTTCTCTTTAACCGTAAACATTTCAAACAAGAAGAAGATCTAAGAGCTCGTTGGATGGTCCTCACACTTGTTGATAACCCCGAATTCTCCCCATGCTCACGCGCAGTAAGGAGCGAATTCGAGGCTTATCTTAAGAGGCGTCGCCGTAATGCACCGGAAATCGCTTTTTTCCTGCCTTCTGCGTATCGCCGGCCATAATTTTCACTATCTCGTAAAGAATTATTAGCAAGGTTCGAGCTCCGAAGAATCCGTACTGCCATTTGTCGGTTTGAATATCCTTCTTGCTTTAGTATGGAAATTGTCGCCTTTTCCAGGGCATGGAAGTTGCTTTCCTTTTGACATTATCCACTATATAACTCACAGAGTACAACGCGAAAAACAACTGTTTCCAAAAAACTACCCACCACGACGAGATAACTGTTTAAAGTAAGTGAACCTATACAATTGTCGCAGTGGAAATTGCGATTTTCATTTTAAAAAATTCCGTTAGCTATGCGAGTTGCTTGATGGAATTGCAATATTTATTAAAATAACCGTTAGTTGAGAGAGCATTATTTAAAAATTATTTCCGATCAGAGTACATAGAAATTATATAATTTTAAAGGAAAATATCCATGAACCTAAGCATTTGTCGCGCAGTGTATATGTATATGATCAGCATGACTTGGGGAGTCGATTGGGCGATGTCCGTCTGTCTGTCTGTCCATCTGTTGCGACGCGTTTTACTCGGCCAATTTAAAAGCTATGAAGCTGAAATTTTGCACAAATGCTTCTTTTTGCTGCAGGCAGTTTGTATGTTTGAATCGGACAATGGGGTCATGGGGCTGGCATACAAACCCAACCCCCAGATTAGGTTCTTCTAAAGCCAGCCGCACACCGACCGGAGTGTGGGACACACCGCACAAAAGATCGGTCCAAGAATGATACCTTGGAGTCGCCCAACCACACTGCTGCTGTACGATTTTTCGTATCAATCTTTAGTGCGGTGTTTGCTCGGGCTCGGCTTAAGAAAAACTTTTTTATTTTTCCACCAATTTCAACCAAATTTCACACAAATGTGTTTGTATTGATGACACAAAACATATGTGAGAATAGATAAAATCGAACAATGGGGTCATGGGGCTGCCATACAAACCTAACCCCCCATTTTGGTTCTTCTAAGAAACATTTTTCACACCAATTACACAAAACCTTGAATTAATGAATTATCAAAGCAACAAAAAAGGTCAAAACAAATGGAATTGTACTATGTATTATATTTTTATTTGCTCAGTTATTCCAACCAGACCCCACAGAAATATTGTTTTGTCGACGCAATTACAAGTCGTAGGTTAGCCCGAAAAGACTTTTAGCCCGAAGAGAGCGAAGGGTATCCAAATTTCGGCCGCGCTCGAAATTAGCGTCGGTCTCGTTTTTATATTTTTCTTATCGATTAGTTTCCTTGTTTCCATTAAGAGTAAGAGCTCCATTATAATTTTATTTTTTCCCTATACTTTGCGTCGCTTGAACATCTATAACTTATTTTTTGTCCTACTTGGATCCTTTACTATTCAAATTTTTCTTAGCATAATGAATGAAAGATCAAAGAATACACGGCAAAAAAAATACCGGGTATTCGAGCAAGAAAATCCGATAGGATAAGCAAAATTCTTTCGGAGTAAACATGCTCCAAATAACACACCAGGGGTTTTATTAGAAAAGAATCCGAAATGGACGAAACTCCTAAATAAAAACCTTTTTTCGGACACATTGCAAAGAATATCCCATTGTAGCATTAGTAAATAAATCATAGGCACCATACTGAATATTAAACGAGACCGAGGCTAATTTCGGGCGCGGCCGAAATTTGAATACCCTTCACTCTCCTCGGGCTAAAAGTTTCTTGGGGCGGACCTATGACTTGTGTTCAATCCTTCCCCATTCTTGTCCTTCTGTTTTCGCATAATATTTGATATCGATAAATTCTGTCGCGTCGACAAAACAATATTTGTGTGAGGTTTGGTTGGAATAAGTCATAAAATAAAAATATTTACTCAGAAAACTTTATTGGGGGGATGCGGGAGAATGGCCCTATAGTTCGATTCCATTCGTTTTACTTTTTTTTTTGTTTTGACAAAGACGCATTAAGTTTTTTCTTGAAATTGGTGTAGAAAAAATGTTTCTTAGAGATCCAAAATAGGGCGGTTGGGTTTGTATGGTAGCCCCATGACCCCATAGTCCGATTGCATTCATTTTCATATAATGTCTTATGGCATCAATAGAAATGCACTTTTACGAGTTTTGGTTGAAAGTGAAAAAAGTTTTTCGTAGAAGAACTCAATTTGGGGGGTTGGGTTTATATGACAGCCCCATAACCCATTGTCCGATTCCATTAATTTTTACATATGTTTTGTGGCATCAATAGAATCACATTTGTGTGAAATTTGGTTGAAATTGATGCACAAATGAAAAAGTTTTTCTTAGAAGAACCTAATTTGGGGGTTAGGTTTGTATGGCAGCCCCATGACCCCATAGTCCGATTTGATCTGTTCTTACATATGTTTTGAGTTATCAATAGAAACTCATTTGTGTGAAATTTGGTTGAAATTGGGGCACGCATGAAAAAGTTTTTCTTAGAAAAACCAAATTGGGGGGGTTAGCTTTGTATGGCAGCCCCATGACCCCACGGTCCGATTTTAGCGATTCAAACATACAAACTGCCTGCAATAAAAAGAATCATGTGTGCAAAATTTCAGCTCGATAGCTTTTAAACTGGCCGAGTAAAATGCGTAGCAACAGACGGACAGACGGACAGACAGACAGACGGAAATCGCCCAATCGACTCAGCTCGTTATGCTGATCATATATATAAATATTTTATATGGTCGGAGATGCTTCCTTCAATGCGTTACAAACTTCATGACAAAGTTAATATACCCTTTACTCTACGAGTGAAGGGTATAAAAATAAAATTATTAGCTCTCATAGTTATTATAAATGGAGATTTCGAATTAAATGCATATTGTACATATACACTTGCCAGAAAAGTCTCCGTACACAATGTAAGGAAAACTGCATATTACAGAAACACTGGGAAATGAAAACGTTAGATTGCAATTTGGTATCTAAAATGTTTATTTAGATTGTTAACTAATATTTCTAAACACTATTTTACTGAAACTCGGTTGTAAACAAAATTGTCTAGAACAAAAACTAAAAAACTTCACAAATACGAATTAGAAAAAGTCTCCGTACACGACCATATTTTTTACAATTATTCAGTTTTTTTCATAGAATTTCGAAGAATTCACTAGCTAGAGGGGTAACATTTTCGGAGGAGGTCCTCCATGCTTCGATGTAACATGGGCTGCATCAATTTGGCCGAGCCCTGCCCTATTATTTTGCCCCTTTGGTCGAGAATGGCGCCTTGAAGCATTTCCTTGTAAGTTATGATGTGCTGAGGGTACCTGGGCGCTTTTAATTTCTGGAAATGCTCGGTAGGATTCAGCTCTCGGAATTGGGATAGCGTATGCAACTTACGTTTTATTTTAGAGAGCGATAGAAGCGTCACAATTAAAGGCAAGTTCAAGGGATCATTATTTTGTGTGAACCAAGAAGCCTTGGAAAGCCCCTCTGTTAAACGCCGTGTCTCCTTTTGGTTTTCATAATGCTTAAAGAGACGTATTGATCCATTGTTGACTCTGTAAAAATGAGTACGCCTACTCCCTCCCACAACATGCACCCCGTAGTCATCATGACCATCTTTGCCATCTTAACCATCTTTGCAGTTAATGCCTGAATTTCTTATGAAGGGCAGAGCCGATTTTCCGCCACTTTAAATTTTCTTACCTTATTGTATTATATATATATTGTATATATGTATATTGTAAGATCCATTCTTTGCCGAAATTAAGTAATTTTACCATTACTATGCAGGGTGGAGAGGTCTATACCATCAATAAAGTAAATCTTGTACCAGCTGCTTAACGTGGCAAAGGTGGTCATGATGAACAGGTGGTGAATGTTGGCGCAGGGAGTAGGCGTACTTATTTTACTGAGTCAATAATGGATCAATACGTCTCTTTAAGCATTCTGAAAATCAAACATAGACACGGCGTTTAACAGAGGGGGCTTTCCAAGGCTTCTTGGTACACACAAAATAATGATCCCTTGCACTTGCCTTTAATTGTGACGCTTCTATCACTTTTTAAAACAGAACGAAAGTTCCATACGCTATCACAATTTCGAGAGCGTAATCCCACCGAACATTTTCAGAAATTGAAGCCGCACAGATACCGTCACATCATAACTTACAAGGGAATGCTTCAAAGCGCCATTCTCTTCAAAAGGGACAAAATAACAGGCCAGGGCTTGACCAAATTGATCCAGTCCATGTTACATCGAAGCATGGAGGTCTTCCTCCGGAAATGTTATCCCTAAAGCTAGTGAACTCTTCGAAATTCTGTAAAAAAACTGAATAATTGTAAAAAATATGGTCGTGTACGGAGACTTTTTCTAATTCGTTTTTGTGAAGTTTTTTAGTTTGTGTTCTAGAAAATTTGGTTTACAGCCCATTTTCACTAAAATAATGTGTAGAAATATTAGTTAACATATCTAGGGACGCGGGAGCGTCCCGCCCGCCAAAGAAAAAAGAAGAAATTTGAACAAATCAAAAGTGAAAAGCGACTAAGACTATGTTTAGACGACGGAACAAGTACGGGTTTTCGGACCTCTGTAGCTCCGACCCTGGTTGGTCCTGAGTGTTCACATTCGGTATAGGTGGTCACTCGCGCCGTCTTACGAAGTGTAGAAAATTTCAAGAAGATACGATGAAAAACACCGGAGATTTTTTACCGCGTACCGCACCCGCGCTGGTTTGGTAGAAGCTAATTTCTTGCGATGTTGTTTGGCGGTGAGTTTTCATAGGAGTAAAATAAAACCAATCTTAAGAAAATTACGAAAGAACTTTATTGTTTAAAAAAGTCGTCTATACGAAGGAAAGCAAAAAAGTTTGTAAGACATTTTATTTACAAGGCTGGATAAGATTCGAGAATAAATCTGATCAGAAAGGAGCATAGCAGCAAATAGCCCCCTCGTCAAGCTCCCCGCCAATAAGCGTTGAAAGAAATTAACTTCCACAAAACCAGCGCGGGTGCGGTACGCGGTACACACAACACAGACTCCACACGAATTGGCAAATTCAGCGTGGTCTACCGCGGCGGAAATTATTTCACAAATTCTGACGCGTACCTCACCACGCTGGTTTGGTGGAAACTATAAACTAATTCAATCACTTTTGAATGCATATCCTTGCGAGCTTTTTGGCGGGATTGTATTATATCAATCCTTTTTGCGGCTGACAACTTTTTCTTTGGCGGAAACTTTTTACAACAGAGTTGTTCTTGTGAGATTAAATAAACATTTCAGATAACAAATTACAATCTAAGGTTTTCATTTCCTTGTGGTTCCGTAATATGCAGTTTTCCTTATTTAATGTACGGAGACTTTGTCTAGCAAGTGTATGTATGTGTAAAGGAGAAAATATTTTTAATTTAAACTTTTATAGTTCAGAAGTGGGATTGTGCCCTAGTTCATCCGTATTTGTATTCTGATTGTCTCGTGAATATATAATTAAAAAAAAATGTGGCCATGAGCATAGCTCAACGAACGAGATCAAAAGTTTGGTCGGACTCGCAACGAATGGAAGGGAATCCAGAAAGTGAGGACGAAACGAACTCGAACAAACAATTTTTCAACGAACGAAAAATGTGGGAAAAAAATATGGCTGAGTCATATACCGAATTATCTGACCACGACGATCGAGAATCCGAATCAGCAAACGCATGCTAGTGAAAAGCTGGACGATATGAAAAAACGACATGGATCTACAATCAAATGTTTTAATTGCAACGAAGACGGACATATTTCTATCAATTGCACCAAACAACAACGAAAGCCGCGATGTATATATGCAACCGGACAGGATACGAAACGACCAATTGCCGAAGGAAAGACGTTAACGTAGTATCCGAACAAATCATTTAAAGCTTTGGACCTGTGCCAGGACTCACAGATTCCGTCAGGACAGCCGAACTGTAGCATTAGTAAATAAATCATAGGCACCATCATCATCATCAATGTGGCACGATAGCCCGACGTCGGGCCTTGGCCGCCTAAATCGTTGACCTCCAATTGTCGCGGTTACGCGACCTTGTCCTCCAGTTTCGGAAGCCCAGCAGCTGGTGAGCGTCTTCACCTACGGAGTTCTCCCAGCGAGCTCGCGGTCGTCCACGCAACCTCGCTCCGTCGATTCGTTGTGCGTTCATAACTTTCTTTGGCATGCGATTGTCGTCCATCCGTTGTACATGCCCCGCCCATTGCAGACGTTGAAGCTTCACGATTTTCGATACTTCCAGCTCATCGTACAATTGATACAACTCATGGTTGTATCGGATACGCCATTGGTCTCGCTCGCGAACGGCCCCGAAAATTCGCAGAAGGACCTTTCGTTCGAATCGGTCTAGCAAAATTTCGGAGGCTTGGGTAAGGGTCCATGTTTCGCAGCCATAACATAGCACCGGTCGGATGATCGTTTTGTACACGCGGAGCTTCGTGTTCCTGTGCGCAAGTTTCGAATTAATTATAGGGAGGACCGAGAAGTATGTCTTATTGGCTAGTTGTATCCGTCGCTTAATTTCGTCCGTCTCGTTGGCGTCCTTCGATAAGTTACAACCCAGATAGTTGAAGTTGTCTACATACTCGATATTAAGGTCCCCACTGTGATGCTTGAATTTGCTGGCGTCCTTGTTTTCGATTGCATCATGGCCTTTGTTTTGCTTTCGTTGATATGTAGTCCAACTTCCTTTGCGGCGTTATTGAGGTTATGCAGGAGGCTTTCTCTATGCCAGCTTTCGTTTCCGACTTTGGCGTTAAAGTCTCCTAGCAGCAGCTTGACGTCGTTTGAAGGAAGTGAGTCGAAGAGTGTTTCTAGGTCGATGTAGAACTCGTCCTTAATCGCGTCTTCTTTTACTTCTGTAGGGGCATGCGCACTAATGAGCCAGAGATTAGCGAAACGGGTCTTAATGCGGATCGCACATAGCCGCACGTTGATGGGTTTGAAGCTGCTGCTGCTTATTCACGATGAAAGCTACTCCAAACTCATTGTTGCCCTCCTCTTTACCACTCGTAAAAATAGTGTGCGAATTGAGGTCGTTAATCTCGCTTTTGAGCCATTTAGTTTCCTGGATTGCAACTATGCTCAGCTTGTATTGTTCTACCTAGTTCAGGAGGGCCCTTAAGGCCCCCGGTCTATTCAGGGAGCGTACATTCCAGAATCCGAAAGAGTAATCAGTTGTTCGTTTGCGGGGTTGTCGTTGTTTTGTATCCGTCCAATACGAGGCTTTTGTTTCAGGTTTCTTGACTTGAAGTTTTTCTTAGGATGAGTTGTCGGCACATCGCTAAACCATGATAGGGTTTAATCGTTTAGTAAAGGCCATCATGGGGCGTGGGAATGCCTCGAAGATGCTGCTTTAGTGGTTGAGTTAGACGTTTTCTGTCACCTATCACGTTAACCTGAGACGCTGCAGATGTAAATACAGCACTCAGGCGCAGCGGTGCTTCTTCCAAATGTCGCATCAGATGATTTTACTTAACCGTTAGAGATTTTACCCACTACCGTTACCAGGGGGCGCCCGCGCGGAGGACACATGGAGAAGTCTTTTGCCCCCCAAACAACCAGCATATAGTCCCATAATTTCAAGGGGGATTCCATTTCGGCTATTAAATATTTTGCGGGTTACAAGTCCACACTACATTAATTACTAAGTCTAAAACTGCTCTTAACCTTAAAACTAACTTAATACACTCTTCTGGTTATTACAGTACCTCTTTTACAGTATTGATGGAATATACCTTAAATCTGAAACACGTATACCCGCCTGGAGGCCTAGAGGCAGGTATCGGTCTTTTGTCGACTAACAGTTCCAAATTTGAAATTTTTTAACAAATTAATAAACAATCTCATAAACAACCGGGTAATATTTTCACTTTTAACATTCGCAATTTATAGAAAGTAATTTTGAACCGTATTTTCACACTTCTCCTCCTATAATTGCTAAGAACTGACACTCTATTAGCTAGGTACAATATAATTTTACAAAAAAGAGTTTGTTATTTAGTAATGTAACTAGATAACTAAATATATTTGCAGGAAAAGCAAAGGCTCCCTTATATAAAGGAAACCCTTAGGCCCGTATTTATGAACATTCCTTAACTCAAGGAGACTTTTTTGTCTCCTTTGACCAGGGTTGTGCTTTGTTCCTGATGTCACCGCCGCTATGCGAAAGTCCACAGGTCAAGGAGACCTTGGGTCAAGGATGCCGAAATTCAATAAATTAAATGTCATTCCTCATACTTTTTCGTAGAAAAAAAAGTCTCCTTGAGTTAAGGAATGTTCATAAATACGGGCCTTATTCCTTAAGGGAATCCTTATTCCTTAATTGGGGACTATGAATTCCGTTTGTTTTTTTTTTTTTTCATAAAATATCATATAGATCACTAGGTTGTTGTGTTACCTATTCGACGGTCGACCTCCGTACATTGATTGGAGCATTGCAGCAATTTGACCCCATCTTGCCCTGTTACTATATCACTCTCGTCGAGGAGTTTCAAGCATTTTTTTTAAAGTTATGCTACATTTGCTCATTGAGATTGTAAGAATTGAATTCAAAATTAAGGTTTCTGTTGTGAGATTCACCCGCAGTGGAATTTGGCGATAAGCGGAGCAACCAAAAACACGTCTGAACACTTTGAAGTTCGATATGGGAAAGAGAACTTTATTCATCAAACTGGTTCTGTCGTTACAATTTACATGACGTAGCTCTAACTACAACACCCTCACTGAGCTACAAAATATGTATTTACATTTTTTAAACAAAATTTTAATTCAATTCAAACAATTTTGTTTATGCAATTACGTTAAACAAGAAATTCTCCGTAAAGTAATTTTACTGCTTAAGGCCAAAATGAGGAATAAATTTATTTAGCTTTATATAATCGACAGGTTTTGTCAAGATGTCCGCAATCATCTCAGTGGTTGAACGGTAGTTCAGTTTGATTAAACCCTCTGCAAGTTTCTCCCGAATGAAATAATTTTTGACGTCGATATGTTTTCTTCGCGCTTGATATGTGTTGTTCTTGGCTAAGTGAATCGCGCCTTGATTATCGCAGAACAACTGAATTGATTTCGGTGCAGTCAGAAAAATCTCGCATTCAAATCGTTTCAGCCAAAGAGCTTCTTGTATGGCCGCAACTAACGACATAAACTCCGCCTCAGTAGACGATAGTGCAATCGTCGGCTGCTTCCGAGTAGCCCATGATATAGCTCGTCCTTGTGCATTAAACACATATCCTGTTGTGGATGGTCGTTCGTCTAAGTCGCCAGCCCAATCTGCATCACAGAATCCGACCATTTCGCCGTTATCTCTCCGATATGTCAATTGCATGTCGATGGTGCCCTTGATATAGCGCAGCACCCTCTTCACTGCTGTCCAATGAGCTTTACCGTAGTTTGTATTGAAACGACTTAACGTACTTACTGCGAAACTAATGTCAGGACGACTTATTTGTGCAGCATACATTATACATCCTATGGCTTCTTGGTATGGGATCGAAACCATTTCCTTTCGATCATCTTCGTTTTTCGGACACATATCCTTCGTCAGCCGTTGATTAGGATCCATTGGCGTACTCGCTGGATTGCTGTCCGTCATGTTAAAGCGTTGCAGAACGTCGAGTAGATAACGTTTTTGATCAATTGATATTGACCCGTCGACATTTCGAACAATATTCATGCCCAGCACAGAAGAGGCTTCGCCTAAGTCTTTCATTTTAAAGTACTTCAAAAGACTTTTCTTTAATTTAGTTACCATAGTTGTATTGCTTCCAAAAATCGAAAAATCATCAACGTACACGGCAATGATTATGGTGTTCTCAATGGAGTGCTTGAAATAGATACATGGATCCATAGATGACCTTGTATAACCCATGTCTTGTGTTAAAATCGAGTTCAGTTTCGCATTCCATACGCGACTTGATTGCTTAAGCCCATAAATTGACTTGACTTGACGGCAAACCTTAGCAGAACCATCGGCAAAACCAGCAGGCTGTCGCATATAGATTTCATCCGCTAATTCTCCTTGAAGAAACGCTGTCACCGCATCCATTTGATGTATTGACATATTGAATTTGACCGCCATGGGCAAAAGGAACCGAATCGACGAGTATCGTGCGACTGGCGCAAAGGCTTCATCATAGTCGACACCTTTTACTTGTGAATACCCCTTTATGACGAGTCGCGCCTTGTATCGCCCAATAACACCATGAGCATTCCGCTTTATTTTGAACACCCACTTGGAATCAATAGCATAACGTCCTGGTGGTAATTCAGTAAGCTCCCACGTTCCATTCTCCATCAACGCGTTGTACTCATCGATCATAGCAGCCTCCCAATGTTTGCCATTCACGCTATCGATTGCCTCACGTATCGTGGATGGTTCAACCGGGTCAACGATAGCAGCAACCAGTCCTATATGCATCGCCTTTGCACCAGGAGAACGATCATCTACTACAGTTTCAACAAAAAAATATTACAAACCTAACTTAGCGCCCTCAATCTCAAGAGGACAGGGCGTCGTCACTATGCTACTTCAGCCCTAAAACCAACGCCGTCTATATATTAAGGCCGCAATGTAGAATCTTAGACGTCAAAATCAGCTTATAATTTTTGGTTATGTTCGCCAATGTTGCACTGTTTTGTTTTTGCTTTTTATTACGTCATATGCTTGTTATTGTTGTCTGTTCGTGTAAATCCAAAATTTAAGAGCTAAACTATGACGTCATTGTACAGCTGAGTTGCGGCTATGATATTTCTAGATGGCGTTGCTAAAACCCGCCATGGCTGTTTTCATAGTTTCAATGACGTCAGTCAGCCGTTTAATCAAATCAAAGTTATGTATAGCTCTTTACAGACTTCAGAAGATTTTGAAAAATCTTGAAATTTTACGAAATCTAGGCTCAAATTTTCAAGATTTTCCATATATTTCCATAGATTTTGTGCTGAGGATATTACAATAATCTCAAGCAATATTTCTACAAAATCGTGGTGAAATGTGGTGATCTTTGCATTTGGCTGGCAATACTACAGTAGAGGCCATCTAACCCATTTTCCGCGCTGCCCACGGTTTCGTACACATAAGTGTGATTTTTTCACTTTACATAAGTCATTGACATGGATTTCTATAAGATAGATTCTTGTTGGAATTTAGACAGACTCTACTGTACTGTCAAGTCGTGGAACAAGATTACGCGACCATAGTGTGAATTGCCTTTATACAGGATGTCCGGAAACTGCCGCATAAACGCACCGGATTATGATTCCTCATGTGATTTCCGGCAAAAAAAGTCGTACGGAACATACCCCCTGAGCTTAACCCTTTAGTTGCCACAGGCATTTGAAGATTTTTGAAAAAATCATTTTCTTGTACGACTAGAACTTAAATATCTCAAAAGCTAGACTAGCTAGAATAGCAAACTAAGATGATTATTACAGCCAACAAATTTACCTAAAAAATAAAACTAACCGCACTAAAATTGGATAAGAGGTTTAGTTTTTACAGAACTTCAAAGTAAAATTTTTGTGATTTGACCCAAAAACAAAATATTTTTCCCTCTCAATTTTCTCCAACTTCTGCCAAGGTGAGGTGCTTCTTTAAAAAATTGGCGATCATTTTTTTCTTACATCGTTTTATTCTAGCTTTGCTATTTCTAACAGTTTTAATGCCTTAAGTGCATAAAACTAGGGTTACTTTTGGATCGATTTTGATATAATTTGAATAAATTTTACCAAATTGCAGATCTTTAGGAGCAGTTTGAATTAAATTGAATTGAAATCGAGCTAAAATTAACCATAGTCTTATGCACTTAAGGCAATAAAACTGTTAGAAATAATGAAACTAGAATAAAATGATTTAAGAAAGAAATGATCATTAGACTATGCGCCAATTTTTAAAAGTATCGTACGATAACCTCACCTTGGCAGAAGTTGGAGTAAATTTATATGGAAAAATATTTTGTTTTTGGGTCAAATCAGAAAAATTTGACTTTGAGGTTCTGTAAAAACCAAACCTCTTTTCCCGTTTCTGGTTCCGTTAATTTTATTTTTTAGGTAAATTTGTTGGCTGTAATAATCATCTTATTTTGATATTCTAGCTAGTCTAGCTTTTGAGATATTGAAGTTTTAGTAGGATAAGAAACGGATATTTTTAAAAACTTTCAAATGACTGTGGCAGCTAAAGGGTTAAGCTAAGGGGATATATTCGTGCAGTTTATTAAAATTATAATAAACTACGGATTTTGTAGTTGCCGGGATCGAAAAACATTAAGGTGCTGGTGTTGTGTTGCCTCCAATTGATCCACGAAAAATTAAAAATGAGGGTTAATGTTTCATATAATCAATATATTTCGGGCTTCGCCCATCATCAGGATCGTAATCTAACTATATATGATTATATATTATATGAAACATTAACCCTCATTTTTAATTTTTCGTGGATCAATTGGAGGCAACACAACACCAGCACCTTAAGGGGATATGTTCCGTACAACTTGTTTGCTGGAAATCCCATGAGAAATCACAATCCGGTGCGTTTATGCGGCAGTTTCCGGACACCCTGTATAAAAATACAATAAGAATCTGTAAATTGAAACCATGTAATAAACAAATAAATTTCTACTACATGGAGTTAGAGAAGAATGCACACCACAGAGCAAATTATGTCCATCAACAAATGATTAAAAAGTCCAGCTCATACACGAAGGATTTAAAACAATGGGATATTTTGTATAGCACAAATAGGTAAAAGAATAGCAAATCACTAAATCAGTAGAATGACAAATATTTTAAATAATTGTGGTTTTAAACAGAAAACAGTTAAACATTACAAAGGAAAACTTCTACATGACTTTGATCGAAGCTAAACGTATACAGGAACAATGAAACGCGCGTGAGATGTTATTTATTATGATAAAAGCTTCTCGTTAATGAAAAATACATACACTGCGCGACAAATGCTTAGGTTCACACATATTTCCTTCCAGGAAACGGTAAAAAAAAGTTTACCGGTTCAAGAAATGTTATTTTCGAAACTATTAAATATCACAAATAAAATGGATGGACTGAGGCCCTACAGGACATTCTCCTTAAATTACAGTAATTGATTTCATTCAAAGAGTCTTTTTTCACTGCGACAATTGCTTAGGTTCAGGGACGATTTTACCGTTATACTTAATGTTTTCGCTGAAAAATATTTCAGAAAAGTGTCAAGCAGGAGAAATACAAAAAAACAAGAGCATTTTTTGTTATTTAATAGTGTGTATTTCCGCCATTTTTATTTATAATTTTATAACGCCTTCAAGGTAGGGAATTGTGTAAAGAATGCAGCACGGATAGCGGTATTTTAGACCGAGCTGTCTTAATTCCACGAATTAACTCTTCTTTAGGGCTTTACTGTTTACCACTACTGTAAACCTCCCGAACAAGCCACCCCCAAATGTTTTCTAATGTGTTAATGTCAGAGGAGTTGGTCACCGGGTCTAACAAAGTCACATTTTTCTCCAAAATAAACGATTTAACTACCCTCGCTGTATGAATTGGGGCAAGATCATGTTGCAATATCCAAGGGTCGCCTTTGTCCATGACATTTATCTTAGGGATATCCTCTTCTAAGAGCGGTTTATAAGATGAACTCGTTTGGCGACCTCGTAGGATGACCAAGACGATAGTTCCATGATATGATATGGCTCCCCATACCATAACGGAACCTATTCGGGAGTGATGGCGTGACAGGTACATAGGTTCCTTCCTAATATCATGATAATAGTAAGAGAACCCATCTGGACCGTCCACCCAAAACCGTTTTTCATCCGTAAATATTACCTCTCCATTGCGATGTCCAGTTCATGAATCTTGAGGCGAATTCCCAGGCGCTGTAGGCGATGCTGCGGGGTTAAGGCTGGTTTTTCTTTAACCATAAACGTTTCAAACAAGAAGAAGATCTAAGAACTCGTTGGATGGTCCTCACAATTGTTGATAACCCCAAATTCTCCCCATGCTTACGCTCAGTAAGGGACGAATTCGAGGCTTATCTTAAGAGACGTCGCCGTAATGCACCGGAAATCGCTTTTTTTCTGCCTCCTGCGCATCGTCGGCCATAATTTTCACTATCTCGTATAAAATTACTTGCAACGTTCGAGCTCCGCTGAATCCATATTGCCATTTGTCCGTTTGAATATCCTTCTTGCTTTAGTATGGAAATTGTCGCCTTTTCCTCGGCAGAAAGTTGGTTGCCTTTTGACATTATCCACTATACGACTCACAGAGTATAACGCGAAAAAAATGTTCACAGAAACACTTCTCACCAGGACGAGATAACTCTTTAAAGTAAGTGAACCTATACAATTGTCGCAGTGGAAATTGCGATTTTCATTTTAAAAAATTCCGTTAGCTATGCGAGTTGCTTGATAGAGTTGCAATATTTATTAAAATAACCGTTAATTGAGAGAGCATTATTTAAAAATTATTTCTGATCAGAGTACATAGAAATTATACAATTTTAAAGGAAAATATCCATGAACCTAAGCATTTGTCGCGCTGTGTACATACCTACATAATTTCATTCTCTTTCGATGAGCAGTTGCAAAAAAATCTGTGATCTATGCCAAATTCGACACAGCACTATATCCCAAGAAACTGCATATTTCAGGGATGGGGTAGTCAGTGTTAAAAATCAATTTTGGAATCTGATCGCATTATCCAGATTCGTATACATATATTTCAATTTTGTTGGACGCTGTATTCGTTGTACAAAATAAAAGTACTCTAAAAATGAATATTACACGACGCCTACACAACATGCAAGTCTTCAAACTAAAATCTAGAACAGAAAGGAATGGTGTAAGTAAATACACTCCCAATCGATAGGATAATTACACTTGAAAAATGGTTGTATTTCGGAAAGTGATAACGGTATTTTCTTCAAACTTGGTGACAATGTTTTCAGTAGCCTACTTGTTCTTTGGATAACACGCGGCTCAGATCTAGAGTCCCGTTAGGATTTTATGACGATAATTCTTAAAAACAGGACAAAACTGAAAGTCATTAGGATAGTTCCACAGGAAATAATACACAAAATAACGGTAAAAAAGGATTTTTTTTTTGAAAAATGTTGCTAATAATAAGTTGAACTTCCGTTAAGTGATATTAGCTAAAAATATTTATCCAGGATGGAAGTAGGTTTTAAAGGTAATTTAAGTTGATTTCGCCCCTAAGTTCCCCTAATGGCTTACAGAAGCTCTTCGGTGTTGTTAAACTGTCGCCTACTAGTATAGATCTTCCCTGTCATCCATCCCCAAAGATTGTTGATGATATTTAGATCTAGACAGTATGGCGGTCTTTCCATATAACCTTGATGGACTGGTCTCGAAACCAATCTTTAATCAGCCTTGCTATACGAATAAGGGCATTATATTCTTAAAATTTAATAGGGGTTGCATGTAAAACGTCGTTAGTTTTAGGCATTACATTAGTAAGAATATTTTTGTAAACCTGAACATTCTGAATACCCATAATTTCCACAGCTTAAGCGTTTCACACCGAGATAGTCAACCCCATACCTCGACACGTCTTATTTTCGATTCAAACAGGCGGTATTGTATGAAGAGGTCTTTATTGGTCAAAGAGTGAAATTATACTGAATGACAATTAGTGTACAGTGATATAATGTCAAGTGGTAGTGCGTTCAATGATTAGTTAAAATGTCAATCTAACACTCCCACTCATTTTAATTACTCAAATTAAATTCAATTTACGAGAAGTATTTCATTAAGTTACAAAAAATATGCAAATTCAAAAAAATGGAATAGTAGGATCTTTGTAAATTACTTTACTTTTACTTCATTTTATCGCAATATTAATCAAAGAAAGAAGAAATAAAAAATGTAATGTAATTCAAATCCATACTTAATCGCTTAATCCAAGTCTTCTGATATTCGAGTTAAACTTAATTGCAGGCAACGGTTTCGTCAGTACATCTGCCAGTTGATTTTCGGATCCAACGTGATGAACTGTGATCAAACCTTGACTGTATTTTTCTCGAGTGTAATGTAAACGCTTGTTAATATGCTTGGTCCGATGATGATGTTGAGGATTTTTCACCCAGCGGACAGTATTCAAATTGTCACAAAAAATTGGTGTTGCTTCGCACTGTCCAAAGCCAATTTCCTCAAGTAGATCTCGCAACCATATCGCTTCCTTAGTACCTTCACATAATGCCACGTACTCTGATTCCGTTGTGGATAATGTGACTTCAGATTGCAGCTTGCTCTTCCAGGTGATAACTGCATTTCCCAACAAAAAGGCATAACCAGTTGTTGAACGGCTTGATTCATAGTCACGGGCATGATCTGCGTCGGTGTAGCCAACCAACTCAGCATCATCCATATTCGAACCATATGTTATCTTCATCTGCTTCGTATGATTCAGATACCGAAAAATTCGCTTAACTGCGTTGACTTGCATTTGACCAGGCTTATGCATGAAGCGGCAAACATCTCCCACTGCGAATGATATGTCTGGTCGAGAAATGGTTGCAGCGAACATAAGTGAACCACAAGCCTCTCGATAGGGAAACTGTATCTCGCTGTCGTCATCCGTAAACGAAGTTAAAAATGTTCCAATGTCAGCTGGCGTAGAGATTGCTTTCGATTCTTCCATTTTAAACTTTCGGATAATTTTGTCAATGTATGATGTTTGACAAATGCTTATTGTCTTCGCCTTCCGATCGCGCGTTATCTCCAATCCAACATAATAGTCAGAGTTCCCCAGTGTTATGTCGAACTTGTTTGCCAACATCTCAATCATCGTATCAAGCGACTTTTCGTTACAAATTTCTCCATAAAATACACATGGATCCGAAAGGGACTGATTCATCTGACATTCCTTCATGAATTGAACAAAGCTGGAGTTCCAGACATGTGATGATTGCTTTAATCCATACAAACTGCGCTTCAGTCTGCAAACTTCGCCATCTTTATGCTCGATGCCTTTTGGAACTTCCATATAGACTGTCTCCTTTAATATACCATTTAAGAAGGCCGTCTTCACGTCGAATTGTGCCAAGTCCATATCGTAGATAGCTGCCAATGCCAAGACACATCTCACTGATTCGTAGCGCACTACTGGTGAAAAAGTCTCCTTGTAGTCAACTCCGCTGCATTGAGAATATCCCTTTGCCACTAATCGCGCTTTGAACTTTGGTGATTCATTTGGAGGAGATTTTATTTTGAAAATCCACTTGTTTCCCACAATGTTTGTACAATCGTCTGGCTTCTGGATGATTTCCCATGTGTCATTTTTTGACAATGACTTCAGCTCGGCTTGAATAGCGTCGGTCCATTCTGCTTTCTGTTCGGAATTCATTGCATCTTCATATGTTTCAGGTTCAGTAAACATGGCGAAATATCCAGTAGATGCATCGTATGGAACTATTCGTTTAGGATTGGGTCGCAACTTCATTGGAGTGTATCCATTTATCTCTTGATCGCCGCTTGAAATGCATTCGGGTGATTTGAAAGCCTGCTCGTCTTTCACGGAACCGTCGCTCAAAATGTCATCGCATTTGTTCTGATCTGCCTCGATCTCAGTGGAATCAATGGGGAATTGGATGTACTCGTTCTGCATCTCGTTGAATACCACATCACAGCTGATGACAATTTTCTTCAAAACTGGATCATAAAGTCGGAAATTCTTTTGAGTCGATTCAAACCCAACTAAGTAGACCTTTTTCGCCTTGGGGTCCCACTTCTTGCGTCCAATATTTCTCGGAATGTGCATAAATCCAGTGGTACCAAAAATTTTCAGGTGATCTATATGCGGTTTCTCAGCAAACCATCGCTCGAAAGGTGTATGCTTTGTATCGCTTGAGTTCGTTGTTCGATTAAGGATGTATACCGCTGTTCGGACTGCTTCTGGCCAGAGAAACTTTGCCAAGCCGCTTGCAATTAGCATAGTACGTGCGGATTCTTGAACGGTTCTGTTATCTCTTTCGATGAATCCGTTTTGTTCAGGCGTGTACGGCGAAATTCGATCCATCACTATGCCACGTTTCGCTAAGATCTTTGCAACATCACTGTTAACGAATTCGGTTCCATTGTCGCACCGAATAGATTTGACACGAACATCCCAAGCATTTTCACATTGCAACAGAAAATCTTCCAAATATTTGTACGCCTCCGATTTTTGTTTGAGAAAGAAAATAAATCGCATATTTGTCGCTTCATCTTTTAAAAGCATAAAGAATTTCTCACCACGTATACCGCGTTGTTCCATGGGTCCACACAGGTCAATATGAATGCGTCCACCTTTCTCCAATTCACGCGTTCCACTCAATTGATGCGAGACTCGATGCATTTTTCCCAATTGGCATTCTTCGCAAAAGAAATCATTAAAATCAGTTAATGTCATGCCATTCACAGAACCAGCCGAACACATATTCTTGATTGTCGCTACATTAATGTGCCCTAGTCGCTTGTGCCATTTCTCCAATGAACACGCTGCTTTCTTGGCACTTGATGCATAACACACACGTTCCGTCATGGACGGCTTGAATGCCATCCGTACAAGATCGTTCGAATCCATGTAACCGATCGCTACTACATCGCCCGATTTGTCAACGACGTTACATCCACTGTTCGTAAAGTGAGCCTCGAAACCCTTCTTTGACAATTGGCTGATGGAAAATAGATTCACTTTGGATTTCGGAACATATCGAACATTTTCCAGAACTCTCACTTCCCATGCACCATTAATCCAGGCTTTGAGTTTAATAGATCCGCTGCCTTCGACATCCAAAAACTCGTCGTTCGCAATCTTAACTCCTTTTCGTGCAGTCTCGGGAGAAAATGTCTGAAACCAATCGCGTCGGAAAGTTGTATGACGTGTTGCTCCCGAATCGGCCAACCAAACCTCTTTGTACTCGGCAGATAGAATATCGTCGTATGCAAAAAATGCTACGTATTTTTTCGATTTGTGTTCGGCGCCATTTTGTTTTTTGCTCTTGTAGTTTTTACACACACTGTCGGTTTTCCAATGGCCCGTTTCGCCACACGAATGACACTTCGATTTCGCCTTACGATCTTTCAACGAAACTTTCACGGCACGATTAACTGTTTTGTGGTGCGTGCTGAAAAATGCTCCGCTGCCGCCGGCCATGAGTTGTTCTGACTCACGCTCACGATTCGACTTGGTTAACTGGTCCTCCTCTAACTGTAGTTTTGCTAACAGTGTATCCATAGTACGGCACTCTTTAATATTGTACCAGACCGTTCGGAAATTCTGGAACTTCGATGTTAAGCTGCTCACAATTCGACACATTTTCAAATTGTCCGATAGCTTTTCACCCTGATCTTCCAACTCTGATGCAATCGTGCGAACTTTCGACACATACGCAGTGACTGATTCGTCATCATTCATTTTTAGACTAAAATAGTCCTCATACAATGACATGATACGCACATCACTTTTCTTCTGGTGAATACTCTCCAAAACGTCCATAATGTCTTTCGCCGACTTGCAATCCAAAACGTGAAGGCTTTGCTCTGCATTGATGGAAGCAAACAAAATGGCCATTGCCTTGCCGTCGCGCTGAATCCATCGTTTGAGCTTTTCAGCCTCACCAGCAGCGGGTTTAGGATCCGTACCGTCCACCAAATCTAATAGTTCCTGACTTCGAAGAATCGCGTTGATGTGAAACTTCCACATGCGAAAATTTCCGCCATCCAAACGATGAGCTACAATCGACTGCTCCATCATGGCTTTCATATCCATTTGTGCGAATTCAATCCCGAACTGCTTAGATTTGCGTGTAACTATTTTAGCACTATATCCGCGCGTCCGTACCGGTACAACTATAATTTCGAACTACCTCTTAAAATACCGGGCTGGGCCCATAACCTTTTCGATTCAAACAGGCGGTATTGTATGAAGAGGTCTTTATTGGTCAAAGAGTGAAATTATACTGAATGACAATTAGTGTACAGTGATATAATGTCAAGTGGTAGTGCGTTCAATGATTAGTTAAAATGTCAATCTAACATCTTACTAGTGAATGATGTGTCTACAAAATTAATTCCTTTTTGCTCAAATCGTAAAAATAATAGCGAAATCAATCTGAATCGACGAGATTGATTTTTTTCCTTAGTGAAATTAGCGCGCTGCCAATCATTTGTCCAATCCAGACAACTTCTACACTGGGGTTGAATATTTTGGCATGGAACTATTGAGCTGGAAATCAGGGGTATTTACAAAGCACCCAGGTTTACACAAATATTCTAACTAATGTAATGCCTAATATTACCGACATTTTCCATGCAACTCCTTTAGCAAGAAGCAAGCCTGAAAAAGATTGGTTTCAAGCCCAATTCATCAACGTTACGGAATAACCACCATTCTCACTAGATCTAAATATCATCAAAAAGGTTTGAGAATACCTGACAAGGAAGATCTTTACCGGTACACGACAATTTAAAAATACTGATGAGCTTCTGTAAGCGATTAGGGGAACTTGGGAAGAAATTAATTTAAATTACCTTTAAAACCTACACATTTATATCCCGGATAAAGTGTAGTCTGGCTGGTCTAGCGGTTAGTGCGCGCACCTTCGAATCTCACCGTGGATCATGGTGTTTTTGGAACTCACGAGCTTGTGACGGGCCATGATCTCACTCAGATGTTAAACGAGTACCCATTTATGGGGATAAATAACACTGCTGAGCGTGATGCTGATCTCATTACCTCAACAAAAAGCAGATAAGATCTTGGAAATAGGACACATCCTGCGGCCTTAGTCCAATGCTGGATTGTCGCGCCTGCTATTTATTTTATTTTGTAAAAGTGTTTAGCTAATAGCACTTAACGGAAGTTCAACTTATTATTAGCAACATTTATCAAAGTAAAATTATCTTTTTTTACCGTTATTTTGGGTTTTATTTCCTGTTGAACTATCCTAATGACTTTCACTTTTGTGCTGTTGTTAATCATCGTAATAAAATCCTAACGGGACCCCGGATCTGAGACCGTTTGTTATTAAAAGATTAAGTAGGCTTCTGTAAACATTGTCACCAAGTTTGAAGAACATACCGTTATCACTTTCCGACCTACAGTCATTTTTCAAGTGGAACTATCCTATTGATTGGGAGTGTATAATAATGTAGGAGTTCGGACGAATTATGCAATAATTTAATTATTAAAAATAAACTTACCTGCAAATATTCAAGCCGTGAACCTACAAAAAACATAACAATATATTAGTGGACAATATACCCCAGGAAAATTGGCATTTCACTTCGGAAAAATTAAGGGAAAGCTGGATTTTTGCATGAGCCTTCCTTTCGAGGTCCTAAACAAGACCCTAAAATTCCCCGTCTCTACGAGTGCCGCTAGCGGTGCTACAGAGGGTCAAAGACCCTCGAAAACAGGTTTTTCTGAATAACTCGATAACGGTAGCATATACAGAAAAGTCGTGTATGGCAAAATTGAAGCTCTTGTGCTTTTTAAATAAACAATGGAAATACCGAATACGTTCGGGTACTCCTAACGGTGCCAAGAGGTCTAACGGTATTTTTAACAATGTTTCACAAAAATCTCTATAACGGTAACACGTACTAAAAGCTTTTGTATGAAAAATTTGTAGTCTATGTAGTTTTGAATAAAGCGGTCAAATTTCATATCAATACGGGCAGCCTTCAGGGCGCTATGGGGGTTCAAACCTTAAAAAATGTGTTTTTTGGGGTTTTTCGTGAATGGCGCTAAGACGGGGGAGTGTCCTCTATGGTCTTCTCGGAGAAATTTGTAGCTTATCTGGCTGTTAGTAAGACGCCAAAAGGCCCCAAAGATGGGAGCCCCCCTAACGATGTTATGAGCGTCCAAAGATTCAATTAAACTGTTTTTAGGGAATATCTCTATAACGGTAACGTGTACCGAAAACTGTTATATGGCAAATTTGTAGCTTATACAACTCTTAACTAAATATCCGAATTTCAGATCGATGCGTGCAATTCTAAGGGCGCTCTTATGGTCAGAACCGTACAATAACGGTACTTCTCGGTTTTTCGTGAATTTCTTCAAAACGGGAACGCATTCGGGAAGGAGGCCTATAACAATTTGTTGTTTCTGTAACCTCAACTTAAAATGCAAAAACAACTCATCTATGTGGGCACCCCCAACGAAGCTATGAGGGGTCAAAGATGTAACAAAAAACCGCTTCTCCGAAATTTTTTAATAACGGTAACCTCTTGAGAGAACCAATCTGAAATAAATTTGTAGCTCATGTGGCTGTTAGTAACGGGCCAAAAGTCCCCAACGATGGAAGCCCCCCTAGAGAAGTTATGAGGGTCCAAACATCCAAAAATGCAGTTTTTTGGGTATATCTCTATAACGGTCATGTGCACTGAAAACTGTTTTATGGCGAGTTTGTAGCTTATACAACGCTTATTTAAATATCCGAATTTCAGATTGATGCCTGCAATGCTAAGGCCTCTATGAGGGTCCGAAACGCACAATAACGGTATTTTTCGTTATTTTCGTGAATTGCTTTATAACGGGAACGCATTCGGGATCTCCTTAACGGTAACGTACACCGGAGGCAGTCTGTAAAAATTTGTTGTTTGTATGGTTCCAAATAAAATACTCCAGAGATATGAATGCACCTGAGGCAACCATACGTGCACACATACACTACATACTACACATACCTTCCTAAAAAATTAGTTAGTTTAAACGTTGTAATGCACGTATGGTTGCCTCAGGCGCATTCAAATCGGTGGAGCATTTTATTTGGAACCATACAGACAACAAATTTTCACAGACTGCGTCTGTTATATTTACGTTACCGTTACAGATAATTTCAGGAAAATAACCAAAAATACCGAAATTGTATTGTAGCCCTTAGCATTACGCGCATCAATCTGAAATTCGAATATTTAATTATGCATTGTATAAGCTACAAATTCGCCATACAACAGTTTTCGGTGCACATTACCGTTATAGAGATATTCCCAAAAAACCGCATTTTTGAATGTTTGGACCCTCATAACTTCCTTACGGGGGTTTCCATCGTTGAGGACTTTTGGCCCCTTACTAACAGCCACATGAGCTACAAATTTATCTCAGATTGGTTCTCTCAAGATGTTACCGTTATTAAACAAATTCCGAGAAGCGGTTTTTTGTTTAACTTTGAACCCTCATAGCTTCGTTGGGGGTGCTCTCATAGATGAGTTGTTTTGGCATTTCAAGTTGAAATTACAGAAGCAACAAATTGTTATAGGCCTCCTTCCCGAATGCGTTCCCGTTTTGAAGAAATTTACGAAAAAACGAAAAATACCGTTATTGTACGGTTCAGACCCTTATAGCGCCCTTAGCATTGCACGCAAAGCCATCTTTATACAAAGCCCGGAAGCAGAACACGTTCATATACTTAAGCGCCAAATCATAGGCCTGTTCAGATCGAAAATTTACATTGCGGTAAAGGCAAATCGGGTTGGGTCGCGACAAACTTTACACGAAAAGTATTGGTTCCCGGTCGATTTTCGTCGCGAAAAGTGGAATGTGTCGTGAATTAAAGTGTCTAGAATGCAGTGAAAGAACAAAATCCCGACAAAAAGTGAATTTTCCACATGTTTTCGCGATTTTTATCAGAGCAGACACGGTTTTTTTACATGCGCTGTGCTTGTGTTAGTGCATCGTGCAACGTATATACGACATGTTCATAGGCTCGTTTTGTGTGCATGTGTTGCTGCTTCCCGGCTTCTAGTGAAGGTGGCTTTGATTGCACGCATCGATCTGAAATTCGGACATTTAGTTGAGCGCTGTATAAGCTACAAATTTGCCATATAACAGTTTTCCGTGGACGTTACCGTTATAGAGATATTCCCCAAAAACTGTTTAATTGAATCTTTGGACCCTCATAACATCGTTAGGGGGCCCGCATCTTTGGGGACTTTTGGCGTCTTACTAACAGCCACATATACTACAAACTTCTCCCAGAAGACCAGAGAGCAGACTCCCCCGTCTTACCGCTATTCACGAAAAACCCCAAAAAACACATTTTTTTAAGGTTTGAACCCCCATAGCGCCCTTAAGGCTGCACGTATTCATATGAAACTTAACCGCTATCTTCAAAACTCTATAGGCTACAAATTTTCCACACAAAAGCTTAAGTACGAGTTACCGTTATAGATATTTTCTTGAAAAATTGTTAAAAATACCGTTAGACCTCCTGGCACCGTTAGGAATACCCGAACGTATTCGGTATTTCCATCGTTTATTGAAAAAGCACAAGAGCTTCAATTTTGCCATACACGACTTTTCTGTATATGCTACCGTTATCAAGTTATTCAGAAAAACCTGTTTTCGAGGGTCTTTGACCCTCTGTAGCACCGCTAGCGGCACTCGTAGAGACGGGGACTTTTAGGGTCTTGTTTAGGACCTCGAAAGGAAGGCTCATGCAAAAATCCAGCTTTCCCTTAATTTTTCCGAAGTTTGGCCAAATTTTTGTTCAAATTTCCTGGCGTAAATAAGCGACTTAATAACTATAGTAATGAAAACAAATCTTTTTCTCCCAATCTAATTAATCGGTTTTTTAATTTCAGTCAACAAATTTCGATGGAACATGGCCAGCCCAATAAAGCTGAAATTGCGTGTACCAATAGTGGATCGAGAGAATTGTTCACAAACACTAGAACCCTATGGCGTAAAGCTGGGATCGAAACAGATCTGTGCCGGCGGAGAAACATCGAAGGATACATGTCTCGGCGACAGCGGAGGACCGCTGATGCGATTCGATTCAAAGCTTCTGAGATGGGTAACTCACGGTGTTGTAAGCTATGGTTTTACACAGTGTGGCGTAAAGGGATATCCAGCGATATACACGAATGTTGGAGAGTATACAGATTGGATATGGAACGTAATAAATTCGAATGGATAAATGATGATCTCTAAAGCTAGAAATGAATTTGACTATTAAAACTATTTATTATCCGTAATTGGCATATATAATTTATTTTTAAATTTCTAGCAGTGGGTGCTGTACGAGTCTTATTAGAATATGATTAAATACTACTACTAAAGCGACCGAGATCATAAGTCGTTATCGTACACCGGCTTCATATTAAATAATTGGATTTTCAATATGACTATGATGAATCTGCACTGTACGTACTCTTTCTAAATTTATAATTTTTTTTCTGCATAAACTATAGATGCATCCGTGCTCTCCGTTTATCTTTTAGTTGATTTTATAATGCATTAATCATATTTTTCTTTATTGATCTTTGCACTATCCTTAGCATGCTTTTGGTATGTGAATCAGTCCAATAAATATTTTCTAATGTCAATCAAATTTTCGAATCTAATAGCAGTCATCATTCAAAAAAACTTTATTTTATTTCCATTTCTTTTCAATTTTGTAGGAGACTGTTATAGTTATCTCATTCTTGAACATATTTGTTCAATTGTCACTGCTCACGAGACAGCTGATGTAATTGAAAACGACATCACTTTCTCCATCCACGCAATAATTCATTAACAGATATACTAGTAACCGTTCAATGTCAATATAGCACATTTTATAGGGTTACCGTGTTGGGAAGCATTTGGAAAAATTTAAGACAATCTATTATATTTTTTGTAGAAAATATGAAGATAATATTAGATACGCATTTTGCAAACCAAAATTGTCTAAAATAGGCGTGTTTTTTTGTACTCCGGTGTGGGTTACTTTAGTGTAACTACATGTTATTGTATAACAACATGACCCATACAGGTTATGTTGTTATTGTAACTCCATGTTGTTACCCTAAACTAACCTACCGGAGTTCAAAAAACACGCAAAATATTGTACTTACTGCAGTAAGTATTGATCATTTAGGGTAATCATGAGATTTAGGTAAATCTGCGATTTAAATTAACAGAGGTAAATTCTAATAAAAACCACATAACCGTAGTAAAGTTCGATAAAAAATAAATGTCACGGCTGCAGTATGGACCATCTGGTTAAATTTTCGTGGAAAAAAGGAGTGTCAATTTGATTTTCACTTGTTGTAAATTTCCTGAAAATGTCTTATAAAGACATAGATATAAGACCACGGTTTTACGACTTGCTAAAATGATCAAAATAACTGATTAAAGAATAACCAATATATTTTTATTATAATTATAAAACGTAAGCGAACGCCAACACTAGCATGCTTACTGTGTGTTAATGCTACATTCAAAACAACCAATGAAAACGAAACTGTTATACTGTTATACACTTTAGTATGTCTTATACACATCTGATTCAGCAACCATGGGGTTATCAATCATGTTATGGAAAAAAAACAGTTCACACCTCGATGCTACCGTGACTTGTAGATGACTACAGAGCAGATCTTAACTGCCTTTTAAGTAGCAGAAGGAAGACAGAGATGTTTGAACGTCTTCTGTGTATAAATTGTTATTGTGCACGAATCTATTTAAGGTCGTGTCTGACATAAATTAGGTTGATAAAATTGATTTATACATGGTTACTGGTAATTCGACGTATTCTTTGTAGCATGTTAAAATTGGATTCAAATGCAATAAAATTAACAATTTAATGGTCTTACAAAATTTATTAAAAATAAATTCAAATTTATTTTCTTTTTTAAATCACTAGTGCTTCAAATGTTTCTCATTCATTAAACATTTTAAATAAATTCGAAAATATTTATTTTTATATAAAAAATAATTAATTTAAATTTTTTATTACGCTTAATTTGAAATGTAGGAATTTACCATTACAAAAAATTATTATGCATTACCAAGCATGCATTTAAAAAATCAGGCTTTCGAAAAGCTATTATAATCTAGATATTCTTGGAAGAAATTGCATAATGTATAGAGTTCTGTGACCTACTTAAACGAGCCTGAAAGGGTATTCAGACTATTGACATGGTTTACTAAATCCAGATTTAGTTAACGTTGTACCATATTGTACTGCAATTTGAATATGCAAGTACATTTCATGATGCATTTTGAATTTAATGGCAATACGATTTAATCTACTAGGCGGGTTTCAACTCGATTAATTTATATAGGGTGTTATATGACCGAAATCCCGGGTCGAAAAGTATAACATTGTAGCACCTTTGCACTATATGCTAAGACTAAGTCTTCTTGGTGACGTGGTCCGACATGCCTAGATAGCATTGAATAATTGTTTACACAAGTGGCTGATACTGTTTAAGTGCTTGACCAGTACCAATGTGTTTTGTTTAGGTTCTAATAAAAATGCATTGGTACGCAATAATTTTATTGCCTGACGGATACGCAATATTTTAATGGTCTGATTGCGTATCGATATCGAGTAAGATTTAATGATGACTAAGTGAAGAGCCCTTTTGTAAACAATTGACCAAAATCAACTAGGCATGGGTGATTTAAAAAAGTAAAAAGGCAGACAGACTAGTTGACGCTCTTATAGCTTAACATCAAAATTGATTTTAATAAGGGGTTTTAGTAAATCTTATCAGTAGTGTGAATCCCCTCTTATACTCGTATATACATAAGCCAATTTTTGTAAAAAGATTTAACCTCAAAACCTGCAGAAAATTTCTCACTGGAATTTGAATGGACTTTTTGAACAAAAATTTCTCATAATTGCAATTTTATTCACAGAAAATTTAGTTTGCACAAAATTTGCACAACATTTTCTTAATTGGAGATTTGCTTTAGAGGGTGAATATTCAGTTTAAATAGCTGCTTTTCCTTCAGTTATTTGAAACAATTGCCCGAAACCTTCCTACCATTAGGGTCATTTCTACTGGAGGTTGAGAATCTTTCAGTACGCTGAATTCTATAGCAGATCTGACGATGGGATCATAAGGCCAAACCGAACACCCCAAAAAAGGGTTTTCCAAACCTCACAAGAATTAGTTTATAGCAAATCCACAAATCACAATTTGTTTGTTTTGTCATAAACTGGGAAATTTTCCTAGCAAGTTTATTTTTGCTATTATTAGTAATTTTGGACATTTGTCGATCTGTACGTTATAAAAACACGAATATGCCGATCCGCGATTCTGGCAATCTTAAGCTATAGAAATTGTACAAGAAAACGCATGCTACAAACACGAATGTGCAGTGTACACTTTTTAGGTTCTGCTTACATAACATATCGGATCTAGCTTTTTCACATCAAATTAAAGCTTTCATACTATAAATTCAATTGAATTCGGCACCAGCGGCAATCACTTGTCATAGGTGGCTCTTTTAGCGTTGTAAATAAAAAGAACATATTACAATTCATCAAGTAAGTTTCATTTTAAAATAATCCTTTGGGATTTTTTATTTGATCTTTACTTTGGAAATCGTATCAATTTGAAAATACGTTAAATTAAAGTTTCATCTTATTAAAAGGGCTATTTGACAGTGGAATGTTTGTATTAAGTAGTCTTGTAGTTCTTTTCGGAATTCTAAATTCAATATCTTTGAATAAAACGATGACACGCGGGGAAACGCGAAAACTTTCCATTTAAGCTCGATTTATTCCGTTGAGGGTCCTTGAAACAGGGAACAAACACCGGATATGTAATGTACTCGACGTCCCATTTGTAATGATACCCCGCATGCCGCCCTCCGGTCAACGATTAAAGAGTATCCTTTTTTGTCCTTTTTGGGACCTTTCCGATCAAATTTTTTTTAGCAAAACCAGTTGTAGATTCCTGGGAGCCCATTGATTCAAAAACAACAAAAATTAGCCTTACTCTATTTTTTTTCTATTTGAAATGCTAATATGACTGCACTTGTGGCATTTATGAAATGTTATTGTTTTAGTTTTCCTGATATTTAGTTTTAAATTGCTGTTGTTGCATCCAGATTACTTTATAGTGTTTGGCAGTCATTCTCAGTATTAATTGGAATTGGAAGCGCAATTTTAGCATCATGATATATCATAGATGAATCGATGCAGTGTTCAAATAAAATGGCAATTCATATAAGAACAAGCTAAATAAGGCTCTACTAATCGTATACCCTTGGCCAACTCCTGTGATGTAACATTGATGGGTTTCGACATAGTTGAATTGTTGATTTTCACTATCTGCTGTCTTCGATGGAAATATGCTGTAAGGATCCAGTGCCATGATTTTTAATTTGTGGAAGAGTAGTGGAATATCAACCGTATCGAATGCTTTAGACACATCCAAATAAATAGTATCGTGTATCGACCTGTTTGTGTGCCATTTCGTCGTTAACTATTGATGTGAACTCAGCTAGACTTGTTATTCGAGACTTACCCTCGATAAAGCCATGCTGGTGATGTGTGATAATATTTTTGACGTAGTTGTTAAGATGTTTGGCAAGAATATAATCGAATAATTTCGGAATCGTGCATTCAGGGCCAGATTTCCCATATGGGCAACCTGGGCAGCTGCCCGGGGCGGCAGATTTTGAGGTGCGGCACATTTTTGAAGCTTTCTATTGGTTTTACATTGTATGAAAGATGGACTCTGTCTCTGACTTAAGGAGCAGTTGACATAATTAGGAAAAAATATTAATTGCTTTCTAAGTTATTCTAGTTAGGTGACGCCTTAATCCGGGATGCCAAATGTTATGATACTTATCCTTTTAATTCTGCTGGAGCCATTCATTCCGAAAGGCGTAAACTAATGGCGGGTAATTTAGCTAGACTAGAGTGACCTAGATAGCATTGCGGCTTTATTTTGAACAAGGACAGAGACGCCACTGCTCAATTTTATATCCGACAAGGGAGAATGTGTCCATGAGACACAGGATACCTCTGTGGTCTGGGCCTGGTACAGGGATTTTCGGTGAGTTGTGATACAACGGACCCGAGCAGTACAGGGGAGCCCCTAGTATTTTGTGGATTAATGATCACTCGGCCTGAGTCGCATTGCTGACAAGTATGCTAAATTACCCTCATCCGGATGGTGGACTCGAAGTGGCTGGAGGTTGTTACCCAAGTCAACCAGCTGGAGTTGCGACCCGGGATTGGGTTTCCGAAGGTGAGGGCATGCATCGAACGACGAAGTCAACATTTAACAATTAGATATTGTCAGGCCCGTGCGCAGGAATCATCCAAGGGGGGGGGGGGGGGTTTAACTTATATATTCAAATTTTTCATTGAAAGGTATATTTAAAGTTTAAAATATACAGGCTATAATAAGGTGACCAGACTCCCAAAAGCCCAATGCTGTACACAAACTAGCGGAATTCGGTTGTCAAGCAAATCCAGAGTCATATATCCAGGTTCCAGGTCCGAGGTCTATGTCGCAAACATGTTGGCTGTTTTTCTAATGCACGACAGACAGAGTGTGAGCGCGCAGAGTATTCTGAGCTACAGGTTATACGGACGAGTCATAGGTTTAAATTTCACGAAATGGCGTTCATCGGCTTACCGATCGCCGCGCTTGCACCTCGCCTTATCATTCTTAGCACCCTCACTGCGTCGCAAATTTAAGCGAATTCTGAAAAGCGCAAAAGGCATGGCGAGGTCTGAATGAAGCGAAGGGCAAGGCACAGGATTTAGGTAAACTTAAGGACGAGCCAGAGGTCTAAATTTTACGAATTGTCATCCATTGGCTTACCGCTCGCTGGACTTACCTTGTTCCGCAACAGCACTACGTCGCGAATACTAAATAGCGAGACAGATAAAACGAGGTCTGAGCGGAGTAAAGGGCGAGGTGCAGGGTCTGAGTATATGTATGGACGAGTCAGAAATATAAAGCTTACGAATTGCCTGACATTAACTCACCGCTTGTTGCGCTCGCTTCATCCTATTTTCAAGCAGCGCTACGTATAAACTTTTTGGCGAATTGTGAAAAGGGCGACAGACAGCGAGATCTTAGTTAACAGACGAGCTATAGGATTTGAGTAAATGTATGGATGAGCCAGAGATCTAAATCCAAAAAATTGCTTTCCATTAGCTCACTGCTCGCTGCGCTTGCACTTCGTCTTATCCTATTTCGCAACAGCACTGCTTCGCAAAAATATTGGCGAATTCTCTAAAGGTACGTGTTCGTAGAGACGACTCATGTGATGATCGCTCAGCGATCGCAGTTAAACCATCGGTTCTGACCACTATACGCGCATATTTTCTATACAGACATATGTTATGGTCGACACATGGAAAGTAACACCATTACAAAAATATGCAAATATGGCTCGGAATTGGATGCAAAACTACGATCGCTGAGCGATCATCCCAAGACTGACAGTGTGAGATCTGAGCGGAGCGAGGGGTGAGTCACCGAATTATAGTAAACCAAATACCAAAGGACGAGCCTGAGGTATAAATCTTATCTAAACCTGGTGGCAATATTTCACGAGGAGAATAAGGATTTCTTCATAGTTACGATAGGGATGCCATGTCGTTCCCCTAGGCTTTAA
This sequence comes from Microchrysa polita, assembly GCA_949715475.1. Classification (NCBI taxonomy): domain Eukaryota; kingdom Metazoa; phylum Arthropoda; class Insecta; order Diptera; family Stratiomyidae; genus Microchrysa; species Microchrysa polita. The sequence goes on along the minus strand of OX454421.1, from coordinate 62,284,038 downwards.
CCTAACTTGATTTAACCTAACTCCTAGTGGAGGATGCTGCGTTGACAACTACCGTGTGGCATGTGTAATCGTCAACGTTACAAAGCCAACAAAATTCGGAGTGTGATACGGTTGTCAGCCATACCACTTATTAGTCGCATTGTTAGCTTATTATTCTACAATAAGAATGTTTCTTATCATCTTCTTCTGAATAATAAATTTGCGGCGGGTCATGACGAGTTTAGAAACTCTCTCTCTATGAATCTCTATATCATAGAGTAGTGACCGAACAATCATGGCCACAGAGCACGGCTTGTAACGCCGTTTTAAATGGATTTTAATGAAATTTGGGGAAAAAACTACCTAAAACCCATGCTGAGTCATTTCATTAGTATGCATTTTCCTATAGAGGTTGATAAAGGAATCGGAATAGAGTACAATGGCTGATTTTTTTCATCTTTTGACGGATGTAACCTCTAAACCTTGGCAGCTAGAGCCTTGAAATGTCGCAATCAACAACAAATCCCCTGCAATGCCCTACAATAGTTCACCCACTACAATCTACACATGCCGCGCGGTTACATTTATCTTTGAATTACAATACGTTCGGTATAGGGAAAATACCGCTTTTCGGATTGCATACCAACACTTATGAGTTTCTACCACGAATGTGCTTGAACTGTCCGGAACTGGATGGTGTCTAGCGGCGAGAGAAAATTCTTTTGGCAAGGTATAAATTAACAACGCCAGTTTACATTTTTATGAAGTTAAATTTTTGCCTTATGAGAACAACAGTATTTAATAAGAAATTCAGGCAACATTTGCCAATGGGGGGGGGGGGGGGGTTTCAACCCCCAAAACCCCCCCCCTGCGCACGGGCCTGGATATTGTCAATAAAATGTCGAATGACAAAACAGTCCGATGGACCGGGTGGTAAGAGCGTAATTGCTTGGGCACTCCCCTGATGGTATGGTCCGAATGACTCTCTATGTTCAATTCAAACTTCTGAGCCTACAATGCCGGCGAGCTCCTGAATTCACTACAAGCTTTCTAAAATACTCCCTTCGGAGAGTGTAAATCACCTCCAACGAAGCAACTCATCGAACCACACATTTTTAGGGTTTTTTAGATTTTTCAAAAAACCCTTATGAAATCGATTTTGTCCGTCCGTCTGTCCGTCCGTCTGTCCGTCCGTCTGTTCACTAAATAACTCGCGAACGGCTTAACCAATCGTCATGAAATTTGGTAGGAATGTGTAGAATGGTAACAGTCTTTGGCATGAAATACCTAAAAATTGCTATGGCAAAGATAACAGGGTGCCCCGGACATTTACAAATTTGTTCACTAAATACCTCGCGAACAGCTTAACCGATCGTCATGTATTTTAGTAGGAACGTGTAGAATAGTAACAGTCTTTGGAACGAAATACTTAGAAGTTAGTAGGGCAAAGACAACAGGGTGTCCCGGAGATTTAAAAATTTGTTCACTAACTGATCGTTATGAAATTTGGTAAGAATGTGTAGAATTGCAACAGTCCTTAGCACGAAATACTTAGACGTTGGTAGAATAAAGCTAACAGGGTGTCTCGGCGATTTTAAAAAGCTGACTTTTTTAGTTTTTATCGGACATGGACGTATGGGTACTCACATCAAAGAACTCGATGGGTACATTTCATATCAGTCGCTTTTTTCCAGTTTGGAGTAATGGTAACGGAGTTACAGCTAATTTATCCAGTTAATATGTGTAGCCATGATACATAGTAAATCTACGAGAAGCATTTCATTAATATTGTGCATGATGCTTATTTATTACCTATAAAATATATGTGCAAAATTAATCACAATGTGTGTATCCAAAATCTAAAAAACCCTCGTATTGCGGGCGCAGCCCTCTGTACGGCGGTATTTTTTTTATATTCCTGTTGATCCCGTGAAAAAAATTGTTTTTACTGAACTATTTGATAGGATCCAGGCATGCTTCCATTTTAAAAGATTAATATAGGGCTGAAGTAGTTTTTATTTTAAACTAAACCCGTCAGCTGTCTAGAAAAGTAACACATTCATTTAGTTTTTACCCACTTTAAATTTAGATGAGAAGCAACAGTGACGAGTGCAAGGATTTATTTTCGGGAAGGGTCCAAAACTCTCTGTATTGACTATCATTGTCTATATTTTCTAAGTATCACGTTTCCATTTTGTGAATCGGTTTAAATTTATTTTTCACATATTATAGGTTTAAATTGTCATATTTTTCGTTTAGAAAAAATAAAAATTCCACTGGCAAAAAATCGGTTAAGATGACAAAAAATCAGCAAAGCGTATAAAAGCGGTGCCTAATGACTTTTGCTGAATAACGTTGCGCCCTTGCACTTTCGAAATTTTTATTAAATTAATTTTTTATCCGAAAATTACAAAAAAAAAATCAGGAAATCCGTACTTAGGTTAATTACATCAGACAAAGGACATCTCAAAAATATGTACATATGAGATGTGACAATGAGAAAACAGTAAACCTCAGAAATTGAGTATTACTTCAGGCGATCGGTCGTGAAATCCGGCTTCAGAGTGCATGCCAGGCACTGTCTGAGTTTATTTTAGAAAACGATAGGGTATTAGTCAGAAAGCTTAAATTGAAGTTTGCACCACTTGGAAAATTTTCTAACGGTACTTATGAAGGTTTTTGTCTTGTTTGGGTGTCCGGCGTATATCTCCGCTCCTAATGGTAGCATTTCCAAAAAAATGGCACCGAATTGTTTGGTACAATATTTTCTTCATCTTTGGCATAGCGGGGGCTCTCGTCCACTGCAAGCGTAAACTTGAGCGGCGCGGCGCTCCAGCGGCAAAGCTTTCACAAAATGTGCAAAAAAAAGCTTTTACTAGTAAAAGGTATAAGTACACACAATATTCAGAAAGCTTTTCCATTGTATTGAATGGAATTTTTGTTTATTTTGCATAGTTACGCCATATTTTGCTTGGTTACGCCATTAAAATTCGGAAAAGCTTTAAACGCGGGAGCGCCGCGCCGCTCGAAGCAGGTAATGGACGGCAGGCGTAAAGCAGTAGGTAAAATGTTGCAGCGTGTCAAAGTTGAAAAAACAGTTTTACAAATCAGTTTTTTTTTGCAAATAAGTCGATAACGGTGAATTTCCGCGCAAAAATTAATGAGAATGGACTTGTACCTTATTAGATTCCCTACAATCCAGAAAAAAATGAAGTCGATACGATCAACCGCAGCCGAGATATACCCGAAAGAAGGTGAGCATTCCGAAGTAACTATGCGTTATACATACTTACTTACTTTCCTTACTTACTTTAGTAGGTATAATTTGTTGCAGATGCAGTTAGGATGGTGAGTTGCGCTCTTTATTTGAGCTAGCCCTGTAGGCTTCGAAATTGATATCTATTTGTATTTGTAATACAGTAGCGGAAATTGAAATAGGTTCACTCCCATAAAGTAAGGTTTCCCGAAAATCTGGCAGTTCACCAATGGGGTAAAGTAATTTACTTTCTTTTTATTTTGGGTGGCTTATTTAGTGATGAGGGAACGTTTGTATTATCTTCATCAGTAGAATCCTGAATATGATATACAGATCTACTTGGTTGTGGAAGGGGGACCAAATTTGGAAGATCATAAATGTCATCGTAGCAATCTTCATCATTTATGTCTTCGGTTATGACTGCGACATTTGAGCATATTTTGCCACAACACGTTCTATATTAGTACATGCGAGCCCGGCCTTCCTACAACCACATGCTGTCCCACAGTTTTTATTGCCAGAACACGAAATAATATTTAAGAGGTATGAAGGGATGATTTCTCCCGAAATCATCACAGGCTCCAATCCCACCTGGGCTCGCTTCCAGCCCAAGTTTTCTGGTTTTAAAACGTTGCTGAGCCATGTCTGTATTTGGTGGTACGTTCGTAAGGAATCACGATCAGCGGCTGATTCGGTGGAAGGCAAAGCAGCAAGATTAGCTTTAATTTTCGTTCCTGCGCGAGCAAAAAGTTTGAAACGGAAATCGCTTAGTGATGTGTCGTTACTTGTACTTCCGTACAAGGCAATGAAAACATTCTTTCCGATAGTGCATATAGTGTTCGCATCTGAGCACGCTGCTTTAAAAACCTAGAGCGATTGTAAAACGTGAGTATGTTCCTTCTTCTTTAAAAAGGAGAGAAGCCTACTTTTTCCATATCTAAAAACGGCCGAAGTCGTATCACACCCTGTGAAGGCGTGAAGAAAAAGTATATCCTCTGAAAGAGTTTGGTGTTTTAAACCTGTTGATGCATACAAAATTGTATTTTCGGATCCTCGCTCCATTTTTTAAAATAGACGTTCTAGACATAATATCCAATACCTGAAAATATAACCAGCAGATCAACGTCTTCTCCAACGATGAAAATTGAGTCAAACCTACAGCCTGGGATACTAAGAAACTATGATTCCTTAAATAATTTTGCAGTATATCAACAAATCGTTTCTTTTTTCTTTAATTGGCCAACAATGCCTCCTGCTTCATACCTCTGAAGATTGTGGTCTACTCAAAAATAAACTCAGCTGACTGTTGAATTGTTGAATTTTCCGACATGATTGATGCATTAGAACACTATTCACATTTCCCAAAATTTCTTAATGCTACCTACGACCACGTTCAATGCATCTCTCAATCAATGTACGGATACAATGTCACCTTCGTTTAAGGATTTTGCACAAACGAAACAAAAACTCATGGCGAAACTAAACAAACAAACAAAATTATTTCGAAAAAAAAAACGAAGTTCGTCAAATTGACTTTCATTTACAAAAAATACCGCTAATGGAGTCACTGTTCGCAAGCGTGTCGCGTAATGAACATATCTCTCTCTATCTGCAGCGAAAGACAACTGGTCGCCAAGTAAAGCCCAACTGAATGTTGGTACATACTAGGGATATCAAAAACCGGACGATTAGTCCGAAAACCGGTACTTTCGGTTTTTTCCTCCTCCCGGTTTTAACCCGGACGGTTGTTTGTCCATCCGGTTAAAACCGGGACAAAAATTATTTCCAAATTTATACAATTTTTTATATTTTCTTGATTTTTCCGTATGCAATTCTATTATGTACTTGTCCCCAATGAAAAATTTCGTTTCCAAGTTCCAGCCCTTAAACATATTTTCGAACACTCTCCTTATTGCTATTACTCGTAGAACCATCGCTTCGTCAAATTACTTCTCCTTGTAGCTTTGATTTAATTTTGTACCGAACAATTTAGTGTCTTTCTTTTGAAAGTCCAACCATCAGGAGCGGAGATATACACAAAAAACCAAACAAAACAAAAACCCTGATAAGTACCGTTAGAAAATTTTCCAAGTGGTGTAAACTTAAATTTAAGCTTTAGGACTAAGCCCCTACCGATTTCTAAAATAATCTCAGACAGTGCCTGGCATGCACTGTCTGAGATTAGCAATGGAAGATGGACATCCATTGCTACTTTATGACCGACACAACCACAGCATGAAGAACGACCACAGGTTTATGTCAAAAAGTCACCAACTGAGAACACATGATTGTCATGACAGCTTGTACGGAAAACAGCATTGGCAATACGTTCCACACGTCAAATGAAAAAATTGAATCCGATGGTCGCATACACCTTCCGGTTTATCTCGCAGTCAAAAAATCTGGCCGATCGATCGGAGAGTCTGTGGTGCTTCTAACATCTGTGAGTGAGATTATTGTCCGCCACATCCGGGTCGTCAGTTCGAAAAACACCATAAACTGATAGGTGCAATGCAAAAACCAAACCTGAACCATAAACTGTGAGTTTCGCACCGAATGTGCGTGCACTTACCACTACACCAGCCGACTACATACTCTAAAATTTGCCTAACAATATTTACGCGTCCTACGATTTCAACTCCTAAGAAAATTACCATGATGTTGAAAAATGTTCGGGCTTGCCCATTCCCTTTCCCCCCCCCCCCCCCCCCTGAACGAAATCCTGGCTACGCCCATGACGTTGTGTACGAATATGGACAGATTAGATGTAGAGTGGCTAGAAGCATGAGTCAATTTTCGTGGATTGATATATCGAGGACAGCTGTAAGTAATTTACATTTGTTAGAAATTTGGCGGCGGTCGATTTTGAGTTTGACTTGTTTGAAAATTCTGGTTTTGTGATGTGTGATTTTCCCTTAAATTTGTTGATCTATCAGATGCTTGATATCGGCTTTCATGATTTTCGTATTGTCCGCAGCTTCGTCTATCAATAGAATCATTACGAAGGAACTCCTGCCGATTTTGATTGTATCTGTTACCATTTCGTTGATAGTGAGGAATTCGATTCCCGTGACGGTCGGAATTATAGCGAGGCATTGCATTATTAGATTGATAAATTGCATTAGATCGGTATTGGTATGATGGTGGCGGTGATGATTGGTAGCGGCGATTCGAGTGGTAACGGATGTTTCTTGAATGTGATTCTTTCTGCGGGTTATTAGTTACTCCTCTAATTGTTCGTCTTTCATAGATCTTCCTTTTTGTTTTGATGACCACAATTCACTATTCATAATTGCAGCGCAGACATCATTTTCAAAGGTGGATACTTTGAACGAAATGAATGATTTTCTTTTCAGATCCCAGTTTCGACCAATAAGCTTTTCAACGACAAAGCATTGGGAATCCCGAATATGTGTGTTGTTCAAAATATTGTAATAGACTAATTCAGACACATAAGTGTCAATTTTTAAATTCGCTTGGTTTCTACAAATGTCTTTGATCAGATTTATTTCAAATCATTGACAGTTGCTCAAATTCAAAAATCGACATTTATGCGTGTGAATTTATCCTAAAGGTCCTTCTAGATTAGGCGCCAAATGGCTGCGCGTCCGAAAACTGGCATCGCGTGCAGCCATTTGGCTGCTACTTAGCATCCACACTAGCAGCCAAATATAGACAGAAAATGACATAACCAAAATTTCATTTTGGTGATTTTTTAAATTCAATTATCAAAATCGGACTCTGCGCGTTTGTATTATTACACGGCCATTAAAAAAATATTCATTTTCACACAAAAGAACGAACCAAAGTTGGAAAATTGTCACTTTGAATTTGACAAGCGGTTGGTTGAGTTGCCATATTGAATATCAAAACTGGACGCACAGCCAAATGGCGACATGTTTGGATGGAATGACAACAGCCATTTGGCTGCACGTGTCGCCATTTGGCGACTAATCTAGATGGACCTTCAGGCAACAGCTGTTTTGACAGTTCGGCCATAATAAAGTGGCATTGCCATGCGAGAAATTTTGCCACTTCAGTTAGCGGCGATCGGAAAAATGAAGATTGGTGACGGCGCGGTCGGAATGACAACTGACACCGCGAGGACAGTTAGTGAGTTTTTGGCGCGAGAAAAAAAGGTCGTGTGGTGGTGAAGAAGGAAAGGAGAATTTTTGGGAGCGAAATGGAAGTGTTTTAAACGAAAAAAAAAGAAAAGTTCGGAATGGAGACGACAAGGAAGTTGCACTGAGGAAAGGAAAACCCAAAAAAAGGAAAGGAAGATTTTCGACGAAAGGAAGATAAGTGCACTGTGTTTAGTGTAGGTTATGTGCGTGATGTCTGTGGTTGTCTCATTGTCCCCGTGAATCATTACCTATACACTTTGTGCAGAGACGTAGCTAAGGGGGGGGGGGTATGGGGGGGGGTGTCTCACTCCCCTAACATTTTCAATATTCATCTGCAGTCGGCGAATTTGACCTCTGTGGGAATATGTAGGATTGCAATTTTCGGCATTACAGTTACAGTTAAACGACTGTTCAAAACTCGCGTTGCAACAAAAACGTCTCGTATTTATTATTCAGTATGAAGTGTGTCTGTCATTTGCATCATACTCCGAACTCAGACAACACACATAAATACTAGTCGACAAGACCACTCCTTTAGGAGTTACGGTAAGGTGACTAGACTCCCAAAAGCCCGGAACACTACGTCCAGGTCCGAGGTCTATGTCGCAAACATGTCGAGCTACAGGGTCTAAGTAATAATACGGACGAGCCTTAAGATTAAATTTTACGAAATGGCATCCATTGGCTTACCGATCGCTTCGCTCGCACCTCGCCTTATCATTCTTAGCACCAGCACTGCGTCGCAAATGTAGGCGAATTCTGGAAAGCGCAACAGACATGGTGAGGTTTGGAGGAAGCTTGCCCTTCGCTTCCTCTACAGGATTTTAGTTAACTTAAGGAGGTCTAAATTTCACGAAATGCTATCCATTGGCTCACCGTACGCTTGACTCGCACCTCGCCTTATGCCTTGGTTACACAGTGCGAGCTATCGTGCGAGTTGGCCTAGACAGCTATACTGCACCATGTGACCGCATCACGTATGATGCGGTCACATGGTGCATCATACGTGATGCGGTCACATGGTGCAAGTAGCTACTCTGCAGTAGCTGTCTAGGCCAACTCGCACGATAGCTCGCACTGTGTAACCAAGGCATTATCCTGTTTCGCTACAGCACTACGTCGCAACCTGAATAGCGCGACACACAGAGCGAGGTCTGAGCAGAGTGAGGGGCGAGGTACAGAGGCTGAGTATTTTTTGTGTGGACGAGTCAGAGAACTAAATCCTACGAATTGCCTTACATTAACTGCACCCTGCCTTATTCACTTCCTACCAGCCCTGGTCGCAAGGATGTTAGAATTATGAAAAGCGCGACAGACAGAGTGAGTTCTGAGCGAAGCCAAGGGCGACTCCCAGGATCTGAGAAAATGTATGAACGAGCCGGAGATCTAAATCCAAAAAATTGCCTTGCCGAAGGGTGAGCCACCGAATTAAAGTAAACCAAAGGACGAGCCAGAGGTCTAAATCTTATCTAAACCTGGTTGCAATATTTCTAGAAGAGAGTATGCATTTCTCCATGGTTACGTTTGTGATGCCATGCCATGCCCTTGGACTTTTAACGCCGTTTTTAATGAATTCGAAGGAAATTTGGTAAAAAAAATTATCTAAAAGCAATGCTGAGTCTTTTCTTTGGTATGCATTTTCCTATAGAGGTCGATAAAGGAATCGGATGGAGTACAATGGCTGACTTTCCCATATAGAAATCTCATCTTTTGACGGCTGTAATCTCTGACCCTTGGCAGCTGGAGCGTTGAAATGTTCACCAAATATGGACAGTGCGGTACCCTACAAGTTTTCCGAATTTTAAAATTCCGTCCAATTTGCAAGTTATGGACAATTTTTGATTAGAAAACACAGATGTGCGATTTGGGCAGCTAAAGCTTCCGAATAAAGATAGATGGACGGTGAAATTTGGAGAAAATGCGCCAAGTAGATCTACAAGTTTTCAAATTTCAGTGAGATCGGGAAGGGTTTTCCAGTTATCGAAATTGAACCATTGTCAAACGTAAAAGTGTGATTATCTCGCTAAATATCGACAGGGGTCAAACTCTACACCTTAAAAGCAGAATTGACTGATCACAGGCCTCATCGGGATTATTATGTAGGAACTAGGTTTCATTGTGTTGCATGGGGCTGTACATTTTGCTGTACGACAGTTCAAAATGCTGTACTGTACAGCAAAATGCTGTGCATCTGGTCAGCTTAATTGACATTTTTGGACAAAAATAAACTTTTTTTTTTGTGGAAAAAGTCTAAATTAGAACATTTCGCATTTATTCGCATAAATGAGCAGTTTTCGCCGAAATTCGCATCTATATTTCGTAAAAACGAAATTTCCGTACCTATAATTATAATTGGTAAATTTACAAATGTAGTCGGCAAATTTTACTTTTCACCCCCCTAACAAATGTTTGCTCGGTACGTCTCTGACTCTGGTCCGAAATTTTTCGCTTTACGATCCAAGCTTTTGTCATAAAAAAACAAACAAACAATAAAATAAGATAAAAGCAAAACAAAACCAATTATGGGCAACTGAAAGGATATAATATTCCCTACGCCCATTCCAGGGTAGATGATAGGTCGACGGAGGCGCGTGCTCGTCCCCTAACCTCAAAATTGTATGGGTCGCGCTGCATATAATGGGTTTGCACGGCCGCCGTAGCACCAAATGGATGGACATATGAGCCGGCCGTTACCCGTAAAAAAAAACTATGGGTTCATAAGTACCTAAATATTGAAACGGCATCTGGATGCCCGCAGTTTCTCCCTTTCTTTTATTTTAAACCTCTTTTTGCTTCAGGCTGGTGGAAGCAAGAGCGGGATGAGGAGGCTTTCCTCCTCATTGTATATTCCCGCGATTAATTTCATTTTTGCCACTGCGATAGTTTCCCCGTGGTGGACAAAATTGCGAGGGAACGCAATTTGTCGGCCGAGGTGGGTGGAGCTGGCGAGCTTGGTCATCGTATGACAGGCCTGCTGGGCTAGGCGCAACTAGAAGCGCCTAACTACCCAATGGCGTGTACGTTGTTTGCCGTAGTACGGACTGCACCCCCAGTAGGCAACGAGGGAGGTCGGTGCACCCATAGTAGGAAGATGGGTTGCGGAACCAAGTCCTTTGTGCACTTCGGGAATACGTAAGTGCTTCCGTCGGTTGATAATCTTTTACGGAGCGTGAGGAAGCCTTCCGCTCTCGTCGTCACCAGCCTTTCTTTTTTTTCAATCCCCATGTGGTAATAGTTCTCCCTAGGCATGCGATATCCCTTTTTAATGTAGAGGACAAGGGACAACGGGCAGCACAAACCCAGCCCAACACTACCGCTCTGAGCTATAGCAAGCGCATGCCGCTGCTTGCTCGTTGAGGAGCCCTTCCTTTGGCCAAACCTGCACGGTTGTAGAGGCCTTGGCTCCGTCCCGTGGGACATCTTCGGATGTCCGACGTCCTCCGTTACAATATGTCGTTCAATTTAGTTACATTCAACATCAACATTAAATGGTGTTATGTAGATCTCGTTGAGTTATCGCGCATTTTGATTAATCGGATGATTTACGTCGATTCGGTTCGATTCTTTAGTTGGTTTGGCGATGGGTGACAAGCCATTTCGTGGTTTATGTCTTGAGTTTTCGATGACTCGAATTACTTTTTCAGAATCTACATTTTGATTGGTCAAATGAGAAGTCGCCTCGTTCGGATTAAGCACAGCCATTAGAGCTTCTTGTGTTTGTCTTTCATAGTTGGTATATGAGCAATGTAGCAATGAGTTTAGGGAAGCTAACCAGTCATTTGCACGATTGAAAAATACATCGTTTTCCGAATTAAATTGTTCAAATCGTGATTGTTGTTCGGCTAGGATGACATTTAAGTTTTTTACGATTAATTCGACTTCACTTGGCGCGATTGCTGGTGAAGCATCTTGTGTTGGAATGGTTGAATTAGTTTTGGTCAATTTGGTTTGTAGTTCCTTGATCTCTTTCCTCATTTTTTTTTTAACTCGTCACTCATATAGCTTTATTTTTTTTTCAAATTTTGTCTTTTTGGGACTTAAATTTAGATAAATATAAAATATATATTTTGCATATTCATATGTTATCTGGCTATACACTGAAGAAATTGAGTTTAATCTTAAGCAGTTCCCATTGAAACACCCCCAAAATAGGTGACATTTAGTTAACAATCGGATTATTACCAGGACCAGGTAACGACTGATAAAATTGAGTCCGGTATGCGTTTTTCCGGAGAGGAAAACCAACAAATCTGTGCTAGGGAAATTGACGCATTACAACAATTACACAAAGGAAAGGAATGTAAGTAGGTACTGTGTCCATGATTTATTCATGAAATTGTCTTAATAAATTAATGCATATTTGCTCGCATGACTGAAAATTATCATAGTAGTAAAATTCCCAATTCTCTTTGCGGGGAAATTACACACAAAATGGTGATCTAGGAATAAAGGGATGATTCAGCAAATAACTAGGAAACACATTCAGATACAATACTTTTGCATATTACCACGCACGTAAAAAGAGCGTTTGATTGTCAGTTTGACTCAAGAATAAAAATAAATTATTTCGCTCACAAGTTCATCTTTACTGGAATAGATAGTATAGGAATATGCATTCAATCTGTTGACTTAATATCATACAAAAACAAAAATTTCTGCCAATCATCTGTCAATGAAATGACGAGAGCGGTCACTTAATAGCTCATTTAAAATAACAACAAACATACACAAACAATAAACAAAAATATATAGCTAGGGATGATAAACACAAAGAAAAAAACTGGATTTTCAGTAAAAGTAACTTTTGCAGACTAGATTCATTGAAACCGCAACGAGTAAGACAAGTCGCGGTTGCAAGTCACGAGCATGAGAAATAATGCGTCACTATCACTATAGCCACAGCCAGGCTCTGCATACACATTTCAGTAGCAGATCGCAGATAAGTCGAGCTCTATCCGAACAGTCTGAACTTCAGTTGATCAGATCGCCAAGTGGAAGCTGGTGCTTCAATAAAAAGCTTGTTCGCGTGGTCATCGACGAGAAAGTTATTTGTAAGAGTGTCCAAACTAGTGGTGTTGTGTGCATCTTCCGCTGCAAGAGCAGGCTGCATTTTGTGATAAAAGTTAAAAAAAAGCCCCAGTGGTGATCGTTACTGTTTTGAAGATTGCTGATTAGTTTTAAACATACTTAAACAAAATGTTTGTGGCAACTAAAGCGTTTGGAATCATATTAGTGGTTTTTGTCACATTTCTGCAACTGGAGCAACCAGTTGAGGCACAATGTAAGTTGAATTCTGTGATCGTTGGTTTTGTTCTTGGAAAATTTAAAACATAAATTTAAAATTGCAGCCCGCTGTTCAAATCCTAACCGAAGAAATGGTGTTTGTGTTTCAATTTATGACTGTCGAAGTTTACTGGGAATAATCTCGAAGAAACCCCTACCTGATGCCGATCGAAGGTTCCTACTGGCATCACAATGCACTGGCGGATCAGGGCAACAACCACACGTTTGTTGTACGGAGGATATCGGTTTTGCTGCAACCACGTTGGCTCCTAGGACAGTACCAACAACTTCTAAAGTTCGCATTTTTCCCAGCAATGGACGCGGTAATGTTTTACCTAAACCGCCTACTTGTGGTCGCGAGTCAACCGGAAATAAGATCTATGGCGGAAATGCAACAGATTTGGACGAATACCCGTGGATGGCGCTATTGATCTACAGAGCAGGTGAGCAATAAAAAATCTTATGCATAAATAGGTATTTTCCAGCTAAAGTAAATTAATGCAAATATGTATTATATTTTTTGCAACTCACACATAGTGCTCGGTGATGTTTGACCTCGAAACATGATAAGCCAAATTAAGTAGTAGGCACAACGTTTTTTTTTTGCGGTTTCTGATTTCAAATGGACGTAGTTACTAGCTTGCGAAAAAATTTGCATCTTTTTTCAATCAACTTATACTCATTTACAAATAGGCAGATTTATAACAGATATAATCAATTTACATTTTAAAGCAATATGTATCTATAATTACAGATACGAAGATATATCGTAATTTACGCCTTTTGAAAATAATTTAAATTGAGGCTTTGCTTGTTTACGTGCACCTGCAATTTTTCGGCACGGCATTGTTCATGGCTGCTGTTAATTAAATTGCAATTTCATTGAATATTCATCCGAAATGCACTTTCATTATGTAGTATCGTGTTTACACTACTCGTACATATGTAGGAGGTTGGCATTCTGATTCAGAATACTTTTACGAGGAACTAATGAGGTGCTAAAATTTATTCGAAGAACTGTTGCCGTACGTTGAATTTTGAAGATGGATCATTTTAATTGTCCACCGACTAATTATAATGGGAGTTTCTTGTTTCATTTGAACCATAATGGTTAGCTAGAAAAACGATGACTTGGATGCATTTGGAAGTGAAGAAAACAAGTTTAAATCTTATTGTTGCAAAGCAGAAATCGATTTAAATTATATATTTCTTGCCAAGGTGCCACTTTTCGGGGAATTCTTCACCTAAAGATTTCAAATTAGAGACTGTATTTCAATTGACTAAAAAGCGAGTCACAAACCAGTTCGTTATATAAATTATTATGAATGAATTAGTATAGCTACCTTCATTGGGTATGATTTATTTATTTATTTTAGTTTTGTTCTGTCAGTGACAACGGATAAGGGGATGTTTACAATAGGAAAAATTCTGGACTGCTTCTTGAGGAGCACTTACCTCTGTGGAAAAGCGAGGCAGAGTGGGAGATGAAAGCACTCTAGTGCTTCTATTAGAGCGCTCCAGATAACCTTGTAAAGCTCTTCTTTTCCTTTTGGCTTATTTGAAGTGCTTAAAAACTTCAGCATGGTATTCCACAAAGAACGTCACATGCCTCCCAAACAAAACGGTTATTTTTATGGGTAGGGGTGTAGGTAATAGATCATAATTTTGCTGTTGGAGTTGCTGTGTGGACGAAACCAGGTTGGATATTGCCTAAAAAGGTGAACATTTTTGATAGGTTCGATGTTGTAATAACATAGTCAATATTGAGCCTTTATACATTCAAAAAATTGAGTATACTTAGTATAGCGTTTTCCATCATCATCAATGGGGCACGATAGCCCGACGTCGGGCCTTGGCCGCCTGAATCCTTGACCTCCAATTGTCGCGGTTACGTGACCTTGTCCTCCAGTTTCGGAAGCCCAGCAGCTGGTGGGCGTCTTCACCTACGGAGTTCTCCCAGCGAGCTCTCGGTCGTCCACGCAACCTCGCTCCGTCAATTCGTTGTGCGTTCATCACTTTCTTTGGCCTGCAGTTATCGTCCGTCCGTTGTACATGCCCCGCCCATTGCAAACGTTGAAGCTCATCGTACAATTGATAAAACTCATGGTTGTATGCCCTGTGGCATGGGTCAAAAATAATGCCTCCGCTTCCTCCGGCGTGTCGTAGAAGGCGACTAATGGGGCAGGGGAGAATAAAACTCTCCTGGGTTTCCTACAAATCACCGCAATTGCGCGCGACGTTGTTTGTTCTAAATTGTGTGGATATGTACAAAACTTAATATAAATTGACCCCTGTGGTGTTGGGGTTAGAATTATGCCACAGCGTTCCCGGCTTGTCGTAGAAGGCGACTTGAGGGATAGGGTGTGAAGGCTTGTAACTTGCATACCTGAAACTAAACTACACTCGAAACATTGAACGAGCCTCCGATACCACGGACAGATTTACCGGCAACGACCTTTGGCGTCAAGCAACGGACTACGATTGGTTTTTGGAACGTTCGAACTATGTGGGGTGAGTGCAGTAGTAGGAGACTCACGGAAGTCGAGCGGGAAATGACCGCATATAGAATTTCGATATTAGGACTGAGCGAAACAAGATGGACCGGTTCGGGAACGACCTTATCACCTAGTTCCCAAACTGTGCTGCTTTACTCTGGTAGTGAACTTGAATCCTCACCCAGGATGGCTGGAGTCGGCATCCTTTTGAACAAGGAAGCTCGCCAATCTCTCATAGATTGGAGGCTTATTTCCGACCGAATAATAACTGCCAGATTCAAGTCCAGAGTAAGAAACATTACTATTATTCAGTGCTACGCCCCGACTGAGTCAGCCGACCAGCATGCTAAGGACGTCTTTTACCACCTGCTTGGCGAAACCTTTGACAAGGCTCCCAGAGGTGACATAAAAATTATTATGCGGAATCTCAATGCTAAAATTGGGTCTGACAATGTTGGATTGGAACATCTAATACTAATACTCGACGTCTTCTTTGATATGACACCCCGCATGCCCACGTTCGATCAAGGGTTGTAATTAGTGTCCTTTTATGTCCTTTTTGAGAGCTTTCCGATAATTTTTTTTCTTAGCAAATTTAACGATAGAATCTTTAGCTATTATAAATTCGGAAAAGTGAGAAACGTAGTGACAACTTGAATTATTTTCCTAGTTATGGCTTTGGAAAGATACACGGAAAACACAATAATTTTACATTTAATCTCGACTTATTCCGTTGAGGGTCCTTGCAACAGGAAACAAACACCGGATATGTAATGTACTCGACGTCCCCTTTGATCTGATACCCCACATGCTGACCTACTGTCAAGGATTAAAGATTATCCTTTTTTGTCCTTTTTGGGACCTTTCCGATCAAAATTTTTTTTAGCAAAATGAGTTTTAGATTCCCGGGGAGCCCACTTATCCAAAAACCACAAGAATTAGCCTTACTCTATTTTTTTCTATTTGAAATGCTAATATCACTGCACTATGCACGGAAGAGGATTAAAGAGCAAATAAACTCGGCTACTGACAATTCAGTCAAGCAACAACTGAGGACCGAGTACAGTTCTCTTCAAAAAAGAGTGCAGAGGAGCGTTAGACGTAATAAACGCAAGAACATCAAAGCGTTAGCTTTGGAGGCAGAAGATGCGGCTTACCGTGGTGTCAGTGGAACCCTTTACAAGCCCATAAAGCCACTGACTGGCAAATCTTTTACCAATGAGCATCATGTGAAAGATAAAGACGGGTTTCTGCTAGTCACAGATGAACAACAACTTCGCCGATGGAGAGAGCATTTCATGGAGGTTCTTAACAACAACTTTCAATCTTTAACCCTCAGATGACCGACAACTTTTCCAACGGTTAAAGCCCAACAAGGTCCCCAGGGACCTACACTATACAATGGTGCTTATAACAGTTTCATCTGTGAATATTAACTGAATTATCATTTTTTTTGTGTTGAATATTCAATGCTTAGCAGTATAAAATATAGTAAGCAGTTTGAATTAAAGAAAATACAATTTATTACCTTTGTTATATTTATATACATACGAGTAGTAAACAAAGTGCTAGGTACTTTCCGAGACCGGTTCCTTTAAGAAATCACATGGCACAAACGTTTTGTTGCTTCAAACTATCTCAATAAAGGCCATCTTTTTGTATTTAAGCTGAAATACCAACTCCAATGTGGTGAAAAAAATATCGGCGTATATAATTCGTCCACTTCTATCATAGCGATGACCCAACCCTAAGACCACTTTTTCTCCCTGGTTGGTTTGCCGTTCTCCGCCAGGCTATTTTCCACTGTAAATCATCCCTTTTAAGGGGTAATACGATTTTGCATCGCAAAGCCACGATATGTTGATACCGTATTTTGCTGGTTTTGTCAGTATGTACTGCGTGAAGTGAGTTCGGCCTCGAAAGGGGAACAGTTGCTCGTCTCCAAACTGACTAATACCATGGTCCAGATGTCGTCTGTTGCAGCAGTCTTGCTTTCCTGAAGCCTCGTCTCCCGAGTATTGCTATTATCAAATCGAATCATTTTGTTTATTACTTTGAAGCGATTTTTGGCCATGGCTGTTTTATATAGATGCAAATGTGTATCGCTCCATAATTCTTTTAGAGGGTCGACTGATGGCCACCCGAATACAGCGAAATCCCTATATAATGAGTGAAATTCATTGAGGGTCAAGGGAGTCCATTGCCTTGGTTTTGCATTTGGGTTTTTGGAATTCCACTTTGTTGCGCTTTCATTCGCTTTCCTAATTGTCTCGCGGATAATGATGTAAGCGATCTCATCAGTGATGATTGACTTGAGGATTCCTGAAGGATCAGCAACAGAGCAGGACCTGGACGACATTGGCTATAGTTTCCGACGTTATGAGTTCGAATGCGGCCACTAGCTGGTGGATTAGCGTACACTGTAAAAACAAGGTTGAATTTTACATCGAAAATTCGTTGAATTTTACACCTTTTTTCTAGCAAAATTACAGTAAACGTTTATTTTTCAACCAAATTTCTAGTAAACCCACAAAATAGTGTAATATTACACAGATTTTTTAATATTTCTCTATTTTGGTGTAATTTTACACCACATTTGGTGTGAAGATGTGCCATTACTTTATTTTTGTGTAATTTTCATGTAATATTGCGATTTTGGTGTGAAAATTACACCTACATTTGTGTAAAACTGAGTGTGCTACAATACTTTTGTGAATTATTGCATTTTGCTGTATCTGTCAAGTGGCTTGTTCTGTGTGCACATAGTCTGTTCCGTCCGAAGTGCTTTCGTGTGAGCATCATATTATTGTTATTGTTATAGCGTTTTTTGATGTTGAACCGAAGGGGGTGTGCCAGCTCTTGGCCGTTGGAATAACGAGTAGCTCCAAGACGATTAAAATCGAAGAACCGGCTGCCGTAAATATTATTAATTAATTACATAAACCCAGATGTAAATTTACATTTTCGCCGGTGTAAATTTACAGTTGTTCCAGTGCAAATTTGCTTATTTCTGATTTAAATTTACATAATTCTAAGAGTAAGTTTACTTATTTATGTGAGTAATTTTGTAGTAAATATTTACACCGTAAAGTGTAAAATTACTCTCGCTCATATCATGGTGTAAATTTACTACTATAATAGAAGGAAAAAAAGTTTCCTCCTATTATTGGAGTAAATTTTTTTACAGTGTACCACTTCTGGAAATAAAATGAGGCCCTTCATTAGGAGTTGCTGCTGCAAAGGCTGTAGGGTTTTCAAACAGGTACTCATCGTCCGATGAATCTAAATAATCTACCACTTCAACCTGCGGAATATACTCATCATCAGTGTACTAATCGGCAAAGGGATCATTTTCATCATCCTGTTCCAAGTATCTGGTCAAATACTCCACGGCTGCATCTTGATCAGTGGCAGTTAGGTATTGAAAACGCGTTCGCCGGTTTGTCACCAGGTCTATTTTATCCCATGCACTCATTTTTTCCAATAGTTATTACTTTCTTACAACGGCTTTGATATTGAGGGAGCTTTTAGCGCTATGGTGCGTTGTAATAGTAGCACACACAGAACTCAATGAATGCAGATGCAGCGAGGTCTTCTTTATATACCTTAATCACAATAACTTCCCAGAATTCAATCGTTCTTAGAAACAAAATCGAATTGGTAAAATCCCATGTGTAGCCATTACGAAGACACAAATAACAAAAGTTGCCACTGATTACAAGAAAATGTAGCGACGATTTTTATTTTTATCACCTTTTTCAATTGAATTTGCCAGAAACTAATGGTTTTTACCAATAAAATTGAGATGAAAAACTTCTTATCATTCTCACTACCAATGAATTCGCAAATAACGTGTAAACAATTGCTCTTAATACATGAAGGTCCCAGTGGACCTAGTTGGGCTTCACCGCCATATATCACTTTAGCTGGCTGGTTATGACAGAAAATTGTAAGGAAGTAATTTGAAACACATTGCATTTGCTTCTAAACATATTGATTGGAGAAGTCAAGGGAGCTGAGCCGGTTCGAATGAACCATATGCAAATGGCTCAAAGTTGAAAACGCCATAGGTCCCCAGGGACCTTGTTGGTCATCTAAGGGTTAAGCCCATCTCCACCGGAGACAGTAAGTCTTCCGCCAATGGCCAGAATTAATACCGGCGTACCATCCAAGCTGGAAATAATTAAGGCCCTTCAATCATTGGAAGCAGGTAAGGCCCCGGGGGCAGACGGTATCCCGGTGGAATTTCTTTTTAAAGTTGACATCAACGCTACAGCGGATATTCTTTTTCCCCTCATCCAAGAGTGTTGGACAACCGAGACTCTCCTTCAAAAATGGAAGAAGGGCGTCATTATTCAAATCCCCAAAAAAGCAAGTCTCAAGGATTGTCTCGTCCTTTTGAGGTGAACAATGGAGTTAGACAAGGTTGTATTTTATCACCAATACTGTTCCTTAGTACGATCAACGACGTAATCTGCAACGCTCTAGGCGACCATAAAAGTAAGGGTATCAGGTGGAAGTTATTCGATCACCTTCAGCACCTGGACTACGCCGATGACATTTGCCTTCTCTCAAACACATCAGATCATCTGGCTCAAATGACGCATGCTTTTCATCGTGAAAGTCGAAGTGCTGCCTTAAAAATTAATACCGCTAAGACGAAATACCTGAGCTTGACATCAGAAAGGCAAAGAAACATTTCCATCTCCGGGCAGATAGATAGATAGATAGAAAAAGTCGAGAACTTTACTTACCTTGGGAGCGTAGTGACAGCGGATGGTGGGGCTGATGCCGATGTAGAGTCGCGCATAAATAAAGCTCGAGCAGTATTTTTCAGTTTGACTCCTCCCTGGCAAAACAAAAACATCTCCAGAGATACCAAACTCCGGATCTTCGAAAGCAATGTAAAATCCGTGCTTTTATGTGGGTGTTCCACATGGAAGGTGACCAGTGATATTACAACCAAACTACAAACTTTCGTGAATCAGTGCCTTCGACGCATCCTACAAATTCGCTGGCCTGAGGTAATCTCTAACGACGACCTCCTCCAAATTACTGGCCAAAATAGGATAGGCATCGACATCAAAAGGCGGAAGTGGCAGTGGATAGGTCACACATTTCGAAAAGAGCCAAAAAACATTGCAAGACAGGCTTAAGATTGGAATCCTCAGGGAACCGATAGACCCAAAAATACGTGGAGAAGATTTGTTGAGGCGGAGGGAAAATCTATAGGCAAATCGTGGGACCAGCTAAAGGCGATGGCTGCAAATAGGCTGAGGTGGAAAAGAGGCGTAGTCAATGCCCTATGCCCCACTAGGGGTTAAAAGGAACCAGAAAGAGGTGGTTGTATCGGATACGCCATTGATTTCGCTCGCGAACGGCCCCAAAAATTAACCGAAGTAACTTACGTGACAAATATTACGACTAGATATGTGGTCTAGGGGCTGCCATACAAGCCCAACCTCTAAATTCGGTTCTGCTAAGAAAAACTTTTTACTTGTGCACCAATTTCAATCAAACTTCACACAAATCTGTTTCTAGTAATGCCACAAAACATATGTAACGAGACCGAGGCTAATTTCGGGCGCGGCCGAAATTTGGATACCCTTCGCTCCCCTCGGGGCTAAAAGTTTTTTCGGGCGTTCCTATGACTTGTGTTCAATTCTCCCCGCTTCCATGCTTTTCCTTGAATTTTCTCATTAGTGCCGCGGTGAAGATTTATTGGGGGAAGCGGGGGTCGTGGGTTTCTTAGAAGAAACAAAAGGGAGGGGGCATGTATGTATGTTTGTGGCATCAATTAAAACATATTTCTATGAGATTTGGTTGAAATTGGTGGACAAATAAAAAAGTTTTTCTTCAAAGACCTTAAAACCTAATTTGGGGGTTGGGTTTATATGCCAGCTCCATGCCCCAATGGTCCGATTTATTTCATTTTTGCGTATGTTTTGTAACATCAATAAAAATACATTTCCATGAGGTTTGGTTGAAATTTGTGTGCAAATAAAAACATTTTTCTTAGAAAAATTTTATTTGGGGGGATAGGTTTGTATGGTAGCCCCATGTCCACATGGTCCGACTCCATCTATTCATACATATATTTTATGTCATCAATAGAAACACATTTTTGTGAAGTTTGGTTGCAATTGGTGTATAAATAAAAAAAAACTTCTTAGAAGAACTTAATTTGGGGAGCTAGGTTTGTATGACAGCCACATGACCCCATAGTCCGATTTAGTCCATTTTTACATATGTTTTGTGGTATCATTAGAAACACATTTGCACGAAATTTCATTGCAATTGGTTAGGAAATTAAAAAAACTTTTTCTTAGAAGAACCTAATTTGGGGGACTAAGTTTGTATGGCAGCCCCACGACCCCATTGTCCGATTTGCTCTATTTGTACATATGTTATGTGTCTGCAATGAAAACACATTTGTGTGAAATTTGATTGAAATTTGTACATAAATGAAAAAGTTTTTCTAAGAAGAACCTAATTTTGGGGGTAGGTTTGTATGGCAGCCCCAAGACCCCCTTATCGGATTTTACCGATTCAAATATACAAACTGCCTGCAACAAAAAGAAGCATGTGTGCAAAATTTCAGCTCCATAGCTTTTAAACTGGCCGAGCAAAACGCGTCGCAACAGACAGACAGACAGACAGACGGACAGACGGACATCGTCCAATCGACTCAGCTCGTCACGCTGATCATATATATACATATTTTATATGGTCGGAGATGCTTCCTTCAATGCGTTACAAACTTCATGACAAAGTTAATATACCCTTTACGCTTAATAAGCGAAGTGTATAAAAATGGATGGAATCGGACAATGGGGTCATGGGGCAGCCATACAAACTCAATTCCCCAATTAAGAAGAACAATTTTTGTATTTGTGCATCAACTTTAACCAGACCTCACTAAAATGTATTTCCATTGATACCACAACATATATGTCAAAACAGATGAAATCGGACCGTGGAATCATGGGGTTGCCATTGGGCCTATCTAGACACTTTCAATTTTCGTTCGTCTTCCTCATTTTGACAATAGAAACTTGGGATGTCCGTGCTATTGTAGAAAGGCCTGTCCTGTCCTGACCAAAGCCGCAACACATATCTAACGATAAATAAATGAGCAGATGTGGATAGAATTAAGCATTCACCTCTTCTGATCCCTTCTGACTTTTGATCAATGACAAGTTCAATGTTGAAAGTGGAAAGGGAGCTTGAAGACGATAGAGAAGACGAAAACGCGCATTTGTGGACAAGCCATTCAAACTGAACCTCCCAAAGTAGGTTCTTCTAAGAAAAACTTTCAAACTTCGCTCAAATGTGTTTCCATTTATGCCACCAAATATAAATTAAAGTGGATAGAATCGCAAAGTGTGGTCATGGGGCTGCTGTAGAAACCCCGCCCCCTCCCCCTTTTGGTTCATTATGTTGTTTGTGCACTTATTCCAACCAAAACTTACATAAATAATATTCTTCCATCGAAATCATTGAGCTTATGTGAAAATCAAAGGGAAAGAATGGGGGGGGGGGGGGGAGGGTAACCACAAGTCATGGGGACGGCCGAGAAACTATTTGTCCGAGAAGAGTGAAGGGCATCTAAATTTCGGCCACGCCCGAAATTAGCCCCAGATCGGACATCAGCATTTTTCGGAGCTTCTGGAACGCTTGCTCATGCTTCTCCTCTCAAACGAACTTCTAAGAAGCTCGTCAAGTGGGCCACGAAGGTCATTCATGCCTGCGATGAATTTGCCGTAGTAGTTAATTACACCAAGAAATACTCGCGTTGAGTGGACATCTGTTGGTCGAGGCAAATTCTGAAGTGTCCTAATGTTGTCGGGGTCGGGGCGTATTCCTTTTGCATCAACAAGGAATCCACAGAATGGAATCGAAGTCCGTGCGAAAGAACACTTTTCGATACAGAGCCTGAGGCCGTAGTCCTGAAACCGGCGAAGTGCTTCGTTGCTCATTGTGGTCTTTCAGATTAACGCCGCTAATGATAAGCAAAGGTGCCGTCCAGTCCAACGGGCATAGTGTCCATCAACTGTTGAAAATAGCCTGGCGCTGTCTTTACTCCCGGTTGCAGGCGATTTACAGTGAAAAGGCCACAATGCGTGTTGATGGTCAGTAACTTCTTCGCATCATCGTCAAGCTCCAGCTGAAGAAACGCATCCAAAAGGTCTATTTTACTGAAGATTGTTTTATCAGCTAGTCTGGCGAAAATCGATTCCGGGGTTGGAAGCGGGCTCCAGAATGTCGTCGAGGCCAGTCGAGTAATCGCCGCATATGCGAGTCTTGCCGTTGTGCTTGCGATGACTGATGCAGCAGCGAATGGTACCGGTCGAGCCTTGCGGAACACAGGCTTGGCTCCCTGTTTGAGAGTGAGGGTGATTTGCGTTTTGGTACATTTACCTAGTCCGTCAGCGAATAGTTGAGGAAATTTCGCCTTAACTTCTGCCGCAATGCTGTGTTCGGCATCGATGTGAGTATTGTTGCATGTAAGCGAAGAAATTGGAACATCCCACAATCACAGCAGTTGAAAGAACTCCTGCCGCAATGCTGTGTTCGGCATCGATGTGTGGAACATCCCACAATCACAGCGGTCGAAAGAAATCGATGCCCAAAAGGTTGAGTCGTGCGGATACATGACATTTCCCGAAATCTTTGTGGTTGTTGAGTTTGACAATGCATTCGAAATATCCCGAGACATCCACTGTGTGGCCAGATGCGCTGGTTGGTGGAATTTCGCAGGGTTTGAGCTGGGGTTTGCCCAGCTTCTTCCAATTATCATGTGAAATGATTGTGATATCTGATGCACAGTCCATTTGCAGCTTAACTTTGTGTTATTAATTTGTGTAAGGGCAAACTTGCGTTCAGCTTTCGGGAATGATCAGGGGCCTTTTATTTGATTGACTCGACCTGGATCCAAATAACGACGCTCGCTGTTCGCCTTCCGCTTTTCCTTGAATTCGGTTGCACTAGAGCAAAATCCCGTCTTGTGACCCATTTGGTTACAGTCATTACACGTTTTGTAGGTAAAGTCGCAGTCTATTACAAAGTGACTGCCCGCGCAGTATGGGCAAGGCTGACGTGGTGCCCGCAATCGTTGTAAGGACTTTAAGCTGGACGCGCTGCTCAAGTTTGCTGATTGCTGATTTTTCGGCTTGCTCCATGGTTTCTTTGCTTGGACCATATTAACCTCACAGTTTGGCGATATTTCTCCAACGATACCTTTATTGTTTTTAAGACAGATAATACGTTCAGCTTTATTGACAAGACTCTGAAGGTCAAGCTTTACAATGGCTGCTGCTTCCTCCGCTGTTGACGCTTCCATTTTTACATACTGGTTGTCCACTTTTGCGAGGAGCTTTTCGAGGGTCAAGGAGTCCTGAGCGCTCTTGAGGACGCCTATGAATAGCAAAACTTTAAAGTCGTCGGCTGTGCAGCTCCCAATGTCGAACTTCTCAGCATGTTTGTTGATTCTCGCGGCAAAAGCTGCGAAGTCCTCAGAGTCCAGTTTCGATAACCCGAAACATTTGTACCGGAGAGCAAATTTTGTATCCTTCAGAACATGCGCGTCAGGCGCTTAAACACGTCCGGCAGTTGCAGTTCCGTCGGTTTCCGTGGCAGGATTGAGTCGGCGAAACGCTGGTAATCAGTTTGCGAGAATTTTCCCATTAAAAGCTGAATTTTCTGTGCATCGTTGAGACTCGCTGCGCTGTCGAGCGTGGCAGAGTAGCGATCATACCACGACTCAAAAGTGAGGTTACTATCGGGTTCGTAGACGAAATCCTTCATTGCGTCAGACAGATCCTTGATCATTGTGGCCGAACCGGTGCGATCTGCCAGAAGCGTCAAGAGCAGCTCGATGCGAGCCTCCGATTTCGCTTGTCGCGCATCTGCGGATGCTCTCTCCTGCCTCCTGCAAAAACGTATCGATGAGTGCCTGGATGTCTGGATCCATTTCTGGTGTTATACGCGGCCAGAAAAAAAAAACGTTTACAACTCTATGTGGTGGGTTACAGAGATAATCCCATCCTCGTCGCCACTGAAGTAAAATACTAATTGTTAATATACTTTCTTTATGAATGGTGTTGTTGGACTTTCTATTTATTTTACGGATGATGATTACAAAGGATGACACGCGACTGACTGCAACGAGCGACTACACCAGTCAAAAGTCAAGTGTAGATATTCGTTGGTGTAGCATTTTGTACGACACGAGTCAAGTGTGTGTACTCGTTGTTGTAACAGTTTTGTGTTAGCAATAGAGACGCATTTATGTGAAATTTTGGTTGAAATTGGTACACAAATAAAAAAGTTTTTTAAAAGAACCTAATTTGGGGAGTTGGGTTTGTATGGCAGCCCCAAGACCCCATTGTCCGATTTTACTGATTCAAACATACAAACTGCCTGCAGCAAAAAAAAGCATTTGTGCAAAATTTCAGCTTCATAGCTTTTAAATTGGACGAGTAAAACACGTCGCAACAGACAGACAGACGGACAGACATCGCCCAATCGACTCCCCAAGTCATGCTGATCATATATGTATACTTTTTATATAGTCTAAAATGCTTCCTTCAATGCGTTACAAGCTTCATGACAAAGTTAATATACCCTTTCAGTCTATGAGCGAAGGGTATAAAAAGGAGAAAGCCCACTGCGAAAGTAGTACTTTGGAATTAACCAACAAATCGCAGTACGTGCTAATCATAACAACGTCAACCCTACCGTAAGAACGGTGAGTTAAACGAACTCTGATTCAGTTCCCTTTGGAATAGGAAGCAGGTTGGTTGGTTGGTAAAAGTCGCGGCCTCTAAGCCCAATTAGCGCATAAAGCGCCGTTTTGAAACCACAACTCCATGAAGTTTAACTAGTCTATATGATGAAGGTTAGATAATGAATTTATGAGTGGGGAGGTGTCTTGAACCAGCCAGTGTTATTTAGGAAATACAGCAGCTCCCCTAATTTCACATTAGCTGCATCCTCCAAGCCTCCCAGAAAAGCCATACCGAGCGTCCTATACCGGGTTCTGGCAAGTCCCGGGCATTCACACAGAAAGTGAATCAGGGTTTCCCTCTCATTTACATTACCGCAGCTGCGGCTATTGGCCAGTGCCCGTGATAACGGCAGTAAGCTTGGCAATATCTCTACGTGGTTTAGTCAGAATCTCAGACGTTCTTTTCCAGTCGTAGGAGGGCCACATCTTCCTTGATATAACGCAAGTCCTCAGATTTCGCCAGTTGGACTTAGCAGCCCTTATATAGTGGGTGGAGATCTTACTCTTAACAGCTGCCATAGGGACGCAAACACGCTCCGCATGAGAGCTATCAAGAGTGGCACCCAATTTGGCTAGTTCGTCAGCCATCTCGTTACCCTCTATGTTCCTGTGTCCGGGTACCCAGAGTAGGGTGATTCTTTGTTGTGTGCCAAGGCTGGTTATTGCTTCCTCACATACTTCAACAACCTTGGAGGTCGTCTTCACCGATTGTAAAGCCATGATAGCCGCCTGACTATCTGAGCAGATAGCGATATTCTGGTTGTTTTGTATGTCCCTGAGAGCATGACAGGCCTTCATGATTGCAAGCATTTCTGCTTGAAAAAAGCTGGCATGATCAGGAAGACGGTAATATTCAGAGATACTTAGTGATCTGCAGAAGATTCCAGCACCCACGCCACACTCCATTTTAGACCCATCGGTGAAGAGTGTGATGTCAAAATCCTTGACCACCTCACTATCTTTGCATTCACCTCTAGTTGGGAATCTGACATCAAAGTTCTTCCCAAAGCTTAGTTTGGGCACTTTGAGATCCGTTACAGCGTTGTGTACGTCTTGTGGTAGTTGGTTTAGAATATTGCTGTGGCAAGCACTCCAGCAGCTTAACGCTTTGAGTCTGACTGCACTACATGCTGCCAGTTGGTTGATAAACAGATCGATGGGTAGGAGATGCAGGATGACATTCAGTGCATCCCTCGGGCATGTTCGCATGCCCCCTGTGATGCTAAGGCAAACCGATCTCTGCACTCTACCGAGTTTTGTTACATTGTAGCCTTTACTGAGCGCTGGCCACCAGACGAGTGACCCATATGTTAGGATGGGTCGTACCACCGCCGTGTACACCCAGAGTACCATGCTTGGCTTGAGACCCCATTTCTTGCTAAATACTGTCTTGCAGGCGTAAAAAGCGATACAAGCTTTTTTAACGCGCTCCTCAATGTTCAACTTCCAGTTGAGCTTTGAGTCCAGAATAACGCCCAAATACTTCGAGCTGGGCGATAGTTGCAGTTGGTGTCCATTTAGTTTTGGGAGTGAGAAAGGAGGTATTTTTGTTTTTGTAGTAAACAGCATCAGTTTTGTTTTCGACGGGTTTGCGCCCAGGCCACAGCTTGTAGCACATTTACTGACCAAACCAAGGGCTCTTTCCATGATCTGACTAATCACGGAAAGACACATTCCTGATACTATAATCGCTACATCATCCGCATATGCGACCACCTTAATCATCTCCCTGTCAAGTCTGGCTAGGATTTTGTTAATAACTACTAGCCACAGTAGTGGAGAGATGACACCGCCCTGAGGTGTTCCTCTGCACACGAATTTAGTCAGATGACTGCTTCCTAAGTCCCCATAGATTACTTTGGTCGTTAGTAGTGTTACTATCCACGACCCAAGCCGTGGCTCAACTCCTAAGTCTGAGAGGGCCTCATGAATAGATTCAATGCGAACATTATTGAATGCACCCTCTATGTCTAATAAAGCGGATAACGTGTATTGTTTGTTCTCAAGGCTGTGTTCGATGATACGGACCACTTCGTGAAGAGCAGTTTCTGTGGACTTTCCCTTCACGTATGCGTGCTGGGACTTCGAAAGTGCTGAGTTCTCAAGACTTTGTCGGATGTGTAAGTCTATTAAGCGCTCTAAAGTTTTGAGTACGAAGGAGGATAAACTAATCGGCCTGAAATCCTTCGCGGTCTCATGTGCTCGTTTGCCTACCTTCGGTATGAAAACGACTCGAACCCGTCGCCACGACTGGGGGACGTGGTTGAGTAGCAGAAGGCTTTTGAAAAGTATCAACAGCCGTGGAACTACCAGATCCAGCGTTTTCTGAAGCATAATCGGTAGTATGCCATCTGGTCCTGGCGATTTATAAGGGGAGAAGCTGTTGATTGCCCAGGTAATCTTCTCCTCAGTAATCATGGAGAAAACGAAGTCACTCTGCTGTTCATCTCCATTATGCAATCGTGGGCTCTGCGTGCAAGTGCTCCTGCACCCAGGGAAATGCGTATTCATCAGGAGCTCAAGAGATTCACCAGTTAATTCCGCCCAAGTGCCATCCTCTCTTTTTATCAAGGATGGACACGACCTTGCTTTGGACAAAAACTTGCTGATTCTAGCTGAGCCTTTGACGTTGTCCAGTGATTGCCGCAGATCGTCCCAAGCTTGGACCTTTGCGGTTCTAATAGCTTTTTTGTAAATTTTCAGTCCTTGTATGGCTGCCAGAACTTATGTTTGTTGCAAATGTTGAATATATCCCGAGTTAGCTTCCGTAACTTAGAAAGGTCCATGTACCACCATGGAGGAAGAACTTTCTTACTCCTTTTCACTGGACACGAACCCTTGAACGCTACTTCCAGAGATTTTTCCAATGACTTAACCTCCTTGTCCAGCTCCTCCACGGAGCTGATCAAGGGGTTTGTCGCAGTTGAGAGTTTAGATCTACAAATCTGCCTGAACTTCTTCCAGTTTGTCGCCTTAGGATTTCTGTAAGGTTGCGGCATCTCCCTGGAGACATTAATGTTAAAGAGTATCCAGTTATGGTCCGAGAAAGATCTCAGCTCTGATACTCTCCATTGTTCCACCTTAAATTTATCGTTGTCTGATAGGAGTGTTAGATCCAGGACCTCTTCCCATCCCGCGTAGTTATCCGAACTCGGAAAAACGAAGGTTGGATGGTCTCCCGTATTACACACTGTCAGGTTAGTATTTAGTATAAAATCAAAAAGCGACTCACCTCTTTCGTTTATTCCAGTACTACCCCACAATGTGTGTCCTGCGTTGGCGTCGCATCCTATCAGTAGGGTTGACTTCCTGGAAGTTGTGGAAGATACCAACAACTCCAGCTCTTCCGGTGGTGCTGGCCTTCCATGGGCCATATAGGCAGAGGAGATATATGGCTCTCCCATGTCTTCAACCTCCATTCTAACAACTGTCAGATCGGAAGAACTAAAGTGCGGACAGAGAAAGGCATTAATACATTTCTTGGCTAAGATGCAGGTTCTTGGCTTACCTTGGTCTAGGTTGCTAATATTGTAGAATAGATTGTATTGCTTATCCACGAGCCCCTTTATAGATTCATCGTGAATCCAAGGCTCCTGAACAAGCCCGATGTCGATGTCTTATCCGAGATTATAATACTTCCGAGGCAAGCTTAGAATGCTGGAGATTAATCTGCACTATCTTCATTTTTGACATGAGTTTCAGCTGCTTCGATACACATGTCTTCTAGCAAGAGGTCGGCCCCGTCCACCGGATCCTGCTCTTCACCAGAGTTTGACCGAAACACCTTTATCTTGGCATTACGTATGCCGAATCGTAGCTTGAGGTCCGCCTCTTCTAGTGCCGGCAGGCAATCTTCGTTTATGAGGAGCATATACGACTGACTTTGCTTTTGCGGCTCCTCAGCTTTAAGCACAACCTAGTCGTTCATCGGCACCTTCGGGTTCTGAAGTCGCAGGGCTAAGAGGAGCTTCGGCCCCTCCATCTGCATAATGGGTCGCCATATGCGAGCCCTTGGCCTCTTCGGCACCTTATTGGTCGGGATGAGTTCGATCTTCGAACCCTCCCAATTATCACTAATCTTAGGGACACAGGCACTGATGAAGTCCTTGGATAACTCATCCTCGCAAGTTATCACCCAGTAGCCTCTTATCATCGAAGATGAGTCGAAAGAGGGCAATGGCTCGCCCTGGTTGTTTATGACGTATTCAACTGTCATCTCTGACAGCTTCGCCTCGATCTGGACCCAGACGTCCGTCCCAATCTTCCCACTGGAAGAACACCTGTCCACCAGTGCAACCTGTAGGTGATCCCTGGCCACCTCGCTGTAGGACTTTCCGGGCTTGCTGCCAGAGCTGACGCATGGTTTTTCCGCCGTGGAGGCATGGATAGCCTGACCAGCGGCGACCTTAATTTTCTTGGCGGCTGGGGAACCCTGGTCTTGGGATCTGTTCCGCTTCCAGTGGTTTTCGGTATTACCCGCAAGGCGCTGGTTGTAGTCATCAACGACCGCCTGATATTTCTTCCCGTCCTCCTCGTCTTGTTCGTGCAGATTCCCGGTCTGTTCATTCTTAGCAATCTTGTTAAGAATGAACAAGGATTTTTTGTACTGCGACTTAAGCAATACTCCGGAAGACTTGTTCTTTTTAACTGGCGCTGGTTGGGCATTATGACTGATGCCTTTTGCCGCAGTCCTGAATGTTGTCGGATGTCGACCAACGGAGGCCGGAGTAATATGACTGTTACTCTCAGCCCTTGTTGGTGGCTTATCAGCGATAGGGGTGCTTTGGCTGGCACCCTCTACCACATCATTTAAAATAACCGTAGCCTCCTGGATGCGACCAATTCATCTTCAGATGAAGTGCCCACCTGCCCAAGAACACCTGCAATTGACCACCGTGACCAGCGCGTGACACGCAGGGTTAGTAACAAACGATTTGCGCACACGCACTCACTAAATCGATACACCGATACATGATATGCGTGCACACCGTTAAAGAAACTACTACAAATTGTAAAAGAAGCCGATCAGTCAATCGATCGACAACTTCACTACCCGGGCTACGCACTGTTGTCACAGTGGACAGGAAGCAGGACTAGTTAAACTTTTTTTTCTTTAGTACCAAAATGTGAGAAACAGAAAATACAAATTAAAGTCCAAATGCCAATTTCAGTTATTTAATATCACGTCTCGTAGTTTTTCTTTGGGGGGCGAGACACTCCCGCGCTTCTTAATAAAATCGAAGCACTATAAAAAGAAAATTGTACTATTCGATTGCCCATACATTTTTATTATTAAATGGTTTGTCAAATATGCTAATTTTTCAGCAACCGGAGCATTATCAATGAGCTGTGGAGGATCGCTTATTAATCAAAGATATGTCCTCACCGCTGCACATTGCGTTATGGGTGAAATTATTACTGAAATTGGCCAATTGTGAGTAAAATGGAAATATTGGATTTATCCAATTAATTTTATTGAATCCTTTATAAATATTTTTTTTTATTTCTAATTCTAGGCACGGAGTTCGTTTGGGTGAATATGACATATCAAAGGACATTGATTGCATTGATCAAGATTGCGCTGATCCTCCTCTGGAAACTGGTATTGAAAATATAATACCACACGATAGTTTTGATGCCACCTCGATAAATCGTCATCATGACATAGCATTGATCCGTCTTAACCAGGATGTTTCCTACACCGACTTTATACAGCCAGTTTGTATGCCTTCTGCACTGAATTTCCAGAGATCGCAGTCAGGCGCAACGGCCACTGTTGCTGGATGGGGACGAACCCTGAGGGGTACTTGAATGCTATAAATTTAACTGGTAAACCCTTAATGCTAATTTTATAATCTTTTGTAGTTAGTCAAAGTCCCATCAAGCAGAAGTTAAACCTTCCAATTACCGATCAGAACGAATGTGGACGGAAATTTTCGACTAAGAAAGTGGACATCATTGACTCACAACTTTGTGCCGGCGGTATATTCACTCAAGATACCTGCGATGGCGATTCAGGAGGGCCGCTGATGAGATTTGTGCAGAATTATTGGGTCATCGAGGGAATAATTTCGTTTGGTAATCGATGTGGTCTGGATGGTTGGCCAGCTGTATATACGCGAGTGCCGAATTATGAAAGTTGGATTCAGAGAAATTTAAGACCATAATATAGAAATATTCAGCAAATAAGTATAAAGCATCTCAAAAATTCCTTTAGAAAAAAATAAGGCCATTTATAATCTTGCCAGTTGCCATACACTATTAAATGTGCATGTTTTAGTTGAAAAGTTAAGTTTTATATTATAATTTAAATATAATAAGAAAGTTACCCTTATAACAACTTTTACTTAATAAAATTTAAGTGAAAAATTATAAAGAAGTGTGTATACAATCGAAGGTTATCATAACTAGCGGGCTTGAAGAGTGTTTAAATTCAACTAAACGTTCATTCATAGAATTACTGATTTTTTTTCAGAGTTAAGTAAATCGGGAAATTTATTATTGAATCGCAACAAGTCCATATTATTATCAGCCACTTTGTTTACCAACAAACAAGTATCTCAATCAAGCGATGGCTTAGTCTTTTTTGTGACGCAAAAATGACAAACGGTCATGACTTTTGAACTGGCTATCTCCAATCATTCCAGTTCCATATGCATTATTTGATTATTTATTATTTTAAAACGATTATACGAGTATATGTATTTTAATTTTAGTGTGGAATCAAGTTTCATTCTTACATAAATTACAGTGAATGGAAATTTTCACAAAAATTAACAAACTGTCAGTCAGTCAGTCATACAAATTTGTACAAAAACTGCTGTGACTGATATGTGAGAATTGATCTGTTGCCTTCTTGTCGAAAAATTTTAAACGCCTTCGTAGCCGAAGAAAAATAATCCATAGAACGGCAAAAATCAAACAACTCTCCGTTCCTACTGCGACCAGGTCTACGTCCCGGAACGACCCATGTGTTACATATTGCAATATTAACCCTTCTGTCGGCACAAAGGTCTGGCCAGACCTTTGGCACTATATTTTGATCAGAAAAGTATAGAAGATGAAATCGTAGCGACTTCATATTTCATGATATCCTAGAATAATATGTTTAGAAGCATTTTGCAAAAATTTGAAAAAATCGGTTGAAGTTTTGAGTATGTTTTTGATGATTTTCAATTTATAGTACTTTTTGATACCCAATAGGTCTGGCCAGACCTATAGTTTTTCCCCCCATTCTTCTCTTGAGGTAAAAGCTACAAATATGAAATTCTCTTAAAATTCTCCTATTTATAATGTAACAATGTCGTTAAAATTCAATTTGAACTATAAACAATAAAAATTTCTCAGATTTTTCTTTGAAAAGCCGTGAAGTTCGGGAAATACGTGTGCCTAATTTCATCACGTTTCATAACATCACCTAATCAACTGAGATTTGATTCAATGAAATTCAAACCAGTTTCATTTCCTTTGTAATAATTAGGACTAAATATGAGAGACTTACGGACGTCTTTCTAAATAGATTTGGTCAAAAAAATTTACGAAAAATTTAGAATGAAATGATTTTCGCGCTTTAAAATTCCCTATTTCTTTCCACCTGCTTCCCTAAATCTGCAGGCTAATATCGAGGTAAAATCTACTAACAAAGCGCCAAATATTTACCCAAAGATATTAGTATTGAAAAATGCGAACAAACTTTCTACTAGATATACACCATAAGAACAGAAAAGCAAAAAGAGATGAAAATAAAGGAAAAACATGTTTACAATAATACCACCCCAAAATATGTCCGCTTAAAAACGTTACTAGTGTATCTACAAAAATGATTTTAATACTTTTATTGTTTAAAAATGGCAGTAAAGAATCGATAGAATGATTCTACCGATAAAAATTTCATCTTTTCTAAAAAATTAAAATTTTTTCTTAGTAGGTCCAGCCAGACCTATTGGGTATAGAATATGCATATTGTAGTAGGTGCCGACAGAAGGGTTAATATGTACTGAAAAATTGCCATCGAAGTCAATTGAGGTCATTGCACACAATTGACTTCGATTAGCACTGTTGTTTTTTCCACTGTTGACTTCATCAGCAGTTTTTTATTATAAATATAAGTCGAATTGTAATTTTTTTTCAGACTCATAGATTCGTGTATTCAATAAAATATCATTGAAAGTTCATTAGTGGTTTTTAGTGATCTTAAATCTAACAAATTGTTCATTAGTGGTTTTTAGTGATCTTAAATCTAACAAATTATGACCACTCTTTGAAAGTGAATCGTCCTCGATTCTTTTGTGCTAAAAAGCTTACGGTTTGTTTTTTTTTTTTTTTTTTAATAATCCAAACGAATGGCCCTCATTTGGCCTACTTTTTTTGTCAAGTCATTATGCTGATTCAGGTTTTGATCACTTTGAGTAGTCACGTTTTTCTTCATTTTTACACATCTGTTTTTACAGTGTTTTATAGGATTCAAAGTACAATTTTTACTTCTTACAATTTTATATGCTGCTATTATTATTATTATAATTACAATGAAGATTATCCAATTATAGTTTTCCCGCAAGAATTTAGGAAGTGGTTCCACAGATTTTTCCAAAAAATTCATATTTTCTGCAATTACAGAGCTTAAGTCTTTAATTTCATGAAGGTTGTAAGTCGAAAGTTTTGATAGCTTTATGGAATTCCTTTTAACATTATTTAAATCGAGCAGCGAACAACATTCTTCTAGTTCAATAATTCTATCTTTTTCAGTTATTACATCTCTAGTTTCTTTTTCTGGAAAATAGTCGTATGCATTGGTGTGAAGTGAACAATCTACAGTCATAGTCAAAAGTTTAGTACCAACTAGTTTAATTTTTTCTGACTTGTTACAATTAAAATCGTATATGGTTTCTTGTGAGTTCACAATTATCAATTGCAAGTTGTTGATTTTATGAATGATTTCTAAGTCCGAATCTATTCGTCGAAACGAGCAGTGCTTGTCAATTTGTTTAAAATATATACTCGCAATGCAACTTGCATGCATAGAAAACTTCATAGGAAAAGGTTTACAAATTTTAACATTGCCAATAGTTTTACAATCAATTTCGTTTACATTTGTATAGTAGTCTTTATCTTTCGAGACAATTAAATATTTTTTTAAATTTTCCAGTGCAACAATACGATTATCTTTAACATATGGAAAAATTAATGTTTCATACAATTGATATTCTTGATTAGTAACAACATCTACTTTGATAATTATAAAAATTCGTTTGTCCTTTATATAGACATTGAGTTTTAGGTCTTTTACTAGATCCCTATAGTTTTGTATTTCCGGAGAGATAGCCAACTCATTACGTTCTTTTAACTTATTTAATTCTTCTATCAATCTTTTGGGTTCCATTATAAAAGGATGGAGAATTCCCGATTGTAAAAACAACAAACTATCTCGCACGATTTCAATTTTTAAATCAACCATCTCAATTCTATGGAAAATTTTGCTATATAGCTCTTCATAATAAAGATCAAGACTCAAAAGTTTTTCACGCTCATTCGTGTTGTTAGTAATATTCTGAATTTCACTAACAATTTCATTAATTTTTGTTTTTATTTTCTCTTGTTCCGAATTAATGGTTATAGATTGGTGATTTAATTCACTCATTAACACTGAGTTTTTCAACATACCCCCCTTGATGTTGTTTTCGTTACGCTCTACCGCATCTACAATTTCCTTAATCCTATCTGCATCATTGCTATCCATAGTACCAAATAACATTTTTAATCCCGACCCAACAAAGTTTATTAAACCTCTCTTAGCTCTATTTTCCCGCTTTATGTTTTCTGTTATTCCCAATAGCCCATAAATAGTATTAACATTATGATTCAAACGATTAATCTGTGCTTCCCCATTTAACTTTAAATATTTACATTGACTTAGTTTTTCCGTACAAACATCATTTATTTCACCTGTTAGTCGTCTTATATTATTAATTTGTAAATCTAGATCAGTTAAGTCTAGTAATTTGATTAAGCTAATATCCTTTTGAATAAATCTTATCTCAGAAATATACTTAAAATACACGCCTGGAAATGCCAAATCCTTCACTCGGATTTCTGTGTTTGCTACTGAGATGTGGATGAGGAGAATCCACCTGAAACGAAAGGTTTTATATCGCTTTTATTAACCCATGGTTTATTTTTCTTTGCTACTTGTATGGCATGATTAGATGTGTTTATAACTTTATGAGGTCCATCCCAATTTTTTAATTTGTCCTTTTGCTTATGACGTGTACCAGGAAAAACCCTAACCCATACTAAATCTCCTATGTTAACTGTTTTAATATTTGCTTTATTCTTCATATGGTATTTTTCCTTTGCCTTTTGTTTACTGTTAAAATTAATTTTTCTTGCCTTCTCTCTAATTATCTTTAATTCATTTAGTCTTATATCTACTTCATCCTGCCGCAGGTAATCTCGTCTTGGGGAATTGATTTTGATAACTTCATTCATTATATTAGTTTTGACACCGAAAAGTAGTTCTTGAGGAGAATACCCTGACGATGAACTTATGGATGTGTTAAAACAAAGAGAAGCGAATCCTAAGAGTGTTTCTAAATCACTATCTGACTCATTGCAAACTGTTCCAATATATTCTTTTAATCGAGCATGAATACGTTCAACTGATCCATTCGATTGAGGATGATATATGCTTATAAACTTTTGCTCTATGTTCAGCTTCTTACACAATTTGGAAAGAAGCTTATTAGTAAATTCTGGTCCATTATCCATTAAAATCGCTTTCGGAATACCGAAATAGCTAATCCATTTGCATAGTATTTTATTGACTATCTCCTCTGCTGTCAAAATGTCCAATGGAATAAATTTAACATATTTTGTGCAATTATCTTGAATGGTTAAAATTTTCCTTTCTTCACCCTTAACTTCGATAGGTCCCACAACATCTATTTCTATTCTTTCGAATGGTTCTTCTTTTAGTTTTTCTATTACCATGGTTGGTTTAAGATTTTGCCTTGTTATTTTGTATTTTTGACAGTATGTGCAATTTCTAATGTATTCCGCAATATGGTTTTTCATATTGCTCCAAAAATAAGTTCTTCGAATAAATTCTTCACATGAATTAATACCTCTGTGCCCACCTAGAACACCATTGTGTGCTCTTTTTATGATTTCAAGCTGTTGATCTTTGTCTGTGATTTCCTCAAGACAAAGAGTTGACAAACCTTTTTCATTGATATGGCGATTGTCCGATGATCCTGAATCATCTGCTAAAGATATTTCTTCTATTTGGCCATCATCATGTTTTCGTAGGATTTTGTCTCCTTTTTTCTCGACAATTTTCCCATTTCTATCAATAATTGATTCATCTCCTGTTGGTACAATTGTTTTTACCCCGCAATACCTACTTAATTCATCAGCAACGGTATTGTCTTTACCCTTCTTATATTCGATTTTGTATGTGTACTCTTCAAGCTTCAACCTCCACCGAACCAACTTGCTTCCTGGGTCTTTCACATTAAAGAGCCAAGTTAGTGGTTGGTGATCCGTCCGTACTATGAACTTATTTCCGTACAGATATGGTCTGCATTGTTTGATTGCCCAAACGATTGCAAGACATTCTTTTTCGGTTGTTGAGTACATTTTTTCCGATTTGTTAAGAGTTCGACTCAAAAACAAAATAGGTCTTTCTACGCCAGAATCATCATTTTGGGAAAGAACTCCACCCAAACCTTGATTACTTGCATCTGTCGTCAAAATGAACTCCTTATTAAAGTCTGGGAATGACAAAGTTATATCATTCTTTAGCTGACTTTTTAATTCATTGAAGGCTTTTTCGCATTTATCATCCCAATTAAACTGCACATTTTTCCTGAGAAGCTTGTTTAATGGCTCAGCAATATTTGAGTAGTTTTTAATAAATCGACGGTAATACCCAGTCATGCCAAGAAAAGATTTAACCTCTTTGATATTAGATGGTCGCAATATTTTATCAATTGCCTTAATTTTTTCCAGATCCATATTAACACCTTTGTTACTTATAATATGACCCAAATATATTATCTCTTTCCTAAGAAACTCACATTTGTCTGGTTGAATGCGAAGGTTGTTCAGTCGCAATCTCTCCAAAACTTCTTTAAGTTTCTTATTGTGGTCCTCTAATGAATCCCCATAAATAACGATATCATCAAGATAGACGAAACATCGTGAGCCCTGTAACCCAGATAATACATTATTCATTAGTCGCTGAAAACACGCAGGAGCGTTTCTCAATCCAAAAGGCATCCTGTTGTATTCATAATGTCCGGTTGGAGTTGAGAACGCGGTTTTAGCTCGATCACATTCCTTCACTGGAATTTGATGGAATCCAGATCTGAGATCTATAATCGAAAAATATTTAGATCGTCCCAACTGATCTAAAATATCACAAATATTTGGCAGAGGGTAGTTATCAGGTATGGTCAATTCGTTTAGTTTTCTATAATCCACTACCATTCTCCATTTCACTTTCCCGGATGAATCCATTTTTTTGGGAACCACCCATAAAGGAGAGTTCCAAGGCGAATTACTTTCTTTTATTGTACCATCCTTCATAAGTTTGTCAATCTGCTGATCAACTTCTTGTTGATGAACTTTCGGATATCGATACAACTTCACATGAACCGGCTTAGCATCTTGCATCAAATCGATAGAATGCTCAGCTGCTTTGGTCAGATTGTTAGGATCAATTTCCCCAAACAGTTCACTGTACTCATTAAGAATTGAATATAATCCCAACTTTTCTTCAACATTCAAATGATCATCCCTTACATGTGGAGCCTTTGTCAAAGTCTGCAAATATTCTGTTTGGATGTTAAAAATTTTAATTTGATCGACATCTATGTTTTTCATCTCTTCTGAACTATTATATAGTGTTACTGGAATTTCACCATTTAAATTTACTTTAGCCAAAGTATCTGGAACTGTAACAAAATCAAAATTGAACCCATTTATAAAAACTTCTTCATCATTTTTCATTCTGGTCTGAATATACTTAGTCACTTCACTTCTTGGAGGTATACATAACTTATTGCGAGAAATTCTTATAACTTCGTCACCGCAAATCAACTCATCACGTTCGAAATTGATATGTGCCTTTGATTTATGTAGAAATGGAATACCAAGAATGCCGTCATAATTGTCTAAGACGCAATTTTTCGCAACTTGAAACTCAACCGAAAAGTTTATATACCCATTTCTTAATTGCATTACTGTAGTACCATATGATCGATTGTCTACGCAATTAAGACCTTTAAATATTATAGAATCATTTCCATTAATATCTCTTTCAAAAACATTTCGTGCAGCAATGAGATTCAATGAACTTCCAGTGTCTATTAAAAATTTCAATCGCCGCCCATCATGAAGAAAATATACATACGGACTTTCCGCCACTTCAATCAAGTTTACACGAAAATGATCTTGTTTATTTTTATCACTTTGAGGTACATTTGTTTTTACATTAGGTTCATTGCCTCGATGTGCATATGTACTATCCTGCTGATTAAAACGTTTCTTGAATTTGCAATCACGTTTAAAATGACCCACTTTTCCGCAATTGTAGCATTTTTTGTTAGGTAACACATTATGCACTCTAGGTGAATTATTGTTTATGTAGTCTCGGTTTACTGAAGGTTTCAATGACTTGAGTCGTTGTTCTTCTTCAAGAGCAAGACGACTTGCATGGTCAACACTTTCAGGTTTTTGGGTATTTACATATTGGGATAACTGTGGACGCAATCCATTAATGAAGATCATTAATGCTTGTTCCGATAAGTACGCATTTTCCCCCGCTTGATTTTCTTTCTTAACGACAGCTTCTCTTGCCGTTAGAATCTTTCTTTGAAGAGTTTTAAGCCGTTCGGTAAATGAAGAAACTGTTTCATACTGATCTTGTTTAACCCTCATCCAGCGGCAGATTTTTACAACGCTTGCCGGCGGCAAAGGTACACCTGTACCTTAGTACATTTTGTATGAAAATCTTCACTATTTGTATGAATTTTGACCGTAAAACCGTTATATTATGTTGACTAGTCACAAATTAGTAACTGTTTTTGCCGAAGTGAATGTTTTAAGAAGTTGGGTTTATGTGGATTTAATTTTTGGAGTGGGTAAATTTAGGAAATAGGCAAAATTTTAAAAAGAAAATTGAAAAAATGGGTTGCTTGGAATTTGAATTTGAGGAAATCTAAAATTGATTTACAAATGAAAAGTAGAAAACGGTTCAAATTAAGTCATTAATGATTTTAGAAGAATTTGGTATGTTTGATTTGCGAATTGTGGAGTCTTAGGTTAAAATTTACCCCCCTGCCCCCACTATATTACTCTGTTACTAGAACCCGTTATCGCTAACGAAAAAAACGTCAATAATTATCACATTCTCGTTATTTCCATAAAACAACAATATTTGAAGCAATAAATATATTGGAGAAATGAGTAAATGTGTTATTATACGAAAGAAAGGTCCTGTCAAGCAACAAGCAAGTAGAATCGGCTAGTATAATTTTCAGTCTCTAATCTTTGTAAATCTAAACTCAGGCCAATTCCTATAGTAGAAAAATATCTAAAATTTTAATTGTGATTGCTGGTTAATTGTAATATATTTGCTAGTATATGTAATTAAATCCAAGGATCGATTGAAAAATTAAAACAAGAAACCGAAGACATGTGGCATATTCTATAGCAGTTATCGGTATCTATATATGGTACCGACGTACAATTCAACCAAGTTTATGTACCACCCAAGCACCCATTTATAAATTTGGTTGGATGCATCTGCTGGTTTTCAGCTGAAACTTCAAAAGGAACTCGGGTGGAGGTCCCGAATTACACAAATAATAAATATTAGGTGATGGAATACAAATTATGGGAATCTGTGGTAAAGAAAATCAACCGCTAAAATCCAAAATTTTAGCATTTATTACAAACCTAATTTTCACTAGATGTTATGGGGGAAAGAAGGCGTAATACATTGTATTGGTTGGCCCAAGCCATTACTCCAAAATGTTTGCTATGCCAGTAAAAGTCTTCAGATTAATGTCAAATAACCAAAAACCGCTGTATGAGTTAGATTAGTCCTTAAAGATCGATATCTCCAAGGACCTTGATCATTACAAATAAAATTCGTAAATCAAATACTTCTGTACATCACTCGATTCTCAACTTATTGATGCTATAATAAATCTCTCTAAGCATGAGCATTCACCAAAAATATTTTATTTTCGTTTTTTGTAAATTTTCTTTCATACAAAATATATGAAGGTACAAATGTACCTTTGCCGCCGTTAAAGGGTGTAAGATTAATTTTGCTCCCTAACTTGGGGATGGGTGGTCACACATTTCTGAAATTTGGAATACATATTTTAAACTAAAATCGTAGAGATGTCAGAAAATTTCAGCCCGATCGGACCCATAACAAAAAAGTTACGGTGTTTTAAAAACGAAAAAGGTACACCTGTACCTATCCCGCTGGATGAGGGTTAAGAGAAATTAATTCCCGATGCAATTGTAGAGGAGAGTGAGATTCTTTATACACTTCTTTTAACTTTGATTTCAAACTTTCCCAATTTTCAAATGTCTCATTCAAAATTACTATTTGAGCATTCCCTCGTATTTGAGTTTGAATATACTTAAACAGGACTGTCTTCTGAGCATCGGAAGCCAAATCCATAGCCTGAGAACAGCTGTATACAAAATTGAACGCGGTTTCTGCCCGACCCTCAAAAACGGGTATGAACGATTTAAGATCACTAAAAGTTAGAGCCACATCTCCGGAATTACAATTGTCTAAATTTGAGACCAAGATATTAGAATTATTGTTTAAAACAGGACTACTAATATTTTCAATATTGTTTAGTAAAGCACTAAAATTATTCACAATTCCGTTATCACTATCTATATTTAAGAACCGCTCCGACACAAATGTTTCATAATCTACAAATCGTCCGTTTAATTCGACCAGAAAATTCTCGTAAGATCTGTCTAATATTTCCTCCTCCGTCACTGTCCTAAGCTCGTCACCAAGTTTTACCCGATAGGACATTACACGATTTCACAGATTTGTTTAGGTGTATGTATGTATAATTCAAATATGCATAATTATATTCAGAAAATATGCATAAAGTATCTGAATCGGATATTTCATATACCAAATTTCAGATAAAATTTTATATTACGTATAATATAAAAGAGACTCACAACGTGCAGGTTTTCATGATCAAATCGCTTTAGATATTCAATCCAAATTCCGGTTGTCGTTGATGTTGATTTCGTCCAATTATGGTTTTCCTTTTTGCTGGGTTGTCTGGATCCTTTGGATAATAGGGATATTGAGGTACTTTTCCTCTTTTCGTTTCCTTATTATCCCACCGCTGCCACCAATTTGTTAGATTTAAGATCACTAAAAACCACTAATGAACAATTTGTTAGATTTAAGATCACTAAAAACCACTAATGAACTTTCAATGATATTTTATTGAATACACGAATCTATGAGTCTGAAAAAAAATTACAATTCGACTTATATTTATAATAAAAAACTGCTGATGAAGTCAACAGTGGAAAAAACAACAGTGCTAATCGAAGTCAATTGTGTGCAATGACCTCAATTGACTTCGATGGCAATTTTTCAGTACATATTAATATTGCAATATGTAACACATGCCCTAGGTATGGCCAAGAGTCGCAAAGACGACGGAAGAAGGGGTCAGATACTTTGTATCATCATTCATTCACCGTTTTTTTCATTTGTGGAGTAGTTCTGGCCGGACCAGCTGCTCCGCATTCTTCTAATACGTGCCGGCATCGAGACAAATCCTGGTCCATTGATGTGCTCGGTTTGCGCCAACAGAATTTGGTACAATGTCCAATCGTCAGTTGAGTGAACATGCTGCGAACAATGGGTCCACCTCAAGAACTGCTCGGGACTCACCAACACCAATCAATGGTCAACATCTTACAGAGCGATCCGGTGTGGAAACAGAAGGCAAACCTCATCCAGTCACCAGCTGCCTAACCAAGGTTCCCAACCATCATCACCTTCCACCCCTGCAAATGCTGTGAGGCCCGCTCCACCCAATTTGACCCCAGCTCCACGTATCGTCGATGAAAATTACACCAGCACGAGGATAGTCCAACTAAACTGTAATGGACTCCAGCACAAAATCGGTGAACTAACAGCACTCATGGACAGGCACCACATCTAAATAGCGGCAGTACAGCAAACCAAACTCAACTCTAGTCACTCACTCAGGTCATATGACGTCATCAGACAAGACCGTGATAGGAACGCAGGAGGAGGTTTGGCTTTCCTCATCCACAATAATTTGCCATACAGCGTCGTTGATGTCAGTTCCGCCGATAACACCTTGGAGCAGCAAGCGATAATCGTCAAATCAGGAAATATTGACTTTGAAATCTACAACATATATATTCCACCTGTCTCCAGCTGTCCCGCAGGTTACAAAGTCAATATCAGCCCTCTATTAAACGGACAATATCGCTTCCTACTTGGTGATTTCAACGCCCACCACGATTTATGGCATTCCAACCTTCAAACGACACCAGAGGTAACATCATCGCCGACCAACTGGATGATTCGGATTTCTGCCCTTTAAATGACGAAAAACCGACCCGTATCACTGGATCCTGCACAAGTTCACCTGACATTTCCATCGCCAGCCCTGGACTTATTAATGACATCTCATGGGAGCCAATCCTCACAACATCATCTGATCACCTGCCAATTATACTGACTCTGGATATGCCGTCGAAATTCATCCATCCCGATAAGAAGACGTACACCAACTTCAACAAAGCTGACTGGGACAGCTTTAAAAGGTTCACCAACGAGGCTTTTGCTAGTCTCACCGCCCCAAGTGATGTACGTATGGCTGAAAAACACATTAGACGAATTATTCTCACTGCAGCTAAGAGATACATTCCAGCAGGCCGCATTCCGAACCTAAAACCCAACTTCCCAACATCTGCGGCTAAATTGGCAAAAACTAGGGATCAACTCAGAAGTGCAGACCCAAGTGACCCACGGATAAACGACCTTAATGACATCATAGTCAAACAGGTCAACGACCACAGGAGAGGCATATGGCAATCACATCTCAGAAAACTAAATTCAAACACTGGTGTGAGCAAACTCTGGAGCACGGTTAGAAACCTATCCAACCCCACTAAAACTCAAGGGAGGGTTTCTATCAAGTTTGGTAACTCAACCGTGAGCGACGATAATAAATACGCAAACCTATTCAACAAACAATTCGTCGAACACCCAACTAAGGATAAACTCAAGCGCAAAATCACACGAGACATCCGAAACACTAAAGTTGATGAACATCTCCAAATCACCTCTACAGAAGTTGCAATGGCCGTAAAGAATGCCAAAATCTCAAAAGCATACTTGGTCCAGACGGTATAGCAATGATCATGCTCAAACACCTCGACACACCGGCCATAGAGTATATCACTGCCACGATGAACATTTCGTCACGAATATTCATCATACCAGAAATTTGGAAGAGAGGCCGTATCATACCGTTACCCAAACCTGGTAAACAACACTTCTTAGGAGAATCCTAGCGACCAATCACGCTTTTATCCCCTGTCGCGAAAATATTGGAATCGCTGATACACAAGACTCTTGCGACGCACATACAAGTCGCTAATCACCAACACGGCTTCCGAAAAATGCACAGCACCACCACTGCACTAGACCGAATCATGTCTAAGGTCTTCAATGGGATCAACCAGCCCCCGCCGTTTAAGCGTACCATTCTTGTAGCTTTAGATCTATCGAAAGCGTTTGATACGGTGAACCACTCGCTCCTACTGACGGATCTCCGCAATTCATCCACACCGCCGCATATAGTCAAATGGATCGCAAACTACCTTGCCGGACGTCAATCCAGCACTGAGTTTAGAAATGGGAAATCTAAACTAAGAAGGATAAAACAAGGCGTGCCACAAGGCGGGGTACTTTCCCCTACCTTGTTCAACCTATACATGTCAGGACCTCCCACCCCACCTG
The DNA here is from genome assembly GCA_949715475.1 of Microchrysa polita. NCBI lineage: Eukaryota > Metazoa > Arthropoda > Insecta > Diptera > Stratiomyidae > Microchrysa > Microchrysa polita. The sequence goes on along the minus strand of OX454421.1, from coordinate 62,239,043 downwards.
AAGGAATCGACATTGTATCCTATGCTGACGACTGCACCATAATGACATCTGGCAACGACATTCCCGACATGTGCGATCTCATTAACGGTTACTTGGAAGAGATCAACCTTTTCTTCAACAACAAGAACCTAATGCTATCAGCGCCCAAATCCTCGGCCACCCTCTTTACCACATACAACAAAGAATTCAACCAACAGCTTAACATCAGAGTAAATGACACTGAAGTTCCCACTATCCGTCACCCTAAAATTCTTGGCGTCACAATTGATAATCACGGCCTATTCAACGCCCATGCCGACAACATTAGTAACAAAATGAAGGGCAGAAACCAGATCTTGAAGTCCCTTGCTGGCAGCAAATGGGGCACAGATAAGGAGACTTTACTCACCACCTACAAAGCCGTCAGTCGTTCTGTGGTAAATTATGCAGCACCGATATGGACAAATAACCTATGCAAAACCAACTGGAAACGGATTCAAACATGCCAAAATGCAGCCATGCGTACCATTACTGGATGCGTTCGCATGTCATCTCAAGACCACCTGCACCAAGAAACTAAGCTGCTAGACCTCAATGCACACAATGATCTCCTGGCTAAGCAATATCTTGTTGGCTGTTATCGAAGCCTACACCCAAATCATGACCTCATGGACAAAACCCCACCACCACGTCATGTAAGACGTTCGTTAAGGGACATGGAAAGGGAAGTCCAAAGGTTAAAACGAGTTCCTCTCGACAACTCCAACATATACAAGGCGGCTCTAAATCAACTGCACACCAGCGAGGTAACCAAAGCCACAAATAGGCTATCCGTAAACCGCGTCCTTTGCGCTTGACCACCCGACATCTCAGCCGACGAACAACAACTACCGAGAGCAGCACGTACCACCTTGGCTCAGCTTCGTTCTGGATTTTGCTCCAGACTAAATTCGTTTTGGTCACGCATTGACAACAGCATTGGATATATTTGTCCAGCATGTGGAGCCAGCCCACACAACGTGGATCATATATTTGACTGCACTGCCGCACCTACGCATCTAACACCTATCGCACTATGGGAGAACCCCATCGAAGTTGCGATCTTGTTAGGTCTTGACCTTGAGGAGAGGATGCCTACGATTTATAAATGATGATACAAATTCCCCCCCCCCTCTTGCGCCGCTACAACAACAACAAAACAACTCTAAATTTTTGCAGGAATTTAAAATTTCCTTTGCAATGATATACAGGGTGGGCAAAAAGTCCCTTTCCTATTTATATAAGTAATAACTTTTAAATGAAGTGATTAAAACCAAAAGTAATAATCGCAAAATTAGATTTAATTTATGTATTTTGGCTGGTGTAGCAGTTAGTGCGCGCACCTTCGGTGCACAGGGTCACGAGTTCGAATCTCACCGTGGATCATGGTGTTTTTCGAACTCACGAGCTTGTGGCGGACTATGATCTCACTCAGATATTAAACGAGTACCCATTTATGGGGATAAGTAACACTGCTGAGCGTGATGCTGATCTTATTACCTCAACAAAAAGCAGATAAAATCTTGGAAATAGGATGTCACTAACACATCCTGCGGCCTTAATCCAATGCTGGATTGTCGCGCCTGTTATTTATTTATTAATGTAACGTTGACTCGAGGTAGCCTATAAACGGCTGAGTGAACGCACCATGCCCCACAAGGGGTTACGGTACAGAGAGAGATGGCAGAGCTTCAAACACTAGGAACGATTTATTATTAAAGACGAAAAGCCAAAAGACCTCTTATAGCCAATCCAATTGCTTGTAGGCTTAAATTCGCAACCAAGCTCTTTTGTAGGGTTTTTTGGAATTTTTTTTCGAAAAACCCTTATGAAATCGATTTTGTCCTTCCGTCTGTCCATCCGTCAGTTCACATAAAATTTGGTAGAAATGTGTAGAATGGTAACAAGTATTTCTTATCGGAGATGGACGTGGATAGTAATCAAATGAAAGGACTTGACGAGAACATTTTATATCAGTTATTTTTTTCCAGTTTAAAGTAACGGTAACGGTGTTTGAAGTTATGGTTACGTTATCACCTCGGTTTTTCTAAACAGTTATGGTATGGGTACCGATATGAAACTTTGCACAAAGTTAGTATGAGCTGATATACGTTAAATACTAAGGGTCGGTTACTATAAATTTTATCCAATCGACAAGCTTAAAGCATCTTACAGCCAGTGTAAACGACCATGCTACAAGTATGCTTTAAGCTTAAATTATGGATAAATATATACGAGTAATCGACGGTAAGTCTGTTTACTTTTTCTAAGCAAAAGTAAATAACAGTAAATTTGTGAAATTTCAATTTGTGCGTGTGTAGTCCCTCTTAGGTCTGCAAATATGAAAATTTTGATGAGGGTTTTTAGGAAATGACATAAGGAATATGTGTGCAAATTTTCATTCGAACAACTTTATCCAAACCGGAAAATAGCGAATCTAATATTTGGTAAGGGCGTTTCACAATATCACAATACCAGGGCAGCGTCTGAAGCATTTGTTCCTGCATTATCTTGTGACTGGATCAAACAATGAAGTTGAATTTTCAAACTGTATTTTAGAAGTGACGTTCATAAAAAAGTATTTGAAATTGAATAAAAAAAAAACATTTTATGCGAAATTTCAAGTAGTTTCAAAACCGGATTTGAAGTTTTGTAATTGCAGTTGGAGTTGTTATTGTCAATTTGTTTGTCAAATTTGTATGGAAGGTGAGCTGTTCTGCCCTGTACCTACTCGACCCAACAAAAAAAAAACACAACATCATCAGCAAAAATGCGCTAAAATGAAAGAAATGGGTTGTTGAGCTCAAGTCTAAAAATTGTACTGTCCATGTGCACGAAAACATGTGATTTGGGCCAACATTCAAACCTTTTTTTCTAATGAAAATCCTAGGTCCCAAACTTGATTGAAATCAATGGGTTTCCGACCACTCTGAACATATTAGCTTACAATATGCCTTTTCGTGCAGGAAAATATTAATATTAAAATATTAATCTCCTACGTTAAATAGTTTTGTTCTAAGATTCGTTTCCGAAAAATGGTAGTGGCTCTACTGAACCCCATAGTCATTTGCGACGTTTGCAATATAATTCGTTTGCAACCTCTCAGATTATGGGACGAGAGTATCTTCAATTAATATTTATTTAAAAAAGACCTGAAAGCCTATTTTTGACGAGGAAGTAGTAAACTTTGTAAACATTAAAATTTCATTCCCATCTCATTTAGTTTATCAAGCTTTACTGATGCACGCGTTTTTTTCACACCACATCACAAACTAATTTTTGCCTATTTAAAACCACCTTTCTGTCCAAGGTTAATTTACGTAAACAAATTGTGTGCTTTTAGTTTCTTCTTAAAAATTTGTAAATTCCTTTGAAATATATTTTCGAAAAAAATTCATTTTTCCAGGATCCCTAGGCTGTTAGTGACTCAGATTTACAGGCATATTTTTAAAATATTGGTGTAATCACTAATTGTTGAAATCCTGACTTATCGTTCCGTTTCCATACACCAACTGCGGTGCATGTCTGTAGTATTTTTGGCATGCCAACTTACCAGCTCTATGGGAACTACGCAGAACTTTGTCTGTTTGTCTCCCTACGGGAGAAATATCGAGTTATTCAATTTCGGATATGTCACATCAGAATCCTTGCATTGAGACTTCCAAACGTCTATAGCTCAGCAGGTAGAGTTGCTGACCTTGTGACAGAAGGTCGGAGGTTCGAATCCCGATTTTAATTAGATTTTAAGTTGGGACCTCCAACAGACAAAGTTCCGCGTAGTTCCCATAGAGCTGGTAAGTTGCCGTGCCAAAAATACTAGACATGCACCGCAGTTGGTGTATGGAATGCAACGATAAGTCAGGAATTCAACAATTAGTTAATGCTCGCACCCACGAAGTTTGGGAACCAGAATTAATACAATAATTGGTGTAATATAATTTTGAAAATACAGTCGACTCTCGATAATTTGAAATTCAAGGGACAACTATTTTGATTCAATTTATCGAGAGTTTTAATTATCGAAAGTTTTTAAGAAATATGTTGAGAACGGTATAGCGAAGTAAGATGTTAATATACCAGAGTAAAGAATATTTATTATATTTAGTTTTTACGTGTATTTTGTTTTCACTGAATATTACTTGTATCAATACAGTTTCGACTTAATTATTCCTCGATCGACAAGCACCTTTTGACACGCGGAACCATATTCACTTATTTAAACTCACTCTTGTTGTTGTTGTAGCGGCGCAAGTAAGGGGGGGGGGGGGGGAAACTAGTGTCATTCGTAAGTGTTTGGCATTCTCTCCTCAAGTTCGAGGCCTAAGAAGGTTGCCACCTCAATTGGTTTTTCCCAAAGCGCAATGGGTGTTAGATGCGTTGGTGCGGCATTACAATTGAAAAGGTGGTCCACGTTGTGCGGACTGGTTCCACATGCTGGACAAGTGTCTGCAATGGTGCTGTCGATACGGGTCCAATATGAATTTAGTCTGGAGCACCATCCAGATCGAAGCTGAGCCAAGGTGGTACGTGTGGCTCTAGGTAGCTGTAGTTCGTCATTGGAGATATCTGGTGGTCGAGCTCGAAGGACACGGTTTAATGACAGATCATTCATGGCTATTGTTACCTCGCTAGTATGCAATTGCTTTAGAGCCGCCTTGTAGTTGTTGGTGTTATCGAGGGGAACTCTTTTGAATCTTTGGACTTCCCTTTCCTTGTCCCTTAATGTACGTCTAACATGACGTGGAGGTGGGGTTTCGTCCATAAGATCGAAATTCGGGTGTTGACTACGATAGCAACCAACAAGATATTGCTTTGCGAGTAGCTCATTATGAGTTTTTAGATTAAGCAGCTTAGTTTCTTGGTGGAGGTGATCTTGTGATGTCATGCGTACACATCCAGTGATTGTACGCATTGCTGCATTCTGGCACGTTTGAATCCGTTTCCATCGAGTTTTGCAGAGATTGTTTGTCCATATGGGTGCGGCGTATTTTACCACTGAACGACCGATGGCTTTGTAAGTGGTGAGTAATGTCTCTTTATCAGTTCCCCATTTGCTGCCAGCGAGAGATTTTAGGATCTTGTTCCTACTCTTCAATTTGTCACATATATTGTCGGCGTGGCTATTGAAAATGACGTGATTGTCAATTGTGACGCCGAGGATTTTGGGGTGACGGACAGTGGGCACTTCGGTGTCGTTTACACTAATGTCTAGCCGTAGGTTGTATTCCTGGTTGTACGTGGTGAAGTGGGTGGCCGAGGATTTAGGTGCTGATAGCTTCAGGTTCTTGCTAATGAAGAAGGTGTTGAGCTCTTCTAAGTAGCCGTTGATACGGTCGCACATGTCTGAAATATCGTTGCCAGATGTCAGGATGGTACAATCATCAGCGTAGGATATTATGTCGATTCCTTCAGGTGGGGTGGGGAGCCCTGACATGTAGAGGTTGAACAAAGTGGGGGAAAGAACTCCGCCCTGTGGTACTCCCTGTTTGATCCTTCTTAGTTTAGATTTCCCATTTCTAAAATCAGTGCTGGATTGACGTCCGGCAAGGTAGTTTGCGATCCATTTAACTACATACGACGGTGTGGATGAGTTTTGGAGGTCTGTTAGTAGGAGCGAGTGATTCACCATACCGAACGCTTTCGACAGATCCAAAGCCACTAGGATGGTGCGCTTAAACGGCTTTGGTTGGTTCATTCCATTTAATACCTTAGACATGATTCGGTCTAATGCAGTGGTGGTGCTGTGCATTTTCCTAAAGCCGTGTTGATGATTGGCGAGTTGTATGTGCGTCGTAAGAGTTTTGTGTATCAACGCTTCAAGTATTTTTGCCACAGGAGATAAAAGCGTGATCGGGCGGTAGGATTCTCCTAAGGAGTGTTGTTTGCCAGGTTTGGGTATAGGAATAATGCGGCCTCTCTTCCAAATCTCTGGTATGATGAATGTTCTAAGTGAAAGGTTCATCGTGGCAGTGATATACTCTAGGGCCGGTGTGTCGAGGTGTTTCAGCATTATCATTGCTATACCGTCCGGTCCAAGCGCCTTTGAGTTTTTTGCGTTTTTTATGGCATTGGCTACTTCAGTGGTGGTGGTTTGAAGATATTCGTCTACCTTGGTGTTACGCATGGCTCGTGTAATTTTGCGCTTGAGTCTATCCTTGGGTTGGTGTTCGACGAACTGTTTGTTAAATAGATTGGCGCATTTTTTGTCGTCGCTCACGGTAGAATTTCCAAACTTGATAGTGAGTTTTGGTGGGATTAGATAAGTTTCTTACGGTGCTCCATAGTTTGCTCACACCTGTGGTGGTATTCAGTTATCGAAGGTGTGAGTGCCATATATTTCTCCTGTGGTCATTGACCTGTTTGACGATGATATCGTTAATGTCACCAATGCGTGGATCACTGGGGTCTGCACTTCTTAGCTGATCCCTCGTTTTAGCTAATTTGGCCGCTGATGTTGGAAAATTAGGTTAGGGATTACGGCCGGCTGGAATGAATCTCTTAGCTGCAGTGAGAATTATCCGTCTGAGTTGTTTTTCGGCCATACGTACATTACTTGGGGGGGGTAAGACTAGCAAAGGCTCCGCTTGTGTACCTTTTAAAGCCATCCCAGTTAGCTTTTTAAAAATTTGTGTACGTTTTTTTGTCGGGGTGGACGAGTTTCGACGGCATTTCCAGCGTTAGTATGATTGGAAGGTGATCAGAGTACATCGTGAGAATTGGCTTCCATGTGATGTCGTTGATAAGTCCAGGGCTAGCGATGGAAATATCTGGTGAGCTTGTGCAGGATCCAGCGATACGAGTCGGTTTGTCGTCGTTTATTGGACAGAAATCTGATGCGTCCAGCTGATCGGCGATGATGTTACCTCTGGTGTTGTTGTGGAGGTTAGAGTGCCAAAGACTATGATGTGCGTTGAAATCACCGAGTAGAAGACGATACTGGCCGTTTAGTAGAGGGTTAATATTGGCTTTGTAATTGGCGGGACAGCTGGAGACGGGTGGAATGTAAATGTTGAAGATTTCAAAGTCAGTATTGCCCGATTTGACGGTTATCGCTTGTTGTTCCATTGTGTTTTCGGCGGAAGTGATGTCAACGATGCTGTACGGTAGATTGTTGTGAATGAGGAAAGCCAAACCTCCTCCAGCATTGTTTTCTCGGTCGTGTCTGATGACGTTATAGTTCCCGTAAGAGCTGAGCGAATGGTTGGAGTTTAGTTTGGTTTCTTGTACCGCAGCAATCTGTATATGGTGTCTGTCCATGAAATCAGTAAGTTCGACGATTTTATGTTGGAGTCCATTACATCGATGGTACGGGGAGCTGGGGTCAAATTAGGCGTAGGTTGAACAGTGCGTACAGGGTTTGCCGGTGTGGAAGGTGTTGATAGTTGGGAACCTTGGTGGGGCGGCTGCTGGTTGGATGAAGAGCGTCGCCCACGATTTCTGCATCGACTCGCTGTGTAGGTTGGACCTCGTTGATTGTAATGAGTATGTAAGTCCTGAACAGTTCTTTAGGTGAACCCATTCTCCACAGCATGTACATTCGACCGACGTTTGAAGATTGGTCCAAATCCTGTTACCGCACACAGAGCACATCCATGGACCTGGATTTGATTCAGTGCCGGCACGTATTAGTAGTGTTCGGAGCAGCTGGGCCGGCCAGGACTGCTCCCCGAGGGAAAAAATGGTGTTGAATGAATGACACGAAGTTTCCATCCCCTTCTTGCGTCGAAGGGGGTCGTTGCGACTCTTAACCATGTTGAAGCATGGGTCGATCCGGTTCCTAGACCCGGTCGCAGTAGGAACGTTAAACTCACTCTTCATGTAGCTCACGGGAAACTAAATTCAAATCATTCAATAAATCTGATTTCCGGGAAGAGACGGTACTTTAAGTGCATACCACATCATGCACGGGAAAAATTTTTAGTGCTTTCGCTCTGAATTCAGACTTGTAAAACTTCTTTATTTCAATTTATAGAGCAGCAAACAAAATTTACTTCAATTTATAGAACGTTGAATTCATCTTGAGTTCAATTTACCGAGCACTGGCGACAACTTGTTTCAAATTATGAAGCAATGAAAAATCATTACCGCTTTTAATTTATCGAGAGTACATAAATACATGGAGTTATGTACATTTTTTCAATTTATCGAGAATTCTGGATGAGTACTTCAAATTATCGAGCAATTCAATTTATCGAATTCGTAATTATCGCGAGTTGACTGTACTCGTTAATTTCCGTAGACGTTTCCGAATTTTTTCCTGTCCTGTGGCTTAAACTGAAAGATATGATATTTGGCCCAGGCCAGGCTTTGAGTTTGACACCCCTCTCATAGAGATTGGTAGGGGCGGCAAAATGTCAACAGACTACTAGCGGCAAATGTGTAAATCCGCCACTGAACTGTGTATGTGCTTACTTCCTGCATTCATTTAAGTGAACTTCTAAGAGATAAGTTGATTCTTAGAGCACTCAATAGCACACAGAACTTCTTGGTTGACAATGATAAATTCATATCAAGTCAAGAGCTTTGAACGATCTCAATTAGTGCTGTAGATACTATAGATACTCCATTAAAGCTAGATATCGTATGTCGGTATTTTCCTACCTTCCACCTACCTAATTTACAATAAGTTACACGAAAAAAATTAAATGCCAAGAAAACATGTTGGCAATTAATTTGATTCGCTACTTTTCACAGTTTCGTCAAGGTTTTGTCTGCGGTCGGAAATCGCCGCTATATGAAAGTGCAATCCGTCGCAGAGCTCTACTATCGTATCTCCATTGTTAGATACATATGTACTCGTATTTAAGTTTGTTCCGAAATCAACCTTTACTATAATGTTTCCAAAAATTTACAATCTTGAGAGAAAAAATTATTCACACGAAACAAAACAAGTAAGTGAATAACTTTAGTAAGACACTGACTGAAGCTTTTTCAACTTGGGCCTCTTCCACCGGTTTTCTGCAACAATTCAAACGTTTTATGCGGTGTATTTGTGTATCTTAACTCTGACCAGTTTGTGGCCGATTGATATTGCAATCGAACTCCTATATCCAATCTTTTTCGGTAGCGGCGGAATTTGGATGAAGGCAGTTACCAATATTTGGTAAACTGTAGTACACAGCAGGAGGCCAAACAGAGTGTAACAAATGTGACAGTGAATAGCAGATAAAAGTGATAAATTTTATATTTTAATAATAATTTAATATAATTAAAGTTAAGTGAGAGATTAAAAGACTGTTCGGAAATATGGGAAAGATGATACAGAGTGTAATAGTGGCAGCGATTTTGGTGGTTTCAGTGGTTAATGGACAACGTGCCAGTAAGTACTTTCTGGGGAAGAATGGAATGAAATATTTCACGGAGCTTCATTTGAAATGAATAGATAAACGAATTCTATAGTAGTTCTATAGAATTGAAGAAACATTTAAAATAGGGAGTCCCAATTTTTTCAGAACTGAATTGTTTGGATTGAACGTGTGTGTGTGCGTGCTTAGGCATCATGGATCAAGGAGCAAAAAGGAAGGACTTAAGCGATTCATAATATTTTTGCCAGTGTCTACCAAATTCATATTTTTCAAATTTAAATTAAATTAGTGTCAAACAACTTATCAATTTATTGGCAATAGCAAAATTTGGTACACACAACACTTTTTTTAATAAGTTTTTTTCCAGTACTAATAATAATCAAAATGCATGGTTGCATCACTCGGAAAGATTTCAGATATGATAGCTATGCGCATTATAAAATTTGATTCTGTTTGTGGGTATTTTGGACAAGGTCAACGTATTGCATTATTAAAAACAACAAATTTTACATAAAAGATTAGTTTTTTGCTGTCGTTTCTCACGAAAAAAAAATGAACATATTAATAAAGGCAATTTATTTTGTGGTCAATTCGAAGAGATTTGCATAAAAAAAAAGTTGTCTGAAGTGGGCCTGTATGTCTTTTTTTTTGTCGTATGGCCGATTTTTGTATACAATTTTTGAATTAAAAAAAAATAATTTGAAGATCAATAAACGAGTTTATTGGCTAAAATTGTTTGTTTTTTTTTAACAATATTTGGCATATCTTAATCGCAAAATCAGATTTTTTAACTTTGCATTTCTCTGAGGTCTAAATTCTTTGTCAATTATTATTTTTAGACTGTTACAACCCAAATCATCGACCGGGAGTGTGCATATCAATTTTCCAGTGTCAATCTTTACTGAACATCGTGGCTCAGCAACCCATTTACGAAGAAGATCGTCGATTCCTTGTCGAATCTCAATGTGCCGATGGTCCTGGACAGTGGCCACACGTTTGCTGTAATAACGATACAGGATTCATTAGCGGACCAATAGCCAATAGTTTGAGGACATTTGGCCGGCTTGGTGGTAATATTATACCAACGCCACCCACTTGTGGTATTCTGGGCAGGAGCAATGAAGTGTCGCAGAGTGAAACCGAAACTGGTGATACGTATCCATGGCTGGCGCTGTTAGCCTATGTAACTGGTAGGTCTTCAAAATATTCGGTATATGGAAATTTATTTAATATGTCAAATTTTTCAAAACAAAAAACAGATGAAGGCGAGACAACTGTTAATTGTGGAGGATCTCTGATCAATAGTCGATATGTACTAACGTCTGCACATTGCGTTAAGGGAGATATTGAAAATACGATTGGACCACTGTAAGTATTGTACAGTTTCACCCAGTTTCCACGTCTAGGTGCAAGAAGAGCAACTACTTGCCTATCTTTGCACATGGGTAACTTTATTCTCTGTGATCCAAGAGCTACACTATATTCAATAAATCTTTAAATGGAAAGTCGAGACTTTCCATCCGCCCGCGTTTAAAAATGCTTCGCATATCTCGTACTTGTGCATTACTGCCAACATGCTCCAATTAATCCATACACTTCATATGCGGGATGGGCGCCATATTTTATAGATTGTATTCTTGGCAGAGTAGTCTGGCTGGTGTAGCGGTTAGTGCGCGCACCTTCGGTGCACAGGGTCATGAGTTCGAATCTCACCGTGTTCCATGGTGTTTTTCGAACTCACGAGCTTGTGACGGACTATGATCTCACTCAGATGTTAAACGAGTACCCATTTATGGGGATAAATAACACTGCTGAGCGTGATGCTGATCTTATTACCTCAACAAAAGCAGATAAGATCTTGGAAATAGGATGTCACTAACACATCCTGCGGCCTTAGTCCAATGCTGGATTGTCGCGCCTGTTATTTATTTATTATTCTTGGCAGAATTGAAGAGTTGTGCATTGCAGCAATTGTGCACCTAAGAAATTGTTGTAGCGTACACCCCTATATTCTGCAAAAGAGGGGCATAGCTGCTTTGCAGGCTCGTTGTAGGTGAGATGTGCGTATTCACTTGATGGCTCATTCTCGTAGTCTCAGCTCGTAGACGAGAGTATCCTTATGCGAGAAAAACTTGTATTTATGAAAATGATAGTGTAAAGTGATCATACGAACATAATTTTTATTTGCCATCGTACAGCATTGAGAAACGTACAGAAAATTACCCAGCGACAGTTAGCACGTCATTCGTGCCTTCACTGTGCCCCTTTTTTATCGAGGTGGAGAAATCTTTCATAGATGATGCGATTGCAGTTATGCTGGATTCCTACCAGCAAAGACCAGACCCCCTCTTTCTCCACAAGCCCCATGGGATCTTTCAGACCTTTCAGTATTACTTCCCAGGGGCAGGCAATGGCTAAATAGCTAATTAGCCTGCATTTCGATTTGTTGAATTCCGTCTAAGCTTCTTCTCTTTGGAGGTATTTATGGATGTTGCAGACGAACTCACTCACTGCATCCCAATTGCTTTGGCACTCCAGCATAACCTCAACCACATTTTGTGGGCTTAATATTTCCCCCATTTCCGCATTTAGGTGCCTACGCCACGCTGCAAATCTACGACAGTCGAACAATATGTGCCTTGCGTCTCCTGGCCACTCCCTTGCAGCTAGGGCAATCGGGCGAGCAATACAACTTGAAACGATACAAGTATTGTGGATATCCTCCATGGCCCGTTAGGAATTGCGTTACAAAGTTGTTTACTTCTCCATAATTGAGTCTAACCCACCTTGCAATATCAGGGATGAGGCAGTGTGTCCATCTTGCGGTTGTGGGTTGGTCCCATCTTAGTTGCCACTGTCTGATGCTTTCGTTTCTTTCCGAAGTTCTAAATTCGCAGGAATCTGGTTACGATGACCACAGTAGAGCCTGCTTGTCTCCTCGACCAGAATTCCCATTGGCATCATTCCGGCAACGAAGTATGCTGCCTCGCGTGATGTTATTCTACAGGCGGAGCACACTCTCAATGCACACCTATGGTAAACCGAGTTTCATTTCTGGGCACTCCCAGAGGAGTCCAGTGAATTAACCTAAAGCGGTAAAACGTACGGGAGTATAGATGTGAACACCTTAGCCAAAATCAGTCTTCTGCTAGATCTTGGGCCTCCTATATTCGGCATAATCCTTGCCAAAGCTAGCGTCGCTCCTGCTGGCTTTTCGGGTACATACATCAGATTCTCTCCAAATTTCAGCCTCAAATCAATCATAACGCCCAAATACCTAATAGCCGTTTTAGAGGTTATGATACCTATTGCTTCCTATTCTAATATTCAGAGAGCCACTTTTTCCGCGCCTACTGATGAAAACAGCCTCCGCTTTTTGCTCGCCAAGCCCACCAGGCCCACTGTTAATAACCAAAGCTTTATAGTCGTAATCGCTTCGCTAGCGTATACCTCTACGCACTTTGGTTTCTTTGCTACAACCACCACTGCGATGTCGTCTCTCGGCGTCACTCCTCATCATTGGTTGTTCAAGGATGCCGTTGTACATAATGATCCACAGCAGTGGACCGAGAACTGACCCCTGCGGAACTCCTGCTGTGACCCCATGCTCCTTGGATCCATCACCTGTATCGCATTGTAGGACGCAGTTCGAAAGATGACTCCTGATTATAGATGCAAGATAGTTCGGTACATCTATTCTTTCCAAGGTGGCATGAATGTAAGCCCAGTTTTCGGAATTAAAAGCGTTCTTGACATCGAGTGTCACTACCGAAAAGCATGCTGCGTTTTGAAGCCATTCCCTTCCTAAGTTAGTAACGATCCCAATTGTGTAACGCGTCTCTCTAAAGCCATATTGTCGATTCGAAAAGCTCCCTTTTTCCTGAACCATCGCTAAAAGTCGGTTGAAAATTATCGGTTCAAACAGTTTTTCCAGCGTGTCAAGCAGGCAAATTGGCCGATATTCGTCTGAAATCCGCTATTTCTTCGGACCACCAGTACTTTTCGTTCCTTTGCCTTGATTAACTTTTTCGGAGCATAGAGGCATCGCAAGCCGTCGTGAGCTGCTTTGTTATCGGGATTGACCTCTGTTCCGCATGGCCTTTAGTGGGGATGTTTTAAAGAAAGACTTCTTTGAAGATTGCCTCGTCAAATCTCTTTGTAGACCATCCAACGTGTATCGTTTTTTCAAAATTGCTGAGGCCCAACTTCATGGCCGGCGCCAATGGGCTGCTGACAAATGTGAGATTAATGATGGATCCCACATTTCCTCTTGTGAAGGTATTTGTAGCCCCTGAGTTCATGAGAACAGTATCCAACCGTGAGAATGCGTGCAGAAGTGCACGATCACGTCTATTAGTTATCCGGCTGCGCCATTCGGGGACCCATGCGTTTAAGTCTCCCCCAATTATCACCGGGTTTTTCGTACTCGCGGCATGCACAAGGCCGCCGAGAAGTTCTTCAAACTCGACATCGTTCCACCGTGGTGGAGCGTAGCAGCTATACATATATATGTATATGCCATTGATCTTTGCTCCTACGACTCCTCTTGATTCCCCCGCCATCCCTTGCTGGAAAGGAAAGTCTCCGCACGTCCAGATGGCCGCTTGATCATCATTATCTGTGAGCCAGATGCCCTGGCAAATTCTTATACTGATCGCAGATAATAGCGACGTCGATGGCCTTCTCCTTTACAGTTTGCTGCAGAAGTTTCTGCGCTTCCTTCCTTCAACTGCAAGAACCTTACATCGGGATTTGTTTTAGTGCAAAAGCCAAACACTTGTAGCACCTTTTGGGGACCAATTGAGGTCTTAAGCGACAGCTAATCCATCCCACCTAAAGCTTGCCCCTTCCAGAACCTTGTTGGCTTCATCAGTAGGCATTTTTATGACTGCAATCTGAGTGCCTCCGTACGCCCGCCGAAGTGACTTCACCGCGTGAGTCAGGAGGTTTACCTCCAGTCGTTCACAGAATTTCTCGAATATGTCCTTCCTTGTTGTTACTTCGTCTAGGTCCAGGATCTCTTGGCTCGTCTCCTATCAGAAGGTTTTGACGCCTGCTGGGTTAATCCCTAACAGTTAAGTTAGTGTGTCTTTGTATCCTTCCACCAGGTTAACACCATATGTTTTTAGTTAGAACATCAACTCCCCGTTTCGCGTGCGACGAATGCGGGACACGTTTTCGCCCATAAATTTGAACCCTCGCTCCGACTTAACTCTTTTAAGAATGTCCGCGTAGGTCATATCTTCGGGCTGAGATATGACCACTGCGTCTCGTCTTGTTTTCCTTTTTTTAAACTTGACATTACTCATCTTTTCCCTCTAGGCCCGTTTCTTCGATTTTACACGTATCCAAGAGCTTGGGGTCGTATTTGGATGGGGGTTTTGTGTTGTAGGCATCTCGCTCGTATTTTTATCTAATTTTGGAGATTGTGCCTTGTTTCTCTTAGGTATTTGAAGGGAGGCACGCCTTCGCTTTGGCCGTTCCAAGATTTTTTGGGCGATGTCTGCGATTCCTTGTCCTTCTTTTTTGTTGGGATTTTTTTTAGCATATCTGCTCCCTGGCGCCATTATATATGATGCGCACATTTCGCACTTTCTTTTTGATAGCGCCGTGTATATTTGCCTTGGACTCATCGAGGTTCATGAGGTCGAGGATCAGCTCACCCAATTTGGTGAACATGTCCACTTCCGCGGACGACCCCTCCTTGTTCGTGCAAGCCTTTTATATAAATGGCAAGGGTTGTTGCGTACCTTTGAACCTTGGAGCTTCTCTTAAAAGGGTTAGCCCCACTTGGAGTTCTCACCGCTTCATCTCCACCTGTGGCTTCATATGTTACGGCAGCCAGTTGCGTCACTGCTGTAACACTGCGGTCGAAGGATATCGAAGACGGATATCACAGTGCCCCTGCTGCACCTGGATTGGATAATATATTTAATGCTCCAAGTTTGTATCTGTGATTTTTTGCAGGATTAGGATGTATTATTAGAAAAAAATCCTAACCCTCTTTGAGGACCGGATCCGGGGTGAGAAGCCCGACATCCTCAGCGAACCTGCATTGAGAACATGCCGGAAGGGCTTTTCCTCCCTCCTCATGTGGATCTATGGATTTCATGTTCGTGGTGAAGTTACACAGAAATTTTTTGTTTCCCATGAGCTGGATACAGACCCCGAAACGGGGTCTTGGACCAATACAGACATTTATTTGGTAATTCCGAAAGCAGTCGGTACATCGCATCGTCGAGACTAGACATATGCAAGTCGCAAACAGCAGGCCAAAGTGTATAGGTGAACAAATGTCGATGGTTCAAGAAGACGATCCATCGCTTTAAATTCGAATAAACATTTCGACAGCTGAGGGACCATCAAAATATTTAAACAACTAACCTACGAACCTGTTATTAACGCTGAAGTTAAAATTGTAGCTCAGTGCGGAAGTATTAGCTATCTTTTACCCTTTGTGGTACGTAACGCATGGCAGGCTAAGCAAACACGATAGGATCTGGAAAAAAAATGAAAAAATGTGAGAAAGTGTGAATATAGGTGGCGCAGCACGAGCAAAGTTGGAACTCCTTCAGTAACATCGTGAGCCGACTGCGCTAAAAGGACCAAGTCTCTCCGCTATGGATAGATGATGCGATTCCGTAATATGTATTACATACAATAATTGGCGTCCTACCTTTCCTTCCCCGGCTGCTAAAATACAGAGGCGTGGCTTCCATCGTCCACGCACATCGGTCGACAAATGCCATCTCAATCGCTAAATTAAGTAATGTAAGGCGCTCGCAGAGCCTAGCTGTCACCAATCGGGACTTCTCTGGGCTCGCTAGGCAACAAGCAACCTCTAGCGTTAACGCCAAAATGCTCGTTTCCTTGTGGCCCTTCTTTTCCAGTTTCCACGAGCCAAAACTGTCACATCTAAATCAATCAATCCTAAATCTTAACGCCCCCGTGGCCGATGTTATTCTGCAAGCGGACTCCGGCCTATATTGGTTCTGTTTGAAATGTCGGTCGACTTCTACGCCTATTTATGTTTCCAAAATGCTGGCTGCCAACAACATAATCCGGACGCTTTCTACGGAGCACCACAGTGCTCAGACTAAGTTGCAAGCGAAATTTCAGGCAGCTATTTCTGAAATGGCGCCTTTGGTCAACGCGGAAGTCACTGCACCTCCATTAGAGGTCCATGTATCCACAGACGTTCCTAATTACAACGTGCTTCGTTCTGGAGAACGTCAACAGCTAGATGCACTCCTTTCTCCTCGTCTTACGATACCTGGGAACCAACCGGAAGCTTGCCAGAATCGTAATTTAGCTGCATCTTCTAATCAGCAATCGTCTCCTTCGTTTTTTCGTGACTTTCAGTTTGCGCTGAATGATCTACAAATAAAACTTTATATGTTTGCCAGCAGACATCATCCCAGCAATGATATCAACACTGGCGTAACCGTTCCTTCTGCGTCTTCTTCTTCTCGCGATAGCTCATCTTCTATCGGCATCATGACAAGGGCAAAAGCTAAGTCTAGAGCTGAGGGAGTCACTGTTTATGTTAGCAGTAACAATTTGCCTTGTATTTTAACTCCATCTACATCGACTGCTGCTTCCATATCATACACTGCTGCTGTTTCATCACATCAAGAGTTGCAACCCCCAAGCCTTCGGACTCTATCAAATGATCTTCGAGTATGTGTACCACCGAAACAATTATTCGTATCGAGGCTTGCGTATGACACTACTGAATCTGAGCTAAGGGGATTCATCACCAACAAATTAGGGTTCGAGCCTAATATACTCATCTGCAAGAAGCTTACGCAAGATAACTTGCCGAAGAGAGTTGTAGCATCATTCAAAATCACTTTACCTTGTGATTTGCCAGCACCTTGTGATTCTTCATTCTGGCCGAATGGTGTACTTCTCAAAGAGTTTAAACCACGATTTTTTTTTTTTCGAAAAAACGCCCATTAAGGGGCGTCAAGTAATTAAGTCACCTTCTTCTTTACCACTGAATTTATATTATCAAAATGTACGCAGCTTACGCACCAAGCTCCAAACATTGAACATCTCTGCTTTAACCCTTTCCGACGATATAATTTGCTTAACAGAGACTTGGCTTAATACGTCTTTTAATAGCAGCGAACTTTTGGTTTGATGAGGAATGTCAAAATGCGGTAGATGCTAAAGACGAGGCATATCGCCAATGGACTGAACGCGCAACTAGAGCCACAAAAACAAAATATGACGAGCTTCGACGATTTTCGAATAGGTTAATTAGGCGTAAGAAACGTAAGCATCTTGACGAGCAGTTGATGCAAATAAACCAAAGACTAGTTAGTAGGAACAGTAGACAAGCGTACAAGCTGATTAATTCAATTAAAAGTGGATACCAACCCAGGACCAGCCTCTGTAAGGATAAGGATGGCAAGATCATTAGCGACACCGATAGCGTTGATAAACGCTGGGCCTCACATTTTGAAGAGCTCCTCAATGTTCAACCGAACAACCCCACACAAGAAGCTCCGGAGCTGATGGCTGAACCAGGCCCTCCCGTTCAACCCCCAACAGTAGAAGAAGTTGATCTCGCCATGCAAGCACTAAAACATAATAAAGCCCCGGGCGCTGACGAGATTCCAGCTGAACTGCTGAAGCATGGTGGGGAGAGCCTTGTTAAGGCTATACACACACTTATCGTTAAAGTATGGAACGACGAAATAAACCCGGAAGATTGGCGTAAAAGTATCATTTGCCCAATCCACAAAAAAGGGGATAAGTTGAAATGTGAGAACTACAGAGGCATCTCATTAGTTTGTACGACTTATAAGATTTTATCTAAGATTCTGGAAAATAGAATTAATCCGTACGCAGAAGAAATCATTGGCGAGAACCAAGGCGGCTTTAGACCTGGTCGTTCAACGACAGATCAGCTTTTTACAGTGAAGCTTTTACTCCAGAAGTGCTGGGAATACAACATCGACGTATACCAAATATTTGTTGACTTCAAGCAGGCATACGACAGTATCGATCGAAGCGTACTGTACAACATTTTGCTGCATTTTGGAATACCGGCTAAGCTAGTGCGACTCATAAGGATGACGATGACTAATACCGTCTCGCAGGTCAGAGTTCAGAACAGACTCACTGACCTATTTGAAACTCGTACTGGACTCAAGCAAGGCGACGCACGGGCTGGCGCCGACGCTCTTCAACCTGGCTCTGGAGTATGTGATTCGAGCCATGAATTTGGACAGCATTTGGACTACTTGGTGTAATTACCGGTGGTGGTGCACTTATAGCAATTAAAAACGAAATCGACTGTGCCTTTGTTGCATCAACACCCGACCAACCTTTCGACTGTGTTACTGTTCGTATTCCAATTTCTCGTTCATCTTCTCTTTTGATTGCCTGCATTTATATGCCTTGTAATTCTTCCCTAACTGTTTACGATAGTCTTTTTGACCACCTATCTGATACTATCAATGTTTTATTTCCTAACTCTTTCTGTATTGTGTGCGGAGATTTTAACCTTCCAAGCATTAACTGGCCTGATTCCCCTGGCCTTCCTACTTCTACTTCTTCTACTATGTCAAGATCGTTAACATCTTTCATGGAACTTTGCAATTTTCTTCAATTTAATATATTGTCGAATTTCATGGATCGTGTTCTCGATCTTGTACTAAGTAATCTTCCACTTTCTTGTCTATCCCCTTCTTATTCTACTCCCTCTTCTGTTCCCTGTGATCCCTATCATCCAGCTATTCTGCACGATATACGCATAGATCTGCCGGCAGCTGTCCAGCGTAATAATGAGCCTAAATTTAACTTTCGCAAAGCTGATTATGACTCTATAAATAAGTGAATTACCGATATCAACTGGTATTTCATTTTAAAAGATCTTCAGTGCGAATATGCTGTTTCTGTGTTTTATATTATTCTGTATCATATTTTATATGAATTTGTCCCACTTTCTTATTCCAAGCCTAGAAAGGGCCCTCTCTGGTTCACTCCGCTCATTCATAAACTTATTCGTAGGAAAAATATCGTTCATGCTAGACTTAAGCGTTTCAAACGGCAATCTGATAGAGCTCAATTTAATTGCATCAAGAGTAGGGTTAAAAATCTTATAGAAGTGGCACGTTCTTCCTATATTTTCAATGTTGAAAATAGTTTAAGAGGCAATGAAAGTAAAAGCTTTTGGTCTTATGTTAAGAATATGCGATGTTCATCAAACAATACTTCGACACTTTCATTCAACAATATAACTGCCACTGCACCTACGGAAATATCTGAACTCTTTGCTACATACTTTTCTAGCAATTATGCTATTCCTAACTCTTCATCCTGTAGTCTCCCTTATAGCGCTCCCTCCTTGCACGACTCCCATTCCTCGCTTATATTACCTTCCAATGTATCCTTCCTTTTATCGCGTTCCAAAAATAATTTTTTTTCTGGACTTGATGGCATTCCTTCCCCTTTCTTAAAACGTACTTCTATGGTTATAAAACGGATATGTTCCTACCTCCATGAGCGTACTGCGAAAGTAGCTTTCCTTAACTCTATCTCGTCTCCTTTCAGTCAGCCGTCTGGTGTGCCTCAGGGCTCTATTCTTGGCCCATTATTGTTCACATTCTTCGTGAATGACTTGCCCTCTTGCCTTAGTTGCCCATCTCTGCTGTATGCAGATGACAGCAAAATTTTCTCAACAATTTCATGCCTGGCCGATTGCAATGCTTTACAATCGAACTTAAATTTATTGGCTCTTTGGTGTAGCTCTAACCAGTTAAGACTGAATGTATCCAAGTGCTCTGTGATGGTGTACTCATTGAAACCCGATGTGATTTCTTATTTATACCATATTAATTCTGTTCCCCTACAAGTGGTGTCAGATAAGAATGACCTAGGCGTCATTTTTGATCCAAAGCTTCGATTCTCTGAAGACGTCTCTGACGTAGTCACCAGGGCGTCTAAATTATATGGTTTCATAATTCGTTGCTCGTGTAATTTTCGGTCGATTCATACTTCTGTTAGCTTATTTATATCGTTAGTCCGCAGTATATTGGAGTTCGCCTCTGTGGTTTGGTCTCCTACTTATGATAATTCTATTAAAACTTTAGAGAAAGTACAAAGAAAGTTCTCTAAATCTTTAATATATCGATATAAGTTGCCAAGTCGTCCATATGTTGAACGTCTATGACTACTTAATCTTCTTCCTTTAGAAAAACGCAGAACATTTCTTGATCAATGCTTCCTATTTAAACTATGCAATGGTCTCGTCGATTCTACACTAATGGCAGATGTAAGGTTTCGGTTCTCTTTATACAATACACGTTCTAATTTAGTTTGTATTGAAACAGACGGACATCTTCTCTCGTCACACTAACCAATATTATACAAATATGCTTTTCATAGTGGGAAGTGCTTCCTTCTGTGTGTTGCAAACTTCATGACAAAGTTAATATACCCTTTCACATAGTGACGGGTACAATGACGCATAAGAGAGAGTTATCCCCTTAATAAAAATGTTTGACTCTCCATCTCCTTAAACGATCAGTGTAGCCCGAGTAGAAATTCAGTGGGACACCCCTATGGGCTAGAGCCACATAGCACGGCACTGTTGTTGAACTTTTTTTTATGAAAAATATTGGTGGATCATTTTACAAACAGATCATAAAATGTTTTAATTGCAGATTTTCGGTACGATTGGGTGTATCCGAGCTAGAAAGCGAGTTTGTAAACTGCACTGGATCCTGCACGGAATTTGGCATCGAAGAAGTAATCCCGCATGAATTGTACAATGCCAACTCAACAAATCGCTACCACGATATTGCCCTAATTCGTCTCAGTAGAGAAATCGATTACACGGAGACTATACGACCAATTTGTCTACCCGCAACAGAAGGCTTCACTAGATCCACTCCCGGGACTGAGTTGCGTATTGCCGGATGGGGAGTTTCGCCAAGAGGTAATTGTTTCGCTTATTAAAGCTTTCTATATACCATAACTAAAATATATTATTGTCATCCTTGAACATCTAGGCAATCAAGGACTTGTCCGATTAGATGGCAACATTCCAGCAGTGGGTCTCGAGGAGTGCCGCAGACGAATGGAAGGCAACGTGACAATTGCAGCTTCACAAGTTTGTGCCGGAGGTCGTGACTCCGACGATAGTTGCACCGGAGATTCAGGTGGTCCGCTAATGGCTCAATTTCGAGATCACTGGATAATTGAGGGTGTTTTCTCCTTCAATGATAATTGTGGTGGATTTGGATTGTGGCCAGGCGTTTACACAAGAGTTTCGGGCTACGGAAATTGGATTAAAAGGCACATGCGGCCCTAAATAGATTTAATTGTATATATTTATCCAAACTATAATAAGAAATGACAAATTGTCCACTTTGTTCTTTAGTTTGTTGTTTGTTTTCCAAATTATGTAAGGCTTTCGTATGCTAATAAAAAAAAACAATTAAAAATAGGTTGTACTAAAAAAATATAATTGCGCTCTCCCGCTGACTTGCAATCCCCGTTTAGCCTGAAGGCACGAATTTACTCCCACGAGCCAATCAATTTAAATTACTTCAGCAAATATCTTACATCGTTCAAACCCTTTTTTTCTTTAATTTATTTCATGTTGTTTCGACCAAAGTTAATTTCTTTTCTCGGCTCCACACGAGCCAATTACTTGAATCCCATTATACGCGCGATTTCCTTATCACTTTCACGAGCCGATTTTTTTTTGTTTCTTTCATTCTGAAAAACCGCATGCATACAAATAAATCACGTCATCGTCACCCTTTCCGACAGCTTTTCAGAAAAAAAAAACGCCCAATAAAAGGGTTTCGCCGTCGCGAAGTAATTAAGAAGACTTTATGCCATAGCCCATAGGACAGGCAGGCGGCTATGGCGAAACATAAGGGGTTGATTTGTTAGCCGCGACGAAACATCTTCGCGGAGAAAAGTCACCCTTTTGGCGTGATATCTATGTCACACCCAATAAAACAATTGTTTCGTGTGGTGTGGCAAAAGGAAGTGTGTGCGTCTATATGTGCAAGGAAATCTTGCCAACAGTGATTCTGACATAAACAGAATCCATAACGACGCGCTTTGCGTGCAGCGGATCTAAAACCAAACCAAAAAAACGACTAGACCGAAAAATATCAGACAGAACGCACAATTCGGCTCCTAACAACGGCGACAGGCCGGATGAAAGGCGTTTAAAATGCGAAAACAGCGAAAGGGTTATAGAAAAACCACCGTGCGTCGTCGTTGCGTTGTTTGCCGTAACGCATATCCAAAACACACGGAAATATGGGGCTGTACTCTACTTTTTTCCTTTTCAAGAAGCAGATCCCGCAACTAATGCCGAACATTCTTCTCTTATATCTTGTTAAGACATCAAATTTATTGTCGAGAAGGAAATTAAAAGGATTTCATCTCCACGGGATTCCCGCAACGAAATAGTATAAAGTCCAAGTTGGTGAAAGTATCAGATTTCAGACATTAAAAGGGATGATTTTAATTATATAAGTTCATATTTGGAACAGAAGGGTTAAAGCGTATGATTTGTGCCGCTGCACATTAGTTGGAAATTTGAGAAGATTTTAAGTCCGCTGAAATGGTTTTATGGTTAAGTTTGAATGACTGTACTTGAGGCGATAACAATTTTTATTAGATCGTTTACAAATTAGTCAATAATAATCATTTCAACCCTTGATGGAATTACATTGTGGACCAAGTACATATTAGTTTAGTGTATGTTTACTTTTGCTTAGCATTTTTTTATTTAAAATGCCTCATCCCAGAAATTTATACAATGAAAGTACAGAATTACAGCCCATTTGAACAGTAACTAAATCCTTTTGGTCAAGTTTATATGTACTTATTGTTATTAAAGTCCATATCAATTACATTTCATTTCTCTAATTGGAAAAGAGTGCAAAGCAAATACAATTTTCATAAGGCAAAAGATAGATTTCTAAAAATTCACAAAAAAGGATGTAACTAACACGTAAACCCATCCCCATTGAAACTCAAATATTTTCCAGTATCCATTATAATTATAAATAAAACAAGTTTAGATATAAAAGTTGATCCTTTTTTACACAATAAAATTCAACGATAAATTAAATTTTTCTCCTCGTGAAAACTTGGGGCTTGGCTCCTGATTGGATACAACCTCAATATTGTGACTGGTAACATGGATTCTTAATTTAGTTGATTTTAATCTGTATGATTACCTATGTATAGTTTTCCCCACTTCTCTTTCACGAAAAGTGGTTAAAGTCTAAAGGTATGGCAAGTTCGTAAGTAAGGGGTTGGAGGAGTATACACAGGATAAATTGAAATTTATCATAATATGTGTAATATTGGTGTCCAGAAGACCTATATTTGAAATGGAATGCAAGCGTGATGTGGAGAAATAAAAAGGAAGATCATGAAGCATTTTTAAGATTGGCACATGTTCCACACGCTCCAGCCCCATAGAGTAAGACTAGTTCGAATATAATTTTGAACAGCAACAATTTGTTTTCAATCGACATGGGAGACCTTCGGTTAATTAAAGGATATAAAGTTTTTATCATGACATCAGATTTCTTAATTATGCCATCAACGTTTTATCAAGAAATATGCTCAGATATTTTATATGACCGAAATTCCAGTTTATTGAATCAGTACCTAATTGTATAGGATCACTTGGTTTCGAGTCAGGTTTTCTTTTCCTTGTGAAGAACATTGCCTCTCTCTTGTCTTTGATCAATTTGATTTTCCAGTGATTAAAATATTTTTCTAGCTTCAAGAAACTATTTTTTAAGTCGGTGGTAATTTACATAGGGCAGTCATTACTGGAGAGAATAGCAGTATCGTCGGCGAATAAACAGACCTGACAGTTCTCGAGGTTTGAAATGTCACTCGTGAAAATATTATATACATAGTAGTGGGCTTAGTGATGACCCTGCGGAACACCAGCTGGGATTGTGAACAAATCAGATTTAGATCCATTTATGTTGACGTAAAAAACCCGATCAGTAAGGAAGCTTTGTATAAGTTTAGTTAGATAAATCGGAAACCCAAAGTTGTGCATCTTGGCAAGCAGTCCATCATGCCAGATGCAATCAAAAGCCTTTTCTACACTCTAAAAAATTTTACTCCAATAATAGGAGGAAACTTTTTTTCCTTCTATTATAGTATAGTAAATTTACACCACTATATGAACGAGAGTAATTTTACGCTTTACGGTGTAAATATTTACTACAAAATTGGTGTAAATATGCACACATAAATAAGTAAACTTACTCTTAGACTTAAGTAAATTTAAGTCAGAAATAAGCAAATTTGCACGAAAAAAATGTAAATTTACACCGGCAAATACATATGTAAATTTACATCCGGGTTTATAATAATATTTACGGCAGCCCGTTCTTCGGTGTAAATCGTCCTGAAGCTACCCGTTATTGCAACGGCCAAGAGCTGCCACACCCCCTTCGGTTCAAGAGCAAAAAAGCGCTACAATTACAACACAACAATAATATGATGCTCACACGAACGCACTTCGGACGGAACAGACTAACTGCACACAGAACAAGTCACTTGTGAGATACAGGAAAATGCAATAATGCACAAAAGTCAGTTTTACACAAATGTAGGTGTATTTTTTACACGAAAATTGGTAAATATACACTGAAAATGTGAAGTTGTGGAATTACACTGAGATAGAGTAATATTGAAAAATCTGTGTAATATTACACTATTTTGTGGGTATACTAGAAATTTTGTTGAAAAATAAACGTTTACTGTAATTTTGCGAGAAAAAAGGTGTAA
Organism: Microchrysa polita; assembly: GCA_949715475.1. Classification (NCBI taxonomy): domain Eukaryota; kingdom Metazoa; phylum Arthropoda; class Insecta; order Diptera; family Stratiomyidae; genus Microchrysa; species Microchrysa polita. Next base: position 62,213,913 of record OX454421.1, on the reverse strand, counting down.
AATTCAACGAGTTTTCGATGTAAAATTCAACCTTGTTTTTACAGTGTATGTCCATAGAAAGCATCCCTGCGGATTATTCCAGCTCGAAATTTGTCTGGATGATTTTTTAATTCTTACGATTTGATGAGCAGTACTATGTTGCCTTCTGATTACCCCAATGATTTACTCTTATACAGTTCCAGTAAGAGTGTCTGCAATTTAAACCTCCCGCAATTATTACATTACCCTGGAGTCTATTTAACAAATTTAGGTCATGCATGAAAAGGGACTCTTTATTATTATTAGAATTTCCTTAAGTCTTGTACCAAGTTCAAGTACCTTGGCTCGATGGTGAACAACGGAGCTACAAGCGATGATGACATCAAACATCGCACAAAGGTTGGGTGGATGACGTGGCGAGAAAACTCTGGAGTTTTCTGCGATAAGAAAATGCCACTGAAGCTAAAGGGCAAGTTGTACAAAACGGTTGTACGTCCCGCACTCATGTATGGATCAGAATGCTGGACCATGTATGAAGGTTACGCGAAACAAATGACAGCGACTGAAATGAAAATGTTACGCATGTCAGTTGGTGTAACGAAAAGGGACCACATCAAGAGTAGCTACATCCGAGGCAGCTTGTCCATAGACTCAAATAGTTTACCTAAGTTACTTAATAAACTTATAGGGCGGTAGCTGCTTACGGAAGATTTTGTTTTGTTAGGTTTGGGAATACATTATGTATAATATTTGCAATCTACCAGCCTTCCAGGCTTTAGGAAAATATGCTAATTTAACGCAAGCATTAAAAATTTTGCACAGATATATGCATGCCTTTTTATTAATATTAAAAAAAAATCATACGTATTGAATCTGGTCCAGGAGCTTTATTTGTTTTGGATTGCCTTATAACATTTAATAAGGCAGACAAAGAAAAGAATTCACTAACTGAATTTAGTGTTGCTGGATCGCTGAATCTGGTGGAAGTGCAATGTTGGCTATGAAAGAATTCGCCGAATGCCAGGCATTTTTCAGCGTGAGTTAGGAGAGTTTTATTCTGCATCGTTTTTTAAGAACTTTTGAGATTTTCCGAAATGTTCTACTGCCCTTATCTAATGTTCTTATCGTGTTGTTCCAATGATTATTTCTTAATTTAAGTATTTCTGATTTAATAGTGAAAGTTAATTGACTGGTCATCCGTTTATATGTTGTTAACCGATAACGTTGCCAACATTGGTGGTAAAAATTTCGTTGAGCGAATAAGTTTTCAATTTGGGGAGACAACTTTAATGGGTTCAGAACTGCCCTTTGATGTTTTTGAGGAATTGACGCTTTAGCAGCTTCCCATACAAGATAACGGTAAATGTTTGTATATAATAATCAATGTCTTCCGTAGTGAAGAAGTTTACATTTGAACTACTCAGATTAACTAGTTGCCCCGTTATATTGTTAAACCTTTTCCAGTTCGCCTTATTAAATGCAAACATTCCAGATGGCTCGGCTTCAATTGGTTCGTCATTAATCTTGAAAAGTACAGGCAAATGATCAGAAGATAGATCGTTTTTCGTGACAGGAGTTGAGATGTAATGAGTACATGTTGAAAGTAGGTATAATATCCAGATTTGACGGGTGACCTCTACCTGATTTAGGAAAATATGTCGGAGTGTCTGAGAAGAGTATATCATAGTAACTTGTTGCAAGTTTGCTGTGCAAAAGATTACCCCAATGATTTGCTCTTATACAGTTCCAGTAAGAGTGTCTGCAATTTAAATCTCCCGCAATTATTACATTTCCCTGGAGTCTATTTAACAAATTTAGGTCATGCATGAAAAGGGACTCTTTATTATTATTAGAATTTCCTCCTGGAAAGTATACTGCAACTAATGTGAATGAAATATTGCAAAGGAATATATCTATGCTTATCGTTTCGAAAATGCTACTCTTAATTGCCGGTTTTGATCTATGTAATATTTTTTTTAGCTATCGCGATGGCTACTCCACCCCCTCTACTTTCACGTTTATCTGCTCTGTATACAGGGTGTCCCATTCATGGTGGAGAATATTTTAATGGGAGGTAGCCTGGCTCATTTGGGGAAAATTAATGTACAACGGGACCCCTCTATTTTTAACCGTTACTACATATGTAATAGCATTTTTTATCAAAATGCCCGACTTCCTGAACAAAATCAAAATATGCCACACCATCAAACATTTCATCCGAGATATGACTTCACTTTCTGAAACTACATAAAATTTCCAATAAAACGACACCTCGCCCGTTAAGAAGTTGCTCGTATCTTCCGAGATACACTCGTTCAAACTTTAAAGTAATTTTAAAATTGTACGTATACAATTTTATTATTTGATTTGATTTGATTTTGATGAGATAGTATAGTGACTTTAGCTCTAGACCCAAACATCCAAAAAAACAGCTGACTTTTGATGCCAAATTGTTCTATGGCCTGACCGCATTACGCAGTAAAAAGTTAGACTTTTTTGCGCGTCACATTTGGGGGGGAGGGGGTGGCAAAGGGGTGAAATTATGATTTTTCGCCAATATCTTGTTAACTGTAATATTTACAGCAAAATGTTCTGAGGACGATTTAAACTACACAATGATATATTATATCATATACTTTCTCTTGGCAGATTATATACTAGACCTTAAAACATTTAGTGTAATTTAGATTTTTTGATAGTTACATTTGGCGCTCTAGCTCCTGAAGTAATTAAATTGGAGCCATGGTAATTGGGATAACTATTCCTAACAATATATAGCTGTCCCACGCGGAGACTCAGGCTGCCCCGACAAAGCATTCCCCTATACTGCCTATTAACATTTAAAAAAAAGACATGCCTGTAACTTTTCGCCGAATCACAGCAGGCGGGAAAAATTTTGGTAAACGTTAAGGCTAAGTCCCATTAGACCCTCCACCAAATATTACTTCGATCGGATTAAAACAAAGGGTACCTCCCATACAAATTATTCAAATTCAATGCCACTAGTTTATTAAGAAATAAGGGAACAAGTCAACCAAAATTAAAGTTTTGCTCGTAGGCAATTTTCCGGTCATTTTGTATGGAAGGTACCCTTAGTTTTAATCAGATCGAAGTAATATTTGGTGGAGGGTCTAATGGGACTTAGCCTTAACGTTTACCAAAATTTTTCCCGCCTGCTGTGATTCGGCGAAAAGTTACAGGCATGTCTTTTTTTTAAATGTTAATAGGCAGTATAGGGGAATGCTTTGTCGGGGCAGCCTGAGTCTCCGTGTGGGACAGCTATATATTGTTAGGAATAGTTTTCCCAATTAGCATGGCTCCAATTTAATTACTTCAGGAGCTAGAGCGCCAAATGTAACTATCAAAAAATCTAAATTACACTAAATGTTTTAAGGTCTAGTATATAATCTGCCAAGAAAAAGTATATGATATAATATCTGTGGTCATTATGAAAAACAGCTTAAGTCGACTTAAGACAGAATCGAGTTAATGTGCTCACTGGATTCGCCGTATTCGACTCCACCTCTACACAAAATTTGGTTAATTTCGGACTATTTTTGAGCGAGCTACAGCGATTGGTTTTTCCGCCTATCTCAAGTAGACCCTCACCGACATAAGGAAAAGCGACTTAACTTAACATATTTCTTACTAAAATATATATATATATTTTTGATAATTGGCTTAAATTAACTTAAGTTACTTTTCCAAATATGAAATAAACTCAAATGACTCTTTTACCACTGAATTTTGAAACAGCCTAAATCGACATAAGCGTTTTTTCCTTAAGTCCAAAACAAATTCAGTCTTCCTCATCTTGAGTTAAGTTCTTATTCCAAATTATTTTCTTTCCGTAGAGAGCTCTTATATGGATTTAGCGTTTATTCCTTATCAGATTTACGGAAAGTCCTGTTACAATGTCTATGTAAGCGGTTGTTTCGCATGCATTCATGGTGAAATTGAGTAGATAAGTCACTGTTAAATGAGTTGTTGCTCAATCAAATTGCAATTTCGTGAACGTGAAGTTAACTATTCAGGGTATCTAGGCTTGTATCCCGCGTACCTGAAATTTACTTTACACTCGAAACATTAAACGAGCCTCGGATACCTCGGAATGATTCAACGGCAATGACTTTTGGCTATAAACAACGGACTAAGATAGATTTTGGAACGTTTGGACTATGTGGGGTGAGTGTAATAAAACAAGGCTCCACAGAAGTCGAACAGGAAATTACCGCATACAACATCGCTGTACTAGGACTTTGCGAAACACGATGGCTCTACTCTGGAAATGAAGACGATAATACACCTCGGAAACCAGGAGTCGGAATCCTGTTGAGTAGGAATGCACGCCGATCCCTAATCGACTGGAAACGTATTTCGGATCGTATCATCACAGCCAGATTCAAATACAGAGTACGAAACTTTACAATTATTCAGTACTACGCACCGACTGAACCTGCAGATCAATCAGCAAAGGACGTTTTTTATCACTGACTAGGCGACACTTTTGATAGGGCTCCCAGGGGTGACATCAAAATTATTATGGGGGATCTCTCTCGTGAAGTTCTGTAACTCTCGAAAACTAGTCACTGGCGGAACCTTGTTCAAGCATAAACACTACCACCTAACAACTTGGGTTTCTCCTGATGACAGAACAGAAAACAAAACAAATTTGCCATATTGCTGTTTTAAAGACATGGAGAAACTGCCTCTTGGACATCAGGTCGAAGCGTGGGGCTGATACTGGCAGCGACCATCATCTTGTTATCGCGAAATTTCGTTCACGAGCGGCAGCGATCCAACGATCTACTAACGCACGAATCGTGCCACGTTTTAATGTGCAAAAACTAAAAAATCCATCAATTAAACGCGCATATTCTACCGCTTTGCACGAAAAAGCTAGTGCAGCACTCTTGAGAATCCTACAATTGAAGATAGATGGAATTTTGCAATGGATTCTTTCATTTCGTGTGGCGAAGCGACTGTGGGACGATTGGATCGAGGTAGGAGACCTTTTATCAGTGATGCTACTTGGTCTCTTATCTCAGAACGCAAAAGAGTTAAGGAACAGATTAACTTCAGTGCTGATAATTCAGCCAAAAGTCAACTCCGAGCTGAATACTACAAAAAGGCGTGCATAGAAGTGTGAGGCGTGATAAGCGTGACTACATCAGCGCTTTAGCGGAGGAGGCAAATGATGCGGCTTACCGTGATGAAAGTGGTACCCTTTTCAAGCTTATTAAGCTTTGCAAATCGTTCACTACTGACCATTCTGTGAAAGATAAAGAAGGGTTACTGCTTGTTGCCGAAGAACAGCAGCTTCAGAGATGGAAAGATCACCTTTTTGAGGTCGTAAACAACAAGTTAGACAGTGTCTATTTATCGAACTTAAATTTCTAACTGCAGGTCATTCCCACATGGAGTGTGATGCGGATCACGCCTTAGTCGAGAGAAAGAAAAAAGTAACGAACACAAAAATTCATCCTCGCGATTGGTTCGATTTTGTACGAACTGTTGGTGTCAAAAACCAATTTCATGTAATCGAAATGGATTCCACGGATTTCCTGGATTTCTTTTCTTATTCAAAAACAAAATTTATGTGGAGAAGCCGGGATGCAAATTCTGGAAACTTTCATTAGAAAAATGTTAAATGGTTAAGATACACAAAAAATTATTTTGGAAAAGTTCATTTCAAAACAACCCTAAATGTAGAACATCCATTTAAAGTATTAAACATTCAAAAAAGAGGTGTGAATTCAGGAAGTATATCTGAAATTTCTAAGCTACCAGAGGAAGTACGTATGTCTGTAAAAAAGAAAAACGATCTATTGGATTTTCTTCCTATGATTGATCCTTTCTTTTACGACTTTTGCAAAAGTCTTCCCTCTGATGAAATTTCGGATATACACCTCGACCTAGTTGAAGAAGACAGCAATGAAAATCACGTCTGTGAAGGTTTTTTTCTGCATTAATTATTTCGAAGAGGCTTTATATTATTTGTTTATTATAATAATTACTTTTCCTTTCATTTTTTTATGAATAATTCCGTAAAATAAAAAGAAATTAAACATTTATTAAAAAAGACTTTTATTTAAGATTCATTAACTGTATAATGGTAATATGGAAAAAGAACCTATGTTCTCTTAAGATAATAGTTTAAGCACAATATAATTGAGCATAAAGACTTAAGTGGAATTAAGTTTTGTCAACCCCTATTGCTTCATACGGAAAAAACTCTTATTTTGTTTTTTATCGTATTACAATCCAACTGCTTTATTTTTGGAATAAAATTATAGTAGGATGCATTGCTCACATGATAATCTACAAAAATGTATTAGTTTTTGGATTTGAAACCTATATAGATTTTTCACAAGTCGTTTTAAAGTTTAAAATCGCTCTACTGAAAAACTATGAAAACCGACTTAAGCGATTATTCATAATCACCACAGATATATCATTAGAAAGGAAATTTTGTGTAGTTTAAATCGTCCTCAGAACATTTTGCTGTAAATATTACAGTTAACAAGATATTGGCGAAAAATCATAATTTCACCCCTTTGCCACCCCCTCCCCCCAAAATGTGACGCGCAAAAAAGTCTAACTTTTTACTGCGTAATGCGGTCAGGCCATAGAACAATTTGGCATCAAAAGTCAGCTCTTTTTTTGGATGTTTGGGTTTCATCATTTTTTCAGCTAAAATCACTATACTAAGAAACCAATTCTAAATTACTTTAAAATTTGAATGGGTGTATCTCGGAAGATACGAGCAACTTCATAACGGGCGAGGTGTCGTTTTATTGGAAATTTTATGTAGTTTCAGAAAGTGAAGTCATATCTCGGATGGAGAAATTCTATTCGTTTGTGTATTGGACCCAAACTTTGAGCATTCCATAAAACTAAGTTTAAATTATTTATATTATTTAACATTATATAAGTATTTTAGTGCAATCTTTGAAATTGCGTTAAATTGTTCATCTCTAGACTTACAGTACCTAAGATTACTTATTATATCATGCGTTATATTAATGAGTTCTGTTGGACTAAAAAGTTCCGGAGATCAATTATAATTTGCATTTCGCGTAACGTCGGCGAAGCTTCGAAATTCTTGAAATACTTTCGGAGATCCTGCTTCGACGTTCGTTGATTTCAAGAGCGGTGGAAAATAAATTGGATATTTTAGCTTCTGCTTGGAAACGATATTCGAAAGATTTGTTTGTTCGTTTTGCTCTCAGGCGGTCGAGGAGTGCTATGTAATTTAATCTCGCTGGACAGTGTGAATAGCTCGCAGCATCGTCCCCGGAGCAGTTAGCGCATTTATGTGGGGAAATAGCTGTGTCTTTGTTCGGACAATCAATCGTTCTATGAGTGCCCGCACATAGATTACATACTGTCTTCAAGTGACAGCCACTTATTGCATGCCCCAATGTCTGACAATTGAAGCATCTGATCGGGCAGTTGTTTCGCTTTTTTTTCTATAATGATTGAATTGTATAGAAGTATGGAACAAGTACCTTACCCGCTTTTGAAGCTCGCTTAGTTTAACGAGTCCCCGTTTAAAAGATAAAATATATGATGATTGCTTGTCATATCTTTGCTTTGAATAGGTAACTCTTTAATTGACTCACAGTGCACATTATTTTTAACAAGAAGCTTCTTCTTTAGTTCTTCTATTGGAATCGAGTCGAGTCCCGAAAGAACGATTTTGAATAACTTACCCGCCTCTGGGTCGTGAGTAAAATACTTCGCGTTAGTGAAGTTCAATCGTTCGACAAATTTGTAATATTCGTCACTGGTTAGTGAGTAAATCTTCGTTCCGATGCTGGTGAACTTTAAGACGTATTCATGTATATTGAGCGATGAGCGACTTCAATTCGTCTTCGATTTTGTCTCTTGGCATGTCTATGACAGTTGTCGGTGGCATTTTCCTCCGAACTATAGGATTTGCTGCTGGAACGTCATCGTCCGTTGAAAGTTGGCTCAGCGGTGCGAACCTGTTTGAGCTAGAGCACACTCCGGGCCCCACATTAATTTTTCGATTCTTGGGCATAATTGTGGTTATGAAATTTCCCACAACGCCGTCGGCAGGCAAAAGTGGTCTTGCACGTTTATTATTTATTTTTTTTACCGATCCGATACTATTGTCAGTCGAAATTTTTAATGGCCAGATATAATTTAATATAATTGCCGATAGTCAATAAATGAATTCAAAACACTAGGGAAACTTCGATCACTAGTAATGTTGATGTATACAGCACGAATGCTAGAACATGAATCTAATGGCACCATTGCATTCAAAGAGATGGTTGGCATAAGAAAGCTAATGCCTAGAGATAGGAGCCCATAGGCGCAGTTAAGTGCATCAAAAATTGTTGCAAGAGAAGAGTTTCACATTAACATAATTACTTTTTAGCGGAGCAAAAATAAAATGTAATGCAGTTGGCAGGCCAGTGTTCCCTCCAACACATCGAAAGCCCAATGTTGATTTACTCTATTTTAGTTATTATAGCAAAAATATTATAGGTACTAGAGATGGGCAAACACGTTACTTTCCGGTAACGGTTAGAACAGCTATAGCAAAGGTCATAAACAAGTGACTCATACATTAGATGATGCTGAGTCATCTTGTCTACATCCTCGTAATGATCCTTTTATGACCCTTTTCTCGGTTCAGGATCATTACACATGTTAGCACGTAAGATCCTCAGTTTATAAGATGTATTTAGAAACTCCAACACAAACGTCTTACCATTTAACTCAACCGATCCTGTTACCGGAAAGTACCTGCTTCGCAATCCAGTTATAGTTACTTATACCCATAAGCTGGTATAGGGTATATTGTTTTTGTTACGACGATTTATGTAACACCTCAAAGGAGCCACCGGAGGTATGGCAAAGTATATATATAAATGATCAGGGTCGGTCCCTGATTCGAATAAGCCATGTCCGTCTGTCTGTCTGTCAGTCTGTCTGTCCGTCCGTGTGTCTGTCAGTTCGCACGATAACTCCCGAAATAATTAAGCTAGCGTTTTGAAATTTTGGTCAGATGATTGTTTTGATAAAAGCTTGGATGGTATTGAAAATGGGCCAAATCGGACCAAGGATTCCCCTACCGCCCATACAAATGACACCTCTGTGATAGTTTAATTCGGTCATATTTTTCGACAGAATATCGCTTGCGATCTGAAATTTTCATCAATGCCTAATTGTGACATATGCTTGAAGTTGGTGGAAAGTGGGGAAGGTCTCACTACCCCTACCCCTACATCCCCTACAAAGCAACATTCCGGCATATCTTTTGATAGAATGCCGCGAAAAACTTCAAACTAGTATCAAATGGTAGACCTTGGATGCCTTGATAAGATAAGAAAGATGTGCCAGGTCCGGCCCATCTACCCCTCGCTCCCCTACAAAAAATATGAAATTGAATATTTTGGGTTTTACGCGCCTTCTAGGTCTGTACATGGGTATAGGGTATATACTCATCGTGCTATTCGCACGATTAGAACTCGGTCTCGTTCTAATTGTAATTTGAATCTCATTACCAAACATTGATGAAATCTACAAAAAAGTGTTCCTTTTGGATACAAGGATCGATCAAAAATGCGGTCACAGCGTTGCAACTCATGATGGCTTAGGGGCCATCAAAGATCCCGGCTAACTTGGGGGGGAAATGGTTCGAAAAATCAACGAAAACTAATTTGGTAAAATCACCCTGCGACATCCGCCCGTCGCTCTCCTTGCGTCCACTCAATGTCTCATTGTTTATACACTCTCGCGGCTATAAAAACAAAACATAAAACACAAGAAAAACGATCGCCAAACACTCGCACCGCGCGAAACGAAAACAAAACCACCGAAGAAAATTCGAAAACGGAAAACTCAACGTGCGAAATTACACCACTGACCAAATCGATTGATCACCGCCACTTCCTGAATGCGAATCCCAATTTTAGACGCAAAAAATGTTCGTCTCCGTAAAAACACTCGACATCAACCGAAAAACAGGTCTGTTCCTGTCTACGAACACCTCCACTCGTTTTTCGTATCCACCATCACCACTCCCGAGCCCGACGGCCTCAACTCAACTCAAATAAAAAACTTGTCAACAGGGTGTTTTTTTGTTTTCGTGTCCTATTACCCTATACCCATAAGATGGTATAGGGTATATTGTTTTTGTTACGCCGATATTATGTAACACCTCAAAGGAGCCACCGGAGGTATAGCAAAGTATATATATAAATGATCAGGGTCGGTGCCTGCTGAATCGAATAAGCCATGTCTGTCTGTCTGTCTGTCTGTCCGTGTGTCTGTTTGTTAGCACGATAACTCCCGAAATAATGAAGCTAGCGGTTTGAAATTTTGGTCAAATGTTTGTTTTGCTAAAATCTTGGACGGTATTGAAAACGGGCCAAATCGGACCACGGGTTCTCCTACCTCCCATACAAACTACCCCTCCTTGATACTTCAATTCGGCCATAACTTTTGGTAGAATATCGCTATCGACTTGAAATTTTGATCAATGTCTCATTCTGACATAGACTTTGAGTTGGTGGAAAGTGGAGTAGGTCCGACAACCCCTACCCCTAGTTCCCCTACAACGTTATATTCAGCCATATCTTTTGATAGAATGTAACGAAAAACTTCAAATTAGTATCAAATGGTAGCCGTTGGATGCCATGACAAGGTAATAAAGATGTGTCAGGTCCGATCCATCTACCCCTCCATCCCCCACAAAAAATATGAAATTGAATATTTTGGGTTTTGCGTGCCTTCTAGGTCTGTACATGGGTATAGGGCACTCATCGTACTATTCGCACGATTAAAACTCGGTCTGGTTTTTTTTTTGAAATATTTTTTTTGTTATGGTTTCGCAACAGCCTCCGTCAGCATTATGGGGAGCCCGTTTTAACGAATTCTGACTTTTAATACCCATATTGACTATGTACCACATTCAGGGTGGAAAATGGCCTTTAGCCCTAAATAGCACAACTAAAAGGATGCAACGTTATCTTAGTGTTAGCTCCGGTAATAGCACTTTTTTGCTTATCGATGTATAGCTGAACCAAAAATTGATCTTTTGTGTTAAGATAACTATTTTTTGCCAAAAACCGATTTTCAGTAAACATTTACGTCTTGCGTTTGGCTGTCCAAATCCACATCAAAAATAAGTCCCTTTGCTATAATGGCGACAGTCGAACTTCCGACGAAACTCACGTTGTTTCCTTTTCAAAAATGTCCAAAACTTACAAAACTTGGCTCCGCTTCCGCTTATTAACTTCCTGTACAAAATCAGTGTGTGTCTCCGTATTTTTACAGCTTTGTGGAGTTATATAATTCAAGCAAATATAATTCAAGTCCGCAGCTTAGCACGTAGTGAACTACACTCTAATGGCGGAAAAACAAAAATGTCCACAAAATGTTCTCGCGTGGCGCCAATCTCAGCAGACTTTGCAAAGGGGGGCGTGGACTGAAAAAGATTGGGAACCACTGGTTTAGACGATGGGAAGCTTTCTGTGGCGTAGCGGAAATGGTTTTTTTTTCACTGAAGCTTAGATGATGTTTTAAGACGTGAATTTGAATTAAGAAAATATTTTTTTGTCACAGTGGCCGTTTTGTGTGATTTCATGTTAATGTAAAAGATCTTTATACCCTTCGCTCATAGAGTGAAAGGGTATATTGTTTTTGTTACGCCGATATTATGTAACACCTCAAAGGAGCCACCGGAGGTATGGCAAAGTATATATATAAATGATCAGGGTCGGTTCCTGAATCGAATAAGCCATGTCTGTCTGTCTGTCTGTCTGTCTGTCCGTGTGTCTGTCTGTTAGCACGATAACTCCCGAAATAATGAAGCTAGCGGTTTGAAATTTTGGTCAAATGTTTGTTTTGCTAAAATCTTGGACGGTATTGAAAATGGGTCAAATCGGACCACGGGTTCCCCTACCTCCCATACAAACTACCCCTCCTTGATATTTTAATTCGGCCATAACTTTCGGTAGAATATCGCTATCGACTTGAAATTTTGATCAATGTCTCATTCTGACATATACTTTGAGTTGATGGAAAGTGGATTAGGTCCGACTACCCCTACCCCTACTTCCCCTACAAAGTTATATTCAGTCATATCTTTTGATAGAATGTCACGAAAAACTTCAAATTAATATCAAATGGTAGCCGTTGGATGTCTTGACAAGGTAATAAAGATGTGTCAGGTCCGACCCATCTACCCCTCCCTCCCCAACAAAAAATATGAAATTGAATATTTTGGGTTTTGCGTGCCTTCTAGGTCTGTACATGGGTATACATACACTCATCGTGCTATTCGCACGATTAGAACTCGGTCTCGTAACTTTGTCATTAAGTTTGTAACGCATTAAAGGAAGCATCTCCGACCATACAAAAAGTATACATATATGATCAGCATGACTTGGGGAGTCGATTGGAGCATGTCCGTCTGTCTGTTGCGACGCGTTTTACTCGGCGGGTATTGAAGCTAGCAAGCTGAAATTTTGCACACGTGCTTCTTATTGTTGCAGGCTGTTTGTATGTTTGATTCACCCAAATTGGATCACTGGGTCATGGGGCTGCCATACAAACCAAGCTCCCCAATTTGAGTTCTTCTAAGAAAAACTCTTTTATTTGTGTACCAATTTCAACCAAATTTCACACAAATGTGTTTCTATAGATAACACAAAACATATGTAAGAATAGATCAAATCGGACCATGGGGTCATGGGACTGCCATACAAATCCAAGCCCCCAAATTAGGTTCTTCTAAGCAAAACTTTTTTATTTGTGCACCAATTTCAACCAAAATTCACACAAATGTATTTCTATTTATGACACAAAACATATGTAAGATTGAATCAAATCGGACCATGGGGTCATAGGGCTGCCATACAAACCAGACCCCCCATATTGGTTCTTCTAAGAAACATTTTTTACACCAATTTCACAAAACCTTGAATTAATGTGTCTTTATCAAAGCAACTAAAAAGTTCAAAACGAATAGAATCGTACTGTGGGGTTATGCTCCGGCAACCCTAATAAAATTTTCCGAGTAAATATTTTTATTTGGCCACTTATTTCAACCAAGCCCAAAACTTTTGTCAAGACGGAAGAAAAAGAATGAGGAGGGGGATTAAATACAAGTCATAGGTACGCCCGAAAAAACTTTTAGCCCAAGCGAAGGGTATCCAAATTTCGGCCGCGCCCGAAATTAGCCTCGGCCCCGGGGTTGGCGAGCAAAGCGAGCAGGGGGCGAAGCCCCCTAGTTTAAATAAGTTATCGAATTGTTATGTAAAGGAATGGTTTTTTTGTGTGTTTTTAGGGAACGGGAAGTAAAAGTTACAGGCAGATATTCTGTTACAATAGTAACAGTTACCGGAACTTCCTAGCAATAAATGAATCTCCCTGTAACAGGAAGCAGATTCGTCGGTGAAAGTTGTGATCTTCGGTGTTTTTTATTCTGCGTGTACATCGTTGAAAATAAAATTTACTCCAGTCCAATCAACGTTAACAAGTTTTTTGATTATTCACATAACCATTCTTATTAATTTTCTAAATAAATTTTCGTCCAAATAATTACATAGTTAAGATAGACAGACACACCATCCGCACCATGTTAGTTGTTAGACTTACCAACTTAATCAGTGTTCTTCCAAGATTCAAATAGTTTTATTTATTTTACTAACTGCAGTCTATACTTAACGTCCTGTTTTATTGACATTAATTATTACCCAGAGACCTATAATAAATACAACATCCTACAATTACGAAAACTTATTTTGATAATTCCTTCGATACTCGTACATACATTCGCATATGGACAGTGGTAAAGTCTTCTTTTTCCCCGAGTGCGTTGAGCATGCGTATTTTAAGTAATTTGCATATTAAAATGGCATTTGTTCGTACGTGTCAAGAGCCTATTTCATTTCACTCTCGAGCTGAATGATATTTTAATGAAATGATGTACGAAATAATTATTATTGGCCACGCGGGTTCATCTTTTTTCCTGCCATTCATTAATGCGAGCCTTTGGGTAGCATACCATTTCGTTATTCAAGACACTAACACAATTTCAATTTTCATAGAGCACACGCCATCGACCTCAGTTAAAAAAAAATATATTCCACTGAAATTATATTCCAAAATGATAGACATGAATTTAATTAATCCCATGAAAAGGGAAACCGATTAATTTTCACGCTGAATGCTCTTCGGATAAGTTCACAAACCAGAAATAAATATCCCCAGAGTAAAACCACGACCAACATCGTCAGTCTTTTTGCTGCTTTTGCTGCAAACTAGCTATCCTGGGTTGAAGCGTGCTGGTCGGTTGATAGCACTACTAGCTGCTCTGCTACTATATGCTAACCGCCATCCATCCATCGGGAACTGATGATGTCGGTGGCGGATGCTGCAGTCAGCATATTTTTAGTTTTGCTTCAAATACTTTACCAATAGTCAGCGTAATCCTTAACAGACTGCCACTGCTATGCCATCGACCAGAAGCGTATTGTTCACTTTCGCTAATGGCTTTTCTACACGACGACCGTGTCGTATACTATCACACTACGGTTTATAGACTACGCCAACGTACAACCATGACGTAGACATAGTACTCGAAAGGACACAACGAGAAAAAGGGTTCATTCGAAATCCCAGCAGCCCGTGCACCTGTTTTTCGAAGAGCTCCTTCTCTTATCTTGAACTTGTTGTTCGAATCGACCATCAGCAGTCCATGACCGGATATCTTTTCCAGATCCCGGTCCGACCAGACGATGAATGGACCAAAATGAAATAATTCAAAAAGGAGACCAAAAATAGAAAGCACCAAAAACGACGGTTGTGTAGGTTGGAGGAATAGCTCGTTCGTTCATTCCGAACAAAGTGCTCTCGCTGTCAAAGGAATTTCTATAAATCTGAATTAGAAATTTTTCTGATTGCAAAGTATGGAAGAGTTTGGAGAATGCAGGTGTGCGCTATGCAGGAGGGTTGTAACTTGCGACTACTTGCGAATCATTTTCAGCGTTAATTACTCTTTGAAAGTGTTCTGTAGATACAGCGTAGAGAAACCGCAATGGTACAACGTGAGTTTTATGATCCTTGAAAGAATTGCCATTAAAAGCAACGTAATTCACGACGGAATTGGGAAAATGTTTTTTTCCGCGTAATTGCTTCATTTCGTTGCTTAAAGCAAAGAATGCAACAAAGCTTTTCGGAGTTGTTACAACCGAGCGAAATTAAATTAAAAGCGTAAATTTTTTTAATTACAATACAGTTTATGAGTGTATGTACAGTTCGTTGTTCAGGTATAATTTTAAGACTGCCACAGATAACAAGATTAGTTTTAGATTGTTTGTAAATGAACTCAAAGAACTTAAATGCACGTGGATCCTTTTACAAGTATTCCTGTCTGTGCTTATAAAATAAAAAGCGACCTTCTGAAACAAAAAGTAATTAATCGGAATTGGAGCAATTTTCCACATACATACTAATTCAAAAACTTATCTTGGACTTTTTCTTTTATGTGCATCATCTTCTCCCTTAATTTGTTCCGGATTGTAAATTTCGAAAATTTTAACGCTTCTTCCCCATATTGGAACATGATTTTCGTCAATACCCATTCATCTTCGGTCAAGGATGATTTAACATGGATAATAACATGTGTACATACATAAATCTAGATAATGTGCGCCTAAATATATCCACACGTATGTTACGCACATACTCGTATTTTGCATGGAACAATACGAGGATATCTTATCGAATTACACACATTCATATATGGACCTGGACACCTATGTATTTATTCATCCTTTTGTTGGACATTTCGATTAAATCCCACTCGTGTTCATATTTACATAAATGGGAGCCGCCCGGCCGCCGTCCGCGGACCCCTTTCGTCCAGCACGCAGGAAGGAAGGCAGGCAGACATTTTTAGCAACCAAATCAGAATTTATGGGTCAATAAAAGAAATTAAAATAAGGAAACTGAGGGATGTCCATTTTAGCTTTGCACGAATCTAACCAAATAGTACCGGATATTCGACCATTTCCTAACGAAATTATAAATCATAAGCTTACTGCCATTATAATGCCTCATGGATTACGTTACTTGTGTTGGAATAGGGATTTCGCGGAATAAGGGAAGGTACGGCAGGGGTTGGGTATATAATCATAGGACTGAAATCATATTTATATTGTTGCTGTTATAGTGACCGCTGCGTAACCAACATCCTTTTCCTTATGGTGTGTCCATAGAGGAAATGAACAGCCGTTAGTTCGTTTCTATTTTTTTTTGGAAAATTGTATGTTGCGGGATGGGTGAGAAGCGTGTTAAAGGATAATCGTAAGGGATGAGTCAAATGTAAATTAAATGAATTTAATTGCAGATGATGTGTGTTTTCGTGTTTTCTACATGTGCTTTTGGAAATTATGGCATAATTAAAGAAAATAAAAGATACCTATGACGAACCAAATTATGCGAATTATAATCTCTATAGATATGAATCACATAATTGGGTTGAAATCCGTATTGGAAATATTTAGAAGGCAAATTATGACTCCTATTAGTATCAAGAGACGCGAGAGCGTCTTGCCCGCCAAAGGAAAAAGAAAAACGAAAGCGAACAAGTCTATGATTACCGGAGACAACTTGCTTTTTTGTTTGACCAGGCTACAGCCTTCCAGGCAACAGCCCCCAAAAATTTTTTTTTACCAAAATATTCCACATACACCACGGCCTCGTTTTGCGTCGTAGATGCGTTCCTGAAAAACACGACGCAAAGCGAAACAACGCAAATCGAAACAAGAAGAGTATGAAAATCTTGGGGATAGGTTCCCAAAACAAAAAAAAATTGATTTTTTCGTCAACAAAAACACATCTTTTATTCCATGTAAATAAGCAAAAAAAATATATACGAGTATGTGATAGTAGTTCAGTTTAAAGGACGTAAATATATTCAAAACCGACACAATTTAAAAAAAAAAAAAAAACACAAATTAAGTATTTTTTTAAATGCAGCCCTTGTCTTTTTAACTGCCACGCCCTTCTTTTGTATGTAGAGATAATTAAAAAACTTTAACAGGGCTTTGGCTACGAATGAACTTCGCTCGGCGTTTTTGTCGTCATTTACCAAAATTTCAGTAGCTTGCTCAATTCTTTGGGTAGAAATCGTCGGTGGAGCTTCTGGCGTTCAGGATGTGATCCTGAAGCTTCAGATTCCATGAGCAAAAGCTCGTAATTTGCTATTTCTGGATAATGATCCAGATTTACTAAATTTACCACGTCTTACTGTTCGATTCCATCAAGATTTATTGTAGAAGCCATGTTAACCATTTCATGGCTCACAAGTGGTACGTCATTTATAATCTCCTGAGACATTCTGGCAGAGACTTCCTTCTAGGACTCATTAATATTATCAGTAGCCTGATGTATGTCGAAATTCTTCCAAAATTCCTTGATAATGCAGACATCTAACCTCTCTGTTCTGCCAAAAAGTTTTTTTAAAGTCCTACGAAGGAATATGCCTAAAAATTCGCAATTATTCTCTGATCCATAGGTTGAATCAGGGAAGTTGTGTTGAGCGATATGAAAAGTAGTTGTATCTTATCGGATATTTAATTCAACTTAATGGGGTAACTGGGCGCATCATCTATTATTAATAATGCCTTAAATGAAATGTTCGCCTTGGCGCAAAAGTTCTCAACTTCTGGGACTGCACATTTTGTAAACCATTCCTGAACATAGTTGCAGTCAGCCAGGCTTTTCGGTTCCTTTTCTAGTGAACATGAAGAGATGCTTTGCAAACACCTCTTAGCGCTCTCGGAGTTTTAGACGTATGCAATAATAGCGGTTTGAATTTCAAATCGCCATTGGCATTCCCACCGAGGAGCAAAGTGAGACGATCTTTGCTGATTCTCCCCTCAGAGCAATATTATGCAAACTGGTTCTGTTTTTAAATCGTTCGAACCAGCCGTCCGTTCGGGTTCTGTTTTGATGATTTCGAATAAACTATTAGCCTTGGACTTAATAAGATTTTTTCCACCGATTTCGCTCTTGTATCCATAAATTTAAAAGGGACTCCATTTTTACCATGACTCGACGTCTGCATCTTGATATATTCTTTGTGCCGCAAGCTACTTTCCTTGCATTTTCGCGGAATTTAATGCGGAATCTCTGCGGTGCGGATGGTTGTAGGCGGCAATTCTAATTTTAGTACAAAAAACAACAATAAATATCAAGGCTTTTTGGCTTTTCCCACTTCGATAGCTTTTTCACCAGAACGATTCATGTCAAAATCAATGGAAATTGTTTCAGTAGATCGTTAACGATTTTTCCACTAATTTCGTTTAATATTTGATACACTAAACAGAAACTGAATATCCGGAAATATGTGTAATTTACGCGCATTAATAACAACAGTACTTCAGCTAAACACGAAATGCGTACTAAATATCATTCATTACGCTCTCAGCATACACAATCCATATCTCATCTAAGCATGTCCTGTTATCCAGAAGTTTTGAAACAAAAATTATCCTGATAAAAAAAATTTCCAGCTAAGAATTGACGACGCAATGCGGGTTTTTCCGACGCAATAGAAGTTTAAGGTAGAGATTGATAGACGACGCATAACGAAAAAAACGCAAAGCGGGACGACGCATAGCGAGGCAGTAGTGTATCCTGTTCTAGTGCCTTTCCAAATAAAATCTTCGATTGGCACAATAACGGGTAAGATATATGGAATAAACGGTGAAATTTTCACCCTCACAGACTTAAGCGAGTAACCCAATTTCAGAATGAAGTCTACAGTTGCAGAAAGGCTATGTCCACACATGTGCGCTTTCGTCTTCCCTATCATCTTCAAGCTCCGCATCCACTTTCAACATTGAACATGTCATTGATTGCGTCAAGTGAACAGAAGAGATCAATGTCTCATTCTATCCAGATCTGTTCATTATTTATCGTTAAATATGTGTCACGGCTTTGGTCAGGACGGGTAAATGATAAATTCTTTCATGAATTGTATGAAGAGATGATGTGTTGTTAATATTTAACATTAGCAATTGCGTTCAAGAATGAATGCGTTTCTTCAATAGCGCATACATCTCAAGTTTCAATTGTCAAAATGATGAAGACGAACGAAAATTGAAACTGTCTAGACAGGCACAAAGACTTGCTTCTACTGTCTCTCTTCGTGATGGGATTTTTATGAAATTTGGAACTAGTGATCCTCTGGTGGTCCTTCTAAAGAATCAATGTCTTCCATTTAGATAAGTGAATGGAATAACGGTAAATTAATAGGTCAAGTTAACAAAAGATTTCCAACAATTGCGTCTATCGGCTCAGCGCATTGACCATTTTTTAAAACACACTGCGGCATTGGGACATTTGGATATTGGGACACCGGGTGACTAGGATCTTGGGGTAGTGGGATATTAGGAAATTGGGACATTAGGGTCTTGGGACATTAGGACATTGGAGCATTAGGCACAATGGGCAAACAGGTACGTGGGGACATCGGCATATTGGGGCATTGGGACATCGGGATATTGGGGCATTGGGACATCAGGATATTGGGACAATGGGACATTGGGGTATTTGGACATTAGGACACTGGGAGACTGGGACATTAGGATATAGGATATTAGGACATTGGGACATTACGACCTTGGGACAATTGGACATTGGGACACTGGTACATAGGGACATTAGGATATTGGGACACTGGGAGACTAGGATCTTGGGGCAGTGGGATATTATGAAATTGGGACATTAGTGTCTTGGGACATTAGGACATTAAGACATTGGGGCATTAGGCACACTGGGGAAACTGGGACGTGGGGACATCGGGATATTGGGGCATTGGGACATCTGGATATTGGGACAATGGGACATTGGAACATTGGGATATTGGGACATTGAGATATTTGGACATCAGGACACTGGGAGACTGGTACATTGGGGCACTGGGATATTAGGATATTGGGACATTATTATGACCTTGGTACAATAGGACAATCGGATATTGGGATATTGGGAAACTGGTACATAGGAACATTGGGCCACTAAGACATCGGGATATTGTGACATTGGGACATCATGATATTGGGACATTGGGGCACTGGGATATTAGGACATTGGGACAGGGATATTAGGACATGGGGACATTAGAGTCATTAGGACATTGGGACGTTAGCACATTAGGACTTTCGGATATTGTGACATTAGGTACACTGGGGAAACTGCGACGTGGGGACATTGGGCCACTGGAACATCGGGATATTAGGACATTGGGACATTGGAACATTGGGAAATTGGAACATTGGGTCATTGGGATATTGGGACATTAGGACACTGGGAGAATGGGACATGGGGGCACTGGGATATTAGGACATTGGGACATTATGACTTTGGGACAATAGGACAATCGGACATTGGGACACTGGTACAGAGGGGCAATGTGCCACTGAGACATCGGGATGTTGTGACATTGGGGCACTGGCATATAAGGACATGTGGACATTAGGACCCAAGATCCTCGGGATATTAGAACATTGGGACATTGGGATGTTGGCACATTGGGATATTGGAACATTGGGATACTGGGCCATTAGGGTACTGAGATACAGGGACATGGGGGCACTGGGATATTAGGACATTGGGACATTATCACCTTGGGATAATAGGACAATCGGACACTGGGACACAGGCACATAGGGACATTGGGCTACAGAGACATCGGGATATTGGGACATTGGGATATCAGGATATTAGGACATTGGAACATTGGGATATTGGGACATGGGAACATTTGGATATTGGGACATTAGGACACTGGGAGACTGTGACGTTGGGCATTGGGATACTAGGACATTGGACCTTGGGACAATAGGACAATAGGATAATCGGTCATTGGGACACTGGTACATAGGGACATTGGGCCACTGAGTTATCGGGCTATTGGGACATCGGGATATTGGATCTTTTGGACATTGGGGCACTGCGATATTAGGACATTGGAACATTGGAATATTGGGATATTGGGACATAGGGACATTGGGAAATTGGGACATTAGGATATTGAGACATTGGGACATTAGAACATTGTGACGCTTGGACATTTGGATACTGGGACATTAGGTTACATGGGGAAATTGGGACATGGGGACATTGGGATATTGGGACATTCGGATAATTGGCTATTGGGACCTTGGGACACTTGGTACACTGCGACATTGGGACACTGACCACTGGGACATGGGGATATTGGTACATTGGGATATTGGGACATTTGTACATTGGGACACTGGCACATTAGGACATTGAGCCATTGGGATATTATCACATTATCCTGGGATATTGGGAACTGGGATATTAGGAAATTGGGACATTAGGACCTTGGGACAGTAGGACAATTGGACATTGGGATATTAGGACATTAGGTGGGAGACTGGGACACTTCCACACAGGGAGACTGGGACATTGGGATATGGCGATACTGGGACATTGGGACACTAGGGTAGTGGGACATTCGGATATTAGGCCATTGGGACACTGTGATATTTGCACATTTGGACATTGGCACATAAGGACAGTAGGAAATTGGAACACTGGGACATCAGGACCCCAAAACAAAAATATTAGGTGGCTATTTAAGTATGCAAAAATATATGATATCTGACCAAAAACAACAAAGTTGTAAAAGTTACCCCGCCAAAGAAAAATTCATCTGCCGCAAAAAGAATACATATCACTCCAATCCGCTGCTCATGTCTAATTTTGTTTGCTGGATGTACTTTTGTTTTAGGTGTAAATGCTGGAGAAGTTTAAATGTACAGGACTACTTCTTAAAGTAATTTGGTGGGAGCTTTAACATTTTATTCAGTGCCACTTTGACGGCTCCCTCCAAATTACTTTAAGAAGTAGTTCTGTACATTTAAACTTCTCCAGCATTTACACCTAAAACAAAAGTACATCCAGCAAACAAAATTAGATATGAGCAGCGGATTGGAGTGATATGTATTCTTTTAGCGGCAGATGAATTTTTCTTTGGCGGGGTAACTTTTACAACTTTGTTGTTTTTGGTCAGATAGTGACTATAGCTCTAGACCCAAACATCCAAAAAAAAGAGCCGACTTTTGATGCCAAATTGTTCTGTGGCCTGACCGCATTACGCAGTAAAAAGTTAGACTTTTTTGCGCGTCACATTTAGGGGGGAGGGGATGGCAAAGGGGTGAAATTATGATTTTTCGGCAATATCTTAACTATAATATTTACAGAAAAATGTTCTGAGGACGATTTCAACTACACAAAATTTCCTTTCTAATGATATACTATATCATATACATTCTCTTGGCAGATTACATACTAGACCTAAAAACATTCGGGGTAATTTTGATTTTTTGATAGTTACATTTGGCGCTCTTGCTCCTGAAGTAATTTCATTGGAACCATGATAATTGGGATAACTATTCCTAACAATAGCCCTATTCGACTGAAGCGGACATTGATCCTGTCCAAGTCGAATGAAATCGGATCAAAATTTCCCAAATCGGTAACAGCTGACTATCGTGCCATCTGGCCCCAACGCGATATTCTAAATTATAAATTGCATTTGTAATTATGCACTGTGCGAGATACAATTAAAAGGATAAGTAGCGAGAAATATTAAAATGATTAACTCTGAATAAAGTTTACAAACCAAAAATACTAAATAACAAATTGACAAACGGGAAATTTCAGGGAAATTGTTCGCGGAGACATCTAGGGGATTAGTTTGGCAGATGATCCAAGTCATACCCAGGATCAACTTCCAGGATTATCAT
The DNA here is from genome assembly GCA_949715475.1 of Microchrysa polita. Classification (NCBI taxonomy): domain Eukaryota; kingdom Metazoa; phylum Arthropoda; class Insecta; order Diptera; family Stratiomyidae; genus Microchrysa; species Microchrysa polita. Next base: position 62,191,099 of record OX454421.1, on the reverse strand, counting down.
TTTGTATGGGATTTCCAATAAATCTGGAAATGATCCAGTGAGTCGAATAGGGCTAATATATAGCTGTCCCACACGGAGAATCAGGCTGCCCCGTCAAAGCATTCCCCTATATCCCCCATTAACATTTCAAAAAAAGACATGCCTGTAACTTATCGCCGAATCACAGCAGGCGGGAAAAATTTAAAAAAAAAATTTCGTTCTCCATTTTACATAGTAAATACAGGATATTTAAGTTGCAATAACTAATAACTGCAATAAAAAGCCACTAAAAATGTTCAACGAATTTACGCCTTAACATCTTCTTTATCCATCAGACAATACCTTTTTGAATAGAAAACGCTACCAAAATTCGTACATTCACCAAAGATTTTTATTACTTTGTGGCATTTATGGAGTTTTTATATCCTTCTTCTATCAAAGATGCAAAAATTCCCATAGTATCAAAAACGGGGTCGTATCAATTGCAATATGAAAACATAAATTTAACAGTATACAAAGGAGGATAGTATGATTTTTATTAGTCTTCCTTGTTTGCGATTGACGAACCAATGTTTATGGCTTCATGGATGTGTAGTAAGTTTTGTACAAACTTTTAAAGAAAAGGATATCGTTAATGAGGGTTGTGAATTTTATGTTTGTGTCAGATTCGGGGATGACTAATAGAGTTTGTAACAGTAGAGGAAGGTTGCGGTGAAGGATGAGAGAAATATAAATGTAAAATAATAATCGTTACACAAGTGTTAAGTTGTGTCCGGATCTCAATAGGAAAATTTATTAAATGAGTCAGATAAATATATGTATATCATGCTCAAGTTGTGTCCTTTACAGCCCATTCACACTGCTGGCGATGCGATGCGATAAGCTTCCCATCGCAAGAAAAAAAAATTTCTTAGCATTTCAATAGGAACCAGCACGAACCTGCTTGTACCATTCAGACTGCTTGCGATGCGACGTCAGGTTGTACGATGGAGAACTTTCCCATGTCGAATCATCGTGCTTTTAGCAGTTGTAAGGTGCCTTGTCGCCGATGGGAGCGACATGGAGGATACGATTTGTGTATAGATCGGGTTCGTAGTGGCATGCAGTTGTACGATGGAGAACTTTTCCATGTCGATTCACCGTGCTGTTTAGACGATACAATGTGCATTGCCGCGGCATGATGTATTGTATGTCCATATGAATGGAGAGGTTGGTTTCGAGTCGTTTGAGGCTATTTGATGCTAATAGAGACCAGGATTTGTTTCAAATCGGCTTCGAATGCCATATGGAATTTTTCTACGATATTCACATACATACGTGTCGATGATCATGTATAGTGTTATAGATTTGCATATTATTAAATGAATGGAAAGTCGTAAGAAATGTAATAAGGGATTGGTCTACTAAATTTACAGTGCTGTCCAACCAAGTTCGTAACGTAACGTAACGTTCCTACTGCGACCGGGTCTACGTCCCGGAACGACCCATGCCCCAGGCATGGCCAAGAGTCGCAAAGACCCCCTTCGACGCAAGAAGGGGTCGGATACTTTGTATCATCATTCATTCACCGTTTTTTCTTTTGTGGAGCAGTTCTGGCCGGCCCAGCTGCTCCTCATTCTGCTAATACGTGCCGGATTGGACAATGTCTAATCGTCAGTTCAGTGCACATGCTGCGGATAATGGGTCCACCTCAAGAACTGCTCGGGACTCACCAACACCAATCAATGGTCAACATCTTACAGAGCGATCCGGTGTGGAAACAGAAGGCAAAGCTCATCCAATCACCAGATGCTTAACCAAGGTTCCCAACCATCATCACCTTCCATCCCTGCACATGCTGTGAGGCCCGCTCCACCCAATTTGACCCTAGCTCCACGTATCGTCGATGCAAATTACACCAGCACGAGAATAGTCCAACTTAACTGTAATGGACTCCAGCACAAAATCGCTGAACTAACAGCACTCATGGACAGACACCACATCCAAATAGCGGCAGTACAGGAAACCAAACTCAACTCTAGTCACTCACTAAGGTCATATGGGAACTACAACGTCATCAGACAAGACCGTGATAGGAACGCAGGAGGAGGTTTGGCTTTCCTCATCCACAATAATTTGTCATACAGCGTCGTTGATGGCAAATTGTCACTTCCCCCGATGACACCTTGGAGCAGCAAGCGATAATCGTCAAATCAGGAAATATTGACTTTGAAATCTACAACATATATATTCCACCTGTCTCCAGCTGTCCCGCAGGTTACAAAGTCAATATCAGCCCTCTATTAAACGGACAATATCGCCTCCTGCTTGGTGATTTCAACGCCCACCACGATTTATGGCATTCCAACCTTCAAAACGACACCAGAGGTAACATCATCGCCGACCAACTGGATGATTCGGATTTCTGCCCTTTAAATGACGAAAAACCGACCCGTATCACTGGATCCTGCACAAGTTCACCTGACATCTCCATCGCCAGCCCTGGACTTATTAATGACATCTCATGGGAACCAATCCTCACAATATCATCTGATCACCTGCCAATTATTCTGACTCTGGATATGCCGTCGAAATTCATCTATCCCGATAAGAAGACGTACACCAACTTCAACAAAGCTGACTGGAACAGCTTTAAAAGGTTCACCAACGAGGCTTTTGCTAGTCTCACCGCCCCAAGTGATATACGTATGGCTGAAAAACAAATTAGACGAATTATTCTCACTGCAGCTAAGAGATACATTCCAGCAGGCCGCATTCCGAACCTAAAACCCAACTTCCCAACATCTGCGGCTAAATTGGCAAAAACTAGGGATCAACTCAGAAGTGCAGACCCAAGTGACCCACGGATAAACGACCTTAATGACATCATAGTCAAACAGGTCACGACCACAGGAGAGGCATATGGCAATCACATCTCAGAAAACTAAATTCAAACACTGGTGTGAGCAAACTCTGGAGCACAGTTAGAAACCTATCCAACCCCACTAAAACTCAAGGGAGGGTTTCTATCAAGTTTGGTAGCTCAACCGTGAGCGACGATAATAAATGCGCAAACCTATCCAATAAACAATTCGTCGAACACCCAACTAAGGATAAACTCAAGCGCAAAATCACACGAGACATCCGAAACACTAAAGTTGATGAACATCTCCAAATCACCTCTACAGAAGTTGCAATGGCCATAAAGAATGCCAAAAACTCAAAAGCACTTGGTCCAGACGGTATAGCAATGATCATGCTCAAACACCTCGACACACCGGCCATAGAGTGTATCACTGCCACGATGAACCTTTCGTTACGAACATTCATCATACCAGAAATTTGGAAGAGAGGCCGTATCATACCGTTACCCAAACCTGGTAAACAACACTCCTTAGGAGAATCCTACCGACCAATCACGCTTTTATCCCCTGTGGCGAAAATATTGGAATCGCTGATACACAAGACTCTTGCGACGCACATACAACTCGCTAATCACCAACACGGCTTCCGAAAAATGCACAGCACCACCATTGCACTAGACCGAATCATGTCTAAGGTCTTCGATGGGACCAACCAGCCCCCGCCGTTTAAGCGTACCATTCTTGTGGCTTTAGATCTGTCGAACTCGCTCCTACTGACGGATCTCCGCAATTCATCCACACCGCCGCATATAGTCAAATGAATCGCAAACTACCTTGCCGGCACCGAGTTTAGAAATGGGAAATCTAAACTAAGAAGGATAAAACAAGGCGTACCACAAGGCGGGGTACTTTCCCCCATCTTGTTCAACCTATACATGTCAGGGCTTCCCACCCCACCTGAAGGAATCGACATTGTATCCTATGCTGACGACTGCACCATAATGACATCTGGCAACGACATTCCCGACATGTGCGATCTCATCAACGGTTACTTGGAAGAGCTCAACCTTTTCTTCAACAACAAGAACCTAATGCTATCAGCGCCCAAATCCTCGGCCACCCTCTTTACCACATACAACAAAGAATTCAACCAACGGCTTAACATCAGAGTAAATAACACTGAAGTTCCCACTATCCGTCACCCCAAAATTCTTGGCGTCACAATTTATAATCACGGCCTATTCAACACCCATGCCGACAACATTAGTGACAAAATGAAGGGCAGAAACAAGATTTTGAAGTCCCTTGCTGACAGCAAATGGGGCACTGATAAGGAGACTATACTCACCACCTACAAAGCCGTCAGTCGTTCTGTGGTAAATTATGCAGCACCGATATGCAAAACCAACTGGAAACGGATTCAAACATGCCAAAATGCAGCCATGCGTACCATTACAAGATCACCTGCACCAAGAAACTAAGCTGCTAGACCTCAAGGCACACAATAATCTCCTGGCTAAGTAATATCTTGTTGGCTGTCATCGAAGCCTACACCCAAATCATGACCTTATGGACAAAACCCCACCACCACGTCATGTAAGACGTTCGTTAAGGGACATGGAAAGGGAAGTCCAAAGGTTTAAACGAGTTCCTCTCGACAACTCCAACATATACAAGGCGGCCCTAAATCAACTGCACACCAGCGAGGTAACCAAAGCCACAAATAGGCTATCCGTAAACCGCGTCCTTCGCGCTCGACCACCCGACATCTCAGCCGACGAACAACATCTACCGAGAGCCACACGTACCACCTTGGCTCAGCTTCGTTCTGGATTTTGCTCCAGACTAAATTCGTTTTGGTCACGCATTGACAACAGCATTGGAAATACTTGTCCAGCATGTGGAGCCAGCCCACACGACGTGGATCATATATGTATTTGACTGCACTGCCGCACCTACGCATCTAACACCTATCGCACTATGGAAGAACCCCATCGAAGTTGCGATCTTCTTAGGTCTTGAGGAGAGGATGCCTACGATTTATGAATGATGATACAAGTCCCCCCCCCCCTCTCTTGCGACGCTACAACAACAACAACAAAGTTCGTAGCGTACGTGCACCCACAAAAAAGTGCGGAATTTGGCCAGAATTGTTTTTATACAAATCTATGAATGGGTCGCAATGAAGTAACCTTTATCTGAAATATGCAGTGCAACACAACTCGGTTTGTACGTACAGTGTATATATTTGCAATGAATTATTGAAGGTAGCGGATAGGTCACTTGTTGGAACATACGGTGATGAGAAAACCGGGGTACCATTTTGGGCAGCCCTAACAATTTTTTTTTTGTTCTTGACCTAGAATTCAGAATTAGCGACCCAAATTTACCTAGTGTTTCTGCCACGCCGATTGGACGAGTATTTTCCCGAGAAAACAGGGGTGCCATTTTTGGGTGGGCAACCCTAAAAAAATCTGGTTTTTGACATCAAATTCGGAATCAGCGACCCAAATTGACCTAGTGGACGAGTATTTCCCCGAGAAAACAGGGGTGCCACTTTGGGGTGGGCAACCCTAAAAGAAAAATTCTGGTTTTTGACCTTAAATTAAGAATCAGCGACCCAAATATACCTAGTGTTTTTGCCACGCAAATCGAACGCGTATTTCCTCGAGAAAACAGGGAGGCCATTTTGGGGCCGGAAGCGCGAACGCTACAAACTAGCTTTCATTGCACTATTGCACTCATTATCAACAATCTAGACTATGTATATCCAAATGCCGCCTGAATATTGTTTTGAAACCCGTAATCTAACACTACAAGTTCCTACAAAGGTTACCTTGCTCTTTCTTCCATACATTATTAGTTATTACCTACAACAATCCATTCATGGATTGGATACCCACAATTATCTACAACACTATCATAAACATACCGACACGTATGTATGTAATGTATGTACAGTCTTGACTCGGTAATCCGGATCTCCTTTAATCCAGATATCACGCTAATCCGGACCACTAAATGTTTCCACTATTGAGTTGAGTTGAATTTTGTTTTGCCTCAAGGGTATTTCCACTATGTATTCTATAGTGCGGATTTCGGCAGCAATTTTGACTCTATACTCCGGATATTTGATATTTTCGGGGTGAAATGGTAGATTTGGTCTCGTACTTTTTTACGGGACGGCTTGGCAAATGACATGATGCTCACTAATTTCAAAGAAATATAATATTTATCTACTTTTTCCTCTTTTTTATTTATTTAGACTGTTTTTCCTCAGAAAAACTGATTGCGTTAATCCGGATGTTCCAATGGTCCGGATTACCCCTTGCAATAATTGATCCGGATTATCGAGTCAAGACTGTATATAGAAAATACCAATGATGCTACACTTGAAGCTCCAACTCACGAAGCCGATCTAAAACCATACCCGTATCAACATCAAACAGCGCCAAACCGCACGAGGCAGCGCGGGTATAAAATCCATTGAAAAATCAGGTTTTCTTGCCATGAAAACAAATCGCATTGTCTTGCCACAAATCTCATCGCATCGCATCGCCCCGCTTGACATCGCACGAAGTGTGCACACATCGCATCGCATCGCCCGGCCCGGAAAAGCTCGACGTCGCACTGTATGTGTACGCGGCCTTAACCAATATTAACGCAGAATCAAAGAAAATGAGAACTTTATTACTAGGAATATGATGCTTTCTGGATACATATTATAAAGGAAACAATTTCGTAAGGATTCCTTGTCGCTGTTTTTTATAGGTACTCCCCTATAGTGCAAAAGTCATCGTTTGTACAATTTCGTTAACTTAATAAAGTCTTACCTATAAACGGATTTGTTTCTCTTGGTGATATCCATATGTAATGAAATGTACTGTACAGAATGTACGCATCACGTAACGAAGAATTTTCTTCATGTGGTTACATAATCAATTTCTGCCATCATATCGTCGTGTTTCATTCTATACTACTTTCCGTAACCAAGTGTTTCTAATTACCTTTATAAGGGCCGCATTCTTCCCTATCCAGTTTGACCAGCCGATACACATATAATACGTATACAGCTAGTCCTATAAGACCGGCATTATCTCTTCCTTCAATTCAAAACGGATAAAAAAGAAAAGTTGTTTCGTTCGTTCAGAACCTTGTTCTAGAAAATCTTACCCACTTTACACACAGGACTGAGACATTATTTTCATGTGAAGATGAAAGCAGCCAGGCGAGACCCTATAATGCGGTTACAAGTTCATACAATTCCTTTCATATACATTTACAACATTTGACCAGAAATTTATATTTTCTTCAAACTCTCTACGATTTGCACGTAGATATACGTATTCATACGACTATAGATAGATTTGCAATGAAATGAAATGATACTTGCCATTCCCAACAGCAGCAGCACAAGCGTGCAAATTTTACTCGCCCTATGTAGGTACATGATGGTGTATTTTGCAATGGATAAAAGCGAGATGCGAGGAGGAAAAAGGGACCTCTACAACAAGTTTAATTTTCATGCAAAACCAACCGAACAGGCTTTTCCTCTTGTCAGTGACAAGGAGAGGCCCGCCGAGCACCACCATCAATACAAACATTATTTGGTCGATTGGGACGTAGGGAACGAAGGTGGTGGCGGTCAAGTGTGGTTAAGCAATGTTGCCACGATTACAATTTTTAGAGTTACAATTTTAGTTATAGAAAAAAAATCACTACCAAAGATCCTGTCGAAATTTTCAGAAGATCCCCAAAAAGACTTTTTTTTCAATTGAAAACTGAACTCAAGCAGGTCCAACGCATACAGCCCTACAGGGTCATATTTTCGAAAATGCTGGAGAAAGAGCTAACCTAAGTTCCGATGTAAATCATTTTCTGAAAGTTTGGAGTACTAGCTGTAACAAATTCTTAGTGTTTTGGTGGGAGAATGTAAGCCTGCCGGACCCCGCTAAGAACTTCAAAGTCCTCCGAAACCTTACCTTTTAAATTACGCGATATTTAGCATCGACGTAGTTCACCCTCGTAATAGCCACTATTTTCACTAGGACACAGTGGCGTAGATAAGGGGGGGATTAATCCCTCTCCCCTCTTTCGGTTACCCTTTTTTAACCCTAATTTACTAACAATACGTAAAATTGACGTGTTCGCTCACATTATACTGTGTATAAGCTGTTCCACGAGTCTGGTTGACTACTCACTGCAGCAGTGCTTTCCTCAGTTAGTTGTTGTATGTCCATATGAGTGGCAGCATCCTATCTGTGGTCTATGGCGGTAAGCTTAGCAATGTTCTAGATGCTACTACCTATTTGACGTGTAAATAGTAGTACCAATAGAAAATAGCATGTAATTTATACGTCTTGTTAGTAATATAAGCGCATTTTCCGAGGGCATATTTTGGTCAAATAAGTTTTGTCTGTGGCACTGAAAGATGATAAGCTCGGTAAAATATGTAAACTGGGAAAGCGACTGTAGGAAAATATGAACACGTCAAAATTACGTGTTGTTAGTAATAACGCCCTAAACGGTCATGTTAGTATTCCAGGGTTAATATTTACTTTACGTAAAACAAAGCAAATGTGAAATGTTTGCTAAAATAATAAATAACGGTTCTTAAATATTTTGTGTTCGAAGTCCAAATGGGGGCCCCTACCCAACCCAATTAACTCTACAATTAGAAGAAAATCTTGGAACAAAACTCTTTGTCTAATATAAGAATTATCATATATTCGGCCATTCATCGGGATGTTTTTTCTCTTACTATAAAGAAAACCCATAAAAGGATCTGGACAACGAAATTTGTTTTATCATGCTAAAAAGGAGTGTCTGGCATTTATCAATTAGGAATAATCGATCATTCAAGTTCACTATTCCCAATTTAGTTTTAGTGAAAACATTATTCGATTCATTAATCGATCGATAATGGACCGGACAGGACAACCGTCAATTGCTCGCTACTCTACTGTTATAATGGTCAATGGGTTTTAACCTGGTGGACCTTTACCGGCTGAATATCTTCCGTTGCGTTTTCTCCTTGAGTGGAGTCACTAATTTGCGCTAAAGGTTACGAGTGCTTGCTGAAGCTTTCAATGATTTTTATTGCAGCGAGTAGGCTGAAGTTCAACGGTTTTATATTAATTTTTCGTCCAAATTAAAAACATAAATCCAAAGAATCGGCATAAATAAGTTTAAATTTTCCTATCGGATCAATAGGCAAGCAATTGGCAATAGGGAAATATCTGACTTCCTAGGTTAATAGTAAGAGGCATGCAGTTCAGTGCAACACTAAAATTCTCGCTTAAAGCTGATACGAAGCAAAGAAAAACGGTTCAGTCAAAAGCGCAATAACTTGTTTAACCGCATCAATACCTATTCCATACCCAGAACATCCGAAATAGTTAATTGTTAAATCAAAGTCTAAAAATTGCCACTCCTCGTCACTATGCTAGGAAGGAGGCCCCAAAAGGGGCCCGTGTTTCACCGAACACATGGGACACCATACGTTACGCCGCTGTGTGTAATAATTTGTAAAACTATGTGAATTCATTTTCACAACTGCAATAGAAAATGTACTTAAACTTCAATTTTAAAAGCATGTCGATAAAAAAAACTACAGCGCAGGGCCTCTATTGCGGTTCTGGTTCATTCTCTTGCTCATATTGGATCTGTATGGCAGCACATGCAAGTCTTCCTGAAATTAGGCGTTAACACTAGATGAGGAGTTGTTTTCTTCTTCATGTTCAGTTCAGTTTCAAAAGGTCGTTTTTGAGTAACGCTAATTATTTGAGTATGTTGTCATTCTTTTCATAAAAGTTGAAATCAGATAAATTAATTTTACTAAATTTATTACGAAGAACTACTCGAAGCTAATCGGGGCAATTTTTTAAACCAGATTTTATATTTAAAAAAAAATACCAAAGTTGAGAGATATGTCGCCACTAACATGGACGCAAATCAAATTTTTATGCCTAGGATCTAACCCAAAATGAAGCTCCAATTGCTCCAACAACATTATCGAAGATTTGTACAAAAACTGGAATGCTATGGATTTCTCACCGTAGTAAAGAGTTCAAAATTACCGACGATTTTTGCGAGCGTTCAATATTTTCGGGAATTTGTTTTCAAAAATCGTTTTCTTTTTGGCACTAAAATTTGCAGATTAGTGTTGCTATTTTGAAGTGTAATAAATACAGAAAATTTCATTCTGAGATTTCAAATTCTATAACCGAAAAAGTATTCGCGATCTTGCAGAATGATCCCCTCCCTCTCCGAAAAGCTATCTACGCCACTGCCGGGACACCCCTCTTGCGTAAAGCCGTTCAGATACAGTCTCGATTCACACTATCGAAAGAGGAGATTTGAGTTCGATATTCTTCGATTACAATACGTAAGGTGTTAATGTTGTCGACGCAAGAAAAACCAGATCTAAATCCAGACTGCTACTCATTGGAATTTGCCTAAATTGTCCTTAATCCTATCCAAGACTATTCTAGACATTATTTCGGAAACCGCAGGAAGCACACAAATACCCCTCCAATTATTGCATTTTGTCAAGCTGCCCTTCTTCAGAAGTTTGATTATAAAACCTTCCTTCCACACAGCGGGAAAATTTTCCTCGTCCCATGCTCTTATGATTAGTAGATGTAGCAAATCGAGTGTAAAGGTCCATCTAGATTAGTCGCCAAATGGTGTCATGTACAGCCCTAAATGGCTGTTGTCATTCCATCCAAACTGATCGCCATTTGGGTGTGCGTCCAGTTTTGATATTCAATATGGCAACTCAACCAACCGCTTGTCAAATTCAAAGTGACAATTTTGCAACTTTTCTTGGTTCTTTTGTGTGAAATTGAATAATAGTGAATGGCCGTGCAATAATTGAAACGCGCAGAGTTCGATTTTGATAATTAAGGGCGGAATTCATAGTCTTCACTTATACTTAAGGGATTCCTTAGGGGAATCCTCATTTCTTAAGTGAGGACTATGAATTCCGCCCTAAATTTTAAAAAATCATTAAAATAAAATGTTGGTTATGTCATTTTCTGTCATCACGAACAGTCATTTGGCTGCTACTTAGCATCTACACTAGCAGCCAAATGACTGTTCGTGATGCCAGGCTTTGGACGCGCAGCCATCTAGATGGACCTTAAGGTCTGGTGCTGCTGGGTAAAGTTCGACAGGAATGCAGCCTTACCATGTTTCAGTGCAATAATTACATTGATTGTTTCGCTTTAAGTTGGGGCAGTTGACCGTATATTTACGTTTCGATGGGCAGGTACGTTATCCGCATCCATTTGTCATACGGCTTAAAACCGCAGCAAGTGCCCTCGCGGAATATTGACAGAAGCTCCACCACTATGATACTATTTACGGTATTTAAGTCCATGTTCCGTGCTTCCCTCGCCGTTGCAAGAAGAGAGTTTACGTACGTCCTTTTATCACGACGTACGCTCTTTCCGCTCGACAATCCGTTATCATGTTGCGTCGGACATCAAAGGCTTCGGCCGACAAGCTGGGAATGGTTTCACCGGTTTCTATATACTAATGGCATTTAGCTTGGCGGTGTCTAACTTACGGCCTCTTGATGCACCGCCTCGGCGAGATTGCACAGCAATAGAACAGTAGCAACCGTCAAATGGTGATCCCTTCACATACCCACGTAGCGTCGGCGCCTCTATTGTTACGAACATCCCAGAAGGGAACTTCTGAATCTACTGCCAATGCCAAAATAGTCAATTTGGCTCTCAGGCCGGTGCCGATCAACAGACGTCCAGTTGATTTTTGATGGATATTGCCGAATTCTACAAACCTCTCACCATTATCGCTTCGCTTATCCAGCCCCAGTGTGTTCAAATCACGTGCCTCAGTCCATCGTTATCGGCACCAATCACCATAACATTGTCGCCTTTAGGTGTTTTGCATGGGTTTAATATGATATCCCGCCCATCATGTTCCCGTTTTTCAAAACCGCGACATTCATTATCCCGCCATTTCAATATCTCGCACGTTTCATATCCCACTTAATTGAAATCCCGTCTAATCAAAATCCCGTCAACTTAATATCCCGTCATTTCAATAACCCGCTAATTCAAAATATTATTTTTCACGATCCCGCTTTTTAATATCCCGTCATAGAAGGTAAGTATTGCTTCAAAAATCACGCGCGCGATTTATGAAAGAATACTTTACCTTATATGACGGGATATTAAAAAGCGCCACCGTATTTACCGTTAAAATAATGGGTCTCTTCGCGTGGGAATATTAAATTCTCAGAGACCCACGGATCAGGTGAATTAATTTGAAAAATAGGTGGTGACAGTCTTGTTCTGTAGGGGCTAATTATCATCTTGACCGAAGAAATAAGCAAATATTCCGACGGATTTATGCGGGATTTTATCCAGTATCCTGTTTGTTTGGCATTGAACAGGGTTAAGTTATTCGTAAAAGGAGTCCTTAGCTCGATGCTGTCAGGTTCGATAGGATCATAACACTGTATTATTCATCAATTTAGTTGCCTTATACGACAAGCCGGGAAAACTTTATTTGTATTTGAATTCTATCACCCCATCACAGAAGCTTACTCTGGTAGTGGTAATACGGGAAAATAAGTGGAGAAACATTGACCGGAGGCGTTCAACCTATGAAGATCCTTCGGCATAGCTAAGGGTCCGCAGCCTTGCCACAACTGAAAAATCGGCCGAAGCCTTTTACCCTTAGTTAGTCACCACTTTTGTCCTTTCTTTCTGATAAATAATTGATCAATTGTGTTGCGGAAGAACCATTCAACTTTTGAATGAATCGAGTCATTTTTCGATACCATGTTTTGCAGTCAACGCGTTCTGCTTGTTTGAATCAAATGGTAGTCTCAAGGGTTATAAAGCGAGTGAGTCAAAACTTCCCAACGGCTATTTTCCAAAATGCTTTTAACCGGAACAACACCTTGAGGCCGATCGTTGACATTGTGAACAATTTCGGACCCGTGTCTAGTAGCATATCCTGGGTGTTTTTTGGCTATAGCTCGCAAGGATCAGTTGTTGCCTATAGAAGCCTCCCGTAATGGTTTGACCAGGATTTAGCAACTAATTGTGAATCACCAAATCCCTGATCGCATTAAATACAATATCTTGGCAAAACCGCGGTAAAAATCAACCTCATAGTCCTAGAAGAAATATTTGGTTCACAGATGTTGACACTTCACGATACGTCAACTGTGGGAGTTAAACGTTAATAGCGCCTAGAAGTCATCTTTTTCAACGGACGGAGCTAAGTTGTACCTACCCACACCTAATACATTTTTATAAAAGAAGACCCGGGGAAAAATTCCTATGGAACTACTACTCGTACAATTACCATATGTTACTCTCAATTATACCGGCAAGTTTGGCACACTCATCTTTTGCAGGAATTTAACTCCCGCCAATTCAATTAAGTTCTCTGACATTACCTGCTGAAATGCATAGCCGCATGGCATATATTGAAAACTTTGGTCAGCTTCTCCTGAAGTAGGTCGTCTCAAATAGGCGATAGACGAACTCACTTTTTCAGCGTGAATCACCTCAAAATTAAAGGCGTCCCGCCCGCGAATGCATAATTAATCTTAGAGGACCTTCATTTTATGGGGCGATCTCTACCCGCTTATCTTTTATTTGTTAGCTGAATAATTGCATCGCTCTGTGTTGTTATGTGTGAAACGAGCCACTAATTTGGCCATTATACGTTCTTAGGGTTTTCTGTATGTACGCTGCGAAACTCAATTTTATTGATTAACACCGCCGCTTCGTCTTGTCACTTTGAAACATTCCTTGACTCACGCAGTATTTAAGCATAGCTAGAAAACGGCCCTCCATCCAAACCCTAGACGTGAAAACCACATGTTAAAAAAAAGTAGCTACAATGTTGGCGGTATAGGCCGCCTCACCAAAATTTCGCCCCGGGCGCCAAATTTCCGTCGAATGGCTCTGCCTGAGATTTTTTCCTGGAGGAATACTTTAGTAAATCTCGTGTAGAATTACTGCATTGGGTGGTGCCGAAGCTACCGTGGGACACATTTAGGCAGGCGAAGCCTCTTTCGAAACCATCAAGTACTCTAAAATAACAAATAAATTAAATTTGAAGAATTCAGCTCAGCTTTTACTTTTTCTGGAATATCCAGGAAAGTTCTCCTTTCGGGCAGAGATGTGACCATATTAAGTTGAATTTTGTCTGAATAATTTTTTTCGGAGCTTGCGGAGACATGCTTTTCTGTAAATCTCGCTAGTGCTTCAGCCTGATAGCAGTCGGCAGGATTTTTGTATGAGTTTTGCACCTCTTTTCCTTACCTTTGATTTGATTATTACTTCTTTGAAAGAAGGGATTTTATTAGGCATTGACAGCATTCTTAAGTGGTACTATAAGTTGCTCTGAGCATGTCTACTTCGACAATCAACTTTTGTCTTTTCCGAACCAAAGTGTTTAACAGACAATAGGCACGTTTTATTGTGTTTATCCCGTGCAGGTTTGGGTAGAACTTCATATAAAAAAAATGACACTTACCCAGGTAAAGTTCACGCGTGCAAATACCCTACACGGGATAGAGCTCAAATGTAGATGGCGGACGCATTGGGGAAATTTGAGGGAATTTGTTTTTTCAAACCAAATGTGAGAGTTTTTCTCATCACGAGAAAAGATTTTGCAAGGAAATAATCATCTTTTGTGATAAAATCCACCACATCTCCCCTTCCACCCTCCGGTTTCAGGTTCCATTACACTGTCAAATGTCAGCTGTTTGGTCTTAACCGGGATGTTACCCGCGATCGTTTTTTTTTCGAGTCAGATTTACCCGCGATGCGAAAAAACGTCGCTATTGATCCTGTCCAAGTCGAATGAAATCGAATCAAAATTTCCCAAATCGGTAACAGCTGACTATCGTGTCATCAGTCCCTAACGCGATATTCTGAATTATAAATTGCATTAGTAATTATGCACCGTGCGAGATACAATTAAAAGGAAAAGTCTCAAGAAATATTAAAATGATTAACTCTGAATAAAATTTACAAACCAGAAAAACTGAATATCAAAATGACATACGGGAAATTTTAGGGAAATTGTTCGCGGAGACATCTGGGGGATTAGTTTGGCAGATGATCCAAGTCATACCCTGGATCAATTTCCAGGATCATCATTTTGTATGGGATTTCCAATAAATCTGGAAATGATCCAGTAAGTCGAAAAGCTCTATTGCTGTTGTGGAAGTGAAGTTTTACGCTTAAACAGTCGAAATTGGCGAAATTATTTGTCATGATTATACACCCATGCCTACTTGGGACATGCAAAATTGTGATATACTGTTTTGTGTACGGTAGGCAATCGAATTTTTTTTCCTTTAGAATGTCAAAGCCTGTTCGTACTATCTTGTACGATATTCCAAAGCTCTCTATAAATTCATTTTTATTGATTTTTCAGTGCAAGCTTTTCATTGTCTAAATTAAACACAGGTATATATCTGGACGACGATCGTGTGTTGTTAAAGGCCAGCTGGAAGTTGTCGTGAAAAGGAAGAGTATGAAAGAGTCCTTGACAGACTTTAAACAAAATAACATTTTTTAGAGACTACAGTGGAAATGGATAACATCGACATATTCCATGTCGATGTTATCCTTTTAATTTGAACAGCACTGCCTACAGCCGTTTAGCCCGGATTGCTCGCAGCTCATATACTTGAGGCATATTCCAACGTGCTACGTACGAAATAAAAAGGTTCATCCCTGTACTAGACGCGCTATGTCCTACAAGAGTTTAAGCCCACTTAGTAGAACCCCTGTACGAAATGAGCTAAGACTGTGTGTGCTGAGAAGGATGGGGCCAGAAAGTCTGGGTGACTTCATTATAACGCCGCCTGGGAGTTGATTTGACATACGAATGGAAAAGGAGAAAGATTTATTGAGAATATAATAACTCTGCATTTGGAAATGTTCAAGTGGAGGTCGGAAAAACACCAAGAGAATCAAATGTTAAGGTAAGTTCGGAAAAATCAGACTGTGCAATAAACTTTTCTACAGCCCAATCGAGAATACTAATTTGAAAATGGAGGCTAACTATCTAATCTTAGGTATTTGATTTTTAATTATTTTATTTCTCTTATTTTGCAGCATTGCGCGTGTTCCGATATCCAACCTCAATGGCTAGAATAATTTTCTGAAAACCCGAGCAACCAAGACTAATTTGAAATAGAATTCCGTCAATTTTATCCGGATATTCGTCAATTTGTTTTGGAAATTTGTCAAGTTGATATGGAAATTCACAAATTTTCCATGGAATTTCGCCGACCAGAAATAGAAATTCATCAAATTTAAGCATGATTTTGGAATTCGCCAATTTGACATGGAAATTCGACATCATCCTCTTAGAATTTCGTAAATTACAAATGGAAGCTCGTCAACGTGATTTGGAATTCATCAATTTTGAGTATGGAAATTCGCCAACAAGTTTGGGACTTTCGTCAATTTCTAATAGAGTTTCGTCAACATGATATGAAAATTCGAAAATTTTATTTCAATATCCGTCAATTTTACACATGGAATATTTTCAATTTATAATGGAAATTTGACATGATCTGAAAATTTGTCAATTTGATATGATATGACAATTTGACATAAAAATTCGTCAATTTTAAATGGAAAATCATCAACGTATTTTGAAAATCGTTAACTAGTTCAGAAAATTCATATGAAAATGAGAAATTGACGAATTTCATAATATGAGAAATTTGCGAATTTTCATATTGACGAATTTCCAGATCAAATTTACGATTTTCAAAATAAGTTAAGCAATGTTCATTTAAAATAATGAAATTTTATGTCAAATTGTCGAGTTTCCATGTCAAATTGACGAGTTTTGGAATACGTTGTCGAATTTCCAATACATGTTTTCTAAATTCGTCAATTTGAAACGTATTTGTGTACTTACAGTAACTTTAAACTTTGATTTAAGAGTGTCCATATACCTTCCAATCGATTGAAGCAATGTTTTGATTGTTAGATAAATTGGAAGGTGTATACAACCCATCGAACTTCTAGACCAATTAAAAAGTGTCTTAACATCTGGGTAAATTTTTTGGTCTAAAATCTATAAATCATAGCATTCATTGGAATTAAATATCCGAATCGTCAAATTTGACAGTTTCAGCTGTCTGTGGTATCCACACGGGGTGCCAATTGGTAGCTCGTGAAGTCAATTGGAAGCAGTCATCGCTTCAACACCAGCAACAATCTCACTCGCTGCCAAATTTAGATATTCAATTTATTTATGGAGCGGTGTATCATTCAGTTGTCAATCGTACAGCGGTGCACCATTTCTTGAATACATAAAGTATGTTTTTTTGGTTTTCCCGTGTAGGTTTGGGTAACGAAACTCCATATAAAAAAAATTCCAGCTGACCCACCTGTCATTTTTTTATGTGAAGTTTCGTTACCCAAACCTATACGGGATAGCCAAAAAACACACTTATAGTGACAAACATCGACATATTCCATGTCGATGTTATCCTTTTAATTTGAACAGCACTGCCTACAGCCGTTTAGCCCGGATTGCTCGCAGCTCATATACTTGAGGCATATTCCAAAGTGCTACGTACGAAATAAAAAGGTTCATCCCTGTACTAGACGCGCTATGTCCTACAAGAGTTTAAGCCCACTTAGTAGAACCCCTGTACGAAATGAGCTAAGACTGTGTGTGCTGAGAAGGATGGGGCCAGAAAGTCTGGGTGACTTCATTATAACGCCGCCTGGGAGTTGATTTGACATACGAATGGAAAAGGAGAAAGATTTATTGAGAATATAATAACTCTGCATTTGGAAATGTTCAAGTGGAGGTCGGAAAAACACCAAGAGAATCAAATGTTAAGGTAAGTTCGGAAAAATCAGACTGTGCAATAAACTTTTCTACAGCCCAATCGAGAATACTAATTTGAAAATGGAGGCTAACTATCTAATCTTAGGTATTTGATTTTTAATTATTTTATTTCTCTTATTTTGCAGCATTGCGCGTGTTCCGATATCCAACCTCAATGGCTAGAATAATTTTCTGAAAACCCGAGCAACCAAGACTAATTTGAAATAGAATTCCGTCAATTTTATCCGGATATTCGTCAATTTGTTTTGGAAATTTGTCAAGTTGATATGGAAATTCACAAATTTTCCATGGAATTTCGCCGACCAGAAATAGAAATTCATCAAATTTAAGCATGATTTTGGAATTCGCCAATTTGACATGGAAATTCGACATCATCCTCTTAGAATTTCGTAAATTACAAATGGAAGCTCGTCAACGTGATTTGGAATTCATCAATTTTGAGTATGGAAATTCGCCAACAAGTTTGGGACTTTCGTCAATTTCTAATAGAGTTTCGTCAACATGATATGAAAATTCGAAAATTTTATTTCAATATCCGTCAATTTTACACATGGAATATTTTCAATTTATAATGGAAATTTGACATGATCTGAAAATTTGTCAATTTGATATGATATGACAATTTGACATAAAAATTCGTCAATTTTAAATGGAAAATCATCAACGTATTTTGAAAATCGTTAACTAGTTCAGAAAATTCATATGAAAATGAGAAATTGACGAATTTCATAATATGAGAAATTTGCGAATTTTCATATTGACGAATTTCCAGATCAAATTTACGATTTTCAAAATAAGTTAAGCAATGTTCATTTAAAATAATGAAATTTTATGTCAAATTGTCGAGTTTCCATGTCAAATTGACGAGTTTTGGAATACGTTGTCGAATTTCCAATACATGTTTTCTAAATTCGTCAATTTGAAACGTATTTGTGTACTTACAGTAACTTTAAACTTTGATTTAAGAGTGTCCATATACCTTCCAATCGATTGAAGCAATGTTTTGATTGTTAGATAAATTGGAAGGTGTATACAACCCATCGAACTTCTAGACCAATTAAAAAGTGTCTTAACATCTGGGTAAATTTTTTGGTCTAAAATCTATAAATCATAGCATTCATTGGAATTAAATATCCGAATCGTCAAATTTGACAGTTTCAGCTGTCTGTGGTATCCACACGGGGTGCCAATTGGTAGCTCGTGAAGTCAATTGGAAGCAGTCATCGCTTCAACACCAGCAACAATCTCACTCGCTGCCAAATTTAGATATTCAATTTATTTATGGAGCGGTGTATCATTCAGTTGTCAATCGTACAGCGGTGCACCATTTCTTGAATACATAAAGTATGTTTTTTTGGTTTTCCCGTGTAGGTTTGGGTAACGAAACTCCATATAAAAAAAATTCCAGCTGACCCACCTGTCATTTTTTTATGTGAAGTTTCGTTACCCAAACCTATACGGGATAGCCAAAAAACACACTTATAGTGACAATTTCGCAACTTTTGTTCGTTTTTTTTTTTTGTTTGAAACTATAAAATTGCCGAATGACCTAACATTAACACAAGCACAGTGTCCGATTTTGATAAATAAATGTATAAAAACTTTCAAAATGAAATTTTTGTTTGCATCGTTTCCGGCTGGCATTTGGCAGCCCGTGTGGATGCTGTTTTAGTACGAATAGCGACGTTAGACACCTTGTCGACTAGTATACATTTGAAAATCTGGTCTAAATATTCAAAAAGTTTACCCAGATTTTTGATGACATTTTCATATTGTATGCGCATTCCATGTACTACAAATACAAATTCAATGATGTAACCATCCAATCCAATTTTTTGATTGGACGTGTGGAACAGATTGCCATACAATTTTTCATACAGCTTGTCACTAAAATCATGTGTTTTCAGTTGATGATTTTTTTTTACATAAACGAGTGGTCATTCTCCATCGAAAGTATAGCAATGTCCATCTTCCATCGCCACAAAATATATAATTTTCGCTATGTTGTGTTGTGTCGTGTGGATCGTGAGACTGTCATTTCCGATTGCACGATAAATTGCAGTGTATCGTCTGTACAGGCGTCAGATCGATTGTGCGCAATCGATTGTTCAATCGATTGGAGAGTATATGGCAAGCTTAAAGGTGTGTGTTCGTAGAGACGACTCATGGGATCATCGCTCAGCGACCGAAGCTAAACCACCGGGTTTGAGCACTATATGGGTATATTTTCTATACAGACATGTTCCTTTAGTCCATAGACGATACTAGGAAAGTAGAAACATTCAAAAAATATTTAAATACCGCTCGAAATTGGATGAAAAACTACGGTCGCCGAGCGATCATCACATGAATTGTCTCTACCAACACTACCTTAAGGCATAAACTGACGGTATTAGTTCAGTACTTCCGATCCTGCGACACGACTACGTTTTTGTGCTCTTGATTAATGTGCATTTATGTATATCCGAAACAAATATGGCTCTCGGCCTTTGGGGCCCTTTAGGCTTGTTCCAATGAAGATTGCACTGTACGTTACGCCACTGCGTCAGCTATCTATACGAGATTGGATGATTATGCCTAGCCTGGTCAGATGCAAGCGCATACTTTCCGAACTAATACATATTAACTACCAGGGCAAATGTTGAGACCAAGGGAACATCCCGTCAATTTTTGTAAGCGATTAGGATGGACGAACGCCCTCATTGGAACAACTGTCCTTTGCTGTTTCGCTTCTTCGATAACATCTGTCTTGTTCCGATATTTGGAGAAGTTTAGGATATACGGACGGCAGACTGTAAATCTGGAACTGATAAATGCACAGTTTTTTGTCCAGATTGCTCAATGTGGAGCCGCACTATGAAACATTCATACATTTTTAGGGAACATTTAGCTGTTCTGCTGTACACTTTTGTGATAGATTTACTTGATCGGTTTGTTCATGAGGTATAGACGAAGTAATAAGCAAGATCGGGACCACTTAGCCCGCTCTATGGCTTAATTGATTGAGTCGCACTCTACGATGCTAGTAATCTAGAGCAGTGATTCCCAAACTTTTTGAAGACGCGGAACCCCTGAGATCGTCGAATTCGTTCGCGGAACCCTAAAATGAGTCGTTAAGACATGACGAGCATTGATAAACAAGACAAAACGTTCATCGTACCCATACAAGGAAAAAAATGTGTTATTTGAAAAATGTATAAATATTTAGTTAGGAAGTATGAAGTATGTATTAAAAATGGAGCAATTTAGTGAAAAACATGTACCTGGTGATTTTTACATATCTCGGTGATATTAGACCGATATTAGGACGCCGGTAAGGCCGCGGGGATAGATGGAATTCCGGTTGAATTATTCAAAGCGGATTCGAATGCTACAGCGGCTATTCTTCTTCCCCTCATCAGAGAGTGTTGGGAAACCAAAACTCTTCCTGTCGATTGGAAAAAGGGCGTAATTATTAAAATTCCGAAAAAGGGTAACCTTAAGGATTGTAATATAGTCTGGCTGGTCTAGCGGTTAGTACGCGCACCTTCGGTGCACAGGGTCATGAGTTCGAATCTCACCGTGGTTCATGGTGTTTTTCGAACTCACGAGCTTGTGACGGACTATGATCTCACTCAGATGTTAAACGAGTACCCATTCATGTGGATAAATAACACTGCTGAGTGTGATGCTGATCTCATTGCCTCAATAAAAAGCAGATAAGAGCTTGGAAATAGGAAGTCACTAACACATCCTGCGGCCTTAGTCCAATGATGGATTGTCGCGCCTGTTATTTATTTTTAAGGATTGTGATAATTGGCGCGGTATTTGCCTACTTCCAGCTGTATCCAAGCTGATGGCTAAAATTATTTTGAACCGGATCAAGGATGAAGTTGATCGCACTTTGAGCAATGAACAGGTTGGCTTTCGTGAGGTTTTTTCATGTAGCGACCATATAAACACCCTCCGAATTATTATTGAGCAATCCGCCGAATGGAGATCCCCATTACACCTCATGTTCATCGATTTCGAGAAGGCGTTCGGTAGTGTTGATCGGGAGTATATCTGGAGAGCTCTTGGTAGGAGGGGCATACCAGATAACATAATTTCAATCATCAAGGAATCTTATCAGGGTGCCCAATGTCACGTTTTGCACAAGGGTAAGCTTTCAGATCCTTTTGAGGTGCACAGTGGAGTAAGACAAGGTCGCATTTTGTCACCTATTCTTTTCCTCATAGCCATTAACGATGTACTAGTGAGCGCGCTTCCAAACCAAATGAAAGGTATTAGATGGAAAATGTTTGATCACTTGTAACACCTGGACTATGCTGACGATATTTGTCTGCTATCAAATAAAAAGGAGGATCTAGCTCAAATGGCCGATGCTCTGCATTGCGAAAGTCGTAATGCTGGGCTAAAGATAAACGCTGCCCAGACCAAGTACTTGAGCTCTGATCCAGGGGGACTAGGCGGAATTTGTGTTTCGGGCCAGGCAGTCGAAAAAGTTGACGAATTCTGCTACTTCGGAAGCATAGTCACAGCAGATGGCGGCGCGGACGCTGATGAGCATCCTATAAATCCGCTGGCCGGAGATTATTTCGAATGATGATCTCCTTAATATCACAGGCTCGGATTGACTAGGCACTTCTGTCAAAAGGCGAAAGTGGCAATGGATAGGTCATACTCTTCGAAGAGGGCCAACAAATAATGCAAAGCAGGCCCTAGATTGGAACCCACAAGGAGCCACTGCAAGACGCCGTGTTGGACGACCAAGAAACACTTGGAGAAGATCGGTTAGTAGCGAGGCTGCTTTATTAAATAAACAGTCATCATCATCAATGTGGCACGATAGCCCGACGTCGGGCCTTGGCCGCCTGAATCGTTGTCCTCCAATTGTCGCGGTTACGTGACCTCGTCCTCCAGTTTCGGAAGCCCAGCAGCTGGTGGGCGTCTTCACCTACGGAGTTCTCCCAGCGAGCTCTCGGTCGTCCACGCAACCTCGCTCCGTCAATTCGTTGTGCGTTCATCACTTTCTTTGGCATGCGATTATCGTCCATCCGTTGTACATGCCCCGCCCATTGCAAACGTTGAAGCTTCACGATTTTCGATACTTCCAGCTCATCGTACAATTGATACAACTCATGGTTGTACCGGATACGCCATTGGTCTCGCTCGCGAACGGCCCCGAAAATTCGCCGAAGGACCTTTCGTTCGAATCGGTCTAGCAAAATTTCGGAGGCTTGGGTGAGGGTCCATGTTTCGCAGCCATAACATAGCACGGGTCGGATGATCGTTTTGTACACGCGGAGCTTCGTGTTCCTGTGCGCAAGTTTCGAATTAATTATAGGGAGGACCGAGAAATATGTCTTATTGGCTAGTTGTATCCGTCGCTTAATTTCGTCGGTTTCGTTGGCGTCCTTTGATAAGTTACAACCCAGATAGTTGAAGTTGTCTACATACTCGATAAATAAACAGTGGTCAGACCTAAAGACAATGGCACAGAACAGAACGAGGTGAAATGTAGGCGTAGTTGATGCCCTATGTCCCACAAGAGGTCAACGGGAACCAGAGAGAGGCCGAATATATGACAGAGCCACTCGCATATCCTCCTCCAAGTTCCTGAGTCTTTCACGTTTTCTTGTTTTTATATTGATCATAGTTGAAAATCCGATTTCACATAAATATGAAGTTGAAAACAATAGCAGGATATTTACAGCTTTTTTTTTACAAAACAGGGTATTTTTCCTTGACGGATATCATAAATTCTTCAGACGAACATTCTGCGACGTTAATTCTTCTTCTTCCGGCAAGGTGAAATTTGAAATATTGGATGCCACAAAGAGATTTCTAATCCAATTAAACGGCTGTGTATTTAACAAGGAGAAATATTTTTCAACCGTTTTAGGTTTCCAAATGCTCCAAATTCCGTAAAACTGCCAAATACAGTTAATGCGAAAACTAATGGATAATTTTAGAATTTGTTTGTGTTTACAGTATTATTGAAATTTTCAGAACATCATATTTTCACAATTTTTTCGCGGAACACCTGGGCTGGTCTCACGGAACCCCAGGGTTCCGCGGAACGCCGTTTGGGAAGCACTGATCTAGAGGTCCGGAGATCGAATCTCGGCGTGGTCCAAAATTTCCGTACATGTGCGGATAGGAAATAATATAGTGCTTGCAACATTATTCACTCCAAAATGATATGCAATGTAACGTTGAATCGAATTGGCTGAGTTAACGCACCATGGCCCCACATGGGGCTATACGGTACTGGGAATGAGAAGATCACCCTGTCAAAACTGCGATTCCCCAATTTTTTGAGTTACAACGATTTTTGAAACCTCTACAACCGGAAGAAATATCAGGGAAATATCCAATCATATTTTGTGCAGTGTACCTATTTTCGAAATCATCCATTCACAAATGCAAATGAAATCCGACAACATTGCCTACATCGCAGGAGTCTTCATTTCAACAACAAGCACTCCACTCTTGGTGTGTTGCGGCATTGTGCAAGCAAATCTCAATATAGACCTACATATACACTGCGCCATAAGTTAACATTTGTCCTTGAAAAATCCACTTGGTAGTCCGCAAGAGAAAGAAGATATTTATGTTGTCGTATATGCAATACGATACAGAACGAAGAAAAGTTAAAAAGATTAGCAAAAGATAAGGAGGCATATATCTGTAGATACATAATATGCCTGTATGTCATGCAGTATCTATGCTCCCAAGTACTCGCGTACATATTGGCGTAGGATGTTTGCAAAAAAAAAAAGAAGAATCAACTGCCTGATACGAGCCGTGGCCATGAATCTGAGTTGTTGGTTGCGGTTGCGGTCTTCTATATTGGGAGTTTTCATCAGTAGACCGTGCAAAAGCCCTTTACACATACTTTCGCATTGCGCAAGAAGAAAAGCAAGTCCAATAAGAGCAAAATATTGCAAAAAGAGCCGATAATGCCAAGAAGTTTTTTTTTCTCATTGTAATCTTGGTCGTGCGTGGTTTTATGTAATTTTCAATGTGGACTTCTCGTCCAAGGTCTGGGGAAGACGCTGCTCTGGGACTAAGGCATGTATCTGCACTTCTGCAGGCTCTTTGCGTGTATATCGTAGATGTGCATCTGACTATGATACATGTTTGCATCGCGTTCCGCTTGTGGCAATCGCGCCAGGAACGCGCATTGCATGAACACGGCTGTGTACTTGTGACCTACAAAGAACCTTTGCGTAATAGCAACACGCACAGGATGGATGAGCTCTATTCCTCCACGTCCGTCCGTCCGTCGTCATCGTTATTATTATGTATTGCAAAAAAAGGGACCTTAAGAATGCAATGATGAATGCATTCATCAAAGAACCGGTTTCACACAATTTTTTCTTTTTTTTTTTAGGTTTTTTGTTATGCTTAAACAATCCTTTTGGGGTTTTCTATAAATACTTATACGTCGCCATCGGGGGGACTCTCGTTTTGTTCTTTGCATCCAAATGTGTTCAACAGAGCGAACACCATGGACGCGAGAATCAGTAGGTAATTCAGTGAAATTGCAATTTGGCTTTTCCCCATATCATGCCACATTTTGAGTCGAGCTGGGAATGGGAATTGGGAAGCAAGTTGCATTTTGTGCGAATGGAACCTCAACATCAAAGATAACAATCGACATCTGCATTTTGATGTTATTGCTTCGTTGATTGTCGAAAATAATGCCACACCTGCGTTCCCATAAAATTTTGTAGAAACGTGAGGAAGTCGCATTGTACGAAATTTATTTTAGCAAATTAGTAATGCACCGTCATGCAGAACCAACTTTCATTTTGGTATTCATGATGTGTTTTGTCAGTTGTATACACGTAACAATTCCGACTCACTATTTAAATCTTCTACCAATGTACTGTAGGTTGGTAAAATCTTTGCTTAGCGGTCCTCAATGCAAAGTAACAATTTATTTGATAATAAGTTGAAGTTTCAATTCTGATTATCATCTCTAAACAGTAAATCAAGAAAAAAGAATAACTTCATTCCAACATTTAACTGCTGCGTTGACTACGCTCAGTTAGACGAAAGTACCTAATTTTTCTCCAAATACATCCTATTCGGGGATATTCTCCAAAAGCAACAGTGATCTGAAGGGCTACCGTCAACTCTAGCCACTTCAATCCACGAAGCTTCAATGACAAAGCCCGGGTCCGAGCCAATCGGAGCCTAGTATCTACCATTTTTCAACCCGAGTAATGCATCGTTTCTCAATCGATGCCCAACAGAGGTTTCACTCCATCATGTCTAGGCGCCTCATGAACTTTCCAAAGGCTCAACAATGCACTGGCATCGTATGATAATTTTCTCCTCAGAGAGTAAGACGGGGAAGGCCATGAAGCCTTTCTCATCGCTAATTTTCAGCAGTTTACATGGCTCGAGACAAGTACCTTGTGTACCGCTCCAGCATCCAGCATCCAATAAGCTCCGTGGAGGCTGTTTAAAGTAAACTGACCACGACCAGACTCCAGAGGGCCAAATGCTGTATACATACACTGAGAAAAAAAATCCTGTAAATTCAAAAAATACGCATCTGATTCAAAGAGATTCAAATATGATTTTGCTTCATATTTGTTTCCCTTTGAATCATTGTATAATCCCTTTATGTATTTCAGAAACTTTTTAATTCAAATGGATTTCCCTTTGAACTAATAAGATATTCCTTTTGAAAGTCTATCTATAATCACTTTAAATTAAAGTGATGCAGTGTCAATTTAATCAGGTCACAACCATAAATCGAAAGGATTTCCTTTTAATTTAAAAGGATGGACTCTTTGTTTTAAATGCATCATTCCTTCTGCATCTGTCAGAACGTAAACATCAAGTGTCAAGTGCTAGTGGATTTTCAATCGATTTTACCTTGTAAAACCAAACAATCCATATTTTATTCTTTTTGCAATTTGAAATCGGAGTCTAGTCAAAGTGTCGGAGAGTGATCGCGCTAAAAAACGTCAGCGGGACGACTCGTCCCCTGAATGTTTAATCCGAAACAAAATCAAGCTTCTTCGAAGCACTGAAGCCGCCATGACGACTAGTCAAAACTCTTTCCAATTGCTGGCAAACCTGCCCTCCAATCTGTCGGACGATGTCGCAGATAATCAACACCAACCTGCTGTTTCGCCTCAACCCATGAAGGTAAAAAACCCATCACTTATGTTCCCTAGATTGGACAGGGAAAAAATTGATTCCATAATGACTTCACTTAATATTACAACATACCATATCCAATATACTGGTATCGGCAACAAGCTGTTCGTGGACAACATTGATGACTTTCAGCGCACTCACGAGTTCCTGATAAACAACGAACACCACTTTTATACATTCCGTCGGTCAGATAAAAGGCCATTAAAATTTGTGTTATTGGGACTCCAAGACATGGATTGTCAGAGTACAAACTTCCTTGCCACGAAGTTAGGAAATTTCATCCTCGTACTTCGAGATACGACTTTGAAACGTACTATATTGTCTACTTCGAGAAAGGGTCTATCAAACTCCCCGAACTGCGTCGCATTAATGCCATTCTTCGCACTAAAGTTCACTGGAATTACTACACAAAATCTCGAGGCGGTCCGACTCAATGCCGTAACTGCCAGAATTGGGGACACGGCTCCACCAACTGTCACCTGCCTCCAAAATGTTTGCTTTGCGGTCTCAACCACGTATACACTACTTGTGAATTAGCCGGAGAACCTATGCCTTCCTTCAGGGAAAAACTTAAGTGCGCGAAAAAAGATAAGTTTAATAATCCAAACTATGGAATATACAGACTCGACAGATTAGGAGCCAGAGGCGGCGGAGTTGCCTTCTGTATTAAGAAAACTTTAAAAAGTTTTTATGTCTTACCTGAATTGAAAACAAAAATTATCGAAGCGATTGCTATTAATTTGGAAAAGTATAACATAACATTAGTTGCTTGCTATTTTCCGGGATCTAAAATAGATACCAGTAAATTGGATATGTTCCGTGATGATTTAAGGTATTTAATGACTTTGGGCCAAAATATTGTTCTCTGTGCAGACTTCAACTCCAAACATAGATTTTGGAATTGTTTTAATTCAAACAAAGCCGGTAAGATACTACACGAATTCGCCTTCCTCAATAATCTACTAATCCATACTCCTACCGAGGATACTTTCATGAACCCTCGTGGTCATGACTCCACTCTTGATCTTATCTTAAGCAAATGTCCACAGCATATTCCACCACCCACCACCTTTAAAAGTTTGTCGTCCCCTCACTTTCCAGTAATATTCCATATTGAATTAGGGCAACTCAATAACAATACATCAGCTAACTCAAGCAAACAGTATGTAAACTGGAAAACATTTAAAAAATACTTAAATGACAATATAAAACTATGATCTCAAGACTTATCAGCTATTGATGACGTCAATCAGATAGATCTTCTCCTCAGCGACTTTTATAATCTAATTAACGCAGCTTTTGATCATGCTAAATTCACTATAAATAATAACCCCCAGTCAAATAACATCATATACCCCAGGAAAATTGGCATTTCACTTCGGAAAAATTAGGGGAAAGCTGGATTTTTCAATGAGCCTTCCTTTCGATGTCCTAAACAAGTCCCTAAAAGTCCCCGTCCCTACGAGTGCCGCTAGCGGTGCTACAGAGGGTCAAAGACCCTCGAAAACAGGTTTCTCTGAATATTTCGATAACGGTAGCATATACGAAAAAGTGGTGTATGTCAAAATTAAAGCTCTTGTGAATTCTCAATAAACGATGCAAAGACCGTATACTTTCGGGCACTCCTAACGGCGCCAAGAGGTCTAACGGTATTTTTAACAAGGTTTCATTAAAATCTCTATAACGGTAACTCGTACTAAAAACTTTTGTATTGAAAATTTGTAGCCTATGGGGTTTTGAAGAAAGTGGCCAAATTTCATATCAATATGTACAGCCTTAAGGGCGCTATAGGGATTCAAACCTTAAAAAACGTGTTTTTTGAGGTTTTTCGTAAATGGTGCTAAGACGAGGGAGTGCGCTCTAAGGTGTTCTACGAGAAATTTGTAGCTTCTGTGGCTGTTAGTAAGACGCCAAAAGTCCCCAAAGATGGGAGCCCCCCTAACGAAGTTATGAGGGTGCTAACATTCAATTAAGCAGTTTTTGGGGAATATCTCTATAACGGTAACGTGCACCGAAAACTGTTATACGGCAGATGTGTAGCTTATATAACGCTTAATTAAATACCTGAATTTCAGATTTATGCGTGCAACACTAAGGGCGCTATGAGGGCCTGAACCGTACAATA
Source organism: Microchrysa polita (assembly GCA_949715475.1). Classification (NCBI taxonomy): domain Eukaryota; kingdom Metazoa; phylum Arthropoda; class Insecta; order Diptera; family Stratiomyidae; genus Microchrysa; species Microchrysa polita. The sequence continues at coordinate 62,162,101 of OX454421.1, read as the reverse complement.
ACGGTATTTTTTCGTTATTTTCGTGGATTTTTTCATAACGGGAATGCATTCGGTTGTCAAGCCTGTGACAATTTGTTGCTTCTATAACGTCAACTTACAATGCCAAAACAACTTATCTATGCGGGTACCACTAAGGAAGCTATGAGGGGTCAAAACTAAACAAGTAACTAAACAAAAAAACCGTTTCTCGAATATCTCTATAACGGTAACGTGCACCGAAAACTGTTATACGGCAAATTTGTAGCTTATATACCGATTAATTAAATATCTGAATTTCGGATTAATGCGTGAAATTCTAAGGGCGCTATGAGGGTCCGAACCGTTCAATAACGGTATTTTTCGTTATTTTCGTGAATTTCTTCATAACGGGAACGCATTCGGGGGGGGGGGGGGAATCCTGTAACTATTTGTTGCTTCTGTAACTTCAAATTCAAACGCCAAAACAACTCATCTATGCGAATACCCCCAAGGAAGCTACTAGGGGTCAAAACTAAACAAAAAACCGTTTCTCGGAAATTTTTTGATAACGGGAACCTCTAGAGGGAATCCATCTGAGGCAAATTTGTAGCTCGTGTCTCTGTTAGTGTGACATCAAAAGTCCCCAACGATGGGAGCCCCCCTAGGGAAGTTATGAGGGTCCAAACATACAAATAAGCAGTTTTTAGTGAATACCTCTATAACGGTAATGTGCACCGAAAACTGTTATATGGCGAATTTGAAGTTTTTACAACGCTTAACTTAATGTTCAAATTTCAGATCGATATGTGCAGTACTAAGGGCGCTATGAGGTTCCAAAACATGCAATTTCGGTATTTTTGGTTATTTTCGTGAAAATCTCCTTAACGGTAACGTATACCGGAAGCAGTCTGTAAAAATTTGTTATTTCTATGGTTTCAAATAAAAGGCTCTACCGATTTGTATGCACCTGGAGCCACCATACGTGCATTATAACGTTTAAATTAACTAATTTTAAGCCCATATGGTACGTAAGGACATACACTACATATACCTTCTTTAAAAATTAGTTTATAAAACGTTATAATGCCCGTATGGTGGCTCCAGGTGCATACAAATCCATGGAGCATTTTATTTGAAACCATAGAAACAGCAAATTTTTACAGACTGCTTCCGGTATACGTTACCGTTAAGGAGATTTTCACGAAAATAACCAAAAATACCGAAATTGCAAGTTTTGGAACCTCATAGCGCCCTTAGTACTGCACATATCGATTTGAAATTTGAACATTAAGTTAAGCGTTGAAAAAACTTCAAATTCGCCATAAACAGTTTTCGGTGCACATTACCGTTATAGAGATATTCACTAAAAACTGCTTATTTGGATGTTTGGACCCTCATAACTTCCCTAGGGGGGCTCCCATCGTTGGGGACTTTTGATGTCACACTAACAGAGACACGAGCTACAAATTTGCCTCAGATGGGTTCCCTCTAGAGGTTCCCGTTATCATAAAATTTCCGAGAAACGGTTTTTTGTTTAGTTTTGACCCCTAGTAGCTTCCTTGGGGGTGTTCGCATAGATGAGTTGTTTTGGCGTTTGAATTTGAAGTTACAGAAGCAACAAATAGTTACAGGATTCCCTCCCGAATGCGTTCCCGTTATGAAGAAATTCACGAAAATAACGAAAAATACCGTTATTGAACGGTTCGGACCCTTATAGCGCCCTTAGCATTTCACGCATTAATCCGAAATTCAGATATTTAATTAATCGGTATATAAGCTACAAATTTGCCGTATAACAGTTTTCGGTGCACGTTACCGTTATAGAGATATTCCCCAAAAACTGCTTAATTGAATTTTTGGACCCTCATAACTTTGTTAGAGGGGCTCCCATCTTTGGGGACTTTTGGCGTCTTAGTAACAGCAACAGGAGCTACAAATTTATTTCAAATGGGTTCCCTCTAGAAGTTCCCCTTATCAAAAAAATTCGAGAAACGGGTTTTTTGTTTAGTTAGTTGTTTAGTTTTGACCCCTCATAGCTTCCTTAGTGGTACCCGCATAGATAAGTTGTTTTGGCATTGTAAGTTGACGTTATAGAAGCAACAAATTGTCACAGGCTTGACAACCGAATGCATTCCCGTTATGAAGAAATCTACGAAAATAACGAAAAAATACCGTTATTGTACGGTTCAGACCCTCATAGCGCCCTTAGTGTTGCACGCATAAATCTGAATTTCAGGTATTTAATTAAGCGTTATATAAGCTACACATTTGCCTTATAACAGCTTTCGGTGCACGTTACTGTTATAGAGATATTCCCCAAAAACTGCTTAATTGAATGTTTGGACCCTCATAACTTCGTTAGGGGGGCTCCCATCTTTAGGGACTTTTGGCGTCTTACTAACAGCCACAGAAGCTACAAAATTCTCGTAGAACACCTTAGAGCGCACTCCCTCGTCTTAGCACCATTTACGAAAAACCTCAAAAAACACGTTTTTTTAAGGTTTGAACCCCCATAGCGCCCTTAAGGCTATACATATTGATATGAAATTTGGCCACTTTCTTCAAAACCCCATAGGCTACAAATTTTCAATACAAAAGTTTTTAGTACGAGTTACCGTTATAGAGATTTTAATGAAACCTTGTTAAAAATACCGTTAGACCTCTTGGCGCCGTTAGGAGTGCCCGAAAGTATACGGTCTTTGCATCGTTTATTGAGAATTCACAAGAGCTTTAATTTTGCCATACACCACTTTTTCGTATATGCTACCGTTATCGAAATATTCAGAGAAACCTGTTTTCGAGGGTCTTTGACCCTCTGTAGCACCGCTAGCGGCACTCGAAGGGACGGGGACTTTTAGGGACTTGTTTAGGACCACGAAAGGAAGGCTCATGCAAAAATCCAGCTTTCCCTTAATTTTTCCGAAGTTTGGCCAAATTTTTGTTCAAATTTCCTGGCGTAATAGACAATGACACAAAAGCGCTTATCCATGTTCGGAATACACTTAGGCGGAGGTGGCAACTACATCGAAACCCTTCTACCAAAAGCATCGTGAACAGGCTTTCCAAGGAGATTCAAGAACGAATATTTGTTATTCGCAATTGCAACTGGAATAACATGTTAAGAAATATTCCAAACAATAGCGGTAAAATTTGGAAATTAAATAAAATTTTTCGAAGGTGCAAACTAATGCCACCACTGCGGGCGAAAGACAAATATTTGATCTTTGATAACAAGGATAAGGCTGAATTAATTTCTGAAGTATTTCAAAGTGCGCATACGACTTCTGCTCATCTTGGTAACCCACTTCACCATCAGATAGTCACTGAGCAAATAAATCGCCTTTCCTCTTCCGTAAGTGACTTCACCCCAGGTTACTTGTCGTCCCCAGCAGAGATAAAAAAGATTATCAAAACATTAAAAGTCAAAAAATCACCAGGATTTGACAAAATTTCAAATTTAACCTTGAAGAACATGCCTAATAAAGCGTTAGTTCAGCTAAATTTTATAATGAATGCTTGTATGACAAAGTCGCATTTTCCCTCCTTTTGGAAGCACGCTAACGTCATTCCTATATCGAAGTCCGATAAAGACCTCAAATTGGCTGAAAACTACAGACCAATCAGTCTCCTACCCACACTGAGCAAGGTCTTTGAGAAAATCATTCTCGCAAGGTTGAACGAGGTAATAGAGAGACTAAGAATCATTCCGGATTTTCAATTTGGATTTAGGAAAAATCTCTCCACTACTCACCAGGGCTATCGGCTGTTCAAATATGTTAAGAATTCCTTCGAAGCTAAACAATCCGTAGGTCTTGTAACGCTTGACATCCAGAAAGCCTTTGACACGGTATGGCATAATGGTCTTATTTACAAAATGATCAAATTCGGCATACCCACGTACTTAGTTAAGCTGACACAATCTTTTCTTACCAATAGAACGTTCAGCGTCCAGGTTGGGCAAGCACGGTCAACAATTAAATATATTCCTGCTGGTGTCCCTCAGGAGTCAAGTCTTAGCCCTACGCTTTTTAATATTTACACTGCAGACATACCTATCACCAACGATTGCCAAATTGGCTGCTTTGCTGATGACGTTGGCATTTTTTGTAAAGGTGATGATCCCACGGTCATTACTTCTAACCTGGAGCATCAGTTAGAGACTCTCTACCAGTTTTATTTTAGGTGGAAAATAAAACTGAACACTAAGAAAACCCAAGCATTATTTTTCACAAGAAAAAGAAAAACATCTAATAAACCAAGTGCCCCACTAAATTTCCTGGGCGACCTTATTAAATGGAAAAAAGATATAAGCTACTTAGGTCTCACGTTTGATAATAAACTAACAGGACATCAACACATCGAGCACACCTCAGAAAAAATGATGAAATCCTTCTGTTCATTGTATCCCCTGTTAAATAATAAGTCCAAATTATCAGTCCATAATAAGTTGCTCATCTATAAAATGGTGATCCAGCCAATTGCCACGTATGCCTCACCTGTTTGGAGAAACTATGCGAAATCTACTAGGGATAAGTTACAAGTCACCCAGAACAAAATTTTGAAACACATCATGTGTAAACCGTTCTTTTATTCTACAAATAGATTACACGATCAAACTAAAATTAAACAATATAGTTGATAAAAGGAATTCCAAATTTTTAGCAAACTGCTTAACCATAGATAATAACTATATACTTATTTAGATCATACAATAACTTAAAATGGATATAAAATAGTATAATATAGTTTATCGTACTTCCTAGACCTAATTTGTAAGTTAATTTTAGTTATGATTTCTCTATTTTTATTTTTATTTATTTTATTTTATTTTATTTTATTTGTGTTTTTTTTTCTGATACATGAGGTTTTTGCATTATTTTTCCTTAACTACTTCCACTTAATTTAATTATCCTTAATTGTTACGCTAATATAATAAAACCATAGAGTTAAGGCACTAGCCGGTATCTAAATAACCGTTAATTGTTATGCATTGTATATTTCCAATATAAGAAATAAATTTGAATTTGATTTAATATTTTTAAATGCATGAACTCAAAAGAATACTTTAAATTGCACCAAAAGGAGTAATTTTCACAGGGTGTTCTTTCTTACATTAATGATACCATGCCAGTCCTCTGGGCTTGCAAATTTTAACGGATTCGAAGGACATATTGTGGGAAAAAGTTGGATCTAAAAACCCTTACAAAGTCGTTTCTTTGATATTCATTTTTCTATAGAGCATTCGGCTAGGGACATCGAATGCTGTTCAGTGACTGATTTTTTACCGTTTTGTGAAAGGGAAAATAAATTGAAATCGCATCTTTCCACGACTGTAATCTTAGAACCTTGATAGCTGGAGCCTTGAAATGTTCACTAAATATGGGCAGTATGATGCTCTACAAGTCTTCTAAATTTCAAAATCCGGCTGAAGAATATCCAAGTTGTGGGAATTTTGGATTAGAAAACACAAAAGTGCGATCTGGGCTCTCTAGGACTTTGAAACTTGGAGAAAATGTGCGCCATGTAGCTCTAAAGTGGGTCAAATTTCAGAAATTTCGGTTAGTTCCCGAGTTAAAGTAGGTGCTAATATCGTTAGTTCACGTGAAATCCATGCAAAAACTGTCAAAATTTTGATGATTGTGCAAGCGAATTCGCTTGGTGGTACTCACTTCACACGAAAGTCTCCAAACCGGTTTTTGACATTTCGCCAGCGAAAGCAATGCAGTTGCACTTTATTTCACATTAAAAAGGTGTCATCGGCAATCAATCAGACCACGAGTGAGCATTTATCTGAAATTTAGTGATTAAATTAATGATTTTGCCTTAACTGCACTGCACTGCACATTTTTCACGGGAGACATCATATGCAAGTTTTTTTTTACCGCCAAGTAGCTCTACAAGTGTGACAAATTTCAGAAAGATCGGGAAGCGTTCCCGAGCTAACGGAAATGAAAGAATTCCAAACATAAGAATGCGATTATATCGCTAAGTATTGATCGTACAGGATCAAACTTTACACCTTAAGAGCAGACAAGACTGATCACAAGCCTTACCGGGGAGCTTATTATGTAATGAATTAGGTTTCATTGTGTGGCACAGGGAATGCTGTACATTTTGCGGGACATTTCCCAATGCTGTACAACAGGTCAAAATGCTGTACTGTACAGCAAACCTGCACCATTCAATTTTTTTCGATAGTGCTACAACAAATTGGAGGCTACGGAACGGGCAGCATTTTTGGCTTGAAATCAGGTAAGTTCATTTATGACAGGTCAGTAAAACAATTTTATTTCCAGAAAACAGGTGCAGCTGCTTCTCACATAGCTGGCCAAATGTGTACAAAACCAAACAAAAATTATATTATATATTATAGGCCGAGTAATGCGAGAGGGCGTTTGTTAGTTTATGTACTAATTTTGAAAAAAACGCGCTCCTGTTTAAACTAGCTAAACTAGCCCGGTGGTCCTATCGTCGACCATTCCCGATGGCAGCTTGCTGCTATACGGGTTTTTTAAACCTCTTCGCGGCGGACCACATCCATTTCATACCAACGAAACGGCCCTACATGAGAAGAACCATGAAGGTTCGATGCAGAAGGGATGTGTATGGCTGTGTATGTGTGTGGATGTGTTCTATGTGTTTTTCGTCAAATTGGGAGCATTTCATCTCAGCGCGGTTGCACTCAATTCTCCTAATCCGCGCCGACATCGAGACCAATCCAGGTCCCGAAATCTACATTTGCTTGTATGCAACCGACGTATCTTCGGGAATGCCAGGTCCTTGAGGTGTACTGCTCAGGCCTAAGAAAAATGAGAAATTATGACAAGTTGTCCTTTGTTGCTCCAGGGTACCCCAGGCCCTAGCTCACAAGCTAATGGCCCATCGACGAGATAGTCCGTTTTTATGAGTAGGCGCAGAATTCTGATAGCGGCATTTCAGGAGACAACGCTCCAACCTTCAATTCCCGAATTTAACATCCGCGGCGATTACATACTTTTGAGGCGCGATAGAGTCGACAGGCAGGGTCCTAATCCAGGAGGAGGGCTCGCATTCCTAATACACAGAACCGTGCAATACAGTGTATTAGATCTTCGCTTCAACGACGGCACGGCGGAAATGCAAGCGATTGTCGTTAAATCTGGCAATACCAATATCGAACTTATAAACATTTATGTTCCACCAGCATCCAGCTGTGGCTCTGGTTATAAGTTCGATATTGGTCCACTCCTCACAGGGCAACATAGGATCCTACTTGGCGACTTTAACGCCCATCACGAACTCTGGCACTCTCTTCTCGCAATTGATGCCAGAGGTATAGATATCGCGACCAAATTAGACCCATCAGACTTCTGCGCACTCAATGTAATTTCGTCCACACGCGTCGCTGGCGCCTGCCATAGTTCTCCTGACATAACTATAGTGAGCGCCAGTTTGATAAGTGAAACTCGATGGGAGACAACCAGGTCACTTCAATCCGATCACCACCCCATACTGATGAATATTGATAAACCAGACGAACTGACGACGTCAGAACGGCGTACGTTTATCAATCACAAAAACGCAAATTGGGAGGGTTTCACTGCGTTCACTTCGACGAAGTTCGCCGCGCTACCTACTCCAACGAACGCTAGGGAAGCCGAAAAGAATATAAGGAAGGTCATTGTCAAAGCGGCAGCTCGCTACATTCCGGCAGGGCGTATCCCCAAAGTTCGGCCATATTTCCCAACTGCTGCCGCAAGGTTAGCCGACGAACGGGACGATTTATGACACGCAAATCCGGCAGACCCCAGAAATCAGGAGCTAAACTCCGGAATAAATCGACTAGTTAACACCTATAAAAAAGAGAAATGGAACGAGCATCTGGATAGCCGCAACCTCTCACAAGGTGTCAGCAAACTATGGGCTACAGTCCGCGCCCTGTCTCACCCAACGAAAGAAAATGTAAAATGTTTATAAGGAAAGGGATAATTTTGATTTGCCATTCCCAGCTCTCCTGCTTGCAGTTTCGCCTTACTGGAATATACATATATAACGGTGAGTAACTATCAAAACTCTATTTTGAAAAAAAAAAACATTGGCAAAGCGAAGACTTTCGCTACGTCAAAAAGATTGCGAATCACTGATATAACACTGAAAAATCATTTGCTAAAAATAAGAACAAAAAACAGCCAAGGAATAATTTTTCCTGATTTAAGATGTATTTTCTTGTTTCAAGAAAAGTCTGCTTAAAATAAATAAATAAGCATTATTTTAAGCAAAGACTTTTCTTGGAACTAGAATATGCATCTTAAATCAGGCAAAATTATTCCTTGGCTGTTTTTGTTGTATTTTTATACCCTATACCCATAAGATGGTATAGGGTATATTGTTTTTGTTACGCCGATATTATGTAACACCTCAAAGGAGCCACCGGAGGTATGGCGAAGTATATATATAAATGATCAGGGTCGGTCCCTGAATCGAATAAGCCATGTCTGTCTGTCTGTCCGTGTGTCTGTCTGTTAGCACGATAACTCCCGAAATAATGAAGCTAGCGGTTTGAAATTTTGGTCAAATGTTTGTTTTGCTAAAATTTTGAACGGTATTGAAAATGGGCCAAATCGGACCACGGGTTCCCCTTACCTCCCATACAAACTACCCCTCCTTGATATTTTAATTCGGCCATAACTTTCGGTAGAATATCGCTATCGACTTGAAATTTTGATCAATGTCTCATTCTGACATATACTTTGAGTTGATGGAAAGTGGAGTAGGCCCGACTACCCCTACCCCTACTTCCCCTACAAAGTTATATTCAGCCATATCTTTTGATATAGAATGTCACGAAAAACTTCAAATTAGTATCAAATGGTAGCCGTTCGATGTCTTGACAAGGTAATAAAGATGTGTCAGGTCCGACCCATCTACCCCTCCCTCCCCCACAAAAAATATGAAATTGAATATTTTGGGTTTTGCGTGCCTTCTAGGTCTGTACATGGGTATAGGGTATACACTCATCGTGCTATTCGCACGATTAGAACTCGGTCTCGTTTTTCTTGTTTTTAGCAAATGATTTTTTCAGTGAACGTGTGCAAAAAACATTCAGGCCAACAAGGTGAGACATTGGGGTGTCGTGCTATATAAACACAATAAAACAAAACAAAAAATATTGACAGTAAAAAATTGAAAATCGATTTTCCCAGGGCCACCAAAAATTCTAAAGCCGGTCCTGGCTATAGTTTTCAACAGTTTAATTTTACAGAGCCATGTACAATCGACTTTGTAAAGCTTTCGAACTTTGGCAACAAATACATATGTATCAACAAATGAGCACAACCCATATTTTTAAATTTTTAAATGTAGGGGTCACCATTATCAAACTAACAGCTGACTGTAACAATCCCGTCAAGGGCACCGCTTTCAGGGGGAACATCCAACATATGTTGCGAATCGAGCTTTTTGTAGGCTTTTGGTATACGTCAAAAAATTGTGTGTAGCCCAAAATATTTTTTTTTTTTAACATTTTCAATTACAGTTTATGGATGTCAAAATTATCACTTGCTTCCAGAAATGGGAAAACAACATAGAAAAAAATTTTGTTCGCAAAAAAAGAAAAACCAAAACCTAACGACTATCTTAGTGCAGTGATATCCTGCGATCTAAAGGAGGAGACTAGCTGATACTGCTAATATAAACACTGGAATGACAAAGAGACTGCCAATTTTGCTAAACATATTATTTATCAAGACAATGTTTGATCTTATCCTTAAGCTGCTTCCAAAAAGAGCAATTTTTATCTCTCATATTTACCTACTAAGGCCTAGTACTGAAATCGAGAAATTTTTGTCCGCTGCGATTTTTTCAGTGAAAATGTATTCTTACTGTCGTGGAATATGTGGGGAATTCCATAAGTTACAATCCGAAAACAGTTCAATAATTTTTCTCGGCCATTTTATGTATTTTTTTCCGATTTCACGGTTATTTCATCGTGAAATGTCAAGTGGCCGGGGAATCGAAAAATAATACATAAAATGGAGAGGAGAATTATGGAACCGGTCTCGGATTGTAGCTTATGGAATTCGCCACCGTTTGTGACATATTCCACGACAGTATGTATGCATTTTTATTGATAAAATCGCTGCGGGAAAAATTTCGCTCTCGATCTTAATTCAGCCCTTTAAAGACAAAAATTATCCAGTAGACCTGATTTCCCTTTCTTCTACATCTTCATAAATCGAATCAATAAGTATTAGATATCTCGGGCTAGGATCGCTTAAATTCGTAAAATAGTCTATCAGTCATAAATAACGCTCGTTTATTTTTAAACGTAAAAAGCAGGACAAAATTACCAAAAATCGTCATTTGACAGTACAATGCTAGTAAAAAAGCAGGACACAAAGAAGGACAACCGAAACACAAATGCCTCTGTAATATTTGTCAGCAATAAGCGTGGAACTCAAACGCTTGTTTCAGTGTAGTTTGATCACAGGAGAATTTTATTTAATGTCCTCACATTTTAAGCTAAGTGACAAAACAGTTTTTGTTGTATGCATTTTCGATCTCTTACGATGATTGAAAAGTCATTAGGTTCCCGTTTGCCACCCTGTACAAAACCTCGCCATAGGCAACGCTTTGCAGCCATATTCATCAAAAATTACACTGCAGGGGCTTCATAAATCTTTAAACCCGGTAACTCCGTCGTTATAGCCGATACATCATATGAACCAATGTTTTAAGCGTTTTAAGCGATATCCACTGTATTTATCAAAAATGCACCAGGATTTAGTAAAGAGCAATCAATTGGCGATCGTGGTCGCGTCTGGGTATATGAATCTGCGCTGAACTGTCCAGAATAGTTATATAGCTGTGCTATTTTAAGCTGTATTATTTGAAAGACAGATTAATTGACAATGTATGCAAATAATGTCCCAGGACGCTTCAGGAGCAATAATTCCTTGCGATCCCCTCTCTTTCCAGACTTAGACAATATCATCCTGAGTTAAGGCTCATTCTTACAATTTATTTGTAAATTTCTATAAAATTTAATTGTAGTTTTCATTAAATTTATTCGTCATTTGGTGAGATGCCAATACGCTGTTCAATAGCAGGACAAAGCCGGACAAAAGCAGGACTTTCAAGGTTTTGGCAGGACGTCAGGACAGGATATGGTCGAAAAAGCAGGACTGTCCTGCCAAAAACAGGACGGATACGACCATTAGTCATGGATCGTGTCCAAATGTCGTTAATCCTACCAAAAAATTGCGTGCACTTAAGCGTGTTGTGCACTTATCAGTGTTGCACTTATCCGTTTTGAAATGTATTTGCATTTTGGAGGACACTGAACAAAAATACATTGAAAACTGAGCCAAATTGATAAAGAAGCACGATATCTACGACTGTGTATGCAAATAACAAAAATCGTTTTGCATTGTACCGACATATACATATTTACATTGAATAAATTAACTGGCATGCATAACCATCCACGTGCTATTTTTTTGATAAGTTCTTTTGGTTAAATGGAGAACTACTATTTCACAATCTTTAGATTTCTCCGGAAAAGAACACGTTCCGCCTTCAAGTAGAAATCTAACAAGTACTATACTAGTGCCAGTACCCAATAATATAAAAAAATTAACATCTGATTAAAATATTTTAACAATTTCTTGCAAGATTACGATATATGACAAAATATGTATCCAATCTTATGTATCGCGTTGTATACGTAGAAGTACACATTATCTGGACATTCTTTTCGAATGTTGTGTCTATCATTAAGCAAACAAATAGCAACCCCACTATAGAATTTCTGGTGAACATCTGCTCCGTATTAGTGTAGAAACCACATTCATTACAATCAATATCCACCCTATACGTAGGAATGTCTTTTGATCTTTACTTATTAAAAAAAAAAAATACGTAACTACTCGTTCTGCTATGTTCATTCATATACATATGTATAAACAAAAATTATCAAAATAAGAAAAATCAATTTAAGTACTTATTGATACATTTTTTTCCAAGTGTAATGCGAAAGTCTACACTTATTATGTAGATTACGACCAGATTCAGATTCGAATACATATTTGTATTAAAGAAACGTATACAAACGTTACGTACTACGTAGTCTATAGTACATAATTATAAAAATATGTCCAATAAAAAATATGCTTGGTATGATTGTTCATACTCGTAAATTAACAAACACTTCATCTGAGTGAAGGCTAATAAATTTCAGAACGTCATCTGTTTGTTTGGGAATTGAAAGATTTTTATTACAACTCTCTTCTTGAATTGCTATGAAAATGCGCTCTTGAATAAGTTTATAAACAAAATATGTATGTACATACATATACCTAATATAAATCGCGGTTACTACGAGTGTGCTGAGTTAGCATACTTCTAATGAAGGGATACTAAGGCTGTGTTTTTCCAACTTAGCTGGTTTGCTGACCGACACTCGCCAAAAAATCATTGAGGTTGCATCCAGGACTGCATATAGGCCAGTCAATAAACCGAAAAATAAGGCGTTAGGTCGCAAAAAATTGCTCGGCTCTGGTTTTTTGGGATATTGTTAGGATAGATACCAGAAGTGTACCACCAAGTTTGCAACTTCGAAAAACCTGTGCTAACCCCATGACCCTCAAAAAACCTCAAAATTTTCGGACTTTTTTCATATTTTTGTTTGTAATTTCTAAAAGGTGCTTCCTACAAGTAAGTTGTCCACTGCACTGTTAAAGCTAAGAAAATCTTCTTTAATTTGAGTGTAACCCCAGCTTTGCAGGCGCAAAGTATCCCAAGATACAGCACTTTAATCATTGTTTTTTAAAAAAAATTCGAAATTGTAATTTCAGTCATGTTTCGAGCTGAATATCGGCTTAAATGCGCATTTTACAGAGAAAGTCATGTGACATGAAGCTATAAACCAGTTCCTTAGCTGTATATATGTCGGAACGAATGGAGTCAGACCATGGGGTCATAGGGCTGCCCGTGAAAATTAGGTTCTTCTAAGAAAAAACTTTTTTCTTTATGTACCAATATTAAACAAACTTCACCCAAGTATGTTGCTGGTTAAGCCTAATCAAAATATCTAGGAACGGATGAAATCGGAACACTACGTTATAGGGCTGTCACACAAACCAACCTCTGGAAATTACCTTCTTCTAAGAAAAACTTTTTTCTTTATGGACCAATCTTAACCACCCTTCCCCCAAATGTGTTTTTTAGTAAAGCTTCAAAACATATCTAGAAACGGATGAAATCGGAACACTAGGTCATAGGGCTGTCATACAAACCAACCCCTGATAATCAGGTTCTTCTAAGAAAAACTTTTTTTCTTTATGAACCAATCTTAACCAAACCTCACCCAAGCCTCAAAACATATCTAGGAATGGATGGAATCGAAACATTACGTCATAGGGCTTTCATACAAACCTTCTAAAATACAATTTCGGATTTTTTTACAAAAAAAGCACATTTTTTAAAGTGCTGTATCTTGGGATCCTTTGCACCTACAAAGCTGGAGTTACACTCAAATTAAAGAAGATTTGCTTAGCTTTAAAAGTGCAGTGGACGACTTACTTGTAGGAAGCACCTTTTAGAAATTATAAACAAAAATATGAAAAAAGTCCGAAAATTTTGAGGTTTTTTTTAGGGTCACGGGGTTAGCACAGGTTTTTCGAAGTTGCAAACTTAGTGGTACACTTCTGGTATCTATCCTAACAATATCCCAAAAAACCAGACCCGAGCAATTTTTTGCGACCTAAAATCGGTAATTGACTGGCCTAATATTCCACTTGCGATTTAAAAGAAATAGACCAAGAGATCAGTTTGTCGTGTCACGGTTTTTCTTCTGAGCAAAATTTATAAATCTTTTTTGATTGTTTTTTGATTGAAATACGGTTCACGGTTTTGATAAGATTTCCTCCAAATTTAACAAAATATTAACAGTGGATAAATTTCATTGCTGGTTTGATTCAGCTACAAAATGAATCTTAATAACTTGAAAGACACGAAAATATGAGACTCGTTTATTAGAAGCAGCGCCCGCTCTAGCGCTAACGCCACCCCGGGCAAGTGGACAATTTACCGCCCCTGTATTATACGAGGGTATTTATGTCATTATTTTTGTAGAAGCGATTCAATAGACTTTTCCCGCTCTTGGTCGTTGTAACAGCGGGTAGCTCTGAAACGATTCACATTTTAGCATTTTTAGAAAGACACAAAAATTCCTGGCCACTGGTGGGTCGAGCTAATGCTTCAGTAATTCAGATAATAGACTCCCTACCCACTGAGCTACCGAAGGCTCAGCTAGTAAATATTATAGTAGCAACATTCTCGCTTTCATTCAGATTTTTGAGAGAAATTCAGCACTGTTCCGGTTTTTATAGGGAGTTTGTTTGGAATTAAAAATTTTGCCCTTACTATTGAATTATCTGAGCAATATATTTTTCACCATGATCAATATAAGATACAGATGGCACACGAGAACCAGGCGGCTTTGAAACTAACTTAAGAAATCGAAAATTAATCCAAAAATATAGTTTCCACTAAAACGCTGCTACGGAAAACTTTGCCCTAAAGAATGGTGTTCCTAATTTAGAGTAGAATGGTGCTTATTTAAGAGTAGTTTTTGATAGCTGCACAGCAGATCAACTTTAATTAGCTGGATTTTGTCACCGACGAATTTCCGAATGGTTTGCACATTCGCTGTTTATTTTCATAAATGCGGAGAATTCTAATAGAATAAAATCAGAACTAGTTAAATCGGGGAAACCTATTAGGCCAGTCAATTACCGATTTTAGGTCGCAAAAAATTGCTCGGGTCTGGTTTTTTGGGATATTGTTAGGATAGATACCAGAAGTGTACCACTAAGTTTGCTAACTTCGAAAAACCTGTCCTAACCCCGTGACCCTCAAAAAACCTCAAAATTTTCGGACTTTTTCATATTTTTGTTTGTAATTTCTAAAAGGTGCTTCCTACAAGGAAGCCTTAACGCCTTATTTTTCGGTTTATTGACTGGCCTATATAGCCGAATACCGGTATTATCATTAAGAAACAAATTAGGGACGGATCTCGCTAAAACCTAATCGAAATATGTCCTCTCAAAAGTGGCGCAACCACGGAAGGGCCAGGAGGCTAAAGCCCCTCCCATAAATAGGAAAAGAAAAAATTGCAAAACGAGAGATGAAGCAATGTACTTTGTTCTTCGTTGCAAATTAAAAAAAAAAAATATGTTTTTCGCCAGTTTTGATGGTCTGTACAGGTTGGAACATCCACATCTTTGTGCAAAAAATAAGGCATATTAGTCTGATAACGGGTGATAAACACGGTTAATGACGCCAACGATCCTTAGACAAATTTACATAATTAATCGTTGCGGCGGAGTACGGTGTCATAGTTTCTGCGCCGGTAAAATGAATCAGTAACATGTTATTGCTTTAAAATTTGAAGCTACGAAAAATTTTACATCGTGTAAAGCGTGAATGCAACGGCACTTTGAAACGCTACTGTATACCGCTATGAAAAATATGTAGTACCATCCCCCTTCCTTGCGGTAGCAATATCAAATACCCTGTAATATGTTATATGTAAATATATATGAATTTAGCCCCCTCTAGAACAAAATTCTGGTTGCGCCACTACCTCTCAATGTTTCAGGAATCAATGCAATTGCAACTAAGAGTAGGTACTAACATCGTCAGTTCACGTGAAATCCATGGAAATACTGTCAAAATTTTGATGGTCGTGAAACCGAATACATACCTTTAAGGTATGTACTGAGTTCACCGGGCGAAAAGCTTGCATATATGTCTCCTGTGAAAACGGTGCCGTGGAGACTTGCTTTTTATTCACTCAATGTAAGATAAATGTTCATTCGCGTTCTGATTGATGGCCGATGACATCTTTTCACTGTGAAATAAAGTGCAGCTGCATTATTTTCGCTGGTGAAATGTCAAAAACCGGTGTGGAGACTTTCATGTGAAGTGAGTACTGCCAAGCGAATTCGATTTCACGATCATCAAAATTTTGACAGTATTTGATAGATTTCACGTGAACTGACGATGTTAGTACCTACTCTAACTGAAGGAACTTGCGAAGTGTGGACGAATTTAAATTTAATTGATGCGCAAAGTGGGTGGAAGCTATCGAAAACAATTCCAAAAAAAATAGTGATGAAAAATGCATGAAATTTCTCTGAGGAGTGTTTTTTTAACGCTTTTATGTGCTGAGTGTTATGCGATTTCTTCAGGGGCTCAATATTTATTGAGCAGCTAACCATCAGTAGACTTCAGCTTCCGGAAATCATCCCTTCACTAAACAAAGAATTGGGGATCATGCAACGAGATACACTTAGAATCCTTGATTCTGGTGAAAGGAATTAAGGAACGAGAGGAATTGAAAAACTAGGGGGCTTCGCCCCCTGCTCGCTTCGCTCGCCAGCCCCCGGGCCGAGGCTAATTTCGGGCGTTGCCGAAATTTGGATACCCTTCGCTTGGGCTAAAAGTTTTTTTCGGGCGTACCTATGACTTGTATTTAATCCCCCTCCTCATTCTTTTTCTTCCGTATTGACAATAAGCTGCAATAAGTGGGCAAATAAAAACATTTACTCGGAAAATTTTATTGGGGTTGCCGGAGCATGACCCCACAGTACGATTCCATTCGTTTTGAACTTTTTAGTTGCTTCGATAAAGACACATTAATTCAAGGTCTTGTGAAATTGGTGTAAAAAAATGTTTCATAGAAGAACCAATATGGGGGGTTTGGTTTGTATGGCAACCCCATGACCCCATGGTCCGATTTGATTCAATCTTACATAAGTTTTGTGTCACCAATAGAAATACATTTCTGTGAAATTTGGTTGAAATTAGTGCACAAATAAAAAAGTTTTTCTTAGAAGAACCTAATTTGGGGGGTTGGATTTGTATGGCAGCCCCATGACCCCATTGTCCGATTTTATCCATTCTTACGTATGTTTTGTGTCAACAATAGAAATACATTTGTGTGAGATTTGGTTGAAATTGGTGCACAAATAAAAAAGTTTTTTTAGAAGAACCTAATTTGGGGGGTTAAGTTTGTATCGTAGCCCCATGACCCCATGGTCCGATTTGATCCATTCTTGCATATATTTTGTGTTATCTATAGAAACACATTTGTGTGAAATTTGGTTGAAATTGGTACACAAATAAAAAAGTTTTTCTTAGAAGAACTCAAATTGGGGAGCTAGGTTTGTATGGCAGCCCCATGACCCAGTGATCCAATTTGGGTGAATCAAACATACAAACAGCCTGCGACAATAAGAAGCACGTGTGCAAAATTTCAGCTTGCTAGCTTCAATACCCGCCGAGTAAAACGCGTCGCAACAGACAGACAGACGGACATGCTCCAATCGACTCCCCAAGTCATGCTGATCATATATGTATAGTTTTTATATGGTCGGAGATGCTTCCTTTAATGCGTTACAAACTTCATGACAAAGTTAATATACCCTTTCACTCTATGAGCGAAGGGTATAATTAGTGCATAACTCGTCAATGCTTTTTGAAGAAGAATTAAATTAGCACATTACTGAGCATTTCAGGATTCCAGTTGCACCACCTCGTCAAATAAAAGCATCATAAGGACTTCAAAACACAACTTTCAAAAGGGAATTAATGAAACAGTTGATAAATAAAAAACAATTCATTGATGTGTTTCTTTACCTAAAAAAACACTTACTGCCGTCTCTTAGCAAAAAATGTAAAATACTTTTTTTGGTGTCAATTGGTTTCCTGCCTTCTGACATTAATTCGCCGCTTGTTACTTGATGTGTAATTCCTTTGGTTTCCTTTCGACTAATAATATGTTCACAGTGAGGGAAATCACGTAATTTGGGGCTATTTTCATGTTTTCGTATGAAAACAGCCCGAAAACATTTCAATTCCCATACAAATTGACACATTGAAAATACGCTAATTTGCGTGTTTTCCATGAAACCTTGATTTTTTTAAATGAAAACGTATAAGCACCCAGGTCTCAAATCTAAATTCCCCTATTTAGCACATTTCGGCTCCCTCCAATATTTTAACTGACACCCGACCAATTTGTTCAGTTTCGTGTGTTTGCCAATGTTCTTAATTTCTCCATGATAAGGGAATGGACGGTCAGTTTGAATGTGACGAAATATGTTGCAAATTACTATCGATGACTGCACCAGCACATTTTTAAACTTAGAACGATTTATAGGCAAAATATTATTGTCGGTTGTCATTTGAAATTACAAACAGTGCACTATGAACACTTTTCGGTGATTTCTGAAAACGTACGGCGAAATCAATCCGTTTTCGTCCACTCTGGATAGAATATAAATGCATGTTAATATTAAATTATTTGTCCTTTCGTCTTTTGGCAATTTTCATTTTATTCCAGCGCTAGCCAAAAAGCCGCCACAAAAATTTGGCGCCCCGGGGCGACCGCCCGATTTTAGCGATTCAAACATACAAACAGCCTGCAACAATAATATGCATGTGTGCAAAATTTCAGCTCCGTAGCTTTCATAGTGACCGAGAAAAACGCGCTGCAACAGACGGACAGACGGACGGACAGACAGACAGACGGACATCGTCCAATCGACTCATCTGGTCATGCTGATCATTTATGTACATATACTTTTTATATGGTCGGAGATGCTTCCTTCAATGCGTTACAAACTTCATGACAAAGTTAATATACCCTTTCACTCTATGAGCGAAAGGTATAAAAATGTTAAACGCTGCCCTGTTTTGCTGTAATATGTATTGTGTGAAGATTTTCAATACAGAAATATTCCTCGCAATTTATGGCGGAAGAACTTTCACGTTCACACTAAAGTATGGGTTTTAAAAATGTATAGCAAGGTCAATAACTGTATATGATAGTTCAAAGGACAAATACTTCTTCACTACTTTACGAAAAAACAAACAATAAGAAATACGTTACGGCGCGGCGCCCCCTTGAGACACGGCGCCCGGGGCGAGTCCGCCTTCGCCCCCTCTTCGCACGGCCCTGTAACAAAGCCAGGAACTAGGAAAGCTAATATAGCTTCTCTTTTTAATGGAAATTAATGCAAAATAATAGCCATAGCAAACAATTGCCGCTATATTCTCACTAATGCAAAGCATTGTGGCACGAGAGTCCTCTAATACAGTGGTTCCTAAACTTTTTGAAGACGCGGAACCCCTGAAATCGTCGAATTCGTTTGCGGAACCCCGAAAATGGACCGTTAAGACAAGACCAGCGGTAATAGACAAGACAACACGTTTAACGTACCCATACAAGGTAAAAAAATTGTTATTAGAAAAAGGTCAATATTTGTACGTACATATTTATATTGTATTTAGGATTGAAACAACAGAATATAATAGAAAAAAAATTAAATAACTTTTTTAAGAAAGTTGAATATACCTATAATAACATCTAATACCTATTATTAAAAAATAACACAATTCTCAATTTTTTAAGAAAATATAGTTTTAAGTACGCTGTTATTACAAAAAAAACTAGAACCAATTTAATGAGAAGCATATCCTCCTCCAAGTTCCTGAGGCTTTCTCGTTTTCTTATTATACCCGTCACTATGTGAAAGGGTATTATATTAACTTTGTCATGAAGTTTGCAACGCACAGAAGGAAGCCTCTCCGACTATATATAAAGTATATATATTATTGATCAGTAGTCTGGCTGGTCTAGCGGTTAGTGCGCGCATCTTCGGTACACAGGGTCATGAGTTCGAATCTCACCGTGGATCATGGTGTTTTTCGAACTCACGAGCTTGTGACGGACTATGATCTCACTCAGATGTTAAACAAGTACCCATTCATGGGGATAAATAACACTGCTGAGTGTGATGCTGATCTCAGTACCTCAATAAAAAGCAGATAAGATCTTGGAAATAGCAAGTCACTAACACATCCTGCGGCCTTAGTCCAATGATAGATTGTCGCGCCTGTTATTTATTTATTTATTTTTATTATTGATCAGTGTGATGAGAGAAATCGATTAAGCGATGTCCGTCTGTCTGTCTGTCTGTCTGTCCGTCTGTTGCAACGCAAACTAGTCCCTCAGTTTTGAAGCTATCGGGCTGAAATTTCGTACACAAGTTTCTTTTAGTGTACGCTGTATATATGTCGGAACGAATGGAATCGGACCATGGCGTCGTGGGGCTGCCATAGAAACCAACACCTGAAAATTAGGTTCTTCTAAGAAAAACTTTTTTCTTTTTAATCCAAACTTTACCCAAATATGTTCCTAGTAAAGCCTCAATACATATCTAGGAACGGATGAAATCGAAACACTACGTCATAGGGCTGCCATACAAATTAACCCTTGAAAATTAAGTTCTTCTAAGAAAAACTTTTTTCTTTATGAACCAATCTTAACCAAACTTCATCCAACTGCGGCTGCGGTAGAAATGATTAACACAAAAGAAGCTTCAGCTTCATTCAAATGTGACGGGTATTCAAATTTCGGCTTCGCCCGAAATTAGCCTCGGTCTCGTTTTTATATTGAGCATAGTTGAAAATCGGATTTCAAATATGAAATTGAAAAGAATAGCAGGATATTTACAGCTTTTTTTGACAAAACAGGGTATTCTTCTTTGACGGATATTCAAAGTTATTTAGGCGAAAATTCTGATCTTACTTAAACCTCGATCAGAGGAAAGCGATGTCAATTCTACTTCTTCCGGCAAGGTTAAATTTGAAAATCCCACAAAGGGATTTCTTATCCAATCAAACTGATCTGTGATTAATAAGGGGAATATTTTCCAATGTTTTGTAAAACGGTTTACAAACTACTTTATTCGACTATTCGATTTTTTATTTTATCACTTGCTGTATCCCTCCGCAACATGCCTCTTCCAAAGTAATAGTTTGCCTTTCATGGCACTGATTATATCAGTAGACGTCAAAATATTTTCGTCCTTACCATGAAATGAAAATTTCAAATGTTTTTCTTCAGTTAATAAAGCAAGTAGCTCATTGAGCAACTGCAGATTAAGGACCTTTCCTCTAGAGCGCCACCGCACGTCTGTATGCAGAAGCAATAACTCGTATTCAGAACGCATTGGCGAACAAAGTTGCTTAAGAATTCGGGTTTTCAACCGTCTGGCCTTAATATAATTAACAATACAAGCAACTTGGTTGAAAACTTCTATAATTTCCTCAAACATTTTCTTTGTTACGAGCACTTTCTGTGTAAGATACAATGGTGAAATACTATATTTTTATTTGACTGGTTTAGCTAAGGTTACAAATCCTTTCATGGAACCCGTACACATTCCTATACATTTACCTAATGACATTTTCAACATATTTAAATTATTTCACAATTTTTCGCGGAACCCCTGGGTTAATTTCACTAAACCCAAGGGTTCTGGGGAACTCCCTTTGGGAAGCACTGCTCTAATACATAGACAATGCACTCAACTGCACCACCGCCGTCTATATATTAAGGCCGCAATGTAGACTCGTAAACGTCAAATCCGCAGTTTAATTTCATTGCATTGTTGTTGCTTCTCATGACATTGTTGTTGTTTGCCCGTGTCCGACGAACAATTTAAGCAGGATCCATGACTTCATCGTACAGCTGAGTTGCGGCCTTGATATATCTAGATGGCGTTGACTGCACTCTTCGTACTTATTCAAAATTGTATGTCACGGAAGGCCTACTAGCGCATAAACAAATTCTACTTCCGGGCTCAGTGGCGTATTTACAGGGGGGCACAGGGGGCACGTGCCCCTTCTGTGAGCACATCAAACTTTTTTCACACCATACTAAAAATTGCAGTACCAAATGTTCCGTCTATATTTTGAGCGTTTCTATTACTAAACTTTGTAAATCTTTTTCGAAACATTATCATCACATCATCTTCTCAATTTGCCAGATCTCCTCGTTGATGAACCCTTTCCGTTTTTCGAACGGGTTGAGTTTATTTTCATAGAAGCGTGATTTCAAGAACAAGAACTCTCAGGGAATAAGTACAAGCTATGATTATATCGAGGCAACGAGGTGGTCATGAAACGTTGCCCAATGTCGACATGAATCTGTTCGGAAACAAGGACTGCTATTGAAAGTCTCGTCATGTGTGAAGTTTCGATCGGGCTTGTGTATTTTAATTTGGCCGTAAATTCGTGTTGGGCTGCTGTAAAGGTCTTTAAACCAGATGCTTCTTTTTCTGTTAAAATGCTAAAAATTGAAGTGTTTTGGTGGGAAAGCATTTTTAGCATACATTTTCGAATTCCTACGGTTCGGTATCTGGTGGTGCCTTTTTTTTTTTTTACAAGGAATAGGGATCAGAGTTAGGCGCTATCCTTCATTACATATCAGTTTGATAATAATATCATAGCATTATCATCATTTCCCTAGGATTATGGAAGGGAAACACATATGTTAGTAGGGGAATGAAGGTTAATGTAGACACCTAAATTCTGACGCTTACAAACATTAAACATATAAGTAAAAAATTTAAAAATCTTCTTTTGCATTCCCAGGCAGTATAAATACTGGTATAAGGGATGCAAAATAATTATTTTTTCAATATTATAATCTAAAATTAATTTAACTATCGCGAAACGCGGTAATTAAATAATGTTGGTAAATGCATAAGTGGTTTTTAAAGAATATTGTGTGTGAGTAAATATTGTTTTAATTTTCGTTTAAGCAATTCATAAGATGTTATAGAACGAATATTTTGTGGTAGACCATTATATAACATTATTGAAGTTCTTATTGGATATTTTATTATTCTCATTGTATTTGCTGCTGGTGTTCTGTAGTTTTCAGCATATCTTGTATTGTAGTTATGCACTTGTCTATTTAGAGTTAATGTAATTGATGTTTTACTCTTTTTGTTTATAATTTTCAGATTGTTTTTATTTTTTCTAGTTTTATGACTTTCTCTATAGGGAGCTTTCCCGAAACGTTATACACTTCTTCAGTAGGTGTTCTTGAATTCCAGTTATGTATTGCTTTCGAAGCTTTATTTAACATTATACCAATTGAATCAATATTTCCGCCAGTTGTCTGGCTCCATATCATTATTCCATATGTTACAACTGGCATCAAGTATGCATTGTAGATCATGTTTTTTAACTCAACGTTGAGGTGTTTTTTACGCCTCAGCATTGCAACAAATGTAGTCTGGCTGGTCGAGCGGTTAGTGTGCGCACCTTCGGTGCACAGGCTCATGAGTTCGAATCTCGCCGTGTTCCATTGTGTTTTTCGAACTCACGAGCTTGTGACAGACTATGATCTCACTCAGATGTTAAACGAGTACCCATTTATGGGGATAAATAACACTGCTGAGCGTGATGCTGATCTCATTACCTCATCAAAAAGCAGATAAGATCTTGGAAATAGGATGTCACTAACACATCCTGCGGCCTTAGTCCAATGTTGGATTGTCGCGCCTGTTATTTATTTATTGCAACAAATGCACATAACTTTTTTTTCATTTGGGTCACGTGTTCATTCCAACTAAGTTTTTCGTCGAAAACAACACCTAGATATGTATACTTTTTAACTCTATCAATATATTTATCGGCGAATTTTATAGTGATATCAATATCATCTTTGTTGATTTGCTTGAACAGCATGAATTTGTTTTTTTTTCAACATTGATTATTAATTTATTACCTAGTAGCCATTTTTGATATTCAATCATATCATGGTTTATCATGTGTTCTGCATCATCTTTTTCATAGTGAGAGTAGAGTAAAAGTGTATCATCCGCAAAGGTTACATATTTGGCTTTAAGTGCTGCATTCTTCAAGTTATTTACATATAACAGGTATAGAGTAGGGCCTAGTATGGAGCCTTGCGGTACTCCTGAGTTTAGAATCTTTTCTGAACCAGTTTCATTATTATTCAATTCTGTTATAATCATTCTGTCTTTTAGATAATTTTTGATTAACTCATTTGCTATACCTCTGATTCCTAGTTCGTTAAGAATTTCTGATAACACAGTGTGGTTCACTGTATCGAATGCTTTACTTAAGTCCACAAAAATTGCTGTGACATATTTAGATTTATCCAATTCCATATTTATAAAGTGCATTGCATCAATGAGAGCTTGAAATCCATATTGGTTTGGATCAAAACTGATTGTTTTATTTATAAAACTTAAAATTCTTTTATTAATTACTTTTTCGAATATTTTACTAAACACACTGGTCAATGCAATTGGTCTGTAATTTGATGGATCATTAGGATCTCCTTGTTTAAAAACTGGTTTAATTTTAGAAATCTTCAAAATTGTCGGAAATGTTCCTTCGGTTAGGTGGTTATTTATATAGTTACATAGATATGGTGTAATTTCATTGCCAATTAATTGTATATCAGTACTTTTTATTTGGTCATAACCTGCAGATACGTTTCGTAGATTATTAATGATATCTAGAATTTCTCTGCAATTACTGGGTTCTAAGAATATGCTTCTATCGTTTATATTATTATTGCATCTAACGCTTGCTGTAGAATTTGTTTGTTGTAATCTTTCTTCAATTGCTGCAAAATATGTATTCATTTCATTTGCTGTAAGATTACTTTCTAATTCCCTCCTACTTTCTGAATTTGCTGATAATTCCCTCTTTATTAATTGCCAAATCTTTCTGTTGTTACCTGATGCATTCTCATACTGTGTTTTTATCGAATTTTGTTTAGTTTCATTTATAAGCCTTGTTGCTTTATTTTTTAAAATTTTATATAAAGTTCTTTTATCTTCATTATTTGGATCGAGTTTAAGTCTCTTATATGCAATATTCTTCTTTTTTACTATTTGAATTATTTCAATTGTGATCCATGATTGGTGTCTTGTACGGACTTTCTTCAGTTTCATAGATTCATTTTTAGAGTTAGTAATGATTTCTATAAGATCTTCAAATCTAGAAGTGCTAACATTCAATTCATTAAGCTTATTTATTACTTTTTCTTTAAAGAGATCTTTGTTTAGGATTTTTATAGTTATGGATTCAATTGGTTTTTTGTTCAAGCTAATTTTGTTAAGTTTTAATACTGTAGCTTTGTGATCTAAATTTGCTACATCAGTTAATTTCAAATTAATATTTTGTGAGTTTTTATCAATAGAAGATACTACATGATCAATCAAGGTCGCAGTAGATTCTGTGACCCTGGTGGGCTCAATATCGTTGATAAGTGCCATATTGTTCATAGCAAGCATTTCTAGATATTCATTACTAATAGTACTATTTGAATCTAAGATATCGATATTCGTATCAGAAAGCATCATTAGATTTTTATATTGATGGTATATATTATCTAAGTATTCAATCATATTGTGTGCATTTTCAGACGGTGCTCTATAGTAGGTTCCGACTTTGATCGGTACATCAAAAGTGGAGAGTTCAATAATAATGATATTGTAATCAGCTGCTTTTAAAATGACTTTACACCTTATATTATCTTTCACATATATGGCTGTACCACCTCCAGTCGTAGCTCTACAGTTAAAGAAGGCCGTATAGCCATTCAAGTTAAAGAAATTTATTTCATTTTCATAAAGCCATGTTTCATTAAAAATTATCACATCAGCTGGGGTACTTTCTTCAATGCCTCAATTTTCACAAAGTCAACATCATCGTATAGCCATTCCTTCTCATTTCTATTTTGCAATTGATTTGTTAAAGCATGTTACTTCAGCTTACCATCTAGGACTCGTTTTAAAAGGTATTGCAGATACTATAGATTTGAAGCTAGTGTAGTACATATGGAAATAACAAACAATCATAGCTTCGTTGCTTCATTTTAATTAATCGATTGATCACTTCCCGGCTCTATGCCACGGATAGTTCCTACACGGCTGAAAATTTTGGTGTAATTGTTATAAAAAATATATTCATTCATTTCCATATAAAAACTTTATTAAAAGTAAAATTGAACTATATCCCAAGTAGCACAAACGAGTTGTAAAACGGTTATATAACCGAAATACAACCGTGGTTATGACATTATTGTTTGGAAAATGGTTGTAAAAACGTTTTAGAAACGTTTGCCAAACCGTAAAAAAGAGGTTTTTGCCTGGCTATAAACGTAACATTATTGTTGAAATGTCGTTGTCTTCCAGACATTATTGTTGTAAAATTGTTGTGAATATAACTACAATTTCGTAAGCTAGAAAATTAAAAATTTCATACATTTTATTTTTCAGAATTGACAATTTTATTTATCTTAGACACTTTTTATCTCAGAGATATTATAATATTTTATACCTTTTTATCCAATGAAATTACCTTTTTATACATTTGCCTCAAGCTGGAATCGAACCTGGTTCTCTTGCGTGCCAGTCTGTCATCATTGCCATTGCGCCAGAAAGGAAATACTTCTCATGTTCTCTAAATCTGAAGTACTTCACGAACAATGCATGGCGGTCGCAAGATTGATTCTCGATCATGCGATGTTTTATTTTTCTTTTTTTCATATGCAAAAAAAATCTATTAAAATTATCCCTTTATGATATTTTTTTCCGTTTAGCGCTGGGAAGCTTTGTACCCAATATAATTGCAAATATCAAAAAGATACTTTCGGTTCAAATTCTACCAATTCTATTCTGTAGCGGTTATAATTAATATAATATTTATGAGTAAACTAAAATTATAAGTTGAAAAGGGTCAAATGTGATCCAAGTTTTGGAATATATAGGAGTTATACTATTTTATTTATAAAATTTACTCCCGGTTTACACCAAAATTTACAACCGTGTAGTATTCTGGATTATACTTGTGAAATATTATTCGGCACTTGGTACGATTTTAGGGAATATGTTACTAGAGTTTTGACAAAACATACAAAGGCTTCTTTTTCAGTAAATATTAATTTTGCATTCAAATTCGCTTAAACTTGCCATGGAATTCAAGACCACAATGTCAGCCAAAATTTGTTGTATCAGCTTTTCATCTGTGTTTCTTTCAAAAGTAAGCAGAACCACTTTTTGGCGGAATTTGGCCCAAATTTGGCAGAATTTCGGACGATGTATGAAATTTCTCTTCCAAAGAAAAGTGTTCCGTCTGGAATCCGTTTTGTCATATGAAAACAGTCTCTTTGGTCATTGCATTAATTCCATAGCCAATTAAGTACATATTCGTAAAATTCCTTTTCGGCTTCAGGCTCCTTCGAACTAACCTACGCAAACTTTTTTAAGGCCCTTCGTATTTTGGTTCAGGAAAAGCCAAAAAATGAGTGTTATTCTAAGATCTGTCAGGAAAACTAAACTTTTGGTGTAATAAACCTGAAATGCAAAGGACTCTCAGGCCCGTATTTATAAACATACCTTAACTCAAGGAGACCTTGAGTCAAGGATACCGAAATTAAAATAAATGTAATTTTCCATACTTTTTCATAGAAATCACTTATATTCACGAGTCAATGTATCCTTGATTTAAGAAGAAACTCAAGGAGAAATTTGAAATTTTCTATAGTCAACCTCACTTGAAGTCAAGGTAGCTACCCACCTACCTTGAAATATTATATTTCAAGTCTATTGAAAACTTAAGGTCTCCTTGAGTTTCGCCTTAAATCAAGGATCAAGGATCAACGATCCGTCAGTCTTGCCAATGTTTTTCCTATGTAGCTGCTTTTGGGTATCCTCACACCAAAACTTTATGTAACAAATTAGCCCCGTACTCTGTGCCCCCTCTTTGAGAATTTTCTAAATACGCCACTGTCCGGGCTGTCAGTAACGATGGTTTTGGACGTAGAGTCAGAAATTTTTAAAAATTATGTAGGTATGTACTGTATGGGTTTCTTGGGCAACGATTTGCAATAGTAGGTGGTTTAATCAAGAGGCTACTTTGTATTTTTGTTCCTGTCCAGGCCTTGGCATTTTATATTTTATATGATTCCATAGAGCAAGTAAAAGTGCAAAATGTTAAATAGCCCAATCAAACTTTCCATAAAGCGGATCTAGCGCCTCATTCCCACGATTTGTCTATTGGCTATTTCAAATAGTGTGGCATTAAAATAAACAATAATCCTTCAATATTCGATCCCATATCTTACCCGCAAGTATCTATTCTTCAAAATCTACCCGCTAGCTAGCTCTCTCTTTTAACCGATTGAAAATGATGAAAATATTAAATCGTCCCCATAATGAATATACATACTCCATTTAAATTAAACAACAAGCAATAAATCTGCCTTAAAAATTAATTATACAGCCAAATTGGTTTAGAAAAGGCAAAACCATTTTATTGGCAATCGACCCAATTTTGACCTTCACCACACAACCGAAAAAAAAACGACAGAAAAGATAAATCTTTTGATTGGATAAGTATCCGCAAGAGTCCCCGGCGCAAACTTCTATTATTATTATGAATTGTTCAACTCATAGCGAGAAAAAAGCTAAAGTATGGTGTAGTCTTGCCGGAATCTCCATATGGAAATTTGGATGTTTGCGTCTTGGGACACATATGTGCGCTGGGGCTTAAGTTCTTTTGTGCGTGCACGTACTGTATCACTGTATTTTCAATGGACTGTTGTGAATGCGGAACATGCTGTGAACTGTACTGTACATAAAATTGCTCTTGACATCAGCCAAAAATTATGGAAATTATGGGCCATAGTGCGGCACATATTGAACAAATTTGATTTGCTTTGGTTATTCCGAGTGGCGGCTCGCGACTTTGTTCTCGTCAAAACGGCTGGCAAGGCAGAAAAAAGGCCAGCACAACATTAGCATACTCAGGCCAAAAAGCTGGCCAGAAGGTTTCGAACTGATCACAGGCAATTGGATCGTAGAAAATATGAGAGTTGCACAATATTTATAATTCCGTTGAAAAAGAGGCAATTAAAATGTCTTTAAAAAGATGTTTATTTAAAAATCCGTTTAGTAACAAGTATAATGGGATCGAATGGAATGGGTCCGTTTTGGAGCACGTGCAATAGATGGACCATGAAATTAGAAGAAAAAAAAGAGTTTTATGGGGGGTTTATGAAATCATATCTAGCCATTTTATTGATACTAGTTATTGAAACTTGCTGATGGTAATCCTTCTGGGAAAATATTTTAATAGAAGATAAGAATAAACGCAACCCTATTACAAACAATTATTTTTATTAGCTCTTAAATTTTTTTAAAGGTAGGATGGTTAGTGGTTTCAGATTATTGATGACAATACTTAGAAACACGAATCGTTCGTTCAAGGATAGAAAATATTTAAAGATATATTTGTCGTATCAGCGTGAAACTGAAACGAGTTCAACCATTCGTTGCTCATGTCCACCCTTCCGGCAAAAAAATGCAATTAAAACTTTCCTTTCGGCTATACAACCGAATTTTCGATTAGCCACATAACAGGCAAACGAAAACGTAATTAACATACTTACATACCCTTCCCTGAAATTTCGCGCCACAAAAAAGCACAAGTCACAGAAGATATAAAAATTTGTATAAAAGAGAGAAAGCCCCAAGGAAATAGATACAAGAAAAAAGAAAACAAATTAAAAGTAAATTTTCATCAAGCGAAAAAATGTCAAGCGTGTGCTGTTCACTTGTCTGATATCGTTAATTTTGCCATGGACCACGGTTACAACCCTTCCGGCCACATACAGAGGGCGTATGGCGCGGCATGTCTTATGCAAATTTATTGTTGATATATTAACCATGGAAACAGCTGACGTCATCAGGATGGTCACATACAGCACACACAGATGAATCGTTTTTTTTTTTTGTTGGAAAAAATTAAAAGCGTTGCAAGTGGCATTTTTTTAGATTTTTCAAAAAACCCTTATGAAATCGATTTTGTCCGTCCGTCTGTCCGTCCGTCTGTTCACTAAATAACTCGCGAACAGCTTAACCGATCGTAATGAAATTTGGTAGGAATGTGTAGAACCGTAGCAGTCTTTAGCACGAAATACTTAAACGTTGGTAGGATAAGATCGAAAGTTCATTAAAAAAAGTTTATACAGGGTGTCCGGAAACTGCCGCATAAACGCACCGAATTATGATTCCTCAATTTATTTCCAGCAAAAAAGTTGTACGGAACATACCCCCTCAGCTTAACCCTTTAGCTGCCACAGGCATTTAAAGATTTTTGAAAAAATCTTTTTCTTGCACGACTTAAAGCCTAATATCTCTAAAGCTAGACCAGCTAGAATAGTGAAATAAAATGATTATTACAGCTATGAAATTTACCTATAAAATAATACTAACCACACTAAAATCGGATAAGAGGTTTGGTTTTTACAGAGCTTCAAAGTCAAATTTGCGTGATTTAACCCAAAAACAATTTTTTTTTCCATCTCAGTTTTCTCCAACTTCTCCCAAGGTGAGGTGCTTGTACGATTCTTTCAAAAATTGGCGCGAAGTCTTACGATTATATCTTTCTTACATCATTTTATTCTAGCTCCATTATTTTTAACAGTTTTACTACCTTAAGTGCAGAAATCTAGGGTTAATTTTGGCCTATCCACTGCCACTTTCGTCGTTTGATCTCGATGCCTATCCTATTTTGACGAGTAATTTTGAGGACGTCGTCGTCGTTAGATATTACCTCAGGCCAGCGAATTCGTAGGATGCGTCGCAGGCACTGATTCACGAAAGTTTGCAGTTTGGTGGTAATGTTACTGGTCACCTTCCACGTGGAACACCCATATAAAAGCACAGATTTTACATTGCTTTCGAAGATCCGGAGTTTGGTATTTCTGGAGATGTTGTGGTTTTGCCAGAGAGGAGTCAAACTGAAAAATACTACTCGGGCTTTATTTACACACGACTCTACATCGGCATCAGGCCCACCATCCGCAGTTACTACGCTTCCAAGGTAAGTAAAGTCCTCGACTTTTTCTATCGGTTGTCCGGAGATAGAAATGGTGTTTTGCCCTCCTAATGACAAGCTCATGTATTTAGTCTTAGCGGCATTCATTTTTAAGGCAGCACTTCGACTTTCACGATGCAAAGCATGCGTCATTTGATCCAGATGATCTGGTGTGTTTCAGAGAAGGCAAATGTTGTCGGCGTAGTCCAGGTGCTGAAGGTAATCGAATAACTTCCACCTGATACCCTTACTTTTATGGTCGCGTAGAAAATCGCAGATTACATCGTTAATGTATGGAACTGCAATTAGCCAAACCTTTGCATGGATGGATTTCTGCAGTTGGTTCCGATTGCATTGATTCATCTAGTATTGGAGGGCAAACTACAAGGTGGTTTGGATTTCAGCAAGATGAGGAATCGAACCACATAACACATTCTTCTTCTTCTTTTAGCGGTGCAGAAAGGTGTGCAACCGCTGTGCATCTATGTGGATTCGAGTTATGGTTCGTCGATGCTTTCGTCCGTTATGTCAAGGGACAAAAACATAGCTGCTGCGATAGGGTTTTCCCACAGTGAGATAGGTGTTAAGTCAGTGGGCGCAGCTGGGCATTGAAACAAGTGACCCACATCGTGTGGAGCGCCAGCGCAGTTTGGACAGATGTTTTGAATGTCCGGGTTAATGCGAGAAAGGTACGAATTGAGGCGTGAACAAAAGCCCGACCGAAGTTGAGCTAATGTCACTCTGGTGGCTCTCGGGAGCCTAATCTCCTCAGGCGAAATGGGTGGAGGGCGCACTGAGAGGACTCTATTCGCACCTAATCTCGCAATAGACCGACTCACTTCTGCAGTGTGAATCTCAGCGATGGCAGCTCGGTATGCATCATCGTCGTAAGGGTCCCTCTTGTATCCCTGGACCTCTCTCTCTAGGTCTCGCAAATCACGCCTCACATGTCGTGGTGGAGGAATTCGGTCCATGAGACTGTTGTTGGGATGATTCTCACGGTAGCAACCAACAAGACAGTAGGAGATTGTGGTCACGTATTGGCATCAATTTTGTCTCTTGATGTAAGTGATCCTGGGCAGACATCAAGAGGCAACCTGTGGCTGTGCGTAGAGCAGCATTTTGGCAGACCTGAATTTTGGTCCAGTTTGTATCACATAAACTATGTGACTAAACTGGGGCTACATAATCAGCAGCTGCTCGACCCACCGCTTTGTATGTGACTAGCATAGTTTCTTTATCCTTGCCCCAGGTGCTACCAGCTAGTGCTTTTAGGATTTTATTCCTACTGCGCATCTTTTCACAAACGGATGCTGCGTGATGAGCTGACGTCATCATATTCTCTAAATGGAGCCCGAGAATTTTAGGATTTGCAACAGTAGGAATTGGATTGTTGCCAAAACGTACATCAACCTCCCACCGACAATCCACCGACCAGGTGGTAAGAAATGTCGCAGAAGATTTAGACGCGGAGATGGTGAGGTTTCGGCTTTGGAAGAAAGCCTGTAATCGTCCGAGATAGCGATTAATTTGGAGGCGCATTTCATCCTTATCCTCCCCGGTGGCGAGTACGGTGCAATCGTCTGCGTAGGAAATCACCTCGATTCCTTCCGGTGGTGTAGGAAGGCCGGACATGTAGATGTTGAACAGAGTGGGGGAGAGTATCCCACCCTGTGGAACTCCTAATTTGATTTTCCTTAGCTTAGAACGTTTGCCACGAAACTCAGTGAAGGAATGCCGACCAGCTAGATAGTTTGCAATCCAACGGATCTCTTGAGCAGGGATATGCATATTCAGTAAGTTAGCGAGAAGCATCGAGTGATTGACATTGTCAAAAGCACTCGTTAGGTCAATTGCCACAAGAATCGTTCTGTGGCAAGGACGTCTGTGGTTTAGCCCATTACGGATGCGTGTAGTGATCGCATCGAGGGCTGTGGTGGTACTATGCATTTTCCTGAAGCCGTGCTGGTGAGGTTCTAGCTTAGCATGCTTAACAAGAGTGGGGTGAATAAGGGCCTCTAGCGTCTTTGCGACAGGTGAAAGTATTGTTATGGGTCGGTAGGATTCACCGAGACCAGCGCTTTTACCCGGTTTGAGACAGGGGACAATCCGTCCTGTTTTCCAGATTTCAGAGATGGCAAGCGTGGACATCGACAAGTTAAAGGCTGCCGTGGGATACTCAATGGCTGGAAGGTCGAGATGTTTCAACATGGCCATCGAAATGCCATCGGGTCCGAGGGCCTTTGAATTTTTAGCATTCTCAATGACTTTTTTAACCTGGTCCGCAGTATACGATGGTATAGTGTCAGCATTTCTACTGCGAATCCGTCTTCTAATTTTACGCTTTAAGCCATCGGACTTGGGATGTTCAATAAATTGCTTATTGAACAGGCTTGCGCACTGAAGGGGTTCGCTGGTGCTCTTATGGCCAAATTTGATGGCATTATTGCCCTTTCCTTTCCTAGGATTGGATAGGGCGCGGACAGTAGACCATAGTTTACTGACACCTTCATTGAGGTTGCAGTCATTTAGGTGCTCGTTCCATTTCGCCTTCCGATAGTCTTTTACTTGTCGAATGATTTCGGAGTTAAGCTCCTGAATTCTGGGATCACCTGGGTGAGCGCGTCTGATGTTATCTCGTTCATCGGCTAATCTGGCGGCACTGGTAGGGAAATTAGGTCGAACTTTCGGGATACGTCCAGCAGGAATAAAACGTGCCGCTGCTTTGGCAATGACGTTCCTAATATTTCTTTCGGCCTTATGAACGTTAGTTGGTGTGGGTAGCTCGATGAACTTCGCCGACGAGTATGCTTTGAAACCCTCCCAATCGGCTTTCTTGTGATTGACAAACGTTCGCTTCTCAGACTTAGTCAGGTTTG
Organism: Microchrysa polita; assembly: GCA_949715475.1. Classification (NCBI taxonomy): domain Eukaryota; kingdom Metazoa; phylum Arthropoda; class Insecta; order Diptera; family Stratiomyidae; genus Microchrysa; species Microchrysa polita. Next base: position 62,128,499 of record OX454421.1, on the reverse strand, counting down.
CTGGTTTGTCAACTCTTATTATGATTGGGAGGTGATCGGACGAGAGAGCAGTGTGCGTCTCCCATCGAGTAGCACTGATTAGGCTGGCACTTACAATAGCTAAGTCAGGAGAGCTACTGCAAGTGCCTGTGACTCGAGTCGGCGAGTCTTCATTGAGTGGACAGAAATCTGAGGCGTCTAGAGATTCGGCAATAGTTATACCCCTGGCATCGTTGTTGAGGTCAGAATGCCAGAGCTCATGGTGCGCGTTAAAGTCACCAAGAATGATCCTGTGCTCTCCAGATAGGAGAGGACCAATATCGAAACGATAGCCAGAAGGGCAACTAGAGTGTGGTGGAACATATACATTAAAAATTTCGATATTATTACTCCCTGATGAAACTGAGATGGCTTGCATTTCCGCCGTACCGTCGACATCTACATCTAATACACAGTAATGTACGGACTTGTGTATTAGGAAGGCAAGTCCACCTCCAGGGTGAGAATCATTCCTGGCGGCTGGTCTATCTTTGCGGAGTATAACGTAATTGCCATGGACGCTAAGAGACGAGTTCGAATGGAGCAAAGTCTCCTGGATGGCAGAAATCAGAATTCTGTTTACACTCATGAAGTGAGTGATCTCGGTGATTTTTTGGTGAATGCCGTTGCAGTTAAACTGCAATAAGGACAGTGGAGTGAAAACCGCTGGAGGAGGAGCAGGGGTTAAACTAGGCCTAGCATTCCTGATCATATTGTTTGGGGGTGCTGGGGGCTGAGGAGGAGGTGGAGGGCTAGGAGCAGCCCGTGGTCCCCCTGTATTTATGCATCCCGGTGCAACATATGATGTGGAGTGCTGACCAACCCTTCTCAGGCCAGAACACTTGAGATGTACCCATTCCAAGCAACAATTACACTGCACTGACCTGGCATTCGTACCGATTCGTTGGCCGCAAACACTACAAAACCATACCTCTGGGCCTAGATTTGTTTCAATGCCGGCGCGAATCAATAAAATTGAGAGCAGCCGCGCCGAGATGTAATGCTCCCAATATGACGAAAAAACACATAACTCGAATCCACACATATACACAGACAAACACAACCTTCCTGCATCGAACCTTCAGGGCTTTTGCCGGGGCTCTTGCCAGGGAGGTATATTGGAAACTTTTGGCCGTTTCCATGTAGAAAACGGGTGCAGTCCGCCCCGTAGAGGCAGTTTCCGTAGGACCACCACATAACACATTGCCAGAGCTCCCTTCCTCGGAAATGCTAATATTGGAATTTGGCTAGGTTCCGCCGATTTAACTAGCTCTGACCTTATTCTCTATAAAAACTGTCGAGATGGTGCATTTATAAAAATAAACCATGTACGTTGAAAACCCTGCAGAAATCACGCTAATTTAAATTTTGCGGCGGCCCAGTTTTTTAAGTAAAGTTTTTTGTAAAAACAACTGCACGAGGTTAGTAATGAAAGTGAGCACAATTTGTTGACTTAACATTTTAGAGGGCAGAATTTTCTAAAATGTGTTGAGTGTTTTAGGGAATTTTACGCATTAATTTCCGATTCCTAGTTTGAATCCCATTGTGAGCATGCATTTTTGTGTTGTCTTTACATCAGCTGGTTTCACTATGTAAATCGTTTCGGAGCAACGACCATGAATGACCATTCACTTGATTTATGAGGAAAACATGCTTTGAATCGATTCTACAACAACGACGTTCATCGATAGTATCATACCATAAATTTGCCTTGTACAGTACCTAAGGGGCGGCAATTCGTTGTCTTGCCCGGAGAGACGTAAATGCTAGTGCGGCCGCTGTCTAGATTGCTTCAGTAGGGCTTGCCTGTGCAAAACTCCAATGTGAAAAAGTAAATGAACGTAAAGCCCTGTGTTGTAGTGTTTCTATTCTGTCGATGCGATTCTATTATACCTACTTCTTCTTCTTCTTCTTCTTTATGGCACGATAGCCCGACGTCGGGCCTTGGCCGCCTGGATTGAAAACCTCCAATTGTCGCGGTCACGCGACCTTGTCCTCCAATTCCGAAAGCCTAGCATCTGGTGGGCGTCCTCACATACAGAATGCTCCCATCGGGCTCTCGGTCGTCCACACAATCTGGCTCCGTCCACTCGTTGCGCGTTCATCACCTTTTTGGGCATGCGATCGTCGTTCATCCTTTGTACATGACCGCCCATTGCAATCGCTGCAATTTCACGATCTTCGACACCTGTAGCTCATCATACAGCTGATACAACTCAAGGTTGTATCGGATGCGCCATTCACCTCGTTCACGAACGGCCCCGAAGATTCTTCGGAGAACCTTTCGCTCGAATGTGTCCAACAGGTGTTCGGAGTTTTGGGTTAGGGTCCATGCCTCGCAGCCATAGCATAGCACAGGTTGGATGATGGTTTTATACACGTGGAGCTTCGTGTTCCTGTGCACCAGCTTCGAATTCATAATTTGGAGGACCGCAAAGTAACACTTATTAGCAAGTTGTATCTGTCGCTTTATCTCATCTGTTTCGTTGGCGTCTTTTGACAAATTGCAACCCAGGTAAGTGAAGTTGTCTACATATTCTATATTGAGGTCCCCCACTGTGATGCTTGAATTTACTGGCGTTCTAGTTTTTGATTGCATCATGACCTTGGTTTTAGATTCGTTGATATGTAGCCCAACTTCATTGGCGGCGTTATTGAGATTATGCAGACGGCTTTCTGCATCACCCAATCTTCGAGACATGATGTCGATGTCGTCGGCGTAGGCTACTAGTTGAGTCGATTTAATGAGTAGCGTTCTGCTGCTGTCCAAATCTCTGGCTCGAATCACATACTCCAGAGCCAGGTTGAAGAGCGTCGGCGCCAGCCCGTCGCCCTGCTTGAGTCCAGTACGAGTTTCAAATAGGTCAATGAGTCTGTTCTGAACTCTGACCTGCGAGACGGTATTAGTCATCGTCATTCTTATGAGTCACACTAGCTTAGCCGGTATTCCAAAATGCAGCAAAATGTTGTACAGTACGCTTCGATCGATACTGTCGTATGCCTGCTTGAAGTCAACAAATATTTGGTATACGTCGATGTTGTATTCCCAGCACTTCTGGAGTAAAAGCTTCACTGCAAAAAGCTGATCTGTCGTCGAACGACCAGGTCTAAAGCCGCCTTGGTACTCGCCAATGATTTCTTCTGCGTACGGATTAATTCTATTTTCCAGAATCTTAGATAAAATCTTATCAGTCGTACAAACTAATGAGATGACTCTGTAGTTCTCACATTTCAACTTATCCCCTTTTTTGTGGATTGGGCAAATGATACTTTTACGCCAATCTTCCGGGATTATTTCGTCGTTCCATACTTTAACGATAAATGTGTGCATAGCCTTAACAAGGCTCTCCCCACCATGCTTCAGCAGTTCAGCTGGAATCTCGTCAGCGCCCGGGGCTTTATTATGTTTTAGTGCTTGCATGGCGAGATCAACTTCTTCTACTGTTGGGGTTGAACGGGAGGGCCTGGTTCAGCCTTCAGCTCCGGGGCTTCTTCTGTGGGGTTGTTCGGTTAAACATTGAGGAGCTCTTCAAAATGTGAGGCTCAGCGTTCATCAACGCTATCGGTGTCGCTTATTATATTGCCATCCTTATCCTTACAGAGGCTGGTCCTGGGTTGGTATCCACTTATCCACTTTTAATTGAATTAATTAGCTTGTACGCTTGTCTACTGTTCCTACTAGCTAGTCTTTGGTTTATTTGCATCAAATGCTCGTCAAGATGCTTACGTTTCTTACGTCTAATTAACCTATTCGAAAATCGTCGAAGCTCGTCATATTTGGTTTTTTTGGCTCTAGTTGCGCGTTCGGTCCATTCGCGATATGCCTCGTTTTTCGCATCTACCGCATTTTGACATTCCTCGTCAAACCAATCATTTCGGGCTCGCCGGGCTTTGTATCCCACAACCTCCTCTGCGACCCCTTTGATGGTGTCTTTGAGTGTATCCCAAATCTCAAGAGCGCCTTTGTTGCTGATGTTATTTAGCAAGGGCGTCAGCTTCCCCTCAAGGGCGGTCGTATAAGTGACCACCGTGGCATCATGCAACAATTTGTCAACCGCAAACATTTTTGCCGGGTTGAATCTCGAATGATGCACCGAAGAAATTCTGCACCTATAAGTCGCCTTCACCATATAGTGGTCAGAGTTAATATTTGCTCCACGATAGGACCGAACATCCATCATGCTCGATGCCCATCTCTTGCAGACAAGGACGTGGTCAATTTGGTTGACGGTATGTTGATCTGGAGATCTCCAGGTCTGTCTGTGAATACGACGCACGATGCGGAAAACACGTTGAGCTAATGGCCATGTTTCTGCTGGTCGCGAAGTCTATTAGTCGTTGGCCGTTGTCGTTACATTCTTCATGGAGGCTGTAACCTCCAGTAATCCCCCTATGCCAACTTTCGTTTCCGACTTTGGCGTTGAAGTCCCCCAGCAGCAATTTGACATCGTTTGATTGAAGTGAGTCGAAGAGATTTTCTAGGCGGTGGTAGAACTCGTCTTTGGCCGCGTCTTCACTGACTTCGGTGGGGACATGCGCGTTTATGAGCAAGAGATTGAAGAACCGAGTTTTAATGCGAATCGCACACAGCCGCTCGTTTATGGGTTTGAAGTCGATAACATGCGGCTTAAGTTGATTGTTTACAATGAACGCCACTCCAAACTCCCTGTGGCCCGAAGGTTTTCCACTTGTGAAAATTGTGTACGAATTTCGGTCGTCTATCTCGCTACTAAGCCATTTTGTTTCCTGGAGTGCAACTATGCTCAGCTTATATTTTTCAACCTGATCCAAGAGGGCCCTTAACCCTAGAGAGATAATCATATTTTTTACCCCTGAAAAGATAATCATACGTCGATTCGACGTGTTGCTAGTTAACATCCTTATAACTTCTTTGTTAAGAGTAACATGTTGCTAAAAGGTAGATATATAATCATTTGTATTTATTATTAATCTGTTAAACTCGTGGTTTTGCAAAATTATCATTTGTTTGTTTATATAATATTAATTTTAAAAAAGTGGTACTAGGAGAAAGTGGACTGTCCTTTCAATAGATTAAAATAAAGGATATCTTTATCGAAACAGGCTTTTAGTGGTTATATCCAAGCACATTATGAAGATTTATAAAAATGTCAATTCGGGGCAGTTAAAATATTTTTCAGTACAAATTTGTTAAAGATAATCATACGTCGATTCGACGTATATTTGACTTATGACCCCCAATATCTTAGGCTGTGTGGCACCCAAGCCAATAATTTTGCCACGTAATTACGCCTACAGAGACAGACATGAATTGAGTTAAATCTTGGAACCAACAAATTATGAAGCTTCACTAATGAGATATAATAATAAAAAGAAAAATTTCTGTACGTCGATTCGACGTAGATTATCTCTCTAGGGTTAAGGCCGCTGCCCTATTCAGGGAGCGTACATTCCAGGTTCCGAAAGAGTAATTCGTTGTTCGTTTGCGAGGTCGTCCTTGAGTTGTATCCGTCCAATCCGAGGCTTTCGTTCCAGGTTTCTTGACGTCGAAATTTTTTTACAAGGATGAGTTGTCGGCCGATCGCTTAACCATGACAGTATTCGTAAACGAAAGAGGTCCATCATGGAGGGGCCTCGGAGGTGCTGCTTCGGTGATTGACTATTCGGTTTTTGTCACCCTATTACGTTTAGTAACCTGAGACGCTGAAGTTGTTAATACAGCACTCAGGCGCAGCGGTTACTCGGATAATGCGGGGAAGTAACGCCCCGTAGAGAAACATAGGAATTGGCCGGAGCTGTTCACCCTATGAAACTCCTTCTGCATAGCTAAGGGTCCGCAGTTATGCCACAACTGAAAAGGATATAGGAATCGGCCGGAGCCTTTCAACCTTTATCCTCCCCCTTACGGGGGATACGGGGGATACAATTGAAATTTGAGGAAGTGCTAAATTTTCTGTTCTGAAAATGGTTTGACGTTTTTATGAAAGACTAGACACGTTTGCTTTGTTTTACGTACCTAAAGTATTAATAAAAAATTTGTGACCGAGGGGGAGATTGATCCCCTTGATCCCCATACTCCTTATCTACGCCACTGCATTACGTCCTCTTTCAATTTGAAATGGGGAGTTCTAGTTTTCTAACATTCTCGTATGTAGGGAAAGAAGAATAACTATCTCTGCTGTAGCATAGACTCCACTTCCAATAATTCAACCGAAATTCCATCAATACCCAGAGCCTTACTGGCGTTCATCGACTCAGTAACCGGCTTTTCTAAAATGGAATAAATCGCGACATTTTCATTTACTGATAAAAATGCACTTGAAAATTCAAAGTTATAGTTGAGACCTTTCATTATCCTTTACAGGATGTTCAGTAGTAAAAGATTGGTCAATTAATAATTTAATAAGGTTGAATGGTGTATCACTGACACCTTAGGTAAAGTGTTAATACTCTTATAAGTATGTTCACACTTCTCTACATGCCTTTTGTTGAAACAATTCTGATGTGGTTTAAGCTGGACGACTCGCAAGAGTGTTCTAGCCGCAATTGTGTCAGAGGACATGGACGACACTTATTTTTTACTGCCCTATATTTTCCACGGGGTGCACGGGAAAAATGTTAAGCCCTCCGAATTTGCTCAACCGGATTGTGAAAACAATTCGGGCACAGTAAGTGTGTTTTTTGAAACATCTAAAAAAATACTTCAAAGAAAAGACGAATTTGGATCTGCAGGCTGTGTATAATGTCAGTATGTACTGGCATTTCTCTGACTAGGATCTACGGATCTTTCATAATTCCAAAGAACAAAATATCCTTCAGAATTATTCAAATTTTGCCACGTTCCTATGACACTATTCGCAACAATAGACGGCAAAATTACAAATATTCAAAAAACCTCCGTTAACATTTCTGGTGATATCTCTCCGTATATCTAAGCCCCACGCAACTATCGTTAATCAACCGGAATTCAGTTTCCAGATTATTTTCTCTTTGTTTCAATTTCAATCATTGATATAAAGACTGCGGTCCCATAAGAAAGCGTCAATACTACAAAAAAATTTTATGAGCACCATGCAGTTTCCCAACTGCGTCTTTAAATGTTCTTCCTGACCCTACGCCCTTATTCTTTACGTTACGAAATTACGAATAAGCACAAGTATCCACATATGCACAACAATTCAAGAACCAAAGTGAGTTTTTTTCTTTCAAAACTTATTCTAAACTCCCTATCCATGTCAGCATTGCATTCCACTCTCGCTCTCGTTGCAAACATCATAAACTTGACGATGTCTCTCGGTCATGCCATCGTATGCACTTTACAACGCAAGGATAAAACATTGCCAAGTGCAAGTGCATCCGCACCGTCCGAAACCGAAGCGCAATCCTGCAGGCAATTATGCGCTTTATTTACCGGCCGGCCGGCTTACAAGTTGCAGAATTTCATATACCCCTCTCCCAGACAAATCCTTGAAACTCAAGTACATTCGAAAGGGAAATTTTTCAACAGTCACCCCTACTCTGTAGACAATTTTTACCGTAACTGTACGATATCGTATACGGAAAAAAGAGAGAAAGGAATACGTTCAAGGGAAATGTCACGCATCAACCCCTTTATCCTGCAAACTATACGATGAACATTCTATATTCATTCGTATGCCATCGCATTGAAACGGACGAAGAGAGGCGAGACGCGACGCGCTGACTGTGGAAATTGAATCTGCGCCGTTTATGACGGCCCTGACTTTTCCTACAAGGACACAACTTCGGTCACCAATAAAAGCGAAAACGACTCCTCTTGTCGATGTCCTTGCGTAGGATGCCAGGCTATTAGCATGTCACTACGACATTGCGCACTTACTATCAAGGTTCTTGCTCACGCCCTAAAATCGGAGCCTATACGTTCGCCCGCAGATATGCCCTTCGGATGTCTCACGCATTTTTCACTTATACGAGAAAGTTGTTCCGTTCCGACGGAAATTCCTTGAAAATATGGATATCGTTCGTCTCCGGAGCGCGGGTATGTGGCTAAAAAATTAGTTCAAATATTGATTAGGAAGGACATTTGAGATAACAGGAAAACGGGAATGTAGTCAAAAACTCCGCCCCAGTGAGCACAACATCGTTTGACTATACACATAGAGAGAGAGTAGGGAACAGGTTCGAGGGTCCTTTTGCAATGCCATGTTCAAGGACTCATGGCTGTGTGTCCTTGCCACTGAAGAGGACTACATAAAAACATTTTATACAAGACAACTCGCCATAAAATAAACATGGAACGCATTGTAGGTATAGCTACACGGTGAATTGTTTTTGCTTTTCTTCGTCCTTCGAATCCCTGGCAATGATCCTGCAGGATACCCTTGGGTAGGCGGAGCCTATGGAAACTATTGGTAGGCTTGAGATTTTTCAGTGCGTGCGCTAAAATGTGAACGGGGCCAATAGCGTGTTCCACTTTTGGTTTGTCGAAGGGTGAAATGTAGGCCATTTTGATTTGCAGGACGAAGGACAAGGCGGGCGGCCAACTCACATACATTAGGGCGAGAGTGGCGCGCAAAAAGGTGCCTGATAGATTCTGTTTTTCATATGTACATATACACAGTATATGTGAATGCATATACCGATAGAGAAGTATGCTTGCGACAAGGATAAGTGAAAGTCTGTTTCTGGGCCAGAAAATTATATTTGGACGTTTGGTGTCCTGGCGGGAAATTCCATTTTTCGTTCAGTGTCGTACATTATGTAAGCCGAAGTATTCCATAAATACATATACACGAGAAGTAGAATCGCAATAACATTTCCGTACATAGAGCATTTTCATGTCCCGAAAAATGTAATTATCTCTGAAATATAGCACAGGGAGAGTAGTTGAAGCGGTATATAAGCGGATTGGAAAAATTCAAGGTTGGCATGAGGTGGTGTCATCTCGAACCCTTGATTTGTTTGGGATGGATGGCGGCTATGTTGAAGATGACGCCGCGTCGCGTCGTCGTCGCTGGCGTCCTGTTGTTATATCTTATAGTCGCAACTGTACTATGGAACTAAATATAAACGAAAATCGAGCCAACGCCCAAGAAGGAAGTCAATTTAAGGACTTTCAATTGGATTTTCGACAAATTCAAAAACCAGGCACAAAGTCATTTGAATCGACTTTTGCGTGTGACACCACACCCTCGCCTCGCACCGGTCGGCCTCCACCGTTGTTGGCACGGAATCCCGGGGAAAATATTCTGGATGTTTCGAGAGATAGCACCAGGGCGTAGGCCGCAGTCATGCATGCTGCATACAAAATTTTGCGCAGATATATTTTCTAGGTCCTTGTTGCTAGGCGAACTGAAAACAAAATGTTCCTGGTTGGGTTATTTGAATGTATAGGATTGAGGTTTTTGTAAAACACCGAATGTTCGGTTCGGACATACATTCATGTATAGACAAACATACATCGCCTGCAGGATTTCGGACTTACAGTATATTCGAGGGTGTACATAAATTTCACTTTCGCAGGACATAGTTAAGAATTGTTTTACATAAGGGAGCGACCCTATGTACGAATTTTTGGCAAGGGTTCGCAAATTATATAACACATGACATTAAAACACACTGCAATAATAACGGGCTAATAATGAGATTAACATGTCTGTGTCATGCAAAATTAGATAGGACTCCTATCGTCGTGGACGCGTTCGCGTTATTTGCGCGATATTTTTAATGAATAAGGGGATGATGCGTGTACGGTATCAAATTAAACTTGAAAAGATTAAAAGGATGCAGCTGGGACTTAAACTTGATTAGGTAATTTTGCAGCATGCCGGTGGCACTTGGCAATGGTCAAAGGGATAATTTTAAAGGGTTGGTATTATTGTAATCAAAACTACGAATGTTCAATATCATGAATGAACAATATCATTAGTCAGGAATGTAAAATAAAAAAAGGGAATTTAAAATTATGCTTCTATAAGCAAAATATTTTTTTAAGGCTAAGAACATGCGATCCCTGACGGATAAGGCTCTATTCAGAGGGACCATAGGGAGAATCTGGTCTTCCATTAAAACCTGAAACCCTGAACAATGTAAATCGCAACAATGAAAAGTGATGGTGAGACTGTGTACCAAATCTTCAGTCGGGGAGTGTCTCCAGCGCTGGAAAACAGAGTAAGTGGGTTCTGCCATCGTATAAACATTCGTTTTACCATCTTTTTTTCTTTGTGGATGGCGTACCCTTGCGGCGTCAGAAGGACCATAAACGACACGCAATGAGTGAGGAAATAGGTACCTCATCCGAGGATGAGCTGCTTGTCTCCAGTCAGGAGACAACGATTATCTTCAATGACACAGAGGGTAGCAGCCATAGTACCCCTGTCAATGATCATGATCGACCAACGACATCGAAATCTGTGAGTACCAGACATAGTACTCCTGTCTCTAAAAACACACTACCGTCGACATCTAGTGGAAGCACCAGAGAGAGTCCCAAAAAAAAAACAAAAGTCCTCGGGCGTGTTACTGAAGTCCCAATATAAAAAGGCTCTATTCATTCTTAGCAAGATTACTAGGAATTAACAGGATGGAATTGTGAACAATCAGGACACGGAGGACAAGAAAAAATATCAGGCGGTTGTCGACGAGTACAACGAACGCCTTATAAAAGAGGAACAGGGTAATTCTAAGCGGAATACGTCCCAAGACCAGGGCGCTCCGGCCGCTAAGAGAATTAGAGCAGTCCAACCTACTACATCGAAAAAGCATAATGGTAACTCTGACAGCCGGCCTATCAAATCATACAGTGGGGTGGCCAGAGATCACCTACAGGTTGCGTTGGTGGACAGACGATCCACCTCTAGTAAAATCGCGACAGATGTTTGGATTAAAATTGAGGCGAAACTGTCAGATATGACTGTCGAGCACATCATTACCAACCAGAAGGGACCGCTGTCTTGCTTCGACTCATCAGTGATGATCAGAGGCTACAGGATGATCACGTGTGAGAATGGGTTCTCGAAAGATTTTATTGGTGAGTGTGTCACTAAGATAAGCGACATCTGGGGAAGGTTCGAAGATCGAACTAATCTCCACCAAGGATATTCCTAAGAGACCCAAAGCTCGTATCTGGTTGCCGATTATGTCAATCGAGGGGCCGAAGCTTCTCCTAGCCCTACGTCTACAAAACCCAAAGGTTGCAATGGACGCCTGGGTAATACTTAAAGCCGAGAGGCCGCAAGGACAAAGCCAGTCCTTCATGCTCCTCATCAACGAAGAGTGTCTGCCAGCTCTCGAGGAGGCAGACCATAAATTACGTTTTGGCATACGTAATGCCAAGCTAAAGGTGTTCCGGTCGAATTCGGAGGACGAGCAGGATCCGCTGGACGGAGCCAATGACCTACTGGAAGAAATGTGTATTGGGGCAGCGGAGGCAGTAGGTAGATCAGCATGAAGGTAGTGCAGATTAACCTACAGCCCTCTAAGCTTGCCTACTTGTCTTCTTAAGGGAGGAAGACATCGACATTGGACTTGTTCAGGAACCCTGGGGTCGCGATGAATCCATCAGGGGGCTAGTAGACAAGCAGTACATTCTCTTCTACAATAACAACAACCCGGACCAAGATAAACCAGGGACTTGTATTTTAGTCAAAAAATGCATTAATGCCTTCCTTTGACCGCAATTTAGCTCATCGGATCTAACAGTTGTTAGAATGGATGAACTGTTTATCTCATCTGCCTACCTGGCCCACGGAAGTCCGGCGCCTCCAGAGGAGATGGAGCTCCTAACTACATTCAACACTTCGAGGAACTCAACCCTTTTGATAGGGTGCGATGCTAACGCGCGACATACCTTGTGGAGAAGCACCGAAATAAACGAAAGAGGTGAGGACCTGTTCGATTTCATACTAAATACTAACCTTACAGTGTGTAATACGGGAAACTGTTCAACCTTTGTTTTTCCAAGCTCGGCAAATAGCATAGGGTGGGAAGTACTACACTCCTGTCGGATAACGAAAAAATAAAGGTGGAACAGTGGAGAGTATCCGATCTAAAATTTTTCTCAGACCACAAATGGATACTTTTTAAAATCAACGTCTCCAGGGAGACTCCCAAGCCTTACAGGAACCCTAAAACAATCAACTGGAAAAAGTTCAGACAGATTTTCGAAAACAAACTTCCAAAGCCTCCATACCACTCGGCAGGCTCCGTGAAGGAGTTGGACAGGAGAATTGGAGCAATAGAAAAGGCTATGGAAATGGCCTTCAAACGTTCATGCCCGGTTAAGCGTAGTAAGAAGACTCTTCCTCCATAGTGGAATGAGGACCTATCTATAAGCTCAGGAAGCTTACGTGCGACATTTTCAACATCTCCAACAAACACAAGTTCTGGCAACCATACAAGGACTGCTTGAAAACTATAAGAAAGCCATCAGGACTGCAAAAGCCCAAGCCTTGGACGAGTTCTGCCAATTCTTGGATCACGTCAAGGATTCAGCAAGGATAAGTAAAGTCCTATCAAAAGCACATTCATGTCCGTCATTAATAAAGAGAGATGATGGAACCTGGACGGAATCCACGGATGAGTCTCTCGAATTTCTCCTGAGTACGCACTTCCCTGGGTGCAAAAGTGTTTCCACGACCAGACCTACACCGCACAATGTTGACATTAGATCAGGTGACTTTTTAGACTCCTGGGCTATTAATAGCTTCTCCCTATTTAAATCTCCTGGGCCAGACGGAATTTTACCGATCATGATACAGAGAATGCAGGATCTTGTAGTTCCAATGCTCTTACCACTTTTTAGGAGTTTACTTACCCTCAACTACGTACCCCATTCGTGGCGACGAGTTCGAGTCGTTTTCATTCCGAAAGCAGGCAAACGTAGACATGAAACCGCGAAGGATTTCAGGCCTATTAGTTTAGCCTCCTTTGTATTAAAAACATTGGAGCGTATCCTCGACCTCCATATCCGGCAAAGGCTAGAGAGCTCAGTGCTGTCTAGGTCGCAGCATGTATATGTCAGGGGCCGATCCACAGAAACGGCAATCCATGAGGTGGCCCGTAGAGCAAACGAACTTTCTTTAGGCAGCCCTGTCATGAAACCGATACCAATCCGTAGGGATGATGCAAAGGCTGCTGATGAGGAAAGTAGGATCTGTACCGACTCGCCATACCACTTAAATGTTCAACATTGCTATGGAAGAATGTACCACAACTCTGTCTCATCCACTCAAGCTAGAACTTAGAGCTATGCATCACAAAAAGCGAATAGCTTTAAGCCTTATTCAGACTGTAGGATGCTGTTCCCAGAAAAAGTTTTAAAATAACAGCTCAAACGGCAAAATCGGATGATAATTCCAAAACCGTAGAGATCCGTCAGGGGAGTCAAGATCGTATTGCCCTATTTACCTGGTTACGTCAAATCATTGCACACTTTTTTTCTGGATTATGTTCAACGCGCCACCGTTCGAAGTAGCTGAGTGCCATACTGTCGAACCTTGACTATTATAATTAAAAGTTTTCAATACAGTCAAGAACCGATTATCCGTCTTTTTCACTTTAAAAATTCCTTAGAAAAAAAATTAAGTGTATGTTGAAGCCTTTTCTTGCTTGATATTTTCTTCATTTATAGTCGTTTGGCACAATTTGAGTAAGCTCATAAAAAATTGCTGTCAACTTCCCTTTACTTTTTAGAGTATGTATATCGATTAACGGAACTTTCGGTTTTCTGAACTACCCCGGAAAACATTAGTTTGGATAATTGTTGCTCTAATTAGTGAGGAAACAAAGAAGTAGATACAATTTATTTGCGAGGGTTCAACAGGAGTCGGTGCTTGGTTTTTTTTGGGTAATGCCATCCTACAGCTTTCTATGGCTTAGGCAATGAAGCTGTTAGATTTGTGAACGACATTGCTGGGGTTAATATATAGTCAAAGCCCTCCGACTATATTGAATTGTACGCTAGCGAGCTTCACTAATTAGAACGCGCATAAGAAAGTCCTCCCTTAAAATGAGGCTTAAGGATGCAGTGATAGCATCTAAGCTTGCCGTTATAGTTATTTGGCAATTATGATTGACTGGCTGGCTACACCTGAAGTGTATGTAAGAAGGCAACGTTCGGAATAGCGATATAGGGGTACTAGGAGAGGAGCCATTAAGACCATCACAACTCATATGAGATATTACTTTCACAAGTTACCGGGTGCACGCTCTCATGTTCGACATAGCTGAAACGGTGCTATGTCGAGCATAGCACATAGCGGGTGCTGCTGGACGATACGAGTATGTATGAATTGTGCAAAACTCTGTTTCTATCCCGGAAGAGTATTTTGGTAGTGGGCGCCTATGGAACTCTCCGCATAGGTGACACGGGGACTGGGTGCACACCTGCGGGGTTGCGGATCCAACACTTCACTTTGCTCTTTATCTTGCAACCCGTGAACCACGTTCTATGGAGTAGCGATCCGTTAGACTAGGGGAGAAGCCTTGCATGCCCGGCATCAAGGATCGCAGGGGTGGAGTTACGTGAAAGCCTACGGAACTTTCGGGTGGAAGCGAAGTTGTCTTCTTCGCGACCCAAAGAGAGGGAAGGACGGACGGACTGTTTCGACACTCCTATAGGAAAGGGGAGTAGCGGGAGGCGTAACGCTGGCGGTTGCCTCGGCTGTGGTCCGAGAACGGAAAACCCAAACCTGAAGTAATAAAAAAAATATCAAGAATGGACAATCTTAAAGACATTCAAGAATTGGCGATGTTGGAGGGATGATCATCCACGACTTGCAAGGGTCGGAGATGTTAATCTCTGAATGCAGAACCTTGGTGTGCGAAGTTTCTGAACAGACAATGAAGCGCCGAAAGGCGTGGAAAGGCTAGTTCCCAAATCCTAAAGTTAGTTGTTGAGGATGACGCTGTTCGAAGGGACAATGAAACGCCGCAAGGTGTGGAGAGGTTAGCTCGAGCAGTGTCTCCTGAGAAGGGTCCGAACGCTGACTCTAAGTCGACGGTAGAAGCTGACAAGAGAGAAAAGCAGATACTGAAGAGGAGGCGAAGAAAGGAAAGGCAGGTCGCCGGGAAGATGTCAAATCAACCGGGTGGGTCGACACATGAGGAGACAACTCCGGAAATCGAAAGGCCAGTGAAGAGGTTTAAGGATGTCAACCCTGGAACGTCTGAGCTGGTCCAAATATTAAGCTCGATGTGAGGAGCCTGTTTCGGCGGAAGGATCTCTTGTAAAAGAGATTAAGCAGGCAGGCAGGAAAAAGAAGCCTTGAGAAATCAGTCGCACAGGTTTTCGGAAGAGATCTCATCCTGGGTGTTAGTGACGCGTCTTGTGAGGGTCCCCTAGATGTCACACATCTGAATTCTTTCAAAGCATATCTGTTGCCTGCTCTGGACGACTTAAGTTATGATTCCGAAGACATAGGCTTCATAGGCAAGACTCAGTTGGTTGATGGATTTATTTCACTTACGTGTAGGAATCAATCGACCAAGAGCTGGCTTATCGGCATGCACGAAAAAGTGACAAATTTATGGGAGTGCGTGTGGATCGTCTGCAAGTCATGTGTAATGAGGCGAGACTCATTATCCTTGCTTACGGTTGTACCGAGAGCAAGGATATCATCCTCAGGCG
The DNA here is from genome assembly GCA_949715475.1 of Microchrysa polita. Taxonomy (NCBI): domain Eukaryota; kingdom Metazoa; phylum Arthropoda; class Insecta; order Diptera; family Stratiomyidae; genus Microchrysa; species Microchrysa polita. Next base: position 62,112,895 of record OX454421.1, on the reverse strand, counting down.
AGACTATCAGGGATGGAGGTGGGCCCGTACTAACAAACTCTGAATGTGTGTCAGTTGAATATTCATCACTGTATATCAGCATCAGCGATGATGAAAAATGTTTTGAGGAAGAAAAACTCAATGAAATGTCATTGATAGAAGGACCCTGGATTTCGAAGGAAAACAAAATTAGGGGTTTGTACTATGCACAGACGGGCGGAAAGGTAAGAACTTATATCCTGATACGGCATGGAGTACATGCGGTGCAAATGACGCATCTCAGCTCGCCCGGTCTTACGGCAGTACTGATTGGAAGTGGGGCAGGATCATTTATTATTGCATCGGCGTACCTCCCTTACGATTCACCCGAACCACCTCCTTCAATGGATGTAGAGAACCTGGTAAAATATTGTAAAGGAAGAGGTATAGGTCTGATATTAGGATGTGATGCCAATGCTCATAATACTGCGTGGGGCAGCACAGACGACAACACCAGAGAACAGCAGCTGCCGGAATTTGTTAAAAGATAAAACTTGTTAGTAGCAAATACAGGGATGGCTGCCACCTTTGTTGATGCGCGAAGGGCAGAGGTGATAGACATTACCCTGAGCTCTGTCAATATGAAATCACTCCCATGCTGATTTTTGGTTCGGAGATAAAAGAGTCCAAGGAGGTGAAGTAATGCAACTTTTGCCAGTTAAGCAGATTTAGTTCAAAGTAAAAATGTTAATTATAAATTATTGTTAGAATTTTCAGAGAGTTTGAAATTTCTTTATGTTTTAGATAGGACCACAAAGCGGAAAGCTCGACAATCACGCGTATTAATTAATTATTAAAGCTTAACGCCTTAGCTATGCTATACGGTCCTTCAGCCATACTTGTAGAGGTTGTTAGGAGTGTAAATCCGCCACTGTAAGTCATGAAATCGAAAAGATTTTCTAGTGACTGGAGACGAGACGAACAAGGGTTTGTGGCAGCACTATACACGATGGCAATGCTAAAACGCAATCAGTGATTCTACACAGCGTTCAGTGATTCTAGACACTACTTCCTTTTCTATTCTTCGTCCGCGCCAAGACAGTCAAGCACGCGAATCATTTATTGTAATATAATGTATATCGACTTAATGATAATAATAATAATTAGTTAGTACATCTGCGTATTTAACTATAATTGGTGACCCCGACGACGGTGCTTAAGTAATTTAAATTGTTGTCCGAAAAACAAAATGAGTGACGAAGAAAATGTGAAACAATTAAAAGTCCAAATAGCCGATTTTGAGTCCGCGCTTAATTCTCTTAAAACAACAAATCCGAATCCATCCGAAAACCTTTCGCCCGATATGAATTTGCGTTCTGTGAGTGAAGTTAAAATGCAGGAATTTATGAGACTGATCCGGATTTGTGGTTTACGATAGTCGAATCTCAGTTCGCCGCGCGTAAAATCGTGAACGAAAAGAGTAAAAGACTAAATATCTCCACGTGGTTGCAAATCTTAATTGTGCCACCGCAGCACTCGTTAAAAATCCACTCAATCTCCATTTGCCGACGGTCATTATTTGAAATTAAAATCCGCGCTAATTTCAATTTACCCCGAGAGCTCCACTGAAAATTCGAAAATAAATTTCTGCTACAGAAATTGGTGATCAGAAGCCATCTCAATTTCTGCATCACATGAAATCGTTGGCAGACCATACAATTTCGGACGATTTAATCAAAAATTTATGGATCCAGCGATTGCCGTCATCGTCGCGTGCCGTTTTGTTTGCATCCAAGGATACGTTGGACAATGTAGCAACAATGGCAGACAAAATGTGGGAAGTGTCCGACAGATTTTGTGTATCGAGCATCAACGACCATATCACATCTTAGAGTTTCGATCAAATAGTTGATTCCTTGAAAAAATTGATTAGTCGCATCGATAATATTGAGAAATGCACTCGCTCTTCGCGCCGTGATAATACCCCCCGTAGAAATAGAGATTTATCACAGACCAATCGTCGTCGCTCGAAAAGTATTAGCAAATCCGATTTTGAAAACTAAGTACGGTGACCAAGCGCCCAAGTGTCGTGAGCCATGCCAATTCAAAAAACCAAAAAACTAGTTTATCGAGTTTCGGAGCAGGCGGCGATACTCGATAGCAGCTCTGCAAAACGTCTGTTTATTTATGATAAGCTCGCAAATAGACAGTTTCTAATCGATTCGGGAGCAGATCACTCCATATTGACACCAACTAGTGCGATGAAGGCAAATTATCATGTCAATTTGAACGACCACGACGATGTATGTGCACGGTATTTTGCTGCAAATGGTTCGCAAATCAAAACGTATGGAACGAAAGTCATCGAATGCAGCCTAAACCTCTGTCGAAATTTTGTATGGCGGTTCACTATTGCCGACGAAACTACTTCAATAATTGGAGTCGATTTCCTACATGAATATGGACTACTCGTTGACGTAAGAGGGAAACAGCTGATCGACAGCCATACTGGTTTTACATCGAACAATACACATTCCCAAGGTATCGCTTTACTGTATTTCTGATAAATTTTCCTTTCTTTTCGAGGAGTTTAAAGACCTTCTAGACGACAAACCATCGTACAAGATCAAACACCATGCCAAAGTGACACATCACATTGAAACAACTGGTCCTCCTCCTGGTAAGCTTGCCGCTGCGAAGGCAGAGTTTCACGAGCTCCTGAAGCTGGGAAGTTGTCGGCCATCGAGAAGCAACTACTCATCGCCCCTTCACATGGTGAAAAAGAGTCGAATGGTGAGTGGAGACTTTGTGGTGATTTTCGGTATTTAAACGCACAAACCATTCCCGACAATTATCCAGTACCTCATATACGTAATTTTCAAAACAATCTCCACGGTATGAAATATTTTTCACGTATCGATCTGCGAAAAGCATTCCACCGAATTCCTATGGAAGAAAAGGATTTACCAAAAACGGCGATTATAAACCCCTTTCGGATTATATTTTATGAATTTGTGTATATGACCTTCGGATTACGAAATGCTGCTCACACTTTTCAGCGGCTAATTGACGAAGTCTTACGTGGGCTGGATTTCGTATTTCCCTATATTGACGACATATTCATCGCATCCCGTTCCATGGACGAACACATCCAGCACATACGAAGTGTCTTCAAAAAATTAAGCGAGTATGGATTGCGTATCAACCCTGAAAAATGCGAGTTCGCAAAAAAACCAACTGCAATTTTTGGGCCATTTGGTGCTTCCATGAGGAATCAAATCCTTGCCAGGAAAAGTAGATGCCATCACAAATTTCCCGAAACCAACCATAGTATGCTAACTAAGAAAGTTTTTAGCCATGATCAACTTTTATCGTCGATTAATACCAAATGCAGCAAGCATTCAAAATCGATTACAATCGTTAATTCCTGGTAACAAAAAGAATGACAAAACGAAGATTCTTTGGGCCGCAGACGCACCTTTAGCATTTGAAGAGTATAAGCGCATGCTAGTTAATGCTACCATGCTAGTTCTTCCAGTCAAGAATGCCGAAATTGTTGTCTCAACGAAGCGCTACAGCCATTAGAGGTGTCGTTCATCAAATCGAAGACGGACAATTAAAGCCACTAGGATTTTTCTCGAAAAAATTGGAATCAGCCGAACAAAAGTATCCAACGTACGACCGCGAATTATTGGATATTTTCCGAACAATCCAACACTTCGCATATCTTCTTGAAGGAAGAGAATTCAAAGTCTACTGTGATCATAAACCACTTATGCATTCACAAAGAAGCCGCAGAAGTAAATTCATCGACGAATCGAACAACTGTACTTTATAAGCCAGTATACTACGAACATTATCCACTTACCCGGAAAGGAGAATTTGGTTGCCGAGCAGATCGACATGAAGGGGATCGACTACAATAAATTAGCAGCAGCACAGAAATCTGGCTCTGAACTCAACAATTTGATGTCTGGAACGAAACCATCTAACCTTGTTCTCAAATCAGTCACGATACCGAACGGCTGCATCACAACTATCTGCGATGTTTCAGGTAAGAATATTCGACCTTACATACCTAACGGGTTCCGTTCCGTCGTTATAGATCATCCCGGTGTTCGCGGTACCACCAACCTTGTAAGAGACCGTTTCGTTGCATCCCATGCCAAAAAAACGAAAGTACACCGTCATTCGAGAGCACCATTTGCACACTACAATTCGGAGTGCGAAAGGTTGGACCACATAAATATGAATATCGTTGGACCCCTGCCTGAGTCTCGTGGCTATTCGTACCTTTTAACCATTGTCGACCGGAGTACTCGTTGGCCTCAAGCGATGCCGCTAACGAACATCTCTGCTGAAACGGTCGTGAAGAATATCATACATGGATGGATATCTCGTTTCGGAATTCCCCGCCGCATCACAACTGATCGAGGCAGACAATTTGAAAGTCAATTGTTCAACCAGCTCAACGCCTTATTGGGAATTCGCCATTTGAGGACAACATCATATCACCCGCAAGCAAACGGTATGGTCGAGAGATGGCACCGCACCCTGAAAACAGCATTGAAGGCGACATTTTCGAGCAACTGGACCGATGAGCTACCTTTAGTTCTACTGGGACTTCGTGCGGCAGTGAAGGACGATATTGGCGCATCACCAGCTGAACTTATGTAAGGAAAGCCGCTAACATTGCCAGGTCAATTCTTCAACGAATTTTGTAAGAATACTGTTGAGACTGAATTCTTAAATAAATTGAAACAGCATATGAATGATATTCGACCACGTGAGCCAAAATATCACGACAGGCCCAAATTCTTTGTACATCCCGAATTAAAGGAGGCGAAGTGTGTTTTTGTGCTAGATGACGCTCATAAAACACCATTACAGGCTCCGTACAAGGGACCGTATAAAGTCATTCGCAACGGAGAGAAGTTTTCAAAATCGACATTGAAGGAAAATCGGACACAGTCAGCATCGATCGTCTGAAGCCAACGTTTCTCCTAAGCGATGGGGCACTATACACGATGGCAATGCTAAAACGCGTTCAGTGATTCTACTCAGCGTTCAGTGACTCTAGACACTACTTCCTTTTCTATTCTTCGTCCGCGCCAAGACAGTCAAGCACGCGAATCATTTATTGTAACCTAATGTATATCGACTTAATAATAATAATAATTAGTTAGCACATCTGCGTATTTAACTATAGGCTTTTAACTCCTTAGCCACTAGCAGATTTGATCGATTTCGTCACTGCCAAGGGCTGAACTAGGTTTTTGAAATATGCTTCCGAGAGAGAGAAAGAGAGAGAGAACGGGTTATCCAAAACATTTAGAAATTGTTCAAGGACAAAAGATTAGTATTTGGTATCGCGGCGTTGAGACTTTGAAGAAGTTCGTATTTTTTACTTTCGATGCAATTACGATGTGATTAACCTCATATTGCAATATTTAGAAGAGATGCATAGAGAGCATATATGAAGTAAAGAATAGAATCGGATTATTGGTGTCGGCTAAAATTTAAAAACTTCCAAACTATTTTTTTTGAGATCATTAAATTGGTATTTTCTGCTAATTGAATTTAAAAGTGTCATTACTTAAGAAAATTTTCAAAGACTCAGTGGGGTCGGCATTAGCTTAACTTTTATTTTTCCCGGCCTTTCTACAAAAAATATATGTATAATGAATTAAGGAACCATTGGCATAAATTATTTGGTATACCTAATATTCACTGAAGTTGGCGCTTTCTTTGGCGAAACTATAGAATTACATTGACAAGTCACTAAATATCAAACATTATTCAAGTTCAAATACATACATATAGAGCTATACCTTTCCATTTATAACTTCCTGTCATGAAATTGTCTTATACAACTTGCAGCAATAATAATAATAATAATAATAATAATACAACAACCAGTAATAATGCACTTTTGTAAATTGTACTTTATGAGATGAATTATTCGCTAACACCTACACACACAACAAGACCTCCGTTTTGAGGAGTCCTTTGTCATTCATATAGGTCTGCGAGAGCTCGAAAATTGCAATTGCATTGTGGCACCAACATTACAATGCAAAGTCATCAGTCGTCGACGTTATAGTTATAGCCAAGCCAACACAGTCAGTCAGAGAAGGAACAATCAGAATAAGAAGAAAATGTGTTGTGTTCGCCTCGATTTAAGTGCACTTAAGTGCATAATCAAGGTTTACATGGGTGTTTGGGATGAATTCATAACTAAATGGGATTCTGTCTATTATACAATGTATTTACTTCAAAAAGTCGGCTTTTGCGAGACTGCATTTCATATAGTGGTCCAGATACGTATGTGTGTATTGGCTGGCTGTTCTTAATTCTGCCATATTGAAAGTTTATTATTCTTTAGTATAAATTCTTTTCTAACGAGAACATGAAAAAAAATATATTTTTTAGTCAGAGCTAGTTATTATTAACACAGAGCCGTCCCTAAAACCCCCATATGAGGCGTATTTTTCCCTGTTCCGGCTGATTTTGCGATTTTTGTACATCTCTTGAGGTGTTTCCTCAATTTCATCACGCCTCATCAGATGACGACGGAGTAATGGAGTAATTTTAATGGGTTTTGTTCTCACCAGGTACTTGTTTATAGGAAACCACTGGTGCTATACTAACTATGATTATCATCTCATACGAAAAATGTAAGGTAGTCATGCAGCTGACTACAAAGGACAATAGTAGCATCAGTGAGTTGTTCGCACCTTTGCTGTTGATGCAAGATTAATGGAGGAGGCAACTGAAGGGATGCACACAACTCACAGAAACAACTGCTTCTGGCGAATGAACTGTACGTCTCAAAATGGGAGGATAAAACTGACTGACAAAAAAGAACAGTATTGTCGTAAGAGCGTTCCGACTTTTTATAAATTAAATTCTTGGGACTAAACTGTGTACATATATGGACTTACCAGCTTGATGCACTCTTGAAATAACATTTATAATATAAAACGAAAACATTTTAAATTTACAAGAAATCGACCATTCAACAAAACTAGCAAAGTGTAAAAATAAAGTTCAAGGCAATCAACATTAGTCTGACCGAGCACAGCCCTAAATCATGAAATATGTCAATGTCATGTGACCTCATCATACATGTATATGTAACTTTTTTAGAGCTACATTGAGAAATACACACATCGCTGCTTTTTATAAAACACATCACTGGCCGGTATTTGAGGAGGCGGCAAATTTTGTTGAAAATCGATGGAGATGCATTCTACTGTTGTATCTATCATAGCCAATCAGGTTTTCTTTTTCTTTTAAATCATCACAAAATGCTTTGTCCTTTTTTCCATGCATCTTCTTTTCAACTCGAAGCTTCTGTTTTTATACCCTATGCCTATACCCATAAGATGGTATATGATATATTGTTTTTGTTACGCCGATATTATGTAACACCTCAAAGGAGCCACCGGACGTATGGCAAAGTATACAGTGCCTGTCATAATTATAGCCGCACCATAAGACAGACTGATTCTTGGAAATTGAAAGAGAGCACAGTTATTCCACATAATAAATATTAAAAAGACAAATAATTCCACAAAAAAATCCTCTTATTTCAAACCATTATTCTTCTATAAAGTAAAATCTAAATTTGCAGTCCGTCCAGTGGCGGATTTACCAGTAGGCTGAGTATAGGCTGGAGCCTAGGGCGGCAGATTTTAAGGGGGCGGCAAATTTTGATCCGATTTTTTGAAGTTAAGTAAACCATACACAGCTGCGTAATCTCACACAGAAGCTTGTTGTTTGAAGGCATTTTCTGTTTTTTTTTTGCCAGTTAAATTTTAAAATGGGGCAAGAGAAAACATTAAAAAAAAATGTTAAATATTGTTTAGCTAGAATCATATAAAATGATTTCCTGAGGTATTTATAAAGATCAGACGCCAATGTTAACTAACTGTGCGTGCACTGCAATTCACTTATATTTTCAAAATTTTAAGTTTTTATAAAAACCATTCTTAAATTAAAAATTGGAATTTTAAATTTAATCAATGCGGAAAAATCAGATAAATAAAAGAAAATTATCATACTGAAATTGAAAATTGCCGGTTTATGATTTTCAAGCAGAAAAAGAGCAAAGATTCAGCAGTATGTCTGAGGGTAAGGAAGAGCATTTTTTGTTATTTTGATACCTTTTAAATACTGATTTCGCCCTTTTCTAGATACACTAAAAAAACTTTTTTAAGCTTTGCAAATCTACCAGTTCTCAAAGTACCGTTATCAATTTTTTTTTCAGAATTTTCAAAGAGAAACCAATTTTGAGATTTTGCTAAAACTTTAATAAATGAATAAATAACTTTAAAATGATTTTTGCTATTTGAAGTAAAGGAAAGAAATAAGAAATACACGCTGAAGATTCACGAAGCTGAAAATTTATACGAAGTCAATAAGGAGATCAAAAGTTTTGATTTTACACGATAGTGTTCACACAAAAAAAACGGTTTCGGAAGATAATGGATAGAATTATGTATACCAATCTTATTGAATGTTATTATGCTCAAACAAATTGGTCATGCATACCATTATGGGTAAGACAAATCAAGTCGTTTATTACTTTAACTTTTTTATTAACGCTTGAAAAAAAATGGGAAAAAATAGAATTAATGGTTGATCGTACAGATGGAGTTGTAATAAGGAAAATTTCACGCAAATCTTTGGAAAAATGGAATGATCAAGTAATCAATGAAACGAATAGCTCGAAGCTCATGCGTACATACCAATGTGCACAATGCGATTTGGCATGCGTCCGTCACCACTATACCTATACTTGAAGAGATCGGTAGGGTGGCATAATGTACATAGCCTACTGGCGGCAAATAAGTAAATCCGCCACTGAGTCCGTCATAACTATAGCCGCACTTGGTTTGGTAAAAACTGTTTAAAAAGTCGAAATTGAGGAAACTAATAACGGGAAAAACCTTTTTAAATAAAATTGACTTATTGAATTATTTTGTTTATTTCTCAATAAATCATTATAACGGTTTTACAAGATTTTTGCTTATTGACTTCTCAGTATCGATAACCGTTTCTTTTACATATAAAAATCTTTGAAATTGCATTATTTTATGAATTTGACGTTATAATAGCGACGTTTTTTTCGTATCGCGTGTAAATCTGACTCGAAAAAAACGATCGCGGGTAACATCCCGGTTAAGACCAAACAGCTGACATTTGACAGTTTTTGCGCATCTTCGAATCGCCTTCGTCGGCTTATTTCTTAGATGTGGTGGATTTTATCACAAAAGATGATTATTTCTTTGCAAAATCTTTCCTCGTGATGAGAAAAACTCTCACATTTGGTTTGAAAAAACAAATTCCCTCAAATTTCCCCTATGCGTCCGCCATCTACATTTGAGCTCTATCCCGTGTAGGGTAGTTACACGCGTAAACTCTACCTGGGTAAGTGTCATTTTTTTATATGAAGTTCTACCCAAACCTGCACGGGATAAACACAATAAAACGTACCTAATGTTTCCTAAAAATTTCCTGTCTAATTTTGACGAAGGAGGAGAACCTTCTTCAAGTGCAATGATTGGCGAGAGATGATGCAATCTCTTGCTAGAAAATCCGTTATGTGCCATGTCTTCTGTATTAAAACGAAAACAGTTTATCGTTAGGATATTCCAGAGAAGTTTTCACTGTTTTAGAGGTTGGTTTGTTACATCAACTTTTAAACAAATAATCAACCCTTCTTAGCACTATAAAGGAACTCTGTCCAAAATTTGTATTAAGATCTATGAAAATCGGACAAGTGCGCATTAAAAGTATTGGACAGGATAGTCTATATAGAATACTTGATTTCGTCACTTCCAGCATAGAAAAAACGTCATAGGATTGTCCTATGATAAACTGTTTCCATTTTATACAGCAGATAGGACACATAACGGATTTTAAAGAAAGAGATTGAATCATCTCTCACCAGTCGTAGTACTTAAAGTTGGTTGCAATGTTTCAAGTGTTGGAGAGGAACCTCCCATTGATCCAAATTAGACAGAAAACCTTCGAGGAGCATTATAACGTAAAATTTAGTAAAAAACTAGGGGCCTTCGCTAATTTCGGGCGCGGCCGAAATTTGGATACCCTTCGCTAGGGCTAAAAGTTTTTTCGGGCGTACCTATGACTTGTATTTAATCCCCCTCCTCATTCTTTTTCTTCCGTCTTGACAAAAGTTTGGTTGAAATAAGTGGGCAAAAAAATATTTACTCGGAAAATTTTATTGGGGTTGCCGGAGCATGACCCCACAGTACGATTCCATTCGTTTTGAACTTTTCAGTTGCTTTGATAAAGACACATTAATTCAAGGTTTTGTGAAATTGGTGTAAAAAAAATGTTTCTTAGAAGAACCAATGTGGGGGGTTTGGTTTGTATGGCAGCCCCATGACCCCATGGTCCAATTTGATTCAATCTTACATATGTTTTGTGTCATCAACAGAAATACATTTGTGTGAAATTTGGTTGAAATTGGTGCACAAATAAAAAAGTTTTTCTTAGAAGAACCTAATTTGGGGGGGATTAAAAATCAAATTTAAAACACCGTTTTTTAGCTTTGCGAGTCAAAAAAACGGTGTTTTAAATTTGATTTTTAATCTAATATATCGGTATTTGCGTTAATCATTCAAAAATTGTAAAAATTTTAATAACTAATTTGGGGGGGTTGGATTTGTATGGCAGCCCCATGACCCCATGCTCCGATTTTATCCATTCTTACATATGTTTTGTGTCAACAATAGAAATACATTTGTGTGAAATTTGGTTGAAATTGGTGAACAAATAAAAAAAATTTCTTAGAAGAACCCAATTTGGGGGGTTAAGTTTGTATGACAGCCCCATGACCCCATGGTCCGATTTGATCCATTCTTACATATATTTTGTGTTATCTATAGAAACACTTTTGTGTGAAATTTGGTTGAAATTGGTACACAAATAAAAAAGTTATTCTTAGAAGAACTCAAATTGGGGAGCTAGGTTTGTATGGCAGCCCCATGACCCAGTGATCCAATTTGGGTGAATCAAACATACAAACAGCCTGCAGCAATAAGAAGCACGTGTGCAAAATTTCAGCTCCGTAGCTATTATAGTAGCCGAGAAAAACGCGCTGAAACAGACGGACAGACAGACAGACAGACAAACAGACGGACATCGCCCAGTCGATTCATCTCGTCATGCTGATCATATATGTATACTTTTTATATGGTCGGAGATGCTTCCTTCAATGCGTTACAAACTTCATGACAAAGTTAATATACCCTTTCACTCTATGAGCGAAGGGTATAAAAACACGAGTTCTGAAAGGTTTCTATGTAAAAGCAGCGGTTGACGATGCTAACAAGCTAATAAGCCTAAAACTCGAAAAACTGTAAAAATGATTTCGTGAAACATAAACAAAACAATCTCTCAGAGTCTATTTTATTCGAAAAGGATCTCTCCCGTTATTAATTTCCGCAATCTCTGCTTTTTAATGAGTTTTTGCTATAATAAGTGCGGCTATAGTTATGACAGACCGGAAATTTAGTTTTTCCTTTAGAGAAATAACGGTTTGTTGAAATAGAAGGAAACTTTTTGTGAAATTATTTGTGTTTAAAGTATCCCTTTTGTTTATAGTATGTGGAATAACTGCTCTCTTTAAATTTCCAAGGATCAGTCCGTCTTATGTTGCGGCTATTGCTATGACAGGCAGTGTGTATATAAATGATCAGGGTCGGTCACTGATTCGAAAAAGCCATGCCTTTCTGTCTGTCTGTTCGCACGATAAAAATAAATAAATAACAGGCGCGACAATCCAACATTGGACTAAGGCCGCAGGATGTGTTAGTGACATCCTATTTCCAAGATAACTCCCGAAATAATGAAGTTAGCGGTTTGAAATTTGGGTCACATGTTTGTTTTGATAAAATCTTGGACGGTATTTGAAATGGGCCAAATCGGACCAAGGGTTCCCCTACCTCCCATACAAATTACCCCTCTTTGGTATTTTAATTCGGATATAACTTTCGATAGAATATCGCTATCGACTTGAAATTTTGATCAGTGCCTCATTCTGACATATACTTTCAGTTGTGGAGTAGGTCCGACTACCCCTACCCCTACCTCCACTACAAAGTTATTTTCAGCCATATCTTTTGATAGAATGCTGCGAAAACATCCCACTTAGTATCAAATGGTAGCTGTTGGATGCCTTGATAAGACATATCAGGTCCGACCCATCTACCCCTCCCTCTCCTACAAAAAAACATGAAATTGAATATTTTGGGTTTTGCGTGCCTTCTAGGTCTGTACATGGGTACACTCATCGTGCTATTCACACGATTAGAACTCGGCCTCGTTTATCTTCAGTTTCTGCGGCCAACAGTTTTTTCTCATATCCGTCACACGTCTGGCAAGTATCGGATCCAGATGGACCCAAAGATAGCTTGAATTTTTTTACAAAAAACTGTCTGTAAAAGTCGTATAGCTTACTTTAGGCTTAGATCCAGGTTCTCTCATTTTCATATTTTACAGGTAAAGCTCATGCAACTTTTTTATATTCGAATCCGGAGATAAATACTGCTATAATGAGACGAACGTCGCGGGAAGTAAAATGTGGCTTTAAACGTTTAAACGTTTTTCCATCCGGGATTTGATGTTTTGCAATGGACTTTTAGAAAATTGCGAATCGTAAGGCCTCTGGTTTGACAGGCCGCCTGTGCCTGATTGCGTCGCAATCTGAATGTGCCTGATCTATGTAAAAGCGCTACTTTAAACATATGTTTTTCTACATTTAATTTCGGAACCTCTAGTTTCATTTCAATTGACGATTACCAAATTAAATCTGCCTGCTTTTCATTCATTTAATTGTTTTTTTTTTTTATAAAACATGGATCTTGTTTTGCTCCTTAAGGAACATGGTCATTGACGAATACCGAGTATAATCGTCAACGTTTCAATGACAACTGAATTCGGAGTGTGTGTTGTCAGCCATACCACTTCCCAGTCGTAGTTTGAGAATAAGTTAAACGCAGTAACTTTCATTAATTCACGTCAATCTAAATCGGTACTAAACCTTAAACTTGAAAGCGCTGGATTAAAAGGCTATGCGCTTATTCTTGGGTATGCAAGCGTTTTCAATCGTCACTGATGATACGTTGTTACCAAATTTGATTTTAGCTGTACAGGAAACTGCTCGCCGCGTATAGCAGAGACCGCCAGTATGCAGTTATGTCGGATTCATACCGACTAAAACACCTTTTTCGTCATCGTTACACCCTGCGGGACCACGTTTCGGTATTACTTCACATTTTCAGTTAATCAGCCATCAGCACAGTCCGCAGACTTTCATCAACGCTCCTCCCTCTGTAGCTATTTTCAGGAATTATCTTCTTTCACCCATCAAGCGATACCTACAAATCGATCCACGATACGGTACGGTACAACCAGGTTGTACTGCACTGTATATTTCCATCAATTTACGCTTGTCAATGTTTTTACCCTTAGAGGAAGTATAGGCCTGGAGAAGAAATATGTAAAAGTTCACGTCGATTTCTTCCGTTTACCCTTTTACATAATAGGAAAATGTGCCGCGACATTTCAGTGTAGTGCTCGAAAAGTGCAAAAGGATTATAAATGTATTATTTTGACATATTTGGCCAATTGTTGCCGATATCATGCATGATATCAGGGGTGAACTGACACTATACCTAGCAAATTATTTGCGCGGTGCCGCGCCGGTGTGAACACCAAAAATCGGCCGCGAATTCGCGGCGGAAAGTTCGTGCCGCGTTGGTGTGAGCACCAATAAGGCTCGAGCAGCCATTCTCATTCTGTTTTTCTGACAAAACATCTCCAGAAATACCAAACCTAGAGCCGCACACTCCGCAAAGAGCAAACAAAAAACATAATAACTAGTCTGTCAATTGGAATCTGCAGACAACTAACGCAGGTCGTCGTGAGAAGGTCATTCGAGATAGAGAAAGTGGTGGTCGCCAACAGGGAGAGGTTAAACAGAGAGGCACAGTTAATAAGTCGAGAAAACAGCACTTATAAGGGCCTTTCACTCAGCGTCAGGACAGCTAAGTCGATTTATCGAGAGAACTGGGTTAGACAAATTCATCTACAACATGCGGTTAGTAGCATCGCTGACTTGTTAAACTGGACATATCTCGCCTCCCGTTGCGAGGTCCCCCTGAAAAGTCACCTGAAGTAATGCACGCTAGAGCTCACATAATCAGCCGAGACCTATGAATTATGTGAACCATCAAAAATTCCCATATCATTTTATATTGCTTGAATGCATTCAAACCGATGTTCAATTTGATAAAGTTTTAAGTAAACTGGCCTACAACAAAAGTTCCTCGGATTGGTCTGATCGGAGAGATCTTAAAGGTGAAACATTTCAGAGCTCCGTATCCTCAAAACTTATTGAGCCATGAATATCGTTAGCATTTTTTTCTAAATTTCGAGGCTTTTCACCATTCATTAGTCAAATGAAATAACGAGTACGGGAAAGATTCAGCGGATTTCCGCCGCCGCGGCACTACCATCACATAATGCAATTTAATAGCTCATATAGCATCAGTTCAGGAATCTTAATGAAATCAATATTTTTGCAGGTGTTCCTCTTTTCAATTTGACGGTATTGCGACGAATACAATGTGCAGAGATGAAATTCCCGACAAACTGCATTTTTTCATACTATACATAACCATGCATATTTCTTCCCTACGATTTCCAAATCGTATAAATGTAGCCTTTCATGCCATGGCTACAACCCTTCTCTCCCGTTACCTAACAGTCCCAGATTCTGCCGAGGGCACAGGGTAGAAAGCAGCAGAAAATCGATAATAATGGAAGCGGATTACGTAACGCTGCTGAAGACTAGGCTTCAAACTGTGACTCTCGATGTCGTCCGTGTCCGCCCGACCACCACCAGCCTGCCCCAGAGCTAACAATTTACGCCCGCGTTTCTATGGTTGCATTTCGACATTCATTCCAGGCCCGAAAACGAGGAAGAGTCGAGAAAACAAAAATGAAAGAGAAAATTACACATAAAATGCAGGAAAAAATACAACGGGAATGTATGTATATGCACTAAAATGGAGGAAGTCAGGCACGATATAAAAGTATGTACATAAAACCCACCCGTTGGAAGTCTCTTGAATGCGAAATGGTTCGCAAAAAAAATTGCGCTTGAGACCACGGGTCCGAGGCGGTGCGGGATCGAGCGAGGAATTCCATGAAACCTACTGAAGCCCAACGATGTGGATATAAATCCGCAGCCTGATGCGAAAAAGGGGTGCAAGCCAACAAAGATCGAATGTGTATATGCATATGGGCATACAACACTTATGATATCTATGCCATCATGGCAAAGCTCAGAGATTGTGAAAAAAAGATGAGCCCCGGGAAATGGACAAACTAACAAGAAAGCACGCCGGCGAATTTGGTTTGGAGATTACCAGCTTCTAGGCCGACGTGATGTTTTCCATCCACCCTATGGCTGACTATTATCCCTTAACAAATTTGAGCCCTTTCCACATCTCGGTTACGTCCTTGCAAGCCGCGGTATTACTTGAACCCTCGCTCGCAGTATTCGCGATTCTGACGGCGCATTTCACTCTCGTTAGCGACTTGGAGCGGACGAGGGTTCGGTAGGCAGCGGGCGGTTCTTCCGCGATGTCACTACTATGTACATTTGCGAATTCCCTATTCCTGCCTAGGGTCGACCTTCCCAAGTCCTCTGGCATAGCATATACAACGTCGCACCTTCAGCCTACGTGCGTTCACTGTGCAATCAACAACGGGAGAACTCTACCTCCTGACATATTATTCGCGAAATTGGCTAAAGACCATGCCAAGCGCTTGCAAATGAAACGCAGTTTCATTTTCAACTTTGAAACGACGCAATTTGGCATGAATTGCTGGCTGCTGCTGTCGATATGGTCCATTTCGTTGCAGGAGAGCAAGGTGAAGCGAGGTATAACCACGAGAAGATAACCAACGGCAGATTATAAATATACGAGCACAAAATCTGAAGGGAGCCATCACGATCTCAAAATGGAATTCGTCCCTTCCGGCTCGCCAACTATACACCCGCCACCGCTGCCACCAAAACATTTTACGATGGTGCCCCATGGGTTCGGATGGTTTGGTTTGGCTATGTTGCAGGCAGAAGCCGAAGCCGAGAAGATTGCAAAATGAAAATGGCAAAAGAGGAAAGTGCGGAGTGGATGGTGGTCGGTCTTCCAGGAATCCTATTGTGTTGTGTTGTGTTTTGTATATTGGCACCGCGAGGTTTCTCTTCTATAAGTACCATCCATCCATCCACGGCACGGCTTGAAAGCATGGCTTCGGATTTACGACCCATATGGAAGAGAGTGTGTTGTGAATGGCGTCGTTGTCGTCGTCGCAAAATCAACAAAAAGGAACTTTAGCAAAAAAGAAATGGTTTTACATTTGGCACGGAAGAAGAGCCCTGGACGTTGTGGCGCGGCATTATGTACACTCAAACTCGTATCAAGGATGCATATAGACACTTGCATAACAATGTACATAGGAAATATGGGTTAGAGGAGTGAACTGCCGGCCGGGTGGAAGTTTCTCTGGTCTTGGCACTTTTCATTTTCTTAAGAGCGTGACATATTGGGTGCTTAAATTTTCATAATTTGTGAGGCGTAGCATGCAACGCGGCTTAATGAATAGCGTGACAGTTTTCGAAGTCTTTGAGGAGTTTGCGTATAGGATCCAAATATGGGAATCCAATGGATCCGTTCTACAATGCAGATCCTTTTAAGAAATATGAATTATATTGACTTTAACTAAAAGTCTTCATATGTTTATTATAGGGCTAGGGCGGAATGGTTTGATGTATTGTTTGCGGTTGATTACCATAATTTTACACGTAAAACGATACATTGGGATTACATATTTTTTATTTGTTAACTGAAATGTAAATCCTGAATTCGCAAAAACATGCCAACATTACGTTTTTCGATTTCGGCTTATAGCAATGCATTCATACAATGCATGTAATAAAAAACATGATTCTATAAACTACAAGATGCCGAAAGTGCGCAATGTTTTTGGAGTACCGCAGTACCGGGGTTTTTGTTTCTCTAGATGGGGCTTTGTGATCGATCCTTTTGAAAGTTCTGCAGAAACCGCCGACAATATAAATTGATTGAACTTAAATTCATCTTTATTTCTTTTGGAAATCGAATTATTATGAAACAAGACCGATGCTATCTTCGGACGCAGCCGAAATTTCAATACCCTTCACATTCGAATCAAACTAAAGCTACTTTTGGAATAATAATTTCAACCCCAGCCCTATGACATATTACAATTTTAAGATTTTACTGAGAACACACAAATACGAGCCATGAATATGGACAGCAGCGGAACGCTACTCATCAAGTCGACTCAATTAGTAGCGTACGCCGACGACATCAACATCTTGTCTCGAAGATTGAGTGATGCAGAAAGCCTTCTGCATAACCTCAATAACGGCGCAAAGGAAGTTGGACTACATATCAACGGAAGCAAAACAAAGGCCATGATGCAATCGAAAACAAGGAAGCCAGCAAATTCAAGCATCACAGTGGGGACCTCAATATCGAGTATGTAGACAACTTCAACCATCTGGGTTGCAACTTATCAAAGGACGGCAACGAAACGGACGAAATTAAGCGACGGATACAACTAGCCAATAAAACCTACTTCTCGGTCCTCCTTATAATTAATTCGAAACTTGCGCATAGGAATACGAAGCTCCGTGTGTACAAAACGATCATCCGACCTGTGCTATGTTATGGCTGTGAAATATGGACCCTCACCCAAGCCTCCGAAAAATTTTCAATGAAACGACACCTCGCCCGTTACGAAGTGGCTCGTATCGGGTTTTCATAAATTTTAATCATTTGATTTTTTGATGAAAACCCGGTTTTAAAATTCTTTAACGTTTCAACGGGTTTATCTCGGAAGATACGAGCAAATTCGTAACGGGCGTCGTTTGATTGGAAATTTTATGTTTATTTTATGAAATGTTTAGGGTTGTGGCAAATTTTGATTTGAGCCACACTACCTACCATTAAAATATCCTCCACGATGAATGGGACATCCTGTATAAGGCCTTGCTGAACTGTGTTGAATTGCGCTTAAGAGTATGAATGATAGCTGTCCGGTTTTTTCAATCCCAATGAATTTGTGTTGTTTTTTTTTTTATTGCTCTTACGTCAGCTGATGGTTTTACTATGTAAATCGTTTTGGAGCAACTTCCATGAGTACAAACACTTGATTCAAGAGGAAACTTTGAATCGATTCTACAACAATCATTCTATACATGTAGATCAGTGATTCCGAAACTAGGGGCCCCCTTAGGATGCGCGACGATTAGGGAAGGAGAACGCGAGCGAAACTCTAATGTTTATGCCGTTTATGAACTATGGTTTCCTTCAAAACCATTATTCTGACTAAAACTTCTTTCGAAACTCACCAGGGTAATCAGTTGTTGCAAAACGTTGCAGATTGCCAATAATTTTATTTCATCGAGTAAAAAAAACGCTGCTACTAAATCTGTTTGACCACAGCTTATGATATGGCTGATTGAAATTGACAAAGTACGCGATTCTGAAAAGAACCGCACCAATCAGCTAGTGTTTGTATGGATAGGATAAATCTTTGGTAAAAATCTTGCGGATTTTGGTTGCTCCGCTGATATCATTTTTTGTATCACACTAACCATGGTGACGGCCGAACTCGCGACGAAATTCAACATGCGGAGATCATGAAATTTAATTAATACATACTTCTCAAAATGTCCAGTACTTCCAAAATATGGGCAGCACTAACAAAAAATGTTCAAGGATAAGCAGACCTCGCAAAAATTTACCCTAGTTTTCTGCACATAAGGCATTAAAACTGTTAGAAATAATGGAGCTAGAATAAAATGATGTAAGAAAGAAATGATGTGGAGACCATGCGCCGATTTTAACCCTACAAGCACATCAACTTGGTAGAAGTTGGAGAAAATTGCGATAGAAAAAAAGTTTGTTTTTGGGTCAAAAAAACAAAAATTTGACTTTGAAGCTCTGTAAAAAGCAAACCACTTATCCGATTTTAGTGCGGTTAGTTTTATGATTTAAGTAAAATCTTATTTCGCTCTTCTAAGCTAGTATAATTTTGGAGATATTGGGGTTTAAGTCGTGCAAGAAAATGAAATTTTAAAAAATCTGCAAACGCCTGTGGCAGCTAAAATGTTAAGAATTGGGGGTACGCCCACTATAGGTACAACTTTTTTGCTGAACATCACGTGAGAAATCATTTTCCGGTGCGTTTATGCCGTAGTTTCCGACCCTGTATAGATTTTAAAGTAAGAAATATATATTTCAAAGTGATCTCGATTTATTTCGAATATTTTCACTGGACTATTTCTGGCAATGGCAGAAATGTTAGCTAGAGAAGACGAATCGTTTTTGATTTGCAAGTGTTTTCAGATAAAAAAAAAACCTTTTTAAAAGAACGGTTCTTAAAAACGGTTCTTCGCAGGGAAAAAAAACCGTTTCTTGCATTTTCGGAAAAGAACGGAAACGCCCACCACTAATTGCAGTAGCACATTTGTAACCTCCTTGAGTGTCCCGTAATTTGATTTTAGAAGTGAGGGAAATAGAGATAATTTGAAAAGAGAATGTTCATCATATTAGACGACTTTTCTTGGCTCTTTTGAAGAGAATTAATTTTGAAATAAATTGAGTACGACTTGGGTAGGTACAACGAGTCCCGAAAGAATTCGAACTACATATTAAGCATACTCGCAGGCTTGCATAAACTGGGAAAAAATGCATTTAAAGTTTTTTTTGTTCTTATTCAATAATTTTTAAACTTTTGCTATTGCTACAAAATGAAAAGTCATACACTCAGAGAAAAAAACGCACATTCATATTAAAAGCTCCACATTTAAATTGAACGCAGTATTCGTTTGAAAAATCTCGTTTGATTTGAACGAATTCTCATTTACGCTAAGAGAATTTCTTTTAAAACAAAAGAGCAGCCAAACCGCAAACGACGGTCGTTTAAATCAAAAGATTCCGCATTACATAGTAATGTGTATACATTCCTTTACGTAACAAATACACATACCTAAAGGACGCGATGCCAAAATGTCATTTGTTTCAACGTAGCACAACAGGTAGTTAAATACTTCCGGCCGGTCCGATGAGTCTCGCGTGTTCATGTTCATTCCAAACAAATGTGTAGTGTCTAACAACAAACGCGTATTAGAATCTTCGTCGATGTTAAGAGTGTTTTCGATAATTTTCTTTTGCATTCATCTGGAGGAATGGACGCTTGCACACTTGCAATTTAAGTTTAGCGGGTGTTAGAATAAAAGTGTAATGTATTAACCATATTAAAATTAGACCTAAATAAAAAATAAAGTGTTTTTCTAAAGTTTTCATAAGTTTTATTCTTTATTGATTTGTCAACCCAGGTAACAGTAAGTATCTAATCGAATGGAGAATGGAAATTAAACGGAAAGTATTATTTTATTTCAGCAGAGTTTGCTTTTAATTCCATGTAAAACTCAATTATTTTGAATGAGGTAATTTCTATGAAATGAAAACGCGATGCGTTTCTTTCGAAATACATACATACCGTTTCATTAAAAAGAATGCTTCGTTTATTTTAAATAACAAAAATGTTCAATATAAAAACGAAGACGTTTGATACAATTGCCTTTCATTTATTTAAAATGTGTTACCCGTTTACAATAAAAGAATAAGTGTTTATTTCAATGAAAAATACGTTTAAATCGACTGGCTCCTTCTTTCCAGGTAAACGTAAATTCTTTTAATTCAAACGCTTTTTTACAACTCATTATGCTTTTGAAAGAAACGCCACTCGTTAGTATTAAACGCATTTGCGTGTGGAGCCAAATCAAAAGCGCAAACCGTTTGAATTAAATATATTTCGTTCAATATTAGTGAATATTTCTCTGAGTGTACGAAATCAGTTGTGTGCATTTAAGCATCGTAAATTAGAATGTTTGCACGGAACACGGATAAGTGCACAACACGCATAAGTGCACGAAAAAATCGTGCATTATCGATGTGCACTTATCCGTGTTTTACTGTACTCAACATCTCCGGAATTCGTAATTACATATACTTAGTTGAGCTTGTTGATGGTTGCCTGGCTCCTCATTGCTCCACACTGTTTGATCGTCACCTCCGCTGCTCGGCCAATTTCTATGGCCTTTTCTAATGTCAAATCGTCCATCTCGAAAAGACGTTTCTGTACGTTCGGATCATTTACTTCTATGACAATTCTGTCTCGTAACATGCGATCAGAATCTTTGAAATCGCAGTTTTTAATCAATGAATTTAATTCAAATAAAAACTTGTCAAACGGGTCGCCATCTCTTTGATTGCGATTGTGAAACCTGTATGACTCATAGACGTGATTTATTTTTGGCTTACAAGCTTTTTCTAACGCCTCCAAAATACTTTCTACTTTCTCTTTTTTTTTTGAGGTTAAGACTATTATATAAGTCCAGCCCTTCGGAACCAAGTGCGTTCAAGAAAATTGCCACTTGCACTGGTGCTGGCTTTTTCGACAATTCTGCAGCAACATGAAATATTTCAAAACACTGCCTGAATCGCTTCCAATTGTCTCCAATGTTTCCATCCACTTTTAACTTTTAAATCGGCCTTACGCATTCCTTTTTTGTTACGTACCCGTCGTCTTCGGCGGCCTTCCACGTGGGTTTTTACAGTCGGGAATCGTCGTTTTCGCTTTCCCCATTAAGTTTATAACTTTCCACAGTTCGATTTCGGCTGCGCCATGTACTATTTGTAATTAATAATATGTACCAATATTGCGTTCTTATTAATTTATTATACACTCTGCTTTTGTACAACTGTGACTTGCTGATTGTGGATGATACGACTATTGACAGACTAACTGTTCTTCTCACTAATTACTTAACTATGTACTTACGTACTAACCTATACTCACTAACTGACTTCTAGTACAGGTATGGCATGAAAAAATGATTGTTTGCGGACAACGGCATAACGTGAATCAACGTTAAGGTGAACAATCGCTGTTTTAATTAGTTCACGTTTTAGCGAGTCTACTGTAGTTAATTGTAATATTAAGGTGATAATTTGCCGAGACTATCAAAAACTGATTAGAAGGGGTTTTGAAAAATATGTGATCAATGCAGCGAACTTTGGTTACCCTAACTACATGCTGTAAACCAGACATGTCAAACTCACAGCCCGCGGGCCACTTCGCAGTTTTATGTGGCCTGCGGCCAGGGCGAAGAAACCCAATGTGCAGCACCCAGCACAAATGCGTTAAAATAAAAAAATACCGGCGTACAGAGGGCTGCGCCCGCAATACGAGGGTTTTTTAGAATGTTAATGCATAGTGAATATTTTGTAAATATGTATATTTTATAAGCAATAAATAGGAATTGTGCACAACATTAATGAAATGCTTCATGCAAATCTATTTTTGGATTCGTCTAAATAAACGCGTTCCACCTTTAATTAAACCAATCCAAAAATAAATTTACCTACTATTTACCCAGTTTGTATAAAAGTACTCCAAGGCAAATCTACAGGCATTTTTCGATTTAAGATTTCTGATGGCCTTTAAGTAAAAAAAAAAAAAAACTCAGACGAACGTAAGAAACGAAGCTAATTTCGGGCGCGTCCGAAATTTGGATACCCTTCGCTCTCCTTGGGCTAAAAGTTTTTTCGGGCGTACCTATTACTTGTATTAAATCCCCCTCCTCATTCTTTTTCTTCCTTCTTGACAAAAGTTTTGGGCTTAGTTGAAATAAGTGGGCAAATAAACATATTTACTCAGAAAATTTTATTGAAATGTTTCTTAGAAGAACCAAAATGGGGGTTGGGTTTGTATGGTCACCCCATGACCATGGTCAGATTTGATCAATTCTTAGATATGTTTTGTGTCATCAAGAGAAACGCATTTGTGTGAAATTTGGTTGAAATTAGTGCACAAATAAAAAAGTTTTACTTAGAAGAACCTCATTTGGGGGGTTAGATTTGCATGGCAGCCCCATGACCCCATTATCCGATTTGATCCATTCTTAGATATGTTTTGTGTCATTAAGAGAGACACAATTGTGTGAAATTTGGTTGAAATTGGTGGACAATGTGAGCCTTCATGGAGCCGCCATTGGCACAGATCTTGGTGGTAGTAGCAAATAATCGAATGAGACCTTGGAGGACTGAAGTGAAGAAGGGTTTCGTGCATGGGCGTAGCCAGGATTTCGGTCAGGAGGGGGGGGGGGCAAGCCCGAAATTTTTTCAACATCAAGATTTTCTTAGGAGTTGAAATCGTTGGTCGCGAAAACATTGTTAGGCGAAATTTAAAGTATTTTACCTTTTGTAATGGTTAGTGCGCGCACCTTCTTTGCACAGGGTCATGGGTTCGAGACTCACAGTGAACGAATTCAGTTTATGATGTTTTTCGAACTCACGCCCCTTGATCTCAATCAGATGTTGCTGAGTGTGCTGTTGATCTCACCACCTTAACAAAAAAGCAGTTAAGATCTTGGAAATTGGATGTCACTTACACATTTGCGGCCTGTCGCACCTGTTTTTTTTTTATTTTAGAGCTGACTTTTAGCAAAGGCCAGTCGAGAATGATTTGCAACACCATAATAAAGAAAAATGGTTCCTGAACGTGTTTAGACTTTTACTGGTGATTCTGATTACATTCAACTGGCCTCCGTTTCTGGCTTTTTAGACCGTAGATCGTTTATATTCAGTGCTACTTTTGGCTTTTGGACTGCATATTCCACTTGCGAGATCAATGTCCGTTTTAAATTCTGGCTTTGCTTGGTTCTACATGATCGCATCTCCTGCCGAAAAATACCGAGAAGCCTCTTACCTCACATCCACAGTATCCATAGAAGGAAACGTTATCCGACAGTCGGCAGGAGACATTTAGTGATACATGCTTTTCCTCTTCCTTAAAATAGGAGTCCTAGCTAACCCTCCCCAGAACGAAATCCTACAGTAAAGTTTAAACCGAAGTTGGGCAGCATTGCATCCTATTTTCGATGGTAGTTTTTTGCTCATTCGACTTAAGTTGCCGGGACGCCGTGGAACTTGTATGATGAAGTTTTGACATTTAAGTACTCTAGCACAAAATCAACGATCTGAGCGTTACAGCTCTGGATCTCGAAAAGGTGTCAAATGCTGTCAAGATAAATAAAAAATTATACAAGACCAAAGTGCTTAGTCTGAGTGAAAATTCAACTCCCCCATAAATATTAATTTATCTATTTAGACAGTATCAAGAGCATTCCACAGCCAAGTTGTTGTCCAAAATTTTGCAAACCAGATTGTAAAAACAAAAGCTGTTGAAAGGGAGCAGTACTTGAAAAGCTGTAACTTCAGAAAAGCAGCAGACAATTGTCAAGACTTAAGATCTTAGCTAAGCCAGCGAATTAAATCGCAATCGAAACTGACGTACCTACATTACTGGTCGATGCAAACAGGCCGCCAGATCTCCGAATGAATAGTGTTCGACTGAAAAACTGTGGTCAAATTAGGAGACATTGCGAGAAACCGTATACGTTTTGGGACGTAAGTGCAGTCGATACTCTATTTTCCACAAGTGGTTAAGGCACCCTATAGTAGAATAATGAACATTTTTTCAGACTTTGCATTGCAACTTATTTTGAATAGCAAAAAATAAATATTTTTCCAGTCATTTAGGGCGGAATTCATAGTCCTTACTTATACTTAAGGAATCCCTTAAGAGAATCCTTATCAATTTTACAATTACTATACTAGATACTTTTTTATATTTTGTTTGTCAGTTACTTTAATTAGGCTTCCGAAATAAATTATTTTAATGAATGAGGTAATTCATTTATAAGTGACATTTTGACCCAATAAACATTCCTTTATTTTTATATTCCTTAAGTGAGGACTATGGGTTCCGCCCTTAATGCTCATGTTTTAGGGCTTTCAAGACTTGTTCACGTTTCAGAGTAGTCTGGGCTCACATAAAATAATTGTTCACCTCACGTTTGGCGCAGTTCACGTTTACGCGAGTCTACTGTATAGACATTAAAAAGGGCCATCCGTAGCCCTCAGGATTGCTGTAAATCTGGACGAAATAGAATAGAATTAGGCATGTCCATATGTATCTATGTAGATTTCTATGTAAGGTAGAAGAACGGCTTGTAATAAATTGATATGGAACTGTTACTGTGTGGTTTTTAAAACATGTAAACTGCCAACAAAAATGCGAAAAAATGAATCGGAATAAAATTATCTATGATAGAATTTTTTCTTTCAGTATTATCAATATTCAACTTAATAAAAAAGAAATTTCGTCGGCCAGGGGAGGGGGGGCGGTCGCCCCTCCCTGCAGGGCCGGCTTTAGGGTGGGGCGAGCGGGGCGGTCGCCCCGGGCGCCAGGTTTAGGGGCGCCGAAACCCGTATTATTCATTATTAATTTAATTTATTTTTACAAATTTGTTTGTTGCTTAATACAAATTTATTTTGTTTAACTGCTGATTAGTATGATGTAAGAATACTAATGCAGGCTAGTACATGACCATCCAAGTATTAATGTATATAATACCATCATTTAATGCGCATTCTAATCACAAGTTAACGGGATATTTGTATACAAACGCAGACCTGCGACAAGAATTCTATGTGCAATTTCACAACTTTCACTCAAGGCCGCACGACACATTTGCCACCTTATCTGTATAGAAATCAGGTGAAAATTTAGTCGGGAACTCATAATATCAGATTCCCACTTAAGGAATTGACTGCGTTCCAAAGATAACCTTTAATTAAGGAAAAGCAGTACACAATTCTAATACCTAAGCACATTTGTTTTCGAACCATTTTCATCAATATTTTTTATGTGGAAATGCAATTTCTGGATTATGTTTATGCTTTTGTCTTTATTAAACTTAAGGGCGCCAAAAACCTGACGATTTCTCGGCCGATCGATTGGGCAATCGATTGCTCACAATCGATCTGCCGCCCGCACATACATACATTAGGCAATTTATCGGGCAATCTGAAATTGACAGTCTCACGGACCACAAGACACAACACAAAATAGCGAAAATTATTTCATTTTTGGCGATGGAAGATGGACATTCATTGCTACTTTTGATGGAGAATGAGCGCCACAACCACAGCATGAAGAACTACCACAGGTTTATGTCAAAAAATCAGCAGCTGCCCAGCCAACATCGGCGTCATATACCGTGAACATAGCCACAAATAAGCTTTACTTCATGAATCACGAATCGGCATTATGTATCGATAGGACGCATTGAAAGTTAGATACATGATGGTCAGCTGAAGGAATGTCGACGCATCATGCATATAGGAAATATAATGGTTTTCTCCTCAAGTGTGATTTTTGTTGCTGGGGTGATTAGAATCACGAATAAAACATGATCATTCGTATAGTCTGGCTAGAGTATTGGTTACGGCGCGCACCTTCCGTGCATAGGGCTATGAGTTCAAGACTCTCCGTCGCCCGTATTTTTTTTTAATTATTCATTGATGCATTGAATATATATGATACTTAACTATTACATAATGCTTACGAATATTGATTTTATAATGTTTATCCGTAATAATGCGCAAATGCATATATACATGAAATAGGGGGACATCGTCATATACTACTTGTATGAAAACGTGATGAATGAATAAGCAATATGTGCTTACGCGTGTTGCATGAAATAATGATTACAAATGTGTTAAATGCTGGCTGGGTGAGAACACATGATTGTCATGACAGCTTGAACAGAAAATTGCACTGGCAATACGTTCCACACGTCAAATCAAAAAACTGAATCCCATACACCTTCCGATTTATCTTGTAATCAAAAAATCTGGCGGATCGATCGGAGGGCCTGTGGCGCCTCTTACGTTTATTGATATTTAAGTATATATGTAGAAAAGTTTTTGGATTTTTTTTTAATATGTATGATGCCACAAAAATTTAAGTGTGTTGTTTGAGGGATAGTTTTGTTCTAACTTTGTGGTTTCCGAAGGTATTGCATTTTAGAGCAAATATTTTTGTCTTTTCTCGCTCAATTAAATTTACTAAAACTACTTAAAAAATAGGAAAGTTTATAAACGTATTTGTAAAATTATTAACTTAATGAACGTTTAAATGTTGGTGATTCAAAAATGAACCGGTGCTACCTACATTGTGTAACCTGTAGTAATGCAAAAAAGCCGCAGGTTTTCCGAACAAACATTTCTAACCACGGTCGAAATTACAAAATGAAATGGTTTTATGTTTTGAAAAATATGGACTACTATACGTAAAATCGATACTGACTGAATTCGGTACCATCAAATTCAACCGTAGAACCATTGGCAAGTGCGTTTTCGCAGGGACCAGAGTATGTGAATCAGGAACGCAGTCATTGGAACTGTCTTTCCTTAATTTTCGTCTTCTTCGTCAATTCCGCAATTGAAGATGGCAGTGTACTCTTGAAAATGATTACTAATTTGAAAAATTTTAACATCGAAAAAGATGAATGGAAAAGTGCAACCTACTTAAGTGGGATTTGCTATCGTCTTCCCATTCAACATAATGAATGTTTGTGAGCTAATATGTATGGTTCCTTATGTTTCTCCGACGTGAGATTGCCTGTTTTTATTTTTGAACGATTATAAAACTGGCAAAGTATTTTGTGGTTTGTCTTAAAAATTTAAAAATGAACACTACAATAGATCCTGCAATAGATCTACTCTTGCTTACACAAAACTCGCTTTTTTATAATATTAACGAAATAATAATTTTCTAGGACGAATTATGAAAAAATGTGAATGGATAAAGGTATACTTTTCTGTTCGCTTTAAGCAATCAATTGATTGGGAAACAGGGGAAAATTAACGTGAAGTTAAAAAGAGTTAAAAGTGGATAGTTTCAATGGCGGCGGGGCAATGGAGTAAAATATTTCCAAAAAACGTTAAAGTTCCAGTTCTATTGCCATTTTTTCGTGTATAGAAACTATAAGGGCGCTTCTTTCAAGTTCGCCCCGGGCGCCGTTACACCTAAAGCCGGCCCTGCCTCCCTGGCCGCCCTGGCTACACCCATGGTTTCGTGTGAACAGACAAGTTTTTCTTAGAAGAACCTTATTTGGGGGTTAGGTTTGTATGGCAGTCCCATGACCCCATGGTTCAATTTGATCCTATCTTACATATGTTTTGTCGCATCAAGTTAAGCACATATGTGTATGTGAAATTTAGTTGAAATTGGTACACAAATCACTGAACCAAATCGCCTGCTAAAGTGAAGAAAATACGGCTCAAATCAAGAAAAAAAGACAATAAAAAACAGCCAAGAAATATTTCTTTTCATTTGAGAATTAGTCACACTGATCCAAGTGAAATGCCATTGGCAGGGCTTTAAGGAAAAGTAACTTTGAATCAAGCAAACTTTTCTTATTAAAAAGACAAGAGAATCTATACAAAAATAAAAAATAAAAACTTGCATCCAACCAACATCGAACACATAACCCCATTTTTCCCCAGTCAAACGCGCTACCCATACATAGACACTTCTGACTAATCTACACTGAACCAAATCGCCTGCTAAAGTAAAGATAATATGGCTCAAATCAAGAAGAAAAGACAATAAAAAACAGCCAAGAAATATTTCTCTTCATTTGAGAATTGGCCACACTGATCCAAGTGAAATGCCAACAGCAGCGCTTTAAGGAAAAGTAACCTTCAATCAAGCAAACTTTTCTTATGAAAAAGACAAGAGAATCTGAACAAAAATAAAAAAAGAAACCTGCATCCAACCAACATCGAACCCGTAACCCCATTCTTCCCAGTCAAACGCGCTACCCACTGAACCACAGACACATCTGACTAATCTACTACAACGCTCCAATATAAGCTAAAGCTAAAATAAAGCTTTTCCACGAGCTTTACATGGAAAATGTCAAAAAAATCTACTATCAAGCATTAGTTTGCTTGTATTGAGAATAATGGTTTAGGCTTGAATCTACTTCCTATTTCTCAAAAGAAGGTCTTGAAAATAGGATCCATTCAAGAATAAATTTCCACATTTTGAGGAATTTTGTTTAAATTCGGGAATTTTGCAAATGAGAAAAGAGTTTCTTAATTTTAGATAGCCCAATTTTTTGAGTGTACTACAACGCTCTTATTGAGAATAATGGTTTAGGCTTGAATCTACTTCCTATTTCTCAAAAGAAGGTCTTGAAAATAGGATCGATTCAAGAAGAAATTGTCACATTTTGAGAAATTTTGTCTAAATTCGGGAATTTTACAAATAAGAAAAGAGTTTCTTAATTTTAGATAGCCCAATTTTTTCAGTGATAAAAAAGTTTTTCTCAGAAGAACCAGATTTAGATATGTTTTGTGTCATCAATAGAAACACATTTGTGTGAAATTGGTGCACAAAGAAAAAAGTTTTTCCTAGAAGAACTTAAATTGGGGGCTTGGTTTGTATGGCAGCCCCATTCAAACATACAACATGCAACAATAATAAGCACGAGTGCAAAAAAAAAACAAAAAAAGAAAAGGTACTATCACCAAAAATGTTTTAAGATAGTTTATTTCCAGAGGGACCTAAAGAATCTTTTTGCCTACATGGTACTTGGCAAGGAAAAGGGTGGGTCGGATCACAAACCGCGGCTACAGTTACAACAAATAGCGCACCCATGCAAAACAAATATTTTTTTGGTGAAAATTTGAGGATCCGGATTGTCTCATGAACTTTCAAGGTAATGGTGACCATTACTATCATTGTTCGACACATAATATTCACAAGATTATAACCCTGAAGATGGGCTTAACAGCCTGAAATATATAGGTTTTGTGAATTTATATCAGCATTTTGATTTCGGTATCATTGGAGGCGAAACAAAAACCATACCTCATATTTCTTATCTTCTTCAGAATAATAAACTTGCGACGAGTCATGCCGAGTTTGGAAGCTCGTTTCTCTATGAGTGTATATTTCACAGAGTGGCCGAACGATCACGGCCACAGAGCACGACATATTTAAGGCAGCCTTTTTGTGGAGGAAAGTATTAAGCTCTTTAGTGAAATTGTTTTATCCCGAAATTCAGTCGAGAAAAAAAGTTTAGGTTTTGCCAAATGTGATAGTTATTTGCCACGGTTGCACTTTAATCCACGTTTGCATCGTTCATGTTATTGGATAAGAACATCTTGGATTGAGATCTATTTGAGGGTCAAGCTCTAAAAACTCTGGAATCCTATATTTGCTGAGGAAACCATCTTGATGTGAAATTTTCTTAACATGCCGCTTTCATTCCGAATACAGGATTCTCCGCCTTTAGTTTACTAAGCTTTACTGGTACCTACATGCATTTGTTTCGCACCACATCACAAAACATATTTTAGTCTCTTTTGAGCCAGAAAGATGTCCATTTCTTCTTCTTCTTCCTTGCCTCGTTCTTTATACCGCTCCATTGTTTCGCGTCGCTCGACCTGCGCGGTGTAGGCACATCGCCCGTTTTGGCGGTAATATCTCAGCATATTTCTACAGGCAGCTCTATCTTGGATCGTGTCATTGCCGAGACCAATGCGTTGTTGTTGCTTTTTCATTTGACACATCCAGATGTCCATTTGTGTCAGATTATTTTCGCCCATCGTTGTTTTGGAATACCTGGATTTTTTTTCAGATTGACTAGTCCTACAATTTTCTGATCAGGTGTCCAAAATTTGGCGGAAATTAATTTTAAATTTTGGCCTTTTAACTTCTTGTCTAAGCTTTGCGGATTTGTTTGAAGAACCTTTTCAAATGGTCAAATTTTAAAAGGACAATTCCGAAAAAGTTACTGACTCAGATTTATAGTTGCATGTTAAAGATAATCATAATATTATGTGATTAAATTTCGAAAAGAAATAGTTTTTTATACGCATTTTAAAATTGTTTATTCTGCGGCCCGCTTAAACCCGAGGAGCGTGATACTTGGCCAAAACCAGGCCTTAACACCCCTGCTGTAAACAATACGAAAAACAATTACTTTTGTACAAGCCTTGAAGATGACAAGAGTACCCGATATTCTTCTCTGACACCAAACCGTCAAACACATTTTGATTTCTAATTACCACATGATTGAGATATTGCTTCTTTTACATTTTTCAGAATTTTTTTTATTTGTTTTGTTTTATCTGAAAATTAATTTCATTGGAAACTCTATAACAACATTTAGTACGTATTTATTTCAGGAAACTCACCTGCCGCTACTAGCGTAACAACTGCCAAAATCTTCAATTACAAATCATAACGTTCAATATGTACCATATTAATTACTTTTTTATATTATTTCATAGCTAAGGCGAAGAAAAAACACTTAATTTTCGTATATCTTCTGCCAAACATTCACACAATTCCCAAATAGTGACAAACTCCATCTTATCATTCCGCACTAACATTCAAATTCAAAATTTTCTGCATTTTCTTCTCAAAATTAACTGGCAACATCGCGTATTTTCTGAACAAATCTATCCGTCGCGATCCGTCACTTCTTGCATGTCGCTCCCATCTTCATCGCATACCACCGTAACCGCGTCCGTACGGTATCGTGGCTCTTCTTACATCTTCCGACCCACCATGGCACCATCGATATGGTGGAATAACGAAATTTGTGGCATTGGCAGTGAGACTGTAACGGATGAATCGCGCTGGGATGAATTTTGCACTTGGACTTGCTCGTATCGTGTCGTTATGCGTTTCTCTGTGTATTTCCAAGTTCACCCCTACTCAGTACTCTCCGCCGCGTCTCGTTCGTGTGGTGTGTACGATTTGCTGTGTTGTTTTCGGTTCTTTTTCTGTTTGTTGCGCAGACGCAAGTTCTTGAGAGCAAGCAAACGAAAGTGAAATTTTGTGTGTCGGTTCTTCGTCGGCTGCGTTGCAAAAACGTTTCTTCTACTGCTGGCTCACGTGTGTTGAAGGTGTGCGTGCGATCGTTGGGAGTGTGCGAGTTTTCCGTATGCAGAGCGGCCGTTGCATGCCTCTCGCGAATGCCGGTGTAAACAAAACAAAATGAAAATTGCAAGCAGAAGCAGCTTGTACAGCAGTGGGTGGGTTCGTGGCGGATGGTGGGCGGGTAGGGGAATGGTACCGCTTGCACACCCTTTCGTTTTCAATTCTGTGATTTGCGGCTGTTAGATTTGATCCCGCGGAGGGTGGTTGATGGTGGTTTTCAGGGACAAGTTGAAGTAGAAGCCAGCATCGGAACTTTCCCCTTCTATTGGCTGCATTGTGCTGAGTTCAAGGCAATAGGGATTATTTGCAAGGCCTTGTCGTCGGTGCACGCACCCCCTTCGGGCGGTCGGTGGGTGGTAGACAGCAACTTTTGTGTAAGGGATGTTTTGTGTTCCGTTACGTAACAAGAGAGAGTGCGACCAGCACGTCTTGTGAGACAGGAAAATTTCGTCTGCAAGGGGACGCGTGGATGCGGAAATTTCCCTGGCCGTGAATGCTTCTGCAAAGGCCAAAGTCATCTTCCCAAAGGGAAGGAAGGGTGTTCCGTTCGCCCTGCCAGGAGGAGGGAGATTCCGTTCTTTTCGTGTTATGCTGCATCCCCTTGCACCGCGTCGTGAATTGAACTCTTCTTCCATCACGTTCTGCATGGTTTGCCCCTGGCCGGGGACAACAACGATAACGACACAAGCACAAGACTCCCGTCGTCGTCTCCGTGTGTAGCATGCCGGCATGGGAAAGTCGCGGTTCGACCAGTTTCAGTTTCATTTTCGCTTTTCAAGAGATCAGTTCGGCATCGACCACTCTATTCCGAGGCCGTTCTTTCTGCGCTGCAGTTTTTCATGTTCTTTTGTTGCCGGCGCCGTACGTCGTACGTTTTTTACACACTCTTCGTCCGCGCCGTGTTAGTGTATGAAAAAAAATTAAATTTTTTGAAATAGAGCGTAGGTAGGCGCGTTAGTTCGGTGTGTTGTGTGTAGTTCAAGTTCACGTTATTTGATTTCCTCCGCGTTTTCTTCACTCACCCACAATTCACATCAGTTGATAGTTGCCCACCGGTTACGGTTGTTTTCTGAACACTATTGCGTCTCGCGAAAATTCCTTGTCGCAAAAAAATTGGCCCCAACAACGGAAATTTGAATTTCCGGATTTTTTTACACAAATTTTTCTGACATCCGTTGAATGAAACTGACAGCGGGGTGCGGAGTTGGGCAATTTTTTTTTTATTCGCAAAGTGCCGGTGGTGTTGTGCATCGTAGTAGAATTTCAAATTATGCGGTAACAAGTGCCGTTACTTGGCCGTTGAAGAATATACGAGAGACAGACAAGATCTGAAAAGAAGTGAGTGAGAAGCGGAAACTTTTGAAAAACACTTTCGCCTTCAGCCTAGTGACTGCAAAGAAGCGATCCTGTGTGTGTGTGAACATTTGTTTTCGAGCCTTGAACCAATCAGGTGATCGGATCGCGAATGTCCTGACCATTGGTTTTCGATTTCTGATAGGCGGAACATTTGGAAGTGAAACTTGATTTTGGACGAAAAAAAGGATCGTCATGTTGACGAACATTAATTAAAAATATTTGAGTGTTTTGATATTTGTGCGAGGTGGAATTCCGGGTAAGCAAGGATATCCAATCGAGTTTTGAGAAAAGTCGGTGTGCTTCTTCCCACGTAAATACGTCTGTGATTTTCTATTTCCTTTGGGGGTTGAGACGAAAAGCGCGAAAATAGCTGCCCTAACGACACTCCATCCGCTGCTCCTTATGGCGCCGCGAAGGAACGCCAACCCTCACGCGGGCGTTATGGAAGTGCACAATTTGTTGGATTTGGCCCAACAGCAGCACCACGATCATGATTATGCACCTTCGGTGCACTCGTCCTGTGTCGGAGTCATCGGGAGCGGTGTGTCACAAGCCACCGCCGCCAATATCCTTTCTACGTTGGCCACGTTCAGCGATACGTACACCAAGTGTTGTGTCCCCAACGGCGACTGTTTGAAATCCGGAAGCGAATTTCGTCTCATCAATTTGGAGGATTTGAGCGAATGTGTGCGAGTGATTTGCAACAACGAGAGTTGCACTGCTGGACAGTATATGCATCGCGAATGCTTCGAGGCGTGGGAGCAAGTTGTCCTGACATCCTTGAAACTGACGGGACGTGCCAGATCCTGGTCGGATCGTCAACGAGCCCAAAACTTGTGGACGAAAAAGGGATACGATCTCGTATTCAAGGCATGCGGGTGCAATTGTGGCCGGGGACATTTGAGAAAGGATCTGGACTGGACGCCACCGTTGAATAATAATGTTTTCGGTCGGATTGACGAAGAAGCGACCAAGAAAAAGAAGAAACGCAACAGAAACAATCAGAAACCGACGCTGGCGTTATCTTCGAATAGTGGCTACCACCCCAACAGTCAGATGAATCAGAACGGAGGTAACGGTGCGATTATGACGGTTGATTTAAGAGTTCGGGCCGGAAGTTTGTCCTCCAGCAATGGATCTACTTCGCCTCCCGTTTCAGCCGGGTCTAGTGAGCCCAGTCTTTCGCCCATTCACAGTGGAGGCAGTAGTGCAAAGAAACAGTCATCCCCCACTCAGCAGTTGCATCATCATCAGAGTCACATGCATCAACAGCACGAGCAGAAGTCAAAGGTCGAGATCTATTCGGAGCGAGTGCGGTGAGTCCTTTTGAAATTTATTTAATTTATAAAAAATGGTTGGAAGTTTGGGAGCAATGATCAAACGATCCAAAGAATTTTTGTTAGTAGTCTGGGTGAAGTAGTGGCTAGTGCGCTCACCTTCCGGGCACAGAGTTGTGGTTTCGATTCTCACCGTGAGCCAATTCAGTTTATGATGTTTTTCGAACTCAGCACCCATATGACGGGCTATGATCTTACTCAGATGTTAAACGAATACCTATTTGTGGGAATAAATTATTCTTTGTATAAAGAAAGCTTTGTCACAAGCTTTTAAGATTCGATTCCACTATGCGCTTCTACTCGCTGCAATTTTACAAGCTGCTAGCAAAATGTTACTTAGTAAATGTTATTTCAATTGGCGAATTTAATAGAAGTTTAATGGTGCAATGAAAAACGGCCATTGGTAAGCATACTTCAGCGAGTTGCGGCACACAGAGTGCATTTCTAGTCGGTTTCGAACCATTGGTAAAACTTTTCCCTTCATCAACAGTGGCGTAGATAAGAAGGGGATCAATCCTATATCTATACGTCGCTCTAAGAATAATTCAAAATTAATTGATTTTCAGTAGTTGCATATACTATTTCTATCACATTGATGCAATATGAATGCTACTGGATTGGCTCGGCTAGAATTTGAACGAGGACGCAATTACAGGTTCAAATGAATTTGGGCGGAATTCATCGAATAAGGATTCCCTTAAGGAATAAGTATAAGGGAAGACGTCACTTATAGAGGCATTACCACATTTAACAAAATACAGTGGAAACTCGATAAGTCGAAGCCCAAGGGAACCAAACTTTCTTTCGAGTTATCGAAATTTCGACCTAACGAGATTTCGAGATATCGTGTTTATTTGTAAGAAAATTCGACTTATAAAGTTATTCTTTTTGTGTATTTTTATATTTTGGTATTTTTCCGACATTACACCCTTATAAAATAGTACATGCATTTTTTCCTATCTTTTCCGATAGATGACAAAATGTTTTTTTTTCTTTTCTTTAACCCTTTATATCCCAATGTTGTAAATTTACAACACGTTACAAATACTATTACTAATGGCTAAATGTACAATTTTGCTAAACAAATTTGGCGTTACTTGATAGCAACTAGTGTTCTGTTTAGTATTATTTACTGGTGTATTCATAATTTGCTGTTATACCGTAAATTGGTAATTTTTTGTAAATTAAGGTTTGAGATACTGCTCAGTAACAAATTTCGCATTTTTCGTTTAAATAAAAAAAATAGATTTTTACGAATTTCAGGGATGAAAAAAATATTATGCCATTCACTAAAGTGTTTTCGGTTTAGTAAAAAAATTTTTCACCGAAACAAAGTTTTTTTGATAGTTATATACATGCACATGTCTTTGGTGTTTTAAAACAACAGTGGGACTTGAGGGTGTCGATTCCATGATACTTTTGTTAAAGACGTGTATCAAAAATCCAGGCCAATAATGCATTGTACACTGTAAATATGTATGGCATTATTTAATTAAAATGTAGTAATATCCGTAGATGAAACATTTCAGCGATCACCCCCTTGAAGCGATCACCCCCTTGAAGCTTTTTTTTATAATGGGAGGGGGGGGGGGGGGGTGGTTTCGATTCGTCAATAATCAATAATAAGATTCATATTATTGAGGAATCGAAAACCACCACACAACACAATTTGAAATTAAACATTTATCATGCATTTTTACGTTATTTAGAATGGTCATACATTAGTGAATCGACACCCTTTGTTCCATAAGAATTATGAATGAGCAATAAGAATGTCAGCTTGTGTCCTTTGTATGCATTTTATTGCAATTTTGTCAATTTCCATTTGATCCGGTGGTAATATTATAAATTAGGAGCAGATATGGGATTTATATAGTATGTAATATAATCCTGTAGCTGCTCCCACCACTGATTTTTCCTCAACTGAAAAGGCACCTGAGGGTTACTACAACGGGACTACTCCTAAATTGGTCGGGTTGAATTTCGCGCCTGAATTCCTATCTATCTCGAATAGGCCCGGACAGTGGTGGTGCCCTTTCGAAGAGGATAACGTGCTTAGGTATCCCCCTGACCCCATGCCTCCAAAAGCCCCATTTCGAGGGCATTATAAGAAACTCTAATGCCGCTTTTTTAGCTTTTCGACGAGAGACAAGAACGACAACGAAGCATAAAACCCATCCGCAGACATGCTGACCCGCTCACGCCTTTCGACAGTTACTACAAAAATATTCTGAAGGTAACTAGCAAGGATTTTGGGCAAGGATTTGTGTCAACATGTCCTTGAATCAGAAATTAAATTACCCTGGTTATTCAAAAGGATCCGATAACTGTACTTGAAATGTATTCATTTTCAAATCTGTCGGAAACTTACAAGAAAAGAAAGCTGACTACGACTACGACGATTTGACTTCAAGGTCACCTCTACTAAGGATAATACAGTATCACCACTAATTGAGGCATCATCTCTCGTCTGAGTTAGCCCAAATATTTAATTTCGCCT
The DNA here is from genome assembly GCA_949715475.1 of Microchrysa polita. Lineage (NCBI taxonomy): Eukaryota > Metazoa > Arthropoda > Insecta > Diptera > Stratiomyidae > Microchrysa > Microchrysa polita. The sequence continues at coordinate 62,075,707 of OX454421.1, read as the reverse complement.
AATCATTTTTTAGATCTTTTAGTATAATTACGGTGTATACATATTGGTATAGGGTTATCCTGTAAGGACAAAAAGGACCTTTAACACGACTTCGGTAATATTACAATTACACTAATATTCTTATTATTTAAAAGAATTAAATTTTGTTCATTTTTACATACTTTCTTACATATAATTTCTAACTGTAGTACTCTACGCGAACCACAAACAACACCCATTACGTCCCACTGTTGTTTTTAAACAACAAAGTCCTGTACACAAAAAGGATATAGTGAGGTCCAAAAAATCACCATAATCATCAATCTAAGGTATTTTTAAGACAAAATTACAAACCAAATATTTTTTTTTCGCCCGAATTCATAAATTGGGATATAAAGGGTTACAATCGTAGAAAGCGTACTAACCGGAATTTTGAATTCAGCGGCTTTACCCTTTTTATCGACCTTTTGCATCAACCGCTTTTATAATTTCTTTCTTCTGCTGAATAGTCAGGGTTTGTAGCGTTCTTTTTGACGCAGATATGTTTAATTGGCTGAATTCCTCAAACTGCACTATTATTCTTTTGACAGTAACAAGAACAACCTTACGATGAACGCTATATTCAAATGCAAACTGAAACATTTTATCGCAGAAAAGTACCGTTATTCTCGTTTCCGGAATATGCAGCAATAAAATTCTAATTTCAAACAGAAAAATCGCCATTGGAGGAATAAAAAAAAATCGACTTATAGAGTTTCGCATAGCAAAGCTTTGACTTATAGAGTCTCGCCCGTTTACCGATAAGAAATTTTAATTTGACCTGGAGAGTATCTGAAATTTTGACTTATAGAGTCTCCAATGTCAGCACTTTGACTTATAGAGTTTCACAAGCAGTGAAATCAAAAATTTATCTTCGAGTAATAGAGTTTTTGGTTTGAGTTATCGAGTTTGTTTTTCATTGTTTTTTGTTCAAATGTGTTGGGGAAGCAGATTTTCTTCGACTTAAAGCGTTTTTCGAGTTAAGGAGTTTCGAGTTATCGAGTTTCCACTGTAATTTAATTTAGGAGCCTAATTCAAGTTACTGGCAAATAAAATACACATAACAAATATCTAGTAGTTGCCAAATTCAGATCTATTGTTAAATTCTGAGCCACAATAAATTGCAAAATGAATAAGGATTCCCTTTAAGTATCTGAGTGAGGACTATAAATTCTTCCCTTAGATTCATTTCTTCTATCTAAAAAACTGCGGTTAATTTTTCCTCGATTTCATTTAAGCTACTCCAGACCTTTGGCAGTATACTTCGACGAAAAATGTATGGAAAATGAAAAGCCAGCGATTTTATTCTTTACGATATCATAAAAAAAAATATATTTAGAACCATTTTGCAAACATTTGTGAAAATCGTTAAGTTTTGAGTATATGTTTTAGGCAAAATAATGTTTTTTGATACACATCGGTCTGGCCAGATCCATAGATCTTCCTTCATCTTTCGTCTAAAAATGTTAAGTTAAAATACAAACTATGTATACGTATAAGTGATGTTAAATATCATTTAAATTCATCATATTCATTTTTTATTAGTAAGAAATAGTGAAGTCAAGGAAATTACTAATTTTGTCCTGGTATGTAACATGATCTAATTAACAAATTGGGCCCAAGGCAGATTGACATATGTTCCTGAAGATGTACATTTTTTAGCAGTATATCTTTGGAAATTAGATCAAGAAATTTACGAAAAATTTCCAATTTTTTCACATTATGTATAATTTTTTCTTGTATGAATGTACTACAAAACGTGTATTCCCAGACAGTTGCTATTCTTACTTATGTGAAAATTGACTTTGTTTCCAATAGCTGTTCACGACCTTATTTAATGAATTTTTCCTGTGCCGTCTTGACCACTGATCCCTCCCCCTCTGAAAAGCGATCTACGCCACATACATTCTGAGATATTGCACTTCATAACCCCAAAAATTCTGTAATCTAGAAAAAAATAGAATATTTGTTGTGGCGTAGATAGGTTTTTGGATAGGGAGGGAATCTGTGGCCAGATTGCTTTTAGCAGCATTAGGAAAAATTGCTAATTACATACACATATGGACAAAAAAATAAGTACACCCCTCATGTACTTTTTTATGCCAAATTTTCATTCCCTTTTTAAAATTGAATTACTCCAAATAGATAGTCATTACAACAATTAGGATACAACAATGCCAACGGAATCGAAAAACTAAATGGCATCCCCCTATTTTCTTAGTCCCTCCCGATATTAACTTTGAAGTGGGTTTTCAGCTTGGTCAAAATAATAAGTACACCATCGGTTTTTTAAATCTTTTGACAACAAGTTGCTTTTTCCCGTAAGGATTTGTTTTTTTATTAATTGGTGTATGCCAGAAGCGTTAAATTAAAAACAATCAAAAATACTTAGGGGGCGAAAAACGCATGGTAGGTACGAAAAAAGAAGTTTAAGTTCGAAACTTTGAAATAGCGGAAAAGTTATTCTCTCAATAATGAAATAAACCAGTTAAACATTGTATTTGCTGTGTAATTCATTAAAAAGTAAATATAAGCAGTCTCAAATACAGTTAAGTCCATGTAAGGGCCTTAAGTACAACCAGTGTTGCCAACTGGAAATTTAGAAAACGGCTAAATTTAGCCGGAAAACCGGCTATATTTTTTCCAAAAACGGCTAAAAATCCGGCTAAATAAATTTCAGCGAGAAAAACGGCCAAAAAACCGACTAAATCATACAAAACAGTCACATTACGAAAAAATATAGTAAAAAACTGATTTTAATCATTTTATTTCTTTTCTGGAGTACCTATGTTATGGGTAATAAACTATGCTTTAGGCAGATTTCTTAGTTTTATTACATATATGCTCCAATCGCTGGCATTATAGTCAAAATTTACTTTGTTCGGAGTTAGATAGCTCAACTAGTCGAAATTGTTGTATACAGGTACAATTTCTCGGTCAAGTCCATAACCACATTAGGTTCGAAATTGTGGAACATAAAATTCGTAAAAGAAAGTCCAATGTGTAACTATGGGCAAGGGCAACCGCATTTATGTATGAATATCTTACCATCATCGCACCTGAACAATCTTATATTTTGATTTAAATTTAACCATTTTAGGCCCAAGACACATATCCATATCATCATGACGATAATCCATCACGATGATGAAAGTTCGAAATTGGAGTGACGCATATGCTTTTGTCATTAGAATTGATCATTTACTTTTGACGTTTGTGTAAATGGTGAAAATATCCCCCACAATTGCGATATTTTTATAAACATTCAGTTCAATAATTTGAGGACACACTTTTCTTAAATAATTTGAATAGAAATGTGTAAAGATTGATAACGAATTTAATATTTTTGTAAACATTCTTGTTCTTCAATTTTACAACAGATGGCTTCCCCAGTCATTATTAAGCAAATGATGGTCCAAATGCGTAATTTGGAACTCGTGCTAATGATGATAAATTTGCGTCATTGGAAAATATGTGTGTCAAGCTTGTTATTCATTTTCGAATTTGAGCCCTCCAAATTTTATATTATTTTCCATAGTTACGAAATTGATGTTCCATTGTTCCATTGTTGATCTTCCGCAATATACGAATTTTATGCTCCAAAGATACGAAATTGATATTCTAAAATTATGAGCTTGGCCGGGAAGTGGTATAGATTTTTGGTAAATTTGTTGCTACAAACCCAACAACTAAATGTAACGCATCTACGCAAATGTGTAAAGAATTGACACTGAAAAATGTTAAGTTACCCCATGCTCCGACTACCCTGACTAATATCGTCAGTTTACGTGAAACCCATTACCCTAAATTCATTTCAAAACAGGCAAGTTTTCCTCTAGGTGGACATAGTAGGTACTTACCTACCCTAATACACGATAATAAGTGTATGTAGAAATAATTTCACGGCGATTAATTATTTTGTTTGTGATTGAAAAATTGATTCTAGTTTCAAAGTGAGAAAAATAAACATAAAATAATTTTAGCCGGAAAAACCGTCGAAGAAAATCAATTCCGGCTAAAAATCCGGCCGGCCGGAATTATAAATTTCTTCCGGCTAAACAGCACGGTTTCCGGCTAAATTTGGCCGGAAAACGGCTAAATTGGCAACACTGAGTACAACTGTCGGTCTCATTATCACTATGGCGAGAAAAGTTCTCTTTGTGATTTTCGCGACAAATATTTAAACTATAGAATCCATTTGAAAAGTTAATCGAAGAATACAAGAAGTAAAGCAGTTTTGACAAAAAGTTTGGAAGTTTCCATGGCGACGTCAAAAAGTGTTGACGGTTCAAGAAAATTTGGGAGGGATAGTTTTTCTTGTTCCAGACCGAACAATGAAAACTCACAGAATAGTCTGTTTTATTTATGAGATCGTAATAAATTTGATTGGAAACTACTCTAATATATGCTACATCTACTGACTAATTCCCATGGAGGCGAAAAAACGTGGTCTATGGTTTAATTTTCAAAGTTTGGTTTCGTTCAAATATACCTAATAACCGTTACAATGAGGCAATTTCCATATAAGAAATGTTAGTTTAGAGTCCTAGAATATTTCACTGATGAACACACACACTTTAAATTGGGATTTCAGCAGGATATTAACCCTAACCGTACATCAGAAACTGGTCAAGGATCCGCTTCAACCAAGTCGGGTGGCTTTTCACGTTGTTACTAGAGTTAAATTGAATCTGGAATGTTTAGGGGGAGTTGAATCAATGAAACAGAAACACAGTTTTCATAAAACGGACCAATTACGGAATTTCCTGGAAGTAACTGGATATATGGATGTATGGGAACATACCATAAGAATTATCTCCAAAAGGCCAACAAAAACCTTTTTTCTTTCAAAATAATGAACCATTTACTTTTAAATAATAAAATAAATTAAATTCTGGTCGAATCAGAACTTAATATTTTAATTAAAACAAGTTTTAATCAAATTAACTGACATGTACTTATTATTTTGTCCAGCCTATTTTAGTCAGTTCGTACTTTTTCAAGGTAAATGAAAGCTGTTATTTATTATAATATGCTAATTTACATATTATTTCATTCCTTACCAATTAAGTATTTAAATCTTTCCATATGAGTTTATTTCCTCAAATAACTACTTGGCTCCAGGGTGATAAGAAAAATTAGTATGGGTGTACTTATTTCTTTGGCCATATGTGTATATCATATATCTGTGTAAAATTGTTCCAAAAAAAAGAGCTGATAATCCGCCAAAAAAAAATAATCTTGTCTGAATAGCCATAAAGTAGTATATTCCAGAGATGGATCGAAAACTCTGAGATAAAAAAAATCTTAAATGCCTGACACTGTTATTTTCACAGTTCAGGTATCCCTCAACTTAGGACGCTTCGACTTAGGACATTACGACTTACAACGCGTGAACAATTTAAATCATGACTCGATTTACAACAATGTTTGTTTCCCTTTACAACGCGATTTGAATTTGCAGGTATTAAGACAGAATTTTATTTTCTATTTTTACCAGTTACTTATCTGGTGTATGAAGCTTCTTATTTATTTGTTGAGCTGATATTTGAAGAAGGATTTTGGTTTTGGAAAAGGGAATTAGCTGTTTCGTTAAGGACCTTTAAAAAAGTCTGATTTCAACGCTACTGTCAAGGATTATGTAAAATTATGCGTCGGCGACAAACAGTTCCTGATCAATCATTAAAATCTAAGAAATAAACACTTTTGAAACGCAGAGCACCGTGTGCCGGAAAATGGAGCATACATCTAATGCCGGCCGCACACTGTCCGGGGTTTGCCAAACCGTGCGGTTCAAAAAGTCAAAGTTGTGGAAGAGACGGAGACGATGGGGAATTCAACAAACAAATAACGTTTTGTTTCACTGAAAAAATTGGGCTATCTAAAATTAAGAAACTCTTTTCTCATTTGCAAAATTTCCGAATTTAGACAAAATTTCTCAAAATGTGAAAATTTCTTCTTGAATCGATCCTATTTTCAAGACCTTTTGAGAAATAGGAAGTAGATTCAAGCCTAAACCATTATTCTCAATTTAAGCAAGCAAATGCTTGATATAGATTTTTTTGACATTTTCCATGTAAAGCTCGCGGAAAAGCTTTATTTTAGCTTATATTGGACCGTTGTAGTAGATTAGTCAGAAGTGTCTCTGGTTCAGTGGGTAGCGCGTTTGACTGGGAAGAATGGGGTTATGGGTTCGATGTTGGGTGGATGCAAGTTTTTTTTATTTTTGTTCAGATTCTCTTGTCTTTTTCATGAGAAAAGTTTGCTTAATTCAAGGTTACTTTTCCTTAATGCGCTGCTATTGGCATTTCACTGGGATCAGTGTGACTAATTCTCAAATGAAGAGAAATATTTCTTGGCTGTTTTTTTTTCTTGATTTGAACCGTATTTTCTGTACTTTAGCAGGCGATTTGGTTCATTGTTCGTTTGTTGAAATCCCCCATCGCCTCTGTCTGTTTTCTACAAACGTTGTTCCTTTGTGCCGCGCGGGTTTGGCACACCCGGACAGTGTGGTTGCTCTCTAAAGTAAACAATATCCCATAATACAACCAAAATATATTAGCTAGGTAATATATGACCTCGTAGGTTATAAGGTGCTTGAGCCTTTCGAATGTGACCTAAAACTTAATTGATACTGAAAATAGAAGAGATCAGTAAACAAGGATTTTGATGATTTCTTATATTTTCAGTATCAATTAAGGTCACATCCGAAAGGCTCAAGTACCAAGGAACACGCTTACAACAGAAAGTTTTAGCAAGTTGTAAAAGCCGTGGTTGTACGAGTTGGCAGTGTACATCCTTAAATTGATAGCGATAAAATTATGAATTGTTATTGAATTTATTTTTTCTGCCTTAAATTAAGCCGAACCCCAAACTTTGGGCTTTCCAACATTCACGCTATCCTAGGATACGACAGCAAAGAAATATTTCAATTTTGATTTAACCTTCTTAATAGTCCTGACCTGACACATCTAAACGAGTTTATGAACAAATGCAGTTTATGAGCCAAAAACGAGTTTATAAGCGTAGTAACTCTGAAACTACTTATTAGACTCCCTTGAATTATATCTATAGAAAAATATAGTTTTTACACAGAATTGCCCAACATATGGAAAGAATAGGGAACATTTTTTTTAATGAATGAAATCTAATACCCTCCGCAAATTTTCTGCAATATCTATAGAAATTTAAATGATTTTTTCATAAATTATTTGTCGAGTAGTATGAACTTATATTTCGCTCATTCGTATCACCTTTATCACGGTATCGCTTTTCCCTTAGAAGAGGATATCGCTGCTGTCAATATGGCCCAGCTGAATCGATTTATCGAAGGCAGTCGGTTAGATGAGTTCATCTAATACATAGCAGGGGCAATGGTACAATAGACCACCGGTCGCAGTGCCTAGGGCAACTCCTGTCGCCTGAACCCTCAACAAATCTAATCTAAATCACCTTTAGATCTTACTAAACGTTTGTACTGACCTTCTGCAATGGAGTCCTCACTATGGAATCGATCCCCATTTGCCATACAGCAAATTTATTTTGAAATCCTTTTATATTTTCCAGATTGATAAGTGACTTTTAAACTCGTTTTAAAGTATAGTAATCAGTTCGATGATTCGCGCGAGTTTCTATATAAAACCTGTCAGAAAACTCGCTCGAGGCGAGAATGGCTCGCATCTAGGTATTCAGTTTTTCGGACGAGTACCCTATGCTCAAACCAGTGAGTACACAAAGTCTCCACATATTCTCGTGCGAATATAATGTCCTTGCATTTATTTTCGTGCGAGCGATGAATAGCAAGAATCAGAAGTACAACTTAGATGCGTTTTTTAAAGATAGACGACTTTTTATAGCGAATGGCTATGGTTAATATTTTATTACATATTGATATAATCAAAATTAATATAAAAAATTAAAAAAATATTAATAACACGAATTATAATTGTTTGATGCTTCTTCGCAGAACAGGATTATCGTCTTTGTTTATATTTTATTCAACGGTAATCACAAAGACTCGTCTGATCGCTCTTCTTTACTTCCTTTTGGGTTTAAAATCTTTTCGGTCCATACACTCAGAAAAATGGGGCCCGTAGATTTAAAAGTTTTTGTACCATTATTTTAATTGGACGGCAATTTACCAGATTTCTTCACAAAAGTAAACAGAGGCAATAATTAATATAACTGGAAGAATCCCATTGGGATATTTTGTATGGAATGAAATGTGTCCCGTAAATCCAATGGGACATCAGATTATATTTCAATCAGTTTGTCTTATTAAATTAACAAGATCTGATATGATTAACTAATAAAAGGATGTATCCCATTTGTTTTATATGACGTCCTATTGCATTAATGGGATAGGCCTTTTAGTTGAATTGCAAGCATATGTATTTTGCAAGATAACCAACATCATGCTCCGTAGCCGAGATCGTTCAGTTGCCTTCCCGTGACATGGTAAGTTTTAAATAGTACTAGCAAATCGGATGTTCAATACTCAGCCTGGCAAAATATCGTGATTCTTAAAAAAAATCCACAATGACGTAGCGTGGAAGGTATAATAATATGGGACTTATAAAAAATATAGTTCGATAATATTACAAGTGAAGCGATTTTTTTTATTACATAGGATTGATCCTATTAATTCAATAAGATATATCCTATTGGAAAATAACTAGACCCTGTGTTTATTTTAAAATGAGTCAACTATTAAAACAAACGGATATTTATCGAGTTAAAGTAATAGTTCCTATATTTTTAAAGTAATCTGATTTTTCCTATTTACCAAAAATAATGGGACAAAATGATTAGTTTAATGGGATTTCCCATTGAAATTTTTCTGAGTGTACAGTTGAACATATTCACATCACAATGCAGATCGCCTGGAATTGTAAATAAATTATGAAAGTGTCCTTTAATAACTGGTATTATTGCTACCTCGTTGTCAAACGACTTCGGCTCTGTTTCCATTTTCGTCTGAACCTTTCCGGTGCGTCGATTGTTGTTGCCGATCCATCTTGGTCTGGTTTTTAGTGTTTTGTGGTGTCTTTTATTTCCGTTGGTGTAAGTTTATCCTCCGATTCGGGCGCGCACATTTCAAATACCTCTAATTTAATATCTAAATGTAAATACGATTTTGAGAAATTGAAGAACTTTGACAATATTGAGCACTATGTAAACTACCGACAGGTAATCGTTTTCACGGCCAACTATGATGTCTGCAATTCTCCACTTTCGTGCGAGTTTTGAATGCAAATATTCGCGCGAGGAACTGATTACTAGCCTTTAGAGAAGAGAAAAATGAGTTTATATGGAATGAGCGAGTCGCTGTCGCTAGAACCGCTGCGGTCGTGTCGAGGAAAATTTACCTTTAAACCATTAGAGTATGTTACTAACATCGTCAGTTCACGTGAAATCCATGCAAATATGTACTGTCAAAATTTTGATGATCGTGAAATCGAATTCGCTTGGTTATACTCTCTTCACGCGAAAGTCTCTATACCGGTTTTTGACATTTCGCCAGCGAAAACAAATGCAGTTGCACCAAATTTTACAGTGAAAAGGTGTAATTGACAATCAATGAGACCACGAGTGTACATTTTTCTTAAATTTAGTGAATAAAAGGGCGGTTTCTACGGGAGACATAAATGCAAGTTTTTCGCTCGGTGAACATAGTGCATACTTTTACAGAGTTATGCCATTTTTTGTGAGTCTTATTGTTAAAAAAACATGACTCGCTGATAATTTTGGAGTGCCTGGCTTAAACTTCCATTATAGTGTGAAAGTGGTTTTACATTTCGGAGTTTTTCGTATGAAAAAACTTCAGAATCAATTTTTAATTCCAAAACTCAAACCACCCATATTTTGTAACGAGTAATTTAATTGACTAGTATGACCAGATGATAAAGGTTAAAAAAAAAATAGAATAGAGTTGGTCAAAGCTGGTGAGTCAAAAATACAACCAGTTATGATTCTTCTGGTCTGTTATGTCTGTTTCTCTGACTGTACACAGGCTTCGTTAGTCTCTTATTTAATTTTGACACGTGGTAAACTCGCGGTCGTCAAAAAAAAGTCCGATTCCAATGGCATTCTAGTTAGATGATAATAATTATTTAAGTTATAAAATATGAATGAAATTTCTTGAGCTACACTATTGGCTAAAAACTCATTTTGTTGACTGACTTTCTAACCTGCACTGCTATGTTTAACACTTTGCAAAAGTTTTTCAGCAGAGACTGACCTCCAAGAGGCAGAAGATGAAGATACGATTTTCGAAAATTTAACACGGTTCGAGGGTCAGGAGAAGAAGGGTTAAGTTTGCAGAGTTTCCACAGCTTCCCTAAGTGTAATATACTACAAATTTGATTCAAAATAAAAACAGTTGTTTACGATTTGTGATTTTTTAGGATTTTCAGACCCCGAAACGTTTGCAGGATTTCGATAAATTGGTGATTTATTTTTGCTCTACAAAATGCTCAAAGATCTGTTTGTTGAAGGATTAATTTGTTTTTTTTTTTTTTTTTTTTGACACCATCACCAAGTTGCCTCAAGGGGACTTTATTTGAGTTTGTTTTAATATACCTGAACACGTACAAAACAAATTCCAAAGTATCATGGACTTATAATTTTTACATGGCACTCATTATTTTTGTCGACTGAATTAGTTGTGTGATTATGAATTAAACTTACTACATTTCGAATTCGGCGTGCCAAGAAACGTTTATGACATCATGTCTCTCACCGGAGTTTCGAAAGGTGTTATTCGGTAAATTTGCGTATTTTTTCTATCTCCTATAGTACAGGACTGTCTATCCTGGACAGTCATGGTCCTTTTAAAAGACACTTTGTTAGTTTGGAAAACTATGAAGGCGCCAAAAATTGGTTTTTGCTTACATAAAAAAATACAAATTTACACTCAGAAAAAAAAATATCCTGTAAATTCAAAAAATACGCATTTGATTCAAAGAGATTCAATATGATTTTGCTTCATATTTGTTCCCCTTTGAATCATTGTATAATCCCTTTATTTCATAAACTTTTTAATTCAAACGGATTTCCCTTTGAACTAATAAGATATTCCTTTTGAAAGTCTATCTATAATCACTTTAAATTAAAGTGATGCAGTGTCAATTTAATCATATCACAACCATAAATCAAAAAGAATGAATTTGAATTAAAGCGATATATATTTAAAAGGAAGGATTATATTTAATAGGAATGTAACTCGATTTCAAAGTGATATCTGATTGAATTTTAAGGGACGTTATTTTTCTGGGTGTAGTAGACCTAGCCTTATGAGAATCAAAATGATTGATTTCCCTTTGGTCATAATTAAACGAATGTAATTTGCCGCGTCAAAGGCAAAACGCAGTTTATTCTCGAGATTTGATTCTCACAGTCGTTTTTAAAACGAATTCACTTTTGATTAAATTGGAATGCTCGGTTCAGAAGAATTTCTTAGGAACGTTCTGATTTATCTCCATGCAGAAATTATTGTTTGGGTGCCGAGTAAGTTCCTAATGGGCAGGGTTATGATACTGAAAAGCACCTTTGTGCCAATAAGACCCATGCCTTAGGTTAAACGTTGTTAATTTAAAAAAAAAATGTATGTGCTCCATGAAATGATTTGTATTACAAAATAATGATTTTATCACAGTGAAAATAAGAAAAACACAGTTTTGTATCACTTAAAATTTGACATTTTATTCTTCTGTTTTTTAATATGCCTGCCAAGCTTAAATATGTATGTAATTGTTTCTCAAAAGTGTTTGTGAAAATGTTTCTTGGTTGTTTCTGAAATGTTTCACACAAGTTTCCAAACATTTTTCCGGGTCTAATTGTTGCTACCAATTGCACTTAAAAAAGATCTAAATGCATCCACATCACTTGGAAGAAACAAAGTCAAATAATACATCAACGATCACAGTAGCTTTAGTTTAGCCCAATTTTTTTCTCCGTGGCATCCACCATGTAAATAACCTCACTCAATGAAAACCACCTCCTCGTTGAACCAAACCGATTCAGACGAGAAACGATTAAATAAGAACATTTTATTTTTCAGCGTCTTGTTTACCATTTTTACTCGTTGTTTTTTTGATATAATCGACATCCCATGCCAATTCTTGAGTCATTTTATTTACATTCGTACATATATTGATAGCATCTCCATTGCAGTTTTTGTTTTTCATTTTTACGCAAAAAAAAATGTGGGCTCTTAAAAAGCATTAAAAAACTTGCTCACTATAAACGAATGTGGGTAAAAAAAAATTGAATAAATTAGCACTGCGCGTATAATAGTCCAGTGCCCGCCATATCACTTTACCGGATTACGTAACAAATTAAACAATAGAAAAGATGCATTAAAAAAACAATTCAACGCGAACGACGACGACAACGTTCACGATGATGGCGATGATGACGAAGAAGTTCATCAAGCAGAACTGATTAATTGCTCAAATATGCCAACTGGAATAAAAACCGAAAACTTAACATATTCGCGCCCAAACACCGTAAAACACAATAAAAGAAAAAATTTGTTTTTGATGCGTACTTAAATGAGTGTTTGTCAAATAGAAAAAAAATTAAATTTGTTGAAATAGAAATCGACAATTCGTGAGAATAATGTTTTTAGTTAGGAAAATATAGTGCGCGTCCTTGAATTAACACTGTTTTGTTTGCGAGAGCGTAGTTTAATGGATTTTTTTGAACTTGTATAATGTAGGTTTTGCTATCATTGAGCCATTTTTTTTTTGTTAATTTAATTTCCTTATAGTGCATGTGAATAAAAATTTAACTTCCATAGTCTTTTTAAGTATTACTTTCTGAGTTGTCTTCAATTTCATGTTATTTATGGGCGAATGGCATATTTTAGCGTCGCTGAGAGTCCGGTGATCATTCTATTAAATATAAATTCGCTGAATGGCTTAGAATTTTTTTTCAATCAGATAGTGAGTTAATTGAAAATTCCTTAAAAAGTACCGTTCGTTTTTAATGCTACGCTCGCATGTGTAAAATGTGTAAGATCAATGTCAGATTATAGATTTTATGAACGGATTTTGAAAACTAAACAGAAAAAAAGCAAGGAAAAAGTACCGTTAGTTTCAACGTTAACAGTTACCGCTTGAGCAGTGTAAGTGTAACCAGGACTATATACCAGGACCTAGCACTCTCACAATTATGAGTACTTATACTTGACATTTTCTTTTAGCTCTTCTGATGGGTTTCCAGTATTATCGTCCTTAGAGATTTAGGGTCTCCTCACACGGAGATACTTTTTTTCGTCGAGACAACGATCAGGCGACTCGATTTGACAAAACAGTCGCCTCGCGTTTGGGTTGACGAGGGCTTAGAATCTCCGTGTGTGTTGTGCCTGTTATTGTTTTGACCTTGCGGCATGCCGCTTCAATAGTACAGTCTGTCACTACGAACTGAAATCCAAAATGCACATGCGCTTAAAACTTAAATAAAAATGTCAGAAGCTCCTGCCAGTTGAATGGCAAGGATTTTCCTGTTTTATGAACCCAACAGTGCACTCTGTAAACTAATTTCAGAACAGTTGGGACAATTTAAAAAAATTCTTCACAGAATGCACATCACTTCAAATATCCTGCATTTACTAAAATTTAGATCCTGTTCAAATGTTACTGAACTCAATTTAGTAAAAATTCTGGCAATGCTTATACACACCCACTCCATTCTGTTAACAGGGACTAACAATTTTCAACAGTATACATGTCCTTGACTTCTCCGTGCTTACTTGGATGCAAAATTTTCAATAACCTTTGCTTGAGAAAAAAAAATTAAAGGAACCCAAAAAAGGCAAGAAGAGGAGATTCTCTATCCCAAATATCACCATCTATTCCATATAGCATCGTAAGAGACGACTTGTGGTGACTGACTGTTGACGTTTTGTTGATGCGGCTTTGCTGATGATGCTTTCGATTCTGTAGTACATTGCTGTATATACACATTGGTACCAAGTCTGCACTTAAATTTAGCAAGGATTTGTGGAAAGCATTTTTTTTTGTAAAGTACAAGTAAACAAAATGCCAAAATGACATGGAGTGCTTGAATCCACGAATTCTGCATAATACTCGCACGTACGTTATGTGCATTTATAGTAAGTAAGTACACATAGGATCCTCTACACTCGTTACGAGTAGCAGTCGTATGTTACTAAATGCCCAAGCACTCTATTCACCGCTAAAATGTCCCTGCATTTCCATCAAATTTGACTATGAATTGATGGTTGATATGCTTTTGGGTATTTTTTGTTTTTGGGCGTCTCGCATTGCGTTCGGGGGCTTTGAATTGAAATGCGATGTTTGTGTATGCACGATTTGCATGCATTTCCATTTCACAATAATTGATCCGAGCGGGTGTGGCAGAGTGATTTTTGTGCATTTGTATTCATATATTATTTGTTTGTGCACAAACAACCCAATAGGAAAAGAAAGTGATCTAGAAGGCCTTCGGGAGCGAGGCGAAAGAATCACTAGATCGCTTGCAATATTCTATTGTGCCTCATTTCTATTGCATGACCGCAGAGGCAAGCTCTTTTCAAGAGCAGTCCAGAAGTGTTTTAGAAATGTTTCTATAAGAAAGTTTATATAAATCACTTCCAAATGAGCGAAAAAGTCGGACTTGAAAGTTTTTTGGGGTAAGCTTTAAGCTCGGTTAAAGCTTTGGAAAGATAATGCAGTGCTTTTTCCGAAGGACGATTACCACCAATTTTCAAAATGTTTCTCTACTTCTAAGACGCCCAATAGCGAGTGAAGAGAAAGCGCTCACAAACTAGAGGTGACATTCTGTAAGGCGATAGGCGACAGAATCATCTAACTCTAATTCTGGCAATAAAATGAACGTCAAATTGCTACCTATCGCCTATGATCAACTATACTCTTGACGATACGCATCCATTTCAAGTCCCTGATCTCACCAGATTTAGTGGTAGACCATCTAAAAAAAAAGAAAGTGACTGTCGCCTTCCAGAATACGTGCTCTGCTCGAGTAGAGACATCATTCCCATTTCAGAGGAAGCGCTGAAAAATCGCTTCAGGTAGAAATGCTTCCAATTTTTCCTATTGGGATTATTCGCCATAAGTACATAGAAAACGTCGTCGCGATATAGTGTAACGTGATGATTTGAAGGAGAAGATAAATTAATGAAAAGCAAAATTAATTTCGAGCTTTTGTTTACAATTTCGGCATGCACATTGGCAATAATAAATTTTAAATATTTGTATACGAAAAAGGGTGCGAAAATATAATTTTTTTATGTATTCAGCTCACGGATAATGACAAATTCTTGTTAATTGAAAATATTTTAAATACAAAATAAATTGACTTGAACAAGTTGCATAAATCCCTAATGCAAATTTCTACGCTCGCGATTTACCCTTGAACTGTCAATGAAGCATACTGGAGTCTATTTCTTTTTTTTTAATAATTTTCTTCAATTTTATTGTTACTTTACGATAGATCTTAACGTGTTTCTGCTGTGTTTTAGGAATTAGTCACATCATAATAGAATAAATATGCAAACATGATGTCGTTGCTTAAGTAGACTAACTCTCCATATGTACATTAGTCCGATATCTGTATCTATACCAACAAATCGGTAAGGCTTTCCTCACACGGGAATGTTTTGGTCTTGGCGACCTAAGGACCTGGCGATTGGATTGGAAAAAATATTCGCCGAGACTTTTCTTTTTCGCTACGTTAAGCCTAAGGTTTTCCTTATACGGAATTTAATTTGCTACAATCCAAAAGCTAGGCGACTATAAGATCCGATTGTGCAATGTACTGATGACAAACGCGGGGATATTTTAGTCTCCAATAGCAAGGGGTCAGCCCCAACTTCCACAAGTACTTTAAGGTACGTTGTGCTCGACACGACTGCATCGGCTCTAGCGACAGCGACTCGCTCATTTCATATAAAAACTGGTTTTTAGAATGAGAGAAAAATGAGTTTTTATATGAAATGAGCGAGTCGCTGTCACTAGAGCCGATGCAGTCGTGTCGAGCACAACGTACCTTAAGTCTCCTTCCTAGGCGACTATTTTGTTAAATCGAGTCGCCTGTCCTGTGGGACGTCGTCGCGGCGCAACACGTGCACTGTCTATGAGTCACATGTTCCTCATCGTCCATGTCTATGAGTCACATGTTCCTCATCTTCCATGTCTATGAGTCATATGTAACTCATAAATGTTTTGATTTTCGGATGCCAGACGTGGGGGTAACGCCGGCGAAAACTGCTCAGCCTGTCTATGAGTCACATGGATACACAGCACATCTCCTCGTTCACCACTATGAGTCACACAGCGTTCCTCCCCGTTCACCTCTATGAGTCACATGTGACTCATGAAACGAATGTTCTTCCTTTGTTTGTGGAAGGCAGTCATGAAAAAGGGTCAGGCAGTGAACGTGTTAAGTATCCTTGTTTAAGGTTTATTTTGCTCGGCACGACCCCAGCGACTCTAGCGACAGTGAGTTTTTATATGGAAAGACCTAGAGCCGCCGGGTCGTGCCGAGGAAAATAAACCTTTAGGAAACGATTTAAACTAGAATTATCTTATTTTTGCGATTGAAATCTGTACATGTGAGGATAGCCTAAGTACGGAACGATTAAATATTGTTATTTGCCTTTCAATTGCACTCCAAAACATATGATTTTTGTGTAGGATCTATGAGCGCTCGTTATTAAATCTATATATCTTTCACTAATACCCATACACTCTTAAAACAATTTCAAATCTTTCTAAATATTAGTTTATGATGTTTTTTTTTTTTAAACAAAACTAAGCATTGCTTACATATAGCTACAACGAATCACTTTGGAAAAAAACAGAGGGAAGGAAAAGAATAAGGTTTATAGCCAACTTGTATATGAACAGAGTGTCTACAGTTCAAACAGCATCTTGCTAAATGTGTCATAATTAGTTAACTACTCTATATCGTTAGTATGGGCTGATTTCTATTCACAGATGATTTCATTGCCTGTGATTGTTGTTGGGCTCGTGGGTTGACACTCAAGAATTACCTTTTAGCGCGGAAGAGTTTCTCTGTATATGCAAAAAGAAAATAGATGGGTGGTAAATTATTGTTATGGGAGTAGTAGAAATGCATTACTGGTGCAGATCAGTTTATGAACTTTCGTAGTATAGTTAATGATTTTCAATATGGATATAGTCTGCACTAAATCGCGATTAATTCATGCGGCGGAGGTGTGGAGAAAATATAAAGAATCCTTTTACGGATGATTACGCTGGATATTTTATAGATTTTAATAGAAAGTCGATTACTCCCAATTGTTGGGTTTCTATTGCTTTTGAAATATTGTAAAAATTCTGGACTCCAAAGACGATGGGCCAGGAGACAATGACGATTGAGATCCACGTGCTGGGTCCGAACTCCTCGACTCTAGCTCCTGTTCCATGCTCCGTTTCGGATCCGTCCATGTACCACATCATGATCTCAGTATAACTTGCCATTTTCTGTATATGGTCAAGGATGAGAACCAAGAACTTCGTGCTGAAGCAAAGATGGTAGGCAAGATTACATGCCATACGTACTGAGCTAACTACCTTAAATTTGGAGGAAAGCATGATGTTTATACGTAAGTATCGTAACAAACCCCAAAATTTTACAGGGCAATCAGCTTAACTTGATATTCACGCTTAAAACCAAATAAATGTAGAAAATACACAACTTTCATATCAGATACTTGATGGGAAACGTCAAAATTTACAGCTCTACCTAATCTCGTAGGCGTAATTAAATCCTTGATGTAGAGATGTGTCTGAGTTGCAACTATCGAATGGATAGACGCTATAGTACGAGGTAGGTACATCTTCTTATGATCAGCGTCTATGTTATAAAAGATTGTGTCCACAAGGAAGCGTTCTTTCACCACTACTGTAGTCTCTGCCTGTAGACGGGGTACTCTCAGACTATGTTTCAAAGGCTACTTGGTAATCTATTATGCAAATGATTATATCTGTTGTTTTCAACGGCAAATCCTCCGCATATCTGAATTGAGGGATCAGCCTTAAATGTAGCTCGTAATTGGTGTATCGTCAAAAGAGTTTAAATTTTAATCCGTAGAAAACTGTGCTATTTCATCAGGAAATAAACTTTATGTCCAGGTCTGTGACATTACTTTGAACTACATATTTCAAATTTGCTCTAGTGGGGCATGGCGCGTCAATTTCCTTGCGTCATCGTACTCGATTCTGCGTTATGAGCCGTTCCAAAATCCCGCCATTCCAAAATCCCGCCACCTCAAATTCCCGTTTTTTCATAGTCCTCTTTAGATGCAAGTATATTCCTTAACTGCTGGTTACGTCTAAAGACCTTTTGGATGCGACCTTCGGATCGGGACGGCTCAACTTCGTTTTTAGCTAGGAGCAATTCTGTACCTAGTAATTCCACCAGCCGGTACAGACCGATATGACTTTTCCTTGTGATAAAGTTAAATCGTCTGTGCCAAGCCTCAACAAGATTTTGAGTTCTTGGAAAATTTGCTTCAACTGCGTCAGCAATACTCCAGAACTTAAGTACCTTGGTTTTCCTGGCTTTCCCGACTTTCCCGCTTTTCAATATCCCATCACAAAAGGTAAGTATTCTTTCAAAATTTATGAAAGAATACTTACCTTTTGTGATTGGATATTAAAAAGCGGGATTTTGAATAAGCGGGTTATTGAAATGGCGGGATTTTGGATTGGCGGGATTTTGATTAGACGGGGTTCTAATTGAGCGGGATTTTTAATTGGCGGGATTTTGAAATGGCGGGATATTGAATGTCGGGATTTTAAAAAACGGGAATATGATGGGCGGGATATCGTACCCAATCCGATTTGCCCACCCTTTAAGTTTGGGTCTTCCTGTTAACCGGCTTTGGTTGAAGACAGGGTTCCATTTCATATGACATCATGTTCAAGCCTTGTGAAGCAAAAAAGGGAGAACGGTTTTAGAATATTCTACATAACTAAAATTTATTGCTGCCACTATGGATTAGCGTTCCAACTGGCGTACTCATATTACTGGGATTTTCCAAGGCTTCAAGGTGAAATGGGGCATAGTCTAACTGTAAATCAAGCAAGATAATGGATCTGGATCGACAAAGCAAAGCTATAGTTGATCTGAGGCAATGCATATCAATTCTACGTTCATTACATTGCTTTACGGTGCCAAAAAAAAATAAAGTAACTGTCGTTTATTGCCTTACATAATGCCACCTCATGTTTCCGACTGTCTGGTCTCACTGACCATTCTATAATAAATAGATAACAGACGCGAGTGACGGTCCAACATTGGGCTAAGGGCGCAGATGTGTTTAGTGACATCCAATTTCCAAGATCTTATAGCTGCTTTTTTTTGTTAAGGTGTTGAGATCAACAGCACGCTCTGCACTGTTATTTATCCCCACAAATGGGTACTCGTTTAACATTTGAGTGAGATCATAGTCCATCGCAAGGGTGGTGAGTTGGAAAATTACCATAAATTGAACTGGTTTACAGTGAGGTTCGAATCCACAATCCTGTGCACCGAAGGTGTGTGCACTAACCACAACAACAACCAGACTACTACCATTATATACCTAAAATCATAATAACGCAGGATGGGCCGCTCGGCCTTCATTAAAGAAATTGTCGAAAATTAAGTCGATGCAACTCATTTAATTTCATATTCAGCTTTTATTACATAACGGTAATTTTTGAACTCTAACTGACATAACGGTAAATTAAAACAGCTGAAAATCGATACCACAATACCATACCCGGATAATTGAATTTCGTGGTACAATTTCACCTATAGATTCACAATGAACATTCATAGCTGCATCCGTTGTTATAAGGGGCCAACAATATGGGCATCACATACGTTTGCCTTTGAAGCGAAGATAAATCAGATTCCTCCTATTGATTCTCTGGAGCCAGTTTCCTATTTTCTAAACATAATTGAGAACATTTCGTAATCATTGCTTTGAAATTTATTAATTTTAAACTCAAAAAAAAAAACTTTTTCATTCATTCATTATTTGCAATCGATACCCTAAACTCCTCAACACCTCTTTCTTAATAATTTATCTGAGACGATTCGCGCCACACACACCAAAAAGAGCCACATCTGCGCTCATCTTCAGATGAGAGTATGGGAAATTAGTTTTGTGTGTACAAGTATCTTCCTAATTAATAGCATCATAGACATCCGAATGTCGGGGGAACGACACAAATCTCCTTGTCCATTGGAAACATTTTGTGCAGTAGTCGACACATTGTTGTTTGCAACCTAATTTGAAAGAAGGATAACTAGGGATCTGGATCTACTCTACCAAACCTACATATATACTGAACGTTCGCGCGTCTATACATTTTATTTTGAATGAATACAACATACCTATACCGACTGGTATCCTGGATGCAGCTCCTTCGTTTTCGTATACTCGTGTAATCAACTAAAACCAAAGTATTTAATTATATTGGGAGATTTGTTGCATTAAATTGGAAATGTGTGTCTACTGTATTAATCCAATGGGAGTTAAGTCGATTGAAATTTCACTGCAGTGAAGGAATTACGACGCACCTTTGCTTCTGTATGGAGAGAGATGTTACTGTACTTGAACATGCATGAGCATCCGAGTATTCTCACCAAGGATTTATAGAGCGAGAGCAGAGACTATCGTTTCGTGTCTATGCGGCTTAGACATATTTACAGGCTTATTTTGAACGAATTGAATTTAGAGAGAATTAACATGCAATAAATGTGTAAGCCAACATCAGAAAGAAACAACGGAATAACATCGAAAGTTTTTTTTTTTTTTGTGAGTAACGTCTTGGATTTACTATTTAGTTTTATGCTACAAAAATAAAAATTACCGCGTCTATGTATTCAAAAAAATGGTTAATGGATCAATCTCAACTAAAAACCTTCACAAAAACTCGTTACTTCAATGTCCGAAAACGTATCATATATAAAAACGGGCGGAAGAGCACCATGACCATAGAAGAAACTCCACCCTTAAAAGTAGGCTCTTCCTAGAAATTCTTTTTTATTTATAGCCTAACCCCATTCAAATCTCACACAAATGTGCTTATATGTACTCGTATCGAATCGACAAAACTATCTAAAAATTAAAGGAATCCAGCCTCAGGGTCATGCCATAGAAACCCGACTCCAAAAAGTAGGTACATTACAAGAAGAATCAGGAGACAACGTCATAGGGCTGCCGTTAAATTACTAGTTCGGAAAGAAGTCAATGGGCCAACATGTCGACCTTGCCCGAAATTAGCCTTAGGGGGCGGTTAGAATCTTGTGAATTGCGAAATGGTTAAACTGCTGTAATTTACGTTTAAGCTTTTATAAAACTTTTAAACTTTGCATCTTGCAAATTTCGAATTTGTTAAACTGCTCGAATTCACGTTTAAGCTTTTAGGCTTTGCATGGTGTTTAAGCAATTCCTATTCTGATTTTCTGCCAGACTTAGTTAAGCATTTTTCATTCGTTTTTGTTTCCACCAACCACTTTTTCAATAAAATTTATTCCAAAACACTTCTGCTATGCCAACATTTGGAGGACAATTTTATTTGATTATACCCGTTTCCCAGAAGCATGGCGAATTTTATTAAAATTAACCTTTCCCCCTATTAGTCAAAAACGCAATTCCTTTAATCTGTAATCGTCCAAATACCAAAAATAAGATTTAAAAGGAAAACTTTATTCAAGTGGCTGTCTGTCCAGTGAGTTTGTGTTTTTGTCATCAATGTTATTCAAAAATCTAAAATTTACTTTGAAGTTGAAATTGAAAAAGGCCCAACACGAAAAAAAATCAACAAAATATGTTTACCCAAAGGTAAGACAAAACACTTAACACCCTCGCGTTTTAAAAGTGCGCGATTAGCGCAATTATGCTTTTTGGCTTCACATCAACAAACACCCCAAAAGGAAGAGAGCAAAAAACGCAAACACCAACCTAAAATTACCGATATCCACTTTCTGCGTAGTATTTAGTCAGAAGGGGATGATGATGATTATGATTACTAAAATTCGTGACAAACGATTAAAAAAAATGTATTTAACACACTCTCTTTCCCTTTGCGACAACGAATATGCTAATTGAGCGCGCGACCATAAAGTAATGACTCATTTAACATAGAAGTTGCGGTGGGGTCCTTTTTTTTCTTTTAGATCGCTCGCTACAATTTTCTTATTTTTTCTTCCTTCTGGTTGTTTTTTTCCTCTGATCTTAATCTTTGAAAAAAAAAAAGAATTTGGTACAGGAAATTTTATTCATTGAAAATGATTCACACCATCATAACAAAGGCAGTAGTGCAGGGGTGGTGGCCTCAACATTCGGGGTTGTTCCCCATGTCCAGTAAGTCGTGTGAAATTAGCATCGACTAATTTGATTTTTTTCTTTTCTCTCTCTTGTTAGTTCAATAAAAAAAATGCTATTTAAAAATTCAAATTGAATTTTGAATGTTTTTGACATTTTGGACACGCATATGACAACTTAATCATTTGTCAAGTGAGAGTGAGACTGAGGGTGAACTCAATATTAATCAGCAATCACAGATGGGATTGTGTCGCAAATGCTCCATAGTCTGATAGTCACTAATTCTATTAGGTCAATAACAAATTAACGACCATGAATGATTGATGCGGGCTGGTCGTGTAAATGTCATAATTAATTTATATTTATGAAAAATTTGGCAAATCGAGCCATGGACTTATTTTGTCTTTTTGTTTTCGTCAGAACACGCATTAAAAACGAAGTGCTAATGAACAAAAATTACAAACATTTAGTTGTGTACGCGGAATCCTCTTTCCGGAGGATTGACAATTTAACAAATTATGCAAATTATTGGCACCAAATTGTATTGCTCGTTATAGGAGGTTGGAGGGAATCGCTGAATTTCGCATACGGCGGAAAGTCAAATCAATTAGCACCTGCTCTTAAAGACAGGTGTGAATTGATGGAAGACAATAATGTAATGTAACCTGAGAATTTTAAAAACAATTCAAAGCATGATTATGTTTAAGCCAAAGAAGAGTCTTAGTCTCGGCGCGGAACGAACAAGTACACAGTAAAGTTTTGAACCGCCTTTGCTCATGTATATTTCCGCTGTCAAAAGATGTATTCGAATCTTACAAATCTGGTATGATAAAAAAACGGTTGTCTGCGTGCCAATTAAGGCAACGTTCAGAGGGAATCATCCGATTAAATTAATTGGCGGGGTTTTATACCTCGGCGGGTTAAAAGATCATAGCCCGTCGCAAGGGTTGCGAATTTGAAAAACACAAACTGAATACCCTAGTGGTTGGACTCGAATCCACGACTCTGACATTCGAAGTGTTAAAATGCAGTTTTTGCCACTTTTATCGGAGAATGATAAATTTGCGAAAAAAAAATCCTATTATTTTGTGAACTCATTTTCTCTTCCAAATTAAAAAAATTCCAGAGAAAAATTATAGAACCATTTCCAAACAATAGTTTTTATGAAACTCCCACGATTGCAAGTATATAGCTACACTCTAAGAAATTTTTACTCTTATAATAGAAGGAAACTTTGTTTCCTTCTATTATAATAGTGAAATTACCCTGCAATCTAAATTTGCAAATCAAGTGTAATTTTACATAAAATTTGTTTAAAAAAGTACTCCAATATTTTAGCAAATTTACACCTCGCTATGTGTAGAAACACTCCGTAATAATAGGAATATAAAGGGGTTTTCACCTGGAATTTGTATTATTACATATTTTTTCACTCTTTTTTTCGCTGTAAAGATTTAAGTAGCGAACCTTTGCAAATAATACAGTTATGAATACAACTATTTGAGGACATATAAAATACAAACAAGTATACGTCGAGTTTTGTTGATCAGTTTTTAATCTACATGGGAGCCGTTTAGGTATAGGTAATTTCGAGTCAACGTTACATTGCATATCATTTCGGAGTGTATAATGTTGCAAGCACTATATATTTCCTATCCGCAGATGTACGGAAATTTTGCACCACGCCGAGATTCGATCTCTGGACCTCTAGATTACTAGCATCGTAGAGTGCGACTCAACCAGGTGAGCCACAGAGAATTTTTGAAAAAAATGTGTTTCACTGTGCTAAGTATAGCCGATTGAAGTATGACAACTGGAGGGCACGCTACAAAAAATGAGTAAAACTTCAAATGCACGTTGTAATAATACACCAAAAATCCGAATTAAACACATAAACGTTGGAAAAATGCACCAGAAAATCTGAATTATACACAAGTGTAGCGTAAAAATACATTTCACACCGATTTTGGTGTAATTTTCTTATTTTACACATAAATTGGTGAAAAATGCATTCTTGATGTGATTAAGCGGGGAAAAAGTGTAAAATTACCGCATTTTCAGCGGAAATTTAAATTAACTTTTTAGAGTGTACATTTTCATTTAAAAAATTGGAGAAAAAAAAATCAGAGGTCTATGCAGGCCTTAACACTAACAACTTCACTACATTGCGGAAATGTCTCTCAGGGGTCGGTTTGTCTTTCGCTTTATTTTGCATGGAGTCCGGAAACAATTTTCTTGAATTCTGTAATTTAAGCTACTTCCCTGATAAAAGTGACCGACCTCCAACATGGTTCATTAGTTGGGAGCACCATGATTGACTGTAGGGGTATAGCTACGCGCTATAGTCAAGTCAAGTAAATTGGGCGATCTTCAGAATTCACTGTTATCATGGGTCAAGAACTTCGTTGCACGCGTTACTCCAATTCTGATCCCTCCATCCATCCGATCGTCTCGTAAATCCATTTAACCATTTTCAACATATTGATCCAGAAATTCGTTATAGGACCGATGAGGCATATTCTGTGTATGAGAGAGATTATTTTGCGACCCCCTCGAAAACTCACGCCGCGCCGGCCCAGGTGGCCGGTTGAGAAAGGATGGACTCAAGAATGCTGCTACATATAATAAGTGTCCGGCGAAATGTCAGATCCTATTTAAATCAGCGAGTTGAGTCTCCCGTTCCAAGAATATACCTGAATTAAACAAAATCAAAGATGTATTTAGTTTTATCACAGCTGAACCCAGTGGCGTAGAAAGAGGGGGGGGGGGGGGGTATTTTTTAATTTTTTTAATTATACAAATGTAGTTAATTTCAATTGAAACGGCTTCATTTCGTAAAGTATCAAAACAAGGTCTCCAGGTAGGTTTCGAAATCGACCCTTTTACTGTAGGTACAAATTTACCACACCTTCGTCAAACCTATCAAACGAAGTGAATCTCAAAAGTATTCAAAACCCCTCAAAGAGTCTTCGGAATGCCTCGTATGCATTTTTTCTTTACTTCATGAATGTCAACTTATTCGCAATTTAAAGTAAAAATTCGGACCCGGAGATTTCGATTCTGACCTGCGGAGACACGGAGATATACTGTCCGAAATTTGAAACCTCCAGGCGAAAAACGGATGGTTGTCAAGCCTAATTCCCTAGTCCAACTCTACATCTAGTGCCGCTTCGGTCGACATGCATAATTTGCATCGCTGAGTCAAATATTTCCTATTTTGGAATCTCAGCAGAACAAGCAGATTTAAAACCATTTTAAACCAAGCGACACCCCATATTTATTTCCATCACCATGATGTTTGCTCTTTTCAGAGCAATTGTTAAGCGGCCAAATAATTTTTTATTCGGTGGAATAGCGTAGATGGTGATTTGCGTGACGTACGTTGTTCCATTATGTGTTCAGTGGAGTACAAGCCCCCGACCGCCAGCCAGGTCGCAAGTCCCTTTTTTTCCTAGATCGAACAAATAAAAATATTCTGGTAAAAACAACCGCTATATAACGGTTCTAAACTGTAATTATTGGATTTTTGACTAGATTAGTTTCGATTCCTTATGGTTTACAGGCGCAGTCACACTCAGTCTCTAAAGAACGCAGTTACCAATTTTTGCGTCATTGGAATATTTGGAACGATTACACAATGTTGAACAGCTTAGGAGTATCGCTAGTAAAATGCTTGCTTTAATTTGGAAGAGCTTTTAGGAAGAGTAACTACTTACCTACTTCTATCGATAAAACGATTTAGTTGGCCTATTTTAAGAGACATTCTATAGACGGCGCATAGCTAGCCACCCACATTCACCAAGAATGTGCAAAGCCGTTTCATCGTCGCACCTCACAGAAGCGACAGCTCGCGTCGTTGACAATGTGCATTGTTTGTAGATCAAACAAAAGTGCCACGTGAGGAGCCCGCAAAATTTTTCTGATCCTGTTTGCGTTTGGGCGAGTAGTAGGCCACGAATAGCTCGGCCTGCAGAAGTCCCACTCACTTATTAGGCCAGTCAAAAACCGAAATATAAGGCGTTAGGTCGCAAAAAATTGCTCGGCTCTGGTTTTTGGGATATTGTTAGGATAGATACCAGAAGTGTACCACCAAGTTTGCAACTTCGAAAAACCTGTGCTAACCCCGTGACCCTCAAAAAACCTAAAAATTTTCGGACTTTTTTCATATTTTTGTTTGTAATTTCTAAAAAGTGGTTCATACAAGTAAGTTGTCCACTGCACTGTTAAAGCTAAGAAAATCTTCTTTATTTTGAGTATAACCCCAGCTTTGTAGGCGCAAAGGATCCCAAGATACAGCACTTTAAACATAGTTTTTTGTAAAAAAGTTCGAAATTGTAATTTCAGTCATGTTCCGAGCTGAATATCGGCTTAAATGCACATTCTACGGAGAAAGTCATGTGAAATGAAGTTATAAACCAGTTACTTAAGTGTATATATGTCGGAACGAATGGAATCAGACCATGGGGTCATAGGGCTGCCCCTGAAAATTAGGTTCTTCTAAGAAAAACTTTTTTCTTTATGTACCAATATTAACCAAACTTCACCCAAGTATGTTCCTGGTTAAGCCTCAAAAAATATCTAGGAACGGATGAAATCGGAACACTACGTTATAGGGCTGTCATACAAACCAACCTCTGGAAATTAGGTTCCTCTAAGAAAAACTTTTTTTCTTTATGAACCAATCTTAGCCACCCTTCCCCCAAATGTGTTTTTAGTAAAGCTTCAAAACATATCTAGAAACGGATGAAATCGGAACACTAGGTCATAGGGCTGTCATACAAACCAACCCCTGATAATTAGGTTCTTCTAAGAAAAACTTTTTTATTTATGAACCAATCTTAACCAAACCTCACCCAAATGTGTTCCTAGTAAAGCCTCAAAACATATCTAGGAATGGATGGGATCGGAACATTACGTCATAGGGCTGTCATACAAACCTCCTAAAATACAATTTCGGACTTTTTTACAAAAAATAAACATTTTTTAAAGTGCTGTATCTTGGGATCCTTTTCACCCAAAAAGCTGGGGTTACACTCAAATTAAAGAAGATTTTCTTAGCTTTAAAAGTGCAGTGGACGACTTACTTGTAGGAAGCACCTTTTAGAAATTACAAACAAAAATATGAAAAAAGTCCGAAAATTTTGAGGTTTTTTGAGGTTTACGGGGTTAGCACAGGTTTTTCGAAGTTGCAAACTTGGTGGTATACATCTGGTATCTATCCTAACAATATCCCAAAACAACAGAGCTGAGCAATTTCTTGCGACCTAAAATCGTGAAATGACTGGCCTATATTTCGGTTTCGCATGTGCAAAGTGGTATCCCGCAGTAGGGCTCTGGGCCAAGGAAGGAGATGGCAGATGCTCTTCTAGCTAGTTCATCTGCCGGCTTCGTTGCCCGAGTGCCCAGTCTTGTGCAAACTTACATGTGCTACACTGGTGCTATGTAATTATTGGAGCAATATATTTACAATGGACATTGTGAGTATATTACTTCAATGTCCATTGTGAATATATTACTCCAATAATTACATTGCGTGTATTTCTACCTGAAACACGGTCGGATGCATATGGACTGATATCTGGAACCTCCATCGGTACTGGGATGGAGTGCTTTGTTCAGACAGACCGATAGGATAGTAAGTAGGTTAGTGCTACTTATCAATCCTAGTTGCCCTGAGTACAGGTATATCACAAGCATTAGGCGTCTAGCCACTGCCTCAATATTTATGTGGAGCGGTGGTAGATTCAGCAGAACATTTATGGTGGCTACCGGGCTTGAGATAGCTAGCCAGGCCAGCCTCTGAATTTTGCCCAGGTGCAACCTGCTCTCCGTGGTGGAAGCTCTTTTCCACCACACCACCCCAACTACTTATAACTTCGCCTTATCTCCGAAAGTGGCATAGCGCGTCAAACGTCTACACTGACAAAACCAATCGAGTATTACTAATTTTTCTCACACTCCTATACATTTTCGCTCCAATAAACTTACCCCACTATTCGTAAAATATTCTTTTTTTTTTCGTAATTTGCAGTTTCTATAGCAAACAACTTTTTCAAGAAACCAACCAAAATAATCCAATCAAAATAATGATGCAAACAGCTCTGAAATAATTATTATTGACTAATCCATACGAACGAAGAAAACTCGCACATCTAATCGCTATTCTGAGTGATTTTTCAAGGTCAGAACTATAATGACACAATTTCTTGCCCATTTTTTCTGTACATACACCTTAACACACGACTTACGACGAGAATTCTCAATTATTACATGAGCTCCTACAGATACAGATTAGACAGTCGCAATCTCACGTGGTATTTCTTGAACGACATGGAAATTCAAGGTCTTCTTGCAAGATGCAAGTGAACAAGAAGATTTCCTCCTTTTTATCCAGTTCCAGTTATGAAATTGTTATGCAGATTTGGTTCGAGGCAACTTTTTTTTCGGACCCTTGCAGATCAGAGGACTTCATCATTTTTGTTTTCCTTAATTCCTCTCCTCGTATCTTCAGAAGTGTAGTATGGCTATGCAATACTCGCATCATCGTCGACCCTCATTAAATATTTTTAAAAATCACTAATTTGCATACATAATAAATGAGTAACAAAACGACAAATGAGTACTATACGACGTCAGTCGACTAGAAAGATATACCAGAACACACCACTTGTGTACTACAATTCATTTCGAGTATTGCAGAAAAAAACGCTCTCATTCTCTCTCTTCAATGTCAAGGTCAAAATTTGTAGCTATTTGTGTTGTTTGTGTTTCTTTTTTTTCGCGAATGTATGTTTTTTTTATTTGGCTTTGTTTTATTTTTATATTTTTTCCCACTTTTATTTTCTGTGTAAATAGGTATTGGCTCAGTGTGTGACTCTACTCTACACACAATACAATATGAATCAGTCTCTGGAGTGTGGTAATATTACGCAGTAATCGCGATTACCGCATACTCTGAGACTTATTGAATTTTATTTTATATGGGCGAATGGGAAAAAAAAGAGAAGAAAAGAGGAGAAGTTTAAGAGTGGTGTTGTCGTTGGTTGATTGTTTGTAGAAGGCAAGTCGGAATTGTACACATTTTTTTGGTATTAAGAAGGTTGGGAAATTCTGTAAAATCCAGCCGAATAAAAAACGCATCCTTTTTATATCCTTAAAGGAATCCATTCGTTCAGAATGGATTCATTTAAAATTACAACTTTATTCGTCGTCGTTGCCGCTTTAGTCGTCCGTTAGCGATGAATCTGAAGAGGTGAATTTTAATCGAGTGGATTTTAACAATTCAATGTAACGTTGACTCGAAATTGCCTATAAACGGCTGAGTTAACGCACCATGGCCCCACACGGTACTGAGAAGAAGAAGGATTTTAAAAGGATATATTTTGAATCCGTCCTATAGCCCGATAGGCTAATTTCAAACCCCATACCGATTCCTTGAGTCAAACAACCCGACTCTTGTTATTCTACAAGAAGTCTTGTCCACTCTTGTGTTTCGATGGCTAGTCTGATTGGTGTTGTGATTGGCGCACTCGCCTTTAAATCAGAGGATCGTCGGGTCGAAAACACTACCGGCGGACTTAGTTTATGACGTTTTTTTTTGTATCCTGTGCCCTTTTGATCAGCATTTCGAGGATTTCGCTAGCAGAACTGCAGCCTAAGTGTTTTTTTTTTAATAGAAACAAACGAACACAACAACCCTGCTTCTCCATATGCACGGAAATCTTAACTATGTATGTATAAATGTACACAGAAAAATATAAACAGATGGATGCATCGAAATCGCCAAATAGCTTTTTGTGAAATCAAGTGTGGGGGACGTGAGAGGAGGGGGTGTTTTGTGTTTGGTTTGGTTTGGATCGTCAACGGCTGACTGATACGATATTCGTCAGCAAAACACACTCGAAAAGAAATATATATTTTCGTATGTTGTTGATCAACAAACGAAGAGGAAAAGTTGATATTGAATTCGCCAAATTGATTTCAAGCCTCTGCACTATGCCTATTTTTATATATTGAAATTTTATTTTGTTGATAAATGTTTATTTTTATTTTTTGCATGCATCAATTACGGCATGTTGTTGAAAAAATGATTATACATATTTATGTTCCGATTAGAGCGATTTTGCTTGCTGTTCAGAGAATTTTATTCTGTTTTTGGGTCAGTTGTAGTAAAAAAAGAAAAACTTAAATAAGTGATATAAGATCAAGCTTAGCTCTTGCTCGTATGAATTGTCAATTGTGTGAGAACCATATAGATAATGTCTTTGCATTGGCGCTTGAACGAGAACGCACCACCACCACCACTCTGTGCGATAATAATGCTTTGATTACGGTGCAAAATGAATATGAAGTTTTCGTTTTTTGTCAGATAATATTCCGGAGGGTGTTATTTTCTGAAATTGTTTTGAATTTTTGCCTTTCCTCATATCTTGAATCTTGCTTTGCATGGATAACGCCCAAGTATAAATAGGTACGTTTTATTGTGCTTATCCCGTGCAGGTTTGGGTAGAACTTCATAAAAAACTAGCGGGCTTCGCCCCCTGCTCGCTACGCTCGCCAACCCCCGACGGCGAGGCTAATTTCGGACGCTGCAGAAATTTGGATACCCTTCACTCTCCTGGGGCTATAAGTTTTTTCGGGCGTACCTATAACTTGTATTTAATCCCCCTCCTCATTCTTTATTTCCGTCTTGACAAAAGTGTTGGGCTTGGTTGAAATAAATGGGCAAATAAAAATATTTACTGAGAAAATTTTATTGGGGTTGCGGGAGCATGACCCCACAGTACGATTCCATTAGTTTTGAACTTTTTTCTTGCTTGGGTCTTCTTCTTCTTCCTTGCCTCGTTCTTTATACCGCTCCATGGTTTCGCGTTGCTCGACCTGCAGTGTAGGCACATCGCCCGTTTTGGCGATAATATCTCAGCATATTTCTACAGGCAGCTCTATCTTAGATCGTGTCATCGCCGAGACCAATGCGTTGTTGTTGCTTTTTCATTTGACAC
Organism: Microchrysa polita; assembly: GCA_949715475.1. Lineage (NCBI taxonomy): Eukaryota > Metazoa > Arthropoda > Insecta > Diptera > Stratiomyidae > Microchrysa > Microchrysa polita. The sequence goes on along the minus strand of OX454421.1, from coordinate 62,044,351 downwards.
ATCCAGGTGTTCTCCGGTCTGCCTCTGGCCTTGGGTCCATCAAATTGGGTAAAGGCACATTAATTCAATTTTGTGAAATTGGTGCATAAAATGTTTCTAAGAAGAACCAAAATGAGGGTTGGGTTTGTATGGCCACCCCATGACCCCATGGTCAGATTTAATCAATTCTTAGATATGTCAAACCTGTTAATCGGACCACTCTATAATCGGACCACCTTCTAATTGGACCACCCTTGGTCAATTTTATTTGGTTTTTCATACAAAATAACCTTTATAAACGGACCACCTCTTAATCGGACCATGGACCACGATCGGTGACTCCAATTAGATGGATCAGTACTAGACGTACCTCCACAATCGGACCAACCACTGGATAAATCTTCAAAATCGGACCAAAACTTCAAATTGATTCTTACTTGAGCAGTACGATAAAATTTTTGACCAACAGACAGGCAACGTGGCAAGATATTCTGCTGACTAAACAAAAAATCTTAGAAATTTCGTTACTACATTCACTTCAGTTCCGATTACAATGATGAGCTATATTATTTCCCATCACCACGGGAAATTTCGTAGACAGCATCAACCATTGAATCAGTGTTGGGTAGATGAAGTGGTGAGACAATTCTGGAGTTTCTGAGACAAGAAGATGCAAGTGAAGTTAAAGGGAGGATTGCTTGAACCATTAACCATGACTTTGATTATAGAAACGCTTGATAAAATATTGAAGAATATTCAAAATTCCGGTGGAGCTGAGTGTGGGGAGAATAATAAAAAGAAAATCTCAAAGGAGTTACGCTCTTGAGCGGTTTCAAAACATTAATTGCATAGGGCATAGGTGACCTTTGTACAAGTTCAATGTTCATGAACAACGTTTAAAAATTATTCCATAAATTTTTTGTACTTTTCTGGCATCCCTTAGTAATCGGACCACCTGCCAATCGGACCAAATTTGATCGGTCCCGTCAGTGGTCCGATAAGACAGGTTTGACTGTATTTTGTGGCATCAAGAGAAACACATTTGTGTGAAATTTGGTTAAAATTGGTGCACAAATAAAAAAGTTTTTCTTAGAAGAACCTAATTTGGGGGTTAGGTTTGTATGGCAGCCCCATGACCCCATTATCCGATTTGATCCATTCTTAGATATATTTTGTTTCACCAAGGGAAACACATTTGTGTGAAATTTGGTTGAAATTGGTGCACAAATAAAAAAGTTTTTCCGAGAAGAACTTAAATTGGGGGGGGGGGGGGGGGGGTTAGGTTTGTATGGCAGCCCCATGACCCCATTATCCGATTTGATCCATTCTTAGATATATTTTGTGTCATCAAGAGAAACACATTTGTGTGAAATTTGGTTGAAATTGGTGCACAAATAAAAAAGTTTTTCCTAGAAGAACTTAACTTGGGGGGTTAGGTTTGTATGGCAGCCCATGACCCAGTGATCCTATCTCGGTGGTTCAAACATACAAACAGCCTGCAACAATAATAAGCACGTGTGCAAAATTTCAGTTTCGTAGCTTTTATAGTGGCTGAGAAAAACGCGCTGCAACAGACGGACAGACAGACACAGTGCCGGATTTCCCATATGGGCTACCTGGGCAACGGCCCGGGGCGGCAAATTTTGAAGGGCGGCATATTTCTGAAACTTTTATCCTTCCATTACATTAATGTTCTATGAAGTATACACATTTCGATTTTTCAGGAAGCAGTTTAAATAAATTAGAAAAATCTGCGATAGTCGTTCCTTTGATCAGAGGCTCCAGGACTTACATATCTGACGTCAGTAGGCGTTATGATTTTTGCCGCCCTACCTATCCCTTATTTTTACAGTCCAATGATTAATCGATTGATCCTTGACTCCCAAATTGTTTTAATATGGCTGGCTAACGGGTTAAGGGAACACTTCTAAAATTCGAATAAAGTCTGATCGCTGAACTATGTATTATTTTTTTATCTGTGCACAGGGCGTTAAAAATGCCGCCGTATGCCAGTTCACCACTATAGCTTTGGAATCGCACGTGGGAGAAGTAAGATCACTCAGAACCAAGAAAACCGGACACTTTTACTTTTTTTACTTTTAGTCTATTGCAACGAAAGGTCTTGACCACCATAATGAGCGGATCTGTTCCCCGGACGGATCCACTTTATTTCTCCTGGTAAGGCGTACCTCACCTACTCCTTACGGAAACTGCAATTTCGGGCTGGTTTCATTAAGTATTGCAAACGTGGGGCTGCAGCTGTAGATCGGTGTGACTATAAGAGAAAAAGGACTTAATATCCATTGTTTGGAAGTCAAGAGACCTTGCGATTGACTTCAATTTCACTAAACGTTACGGCAACTCACCCCATACCGAAAACAATCAATTTAGTGGGCTGTAGCGGGAGTACGAGGGTCATCCCGGGGAAAAAGGGTTCAGATCCGCTCCTAGGGCGTCAAGACCTTTCGCGATAATAAAATAACAAACATTGAATAAAAAAGTGCCCGATTTTTGGCATCAAGTGTATGTATGTATTTAGTTTTATATTACCAGCTCCAAGGAGTCGAATTATTTCACATCATGTGACAGTCTTAGGGGTTATTTATGGATCCAATGCGTAAATTCATCATATTTTTTTCAAATATTCTTTTGAGCTCTAGGAGTATATGCTCCTCCAAAAGCATATAATTTCACCTTCAATGGAGTTCCTATGCCTATATACTTCTGAACATTAACTTTGATTAGAAGTTTAGTCCAAATGCCTTTTCAAGAAGTAAATTATCTGCAATTTTCACTGAATTTCTACTATTTCCTAAAACGCCGGAAACCAACGTATGTTATTAAAAAAATTGTACCTCACATTAATGCGACTGATCTACTTTCTGCTTAAGCGACGAAGGGCATAGCAACTCGACTACTGCCCAGGGGCGCTACAGAGAGTGAATCCGGCCCTGGACAGGCAGACAAACAGACGGACATCGTCCAATCGACTCATCTCGTCATGCTGATCATATATGTACATATACTTTTTATATGGTCGGAGATGCTTCCTGCAATGCGTTACAAACTTCATGACAAAGTTAATACATATACCCTTTCACTCTATGAGCGAAGGGTATAAAAATGACACTTACACAAGTAAAGTTCACGCGTGCAACTAACCTACACGGGATATAACTTAGATTAATCAAATGTAGATGGCGGACGCATAGGGGAAATATGAGGGAATTTGTTTTTTTTCAAGCCGAATGTGAGAGTTTGTCTCATCACGAGAAGAGGTTTTGCAAAGAAATAATCATATTTTGTGATAAAATCCACTACATCTAAAAATTAAGCCGACGAAGGTGAGTCAAAGATGCGCATAAACTGTCAAATGTCATTATGTTTGGTCTTAACCGGGAGGTTACCCGCGATCGTTTTTTCGAGTCAGATTTACCTGCGATACGAAAAAAACGTCGCTAATGTTTCAATAAAATTAAAACAAAATAAATCCCTGATTACCATAACTTGTTTATATTTTCACATATCAGCTGGTTACATTTACATATATGGGTGACATTATTTTTTCATAATAATAATAAACAAGATAGCATATCACTATCTTCAAGATTAAAGCATTCAGAACATACAGCAAATTGTCCATACCTACCCAAACGCTGTAGTAAAAAAAAACGTTCTCTGTAAACAGTTATTGTATTGAAATTGTGAGAGGAGGATCTCTAAAAAAAACAAATAAGTATATGTACTGTTAATCCAGCTCAGGGAATCGCAGATTTGAACGATGCTAACAAATACAAAGCAGCGTTTTTACAACTACTTTTTACAGGTATTTACTTGTTTATTGTTTTTAATTCGGCTTTCGGCTGATTTTCCCCCCGATTCACCGAGTCACCGATTATGTCATGATGTTTAGTTTATACATCATGAGGACGCTCTAAACGACATTCATGTCCTTCCGCGCCGGGACCACACGTAACTAGTGACAATAAAGATTGCATGTAGTCGATGAGTCATTGATGACATGTCATTATTTACATAGATCATAGAACGAATGCTTGTGCTGTATGCAATACTTTCTGCGAAATACCCGCAAATTCCGATGAAATTTTTTTTTGCTATTTCAGTGTGCATTATGTTTGCATATAATTGCGACCAAATAAATCTCAAAAACACTATACATAAGTACTATTAAGACGTATATCGTCATAGTTTTTAACAAACATCATCTACCTATCGACCATGTCTGTATATCCATGCATATTATTTGCTGAAATCAAAAACTGCGATTAAACAAATTTGCAAGAAAGAATTTTGCAAACTACAATACAAAATATATATGAGTAGAATAAAAACAAACAAACATTGCGCAGATGTCAAATTCCAAATACCCAGCTTTTTGCTATTTATTTTAGTCTAAGCAATAAATCGTAGTATATGTTTGTTTTTAAACTGTTCCTTACTATACTTCTTATATTTCAAATGACTTAAGCCACAGTCACATTTGGCGAGCTACTAGTACTAGTAAAGTTACATTCGAGAAATCACCATAGGCGACGACACGTAATAAACAACGAAAACAGTGTCATGTAAATGGGTGACTATGCGTTGTTACGACGTCGTCACCGAAAGTGTGATGCAACTAGACGCGCAACTAGTCACCCTATATACAGGAGTTAGTTGCAAACGTGAAATTACTACGGTGACGACGTCGTAAACAATCAACAAACTGTTGTGCAATTTGACTAGTAGCTAGTCAACAGACACATTTCCTAGATACTAGTGGAATAGGACATGTTCAATTCGACTAGCACCCAGCCAGCGAGTGAATATACGCTAAAATTATTTTTCGGTGGATTTCGAATTAACTGCTCAACCGATCGACACGAAATTCAGTGTCAATGTGTAAAATGGTAGGGTATTTGCTACGAATGCCTTCGAGATTACGAAATGGTAACAGGGTGTCCGAGACGAGGTGCGAAAGTCGATTATTCTATTTGTCATCGGAAAAGGGTGTATCGGCTCGTATATCGACATGAAATTCAGTGTAAATTTGCAGAATGGTAGGCTATTTGCTACAAACACCTTTGAGATTACGAAATATCAACAGGGTGTCCTAACAAAGGTGCAAAAGCTGATTATAATCGGGAATAAATTTTGTTTGAATGTGTAGAATGGTAGGGTATTTGCTACGAATGCCTTCGAGATTACGAAATGGTAACAGGGTGTCCGAGACGAGGTGCGAAAGTCGATTATTTTATTTGTCATCGGAAAAGGGTGTATCGGCTCGAATATCGACATGAAATTCAGTGTAAATTTGCAGAATGGTAGGCTATTTGCTACAAACGCCTTTGAGATTATGAAATATCAACAGGGTGTCCTAACAAAGGTGCAAAAGCTGATTATAATCGGCAATAAATTTAGTGTGAATATGTAAAATGATAGGGTATTTGCTACGAATACCTTCGAGATTACGAAATGGTAACAGGGTGTCCGAGACGAGGTGCAAAAGTAGATAATAATCAGCAATAAATTTAGTATGAATGTGTAGAATGGTAGGATATTTGCTACGAATACCTTTGTAGTCGGGAAATGTTATCAGGGTCTCTCAAACGAGGTGCAAAAGTGGTTGTCATAATCAGCATACCCAACAAACAATGGCTAACAACACAATACAAAAATTCGAAAAACCTGCGGTTACAGAAAACATTCACAAAAAGTGACTGTTTGCTGTGCATTTTCGTCGAAGGGTCGCTACCCCTATTTTTTCTATAGTCTGTATCTGCGACTAGTGTCATTTTAGCATTTCAAATAGACAAGGCAGAGCCAGGCTACTTTTAGTGTTTTGGAATCAGTAGAGGGCCAGGTGTCTAAAAACTGTTTTTGGTAAAAAAAAAACATGTTTATCATATTTATTTATAATTGTGACTGGCATATAAAGAAGAAGAAAACACATAAAAAGAGATGGAATACATTGCATATTAATTACTAGTTTCCTGTTTAAAACAACCACATTGGAGAGGATGGGGTCAGAAAAAAATTATATGAAAAAGACTTGCTTTATCTTTTTTATTTGAAATACTAAAATCGGGCTAGTCGCAGATAAAGACTATAGAAAAAATAGGGGTAGCGACCCTTCGACGAAAATGCACAGCAAACAGTCACTTTTTGTGAATGTTTTCTGTAACCGCAGGTTTTTCGAATTTTTGTATTCTGTTGTTAGCCATTGTTTGTTGGATATGCTGATTATGACAACCACTTTTGCACCTCGTTTGAGAGACCCTAATAACATTTCCCGACTACAAAGGTATTCGTAGCAAATATCCTACCATTCTACACATTCATACTAAATTTATTGCTGATTATTCATGTCGATATACACCATTTTCCGATGACAAATAAAATGAACCGGCATATACAAACACTGGTCATCTGGTAAATCCATTTAACCATTATTAACAAAATGATCTACTTTTGCACCTCGTTTGGGACACCCTGTTAACATTTCTGATTCTCAAAGGTATTCGTAGAAAATACCCTACCACTCGATACATTCATACTAAATTTATTGCTGATTATTATCTACTTTTGCACCTCGTCTCGGACACCCTGCTACCATTTCGTAGCAAATACCCTATCATTTTACATATTCACACTAAATTTATTGCCGATTATAATCAGCTTTTGCACCTTTGTTAGGACACCCTGTTGATATTTCGTAATCTCAAAGGTGTTTGTAGCAAATAGCCTACCATTCTGCAAATTTACACTGAATTTCATGTCGATATACACCCTTTTCCGATGACAAATAAAATGATCTACTTTTGCACCTCCTTTGGGACACCCTGTTAACATTTTCCTACTTCAAAGGTATGTGTAGCAAATACCCTACCATTATACACATTCCCACTGAATTTCGTGTGGATCCGTTGAGCCGTTAATTCGAAATCCACCGAGAAATAATTGTAGTGTATATTCACTTCCCAGTAGAATAATTGAACATGTCCTATTCCACTATTAAATACATTTTACTACTTACTAGTAAAATTGCATAACACTTTTTTGATTGTTTACGACGTCGCGTCGTCACCGTGGTAATTTCGCGCATACAACTAATTCCTAGGTAGATAGGGTGACTATTCACGCGTCTAGTTGCACACACTCTCGGTAACGAACGTCGTAACAACGCGTAGTCACCCATTTATATGACACTGTTTCGTTGTTGACGTCGTCGTCACCGTGGAGATTTCTTGTATGCATGCACTAGTAGCTAGTACTAGCACGGTCTGACTGTAGTTTTAAAAACGACGAATCAAAACCACCAACGGATATTTGTCACTGTGCATATAGTTTGTAACCTTGAAATATGATACTGCTTTTTTCTTAGAAGAATGTTGTTGTTTCGTTGATAAATTGTGCAATAGTATATAATGATGACCAAATGGATCTACTTAATCCAAATCAACATTTTTGTTTATACTTCCTCCATGGAAATATAAATAATGATGTGGCCATAGTATCGAAAAATGCTATGCTAGAAATTTGAAAATATTTTAACTGATTTAGTATCATTTTGTTAAAAACGAAATGGGTCCAAACAGATAATCTTACGGAGCACCAGTGTTCCCAGAGCCATGCGTAGTAAATTTGGCCTCTGCGGCAATAAACAAAATTGGCGCCCCTCTCCTATGTCAACATATGCGACAGTTGTGTTGTAAGTTCGCAAGTCAAATAATTCTATTGGAAGCTAAACCTTACAATTTATTCGCTACGAGTTAACCCTCCGTCGGGCGCACCTCAAATCAAAACAAGATCGGGCGCACTTGGCCTGAGAGGTCACCCATCTATTTGCGTCCTTTTTTCTTAATATGTTACTGTAAATTTCAGATACTTTTAGGAAATTAAGTTATTAGTATCTAAGGGATGTAATCAAACTAAATATAGTACCGGGAAACCTATATTCTAAACAGTATAATACAAAAATAAAATATCGATTTACCAGCAAAAACCAAGGGAGAAAATTTTATGAAAAATACCGCATCCATTGTTCGTTAGAAAAACTCAAATTAATGAAAGGCAGGCAGTCTAAATTGATAATCGTTATTTGAAAAGGTTCTTAATGTTCTTCATGCAGCACTTTCGCGTAGTTTAGGCACATTCTAAATTATGAAGCGATCAGGTGCACCCGGCCTGGAAAGCCAGAGTCCTTACCACACAACTGTCTAAAGGACCATGGAAAACTGTGAGATGTGTGAGATTCTTAAAGTTAGACGAGTAAATGGAGCTAAAAAATTATTCTTAACGTTCCATGATGGTTTCGATCTGCGAGATTACACTCTATCTGTAAGATTCCATATATCTACATAAAAATTACTCATAACATAATTAACTTTAAATTATCACGCGCTAGAGCCACCAATCCCCTCCTTAATGAGCTGAGTTAGCCTATTTAACCATGTCACTGATCTAAGAATCTCTGATTAGAATAGTTTTAGTTTTTTGTTTTTAAGTTAGTTCTAAGTTTTAGTTTATAAATATATGCATAAGAGGTTTTTATACAATTTTCCTCTTGCTTATTTCTTAATTTGTGAAGCTTCATAATTCTGTACACAATTTTGTTTATACTACACGAATTTAGTTTAGTTGTAAGAGTGTATTCTCGATCACTTACTTAGATAAATTTAAGGCTAAATAAATTATTTGAATTTGAAATGCGCTTACACTAGGAAAATGCCATAAAAAAATGGCAACATTTGGGTAAGCTTTTTGAATATTTAGACCAGATTTTCAAATGTTTCTAGTATACTGTTTTACAATTTGGAACTAAAACTGTCAACTTTGACGGTTCGGCTAAATACCCGTTAATATACCATTCACTGTTCTAAATATGATTTTAGACCATAAAAGGTTACCCAGATGTTCGAGCACTTTTTAATTGGTCCAAGCTTATTTAATAGTCTAAATTGTAGTGCATTTAGCACAATGGTGGATGATTAGGAAGCACGCACTGAAAATGTTTCTGAGTTTGCCTTACGGAACTGCGTCGAATTTACTGGCATCATTCAAATTGCAGCACAATATTGCACAATTGTTAATTAAATCGAGGATTTAATAAATCCTGTCGGATTTGTGTGAATTCCTAATTCCTTCTAAAACAAAATAAAAACAGCTTGCGTACAAGTCCGCAACTCAGTGGGACATTTTCATGTTTTTCGTGACGATTTGCTTCCCGAATTTGACTCTTTTTGGGTCGTTCAACAAAAGTTGAACGAAAGTTGAACGTGAGTTGAACCTAAGTTGAAAGTTACACTTTTTGGGTTGTTCAACAAAAGTTGAACCTTAGTTGAAAGTTACACTTTTTGGGTTGTTCAACAAACGTTGAACCTTAGTTGAAAGTTACACTTTTTGGGTCGTTCAACAAAAGTTGAACGAAAGTTGAATGTGAGCTGAACCTAAGTTGAAAGTTGAATTCGAGTTGAATTCAAGTTGAACCCAAGTTGAACGTAAATTGAACCCAAGCCCAACCTCTGTTGAACCTTGAATGGCACCCAACACTCACAGGGTACAACCTAGCCCAACTTCCGAATTTATGTGCCAGAGTCAAGACATAAAAATGTTAAAAAAGTTGTGGGCCCCTCTACAAGCGTGGAGCAGAGCAGAAACTGTTTTGCTGGTCTGTTAGGCCGGGTGCGCCCGACGGAGGGTTAATTGTAAAAAAATATATTTGCCTCGTATGATCTCCGTGGTACGAGTTAATATAATGTTCAGTAGCTAGGGCTAGGGGAGCGCAAACATGGCTTTTTTATTAATTACGAAGGCTTTGCTAGGGTAGGGGGACTTTCTCTTGTTTTAGCTGATAACTATTTTTTTTATTAAAGAAGTGGAATCATTATTTGTGACGTAATTGAGAAGGTCATTTATAAAAATGGGTTTTCAAATATTGAACGCTCCACAAATAATTTGCCAATTATTCGATCATTATTTCGCGGGCTCTCAATAACTTGCAACTGAAAAATGAGCATGAGAGAAACATAAAATAATCAAAAATTTTGTGCAACATTTTGTAAAAAAATTAATGATCAATTTTTATACAAAAGCTCATACTTATAGCGTTATTAAATTCATTCGTGTAATTCAAACCAACACTATGTTAATGTTATTCATTAAAAATTTACAGTGATTTATAAGGTCAGCTCATAACCTCAAACGATTATCGAGCTCACCAAACGCTGAACCCTTTACGATGGTTTTCCTCTCGCCGCCTCCCTTCATTGCCTAAATGCTTGTGGGGAGTATATACCATTTCTCAGTCAAGTTCATAACTTTGAAATTTCAAATTCGTTTGACTATATGGATAACCAAAATTGATATAGATAGATAGAGAAAAATGTTGTATATCCTCCAGTGTTGACACTGGAGGATATACAACATTTTTCTCTGATTGAGTAAAACGATCCCGGCAATACAACCATTCAAATCCAAAATTGATATCTTCCCATTATAGCAGATATAAAATTTTATATTTTTATTAAAATGAAAAAAGTTCAGTGCTCAAATTTGCATTTACAGTTACGATTTAAGCTCCCGAAATTTCGAACTTGATGCTCCAAAATTATGAACTTGACTGAGAAATGGTATATGTACATATATAGTACGCCGGCTCAGACATATAAAAATGTCGCACATAAAAATGTCCCTTGCACTATGTTTTCTATTCGCGTTATTTTTTTTTCCTAGCATATACGTCCGAGTCTCAGGTATTCAGTTTACTAGACTACGACGCAATTGTCTAACGTATTGAATTGGATTACAATATGAACAAATAACCTGGTTGGGAAGGGTTCTTCTTAATTTGGTGAACTCTCCTTGTGCTTAAAAAAAAAATCTGGTCACAGTGCCTCCCCCTCCAAAAAGCCATCTACGCCACTGGTAATGTTACTAGAATGGAAGCGAGTAAATATAGCAGCATTTAAAATAGCGCATATCAAAATTTACTCGCTCCTAGTAAGCGAGAGCAGTGAAGAGCCAGCCGTTGGTTTCCGATTCAAAAATTGCGATTATATCATCTTTTTAGTGGCGGTTTTGAACACTTGCAGCCAGTAGGCTATTCACATTTTGCCGCCCTTACAGACTATTACAAGTATTGCCCGGGGCACATAATAACGTTTACACGGACCATAAATTTGCTTTGCTCTATAATGAAACGGAGCTTATGTGTTGATCAAACTTTCCTGAAACTTATAGATCGTCGATCTCAATATGATCTCTCTCTCTCATATTGAGATCGACGGTCTAGTTTCAGGAAGGTTTCATCCGATCCGATTTTGGATGGAAGCGCATCAATGTTTTAGATTAGCTTCTTTATGGTTCTTTTCGGTTTGCGAACATTAATTGTTACAAAAGCCAAAGACTTTTCAAAGCAATAGTTTCTTTGCAAGAATAAGCAGCTGACGTTTCCTATACTTAAAGTGTGAACAGAGTTTATGTTAGCAATTAAATAAAAAATAAGAGATGAGAGAAATTGAGATTGTTTTCTAGTTTTGTTTAGGCTGTTCGATGGGCCGATTAAATATTTACTCTCAGTCTTTGAAGTTCTGAAGTCTGAGCTAATGGAAATTGTCTTTTATGTCAATATGTTTTTTCATATTGTGTACGCCTAGAAGGATATTTAACATTCCTCCGGTTCCTCTAAAAGGATATGAAATCAATATCCATTCGACTTGCATTTTTCGCGACCTCTCATAAGTGACGCCTGTGGCAACTGCCCCTTTCGCCCCTCTCTTTGCACGACACTGAATGTTCCTATCACGACGATTTGAGAAACACTGTCATAGACAAGTGCCGCTCAATCTTTCTAGTCGCGGAACATCTATAGCTATGTATTTTTTTTATGTGGAACTCCGTAAAATAGGAATTTCAATAAATCACCGTTATATATCAGAAAACTGTGAATACGTGCGCGAGAGCTCGTTGGGAATTCTTAGTATATGTGGACAACGTGCTACTGGGCTTCCAAGACACCATTTTTACTGACAATGCTTTACGCAAATATTGGGAGCTGCTACCAATGGCAATTCGCCTACGGATTTTTCATCTTTTCTCATGATCATATCTCGGGCATTACTTCAAAAATCGTAAACAAATTTTGATTTTTTTGAAACATTCGAAATATTTTCCATGTGATGATTTCTTTGGGTTAGTCGTTAGTTATGTAAATTCGGTAGTCGACGGAGTGCTTTGTAGGCAGCCTAAGTTTTTCGTTTGCATTCTTTAATGAGAAATAGTAATTTTTAGAAAATTTTCGCGGAACACCTGAGAGACGGAATCTCAGTGCTCCGCGGAGCCCAGTTTAGGAAGCAAAGTAGACCAACATAGGCCTGATTTCTTTCTTTCTCTTTCTGTCATGCATATCTATTAATTTTACAGCTGGTTAATTTGAGTTTTTCGCCAAGCCTTTAGGCTTAAACTCAATTTCAAGCAATTTAAGCTATTCGCAATTCGCAAAAGATCATCACCACAGCCTAAGAGCGTAGCGTAAAATTCAAAGCCAATCTTTGTTTGAGAGGACACACAATGCGTGTCTTTTTTAATAGTCAAATCACTTTAGCATTTCAAATACAAAAAAAATTGAATTTTGCTAGCTTTTGCTGTTTTGGAATCAGCAGAGTGTCCGGTATATCCAAAACTCTCATTTTGCGAAGGAAAACTGCAAAAGGACAAAAAAGGACACAAGTTAATCCTTGATGGAAGATTGGCATGTGGGGTGTCATATCAAAGAGGAAGTCAACTACATTACATTTCTAGTATTTTTTTTCTATTATTTAATTAGCCAGCACAACGGAGTAAATCGCAGATGAAGTAATCATAAGAAACTCTAAAATGTGTATTTCATCTGCAATCGACTCCGTTCTGGTTACTTGAATGCAAGAAAAAATACTGGAAATGTAATGTATACTCACGCTCTATGGCTCACTTGGTTGAGTCGCATTCTACGATGCTAGTAATCTAGAGGTCCTGAGATCAAATCTCGGCGTGGTCCAGGAAATATATAGTGCTTGTAACATTACATACACTCCTCTATATGCAATGTAACGTTGACTCAAAGTAGCCTATAAACGGCTGAGTGAACGCACCATGCCCCACAAGGAGTTAGGGTACAGAGAAGAACAATATACTTGACGTCACCTTTGATATGATATCCCGCATATTCATCTTCGATTGAGGATAAATTGGTGTCCTTTTTGTGACTTTTCAAAAAACCTTCTTAGAAAAATGAGTTTTAGACTGCTGGCACCCTACTGGTTCCAAAACCACAAAAACTAACCATACTCTGTTTTTTTCTATTTGAAAGTGAAGTGCACACAATGTGTGTTCCAGCAAGCAAAACTTTTTAGGTGCATAAGCAAAAAATAATTAAAACTCTACGCATCGGTCTTAGTGTATAGGTGGCCGTTTGCTAGGGTCATTGTCAAAGAGAATTATTCAAAAATCCTAAATTTATGGCAATAAGAAATATAAGAAAAACGTAACCACATCCAACGCATTTTCCATCAAAAATCAAAACAAACCATTTTTATAAAAATGTGCACGTTTAAAAATAAACTCAAATATTCAAATTAAGAAACAAAACAAGCACTATGCGGTGTTCTTTAAAACCAGTCTTTTGAGAAAACTTACAACGCAAAAAAAACTCCTCGACGTGGCCGCAAAAAAACGGCCATACACAAAATGCACATGTTGTGTGCCGCCACTTCTACCTGCGATCGCGAATATTTTTAGTTTAATTTTAATGACAATATAATTCTGGTTTTTTGTGTGTACGCGACCTGTGATTATATCGTTTGGTTTGTTTTTCTCGCGATTCACTTTTTTCGTTGATAGTGCAGTCAAAATATCCCAATTCAGGCCTCCAAATAGAAAAAAATAGAGTAAGGCTTATTTTTGTTGTTTTTGAATCAGTGGGCTCCCAGGAATCTACAACTGATTTTGCTAAAAAAAAAATTGGATCGGAAAGCTCCCAAAAAGGGCAAAAAAGGATACTCTTTAACCCTTGACCGGAGGTCGGCATGCGGGGTATCATATCAAAGGGAACGTCGACTACATTACATATCCAGTATTTGTTTCCTGTTTCAAGGACCCTCAAAGGAATAAATCGAGCTTAAATGGAAAATTTTCGAGTTTCCCGTCTTTCCAAAGCCATAACTACGAGAATAATCCAAACTGTCTCTACTTTTATCACTTTTCAGAATCTATAATAGTTGGAGATTCCACCATTAAATTTGCTAAGAAAAAAGTTGATCGGAAAGCTCTGAAAAGGGACATTAAAGGACACTAATTTCACACCTTGATCGAATGTGGGCATGTGGGGTGTCATATCAAAGAGAACGTCGAGTGCATTGCATATCCGGTTCTTGTTTCCTGTCTCAAGGACACTAAATGGAATAAGTCGGGCTTAACTGGAAAATTACGGCTATAGAAAGATACAGATAAGGGAAATACAAAAATTTTTAAGTTGAGCCCATTTTTTTCTTTTGAGGATCCTTGGAACAAGTAACAAATGCCGGATATGGAATGTACTTGACATCCTCTTTGATATGACACCCTACATGCCCACGTTCGATCAATGTGTGCAATTAGTGTCCTTTTATGTCCTTTTCAGAGCTTTCCGATCAACTTTTTTCTTAGCAAATTTAATGGTAGAATCTTCAGCTATTATAGATTCTGGAAAGTGATAAAAGTAGTGATAACTTGAATTATTCTCGTAGTTATGGCTTTGGAAAGATACACGGGAAATTCGAAAATTTTCCATTTAAGCTCGATTTATTCCGTTGAGGGTCCTTGGAACAGGAAACAAACACCGGATATGTAATGTACTCGACGTCCCCTTTGATATGATACCCCGCATGGCCACCTCCGGTCAAGGATTAAAGAGTATCCTTTTTTGTCCTTTTTGGGATCTTTTCGATCAAAATCTTTTTTAGCAAAATTAGTTGTAGATTCCTGGGAGCCCACTGATTCAAAAACAACAAAAATTAGCCTTACTCTATTTTTTTCTATTTGAAATGCTAATATGACTGCACTATGAATAAAATTTTGGGAATGGAATGGGTTGGGATCGTACATACATATATGATACAAAAAAATGTGAACCATATAGTTTTTTGTGTGCGTGCTCCCAATGTTATGTAATAATTGCACATGAGGTAAAGAGTTTGAGACCAGATCAGGTAGCTTTGGTTGATTATGTCCTGGTGTTTGTAATTTAATGATTATTCTTTTCTGCTTTTGTCGAAGCAATAAAAATTTGTTTTATTATGTTTTATAATGAAACCATAGCTCTTTCATATCCCGTTCGTTCCGCTCGCATTAAAAGCCTACACAAAAAGTGTCCAATTCGATAATAAAATAAGTTTTTTTAGAAGTACATTTATGGGGATCGTGTTTCTATGACAGTCCCATGCCTTCATGGTATGGCACTTGATACCTTTCAGGACATGTTTTGTGCGTTTGATAAGAACGAAAGGTTTAGCTACAATAGGTCCTCAAGAAAAAGAAAATCTTGGAAGTACATACTTTTGGAGGTTTAATTTCTATGGCATTCTATGATTCAACGAATCGATTTCTGCAGCTTCTACATACATTTTTTTACTTCGACACGTTTAAGCCAGGATTAGTCCATTAAAAAAAAACTTTTCTTTTAAAGTACATAACTTGACTTCTTGGGGTTAGATTTCTATGGCAGCACCATTTTGTTCCCGTTTCTACATACATTTGTCTTCTAAATGGGGGGGGGGGGGCATTTATATATGACGTTGGGTCCGTTAATAAAAAAAATGTTTTCTTAGAAGAACTTACTTTTGGAGGTTGGGTTTCTATGTCACCCCCTGGCCGGTTCTTTTTATCGAAATTAATTGACACGACAGACCAAAATTTTGCAAGCGTGTTGAACACGAGCGATTAAGCACGCAAATTTTAAATTGAACGTTTTTCCTTATGTTGGTTATCCCAGTACTAAAGTGACAACAGCATACAGCAATCTTTTTGCGATGATTTTGAAAGAGTTTTCAACGGACCAGTAGCGGAATGCGCTTGTTTTTGCTCAGAACAGCGCGTTTGTGCTGTCCGTTGCCCCCTTGCTCTCTACATCAAGAATAATTATCGCATATCTCGGTGAGCAAACAGGAGCGAGCCGACTAAAATTGGGAAAGTTTGAATGAGGCATTTTCTTTCTATTCATTGCGTCAGTTTAAGAAATCTGGAGCCAGACTATGCCGAGGTGGGCCTTTTCAATCACTCTCATTTAAAAAAAGGGATTCTTCAAATTTGTATTCATCCAAAACTAAACTCGACGTCAAAAGTATCGGGCCACCCGAAACTTTCGAACTCTAACCCAATTTTCTCAAAAACTATAAAAGTTACAACTATGAAAGTTATATTTACAGGAAGTGCATTTTATGACAATTAAAATGAATGGAAACACATTGTGATTTATTAATTTATTAAGCGTTTATTAAAGATTTTACAAATAAGAATCGTTTTCCGGTCTTGTAATCACCAAGTGAAAAGCTCAAATTTAAGCTGAAAACAAATTAAAAATGTAAAATAAAGTGTTTGGTAAGTATTCAGTGTTCCCTCTCCTTGCTCGAATAACTGTTGCATCCTTGTATTCATAGACCTCACGAGGTGGATGATGAAGTCCTGGGAAATTGCATTCCACTTCTCTTCAATTGCGATTCGCAGCTCTGGAAGCGTTGTTGGAGCAGGAACGCGGGCTCGAATCCGACGTTTCAGCTTATCCCATAAGTGTTCTATTGGATTCGAGTCAGAGCTTTGGGCTGGCCAGTCCATCGGACGAATGCCGGCGTCCTGTAGTTACTGGGTCACCACATGAGCAACATGAGGCTGTGCATTATCCTGCATCAACTGGATATTATGCCCGATATAATCTGCGTAAGATATCACATGGGCTGCAAGGATTTCGTTATTGTAGCATTATGAAGTGAATCCACGTTTACGGCCCGTCGGTTCGATGGAAACTAATGCTGTATGTCTGGTTAGCGAGATGCCGCCCAGACCATTAAAAATCCTCCTTCAAAAGCAACAGATTCCGCGATGCCACACTGAGAATAACGTTCTCCAGGGCGACGCTATACTCTTTGACATCGATCACTTTGATATAGAGTCACTCTGGTCTCATCAGTGATGAGTACATTACCCCACTCTTCTAACGTCCAATCCCTATGCTCTCGAGCGAATTCAAGTCCTGCTCGACGGTGGGCTGCCGTTAATTTTGGACCTGCTGCAGCTCTCTTTGGAGTCAGGTTCCGCTCAGCAAGTCTCCTCCTAACGGTAGAAGAACTTACAACCACTTGGGGTTCGTCACGCAGCTTTTAGCCCTATTCGACTGACTGGATCATTGATCCTGTCCAAGTCGAATGAAATCGGATCAAAATTTCCCAATTGGGACTATCGCTGACTATCGTGTCATCTGGCCCCAACGCGATATTCTAAATTATAAATTGCATTTGTAATTATGCACCGTGCGATATACAATTAAAAAGATAAGTAGCAAGAAATATTAAAAAGATTAACTCTGAATAAATTTTACAAGCCAAAAATACTAAATAACAAAATGACATACGGACAATTTCAGGGAAATTGCTAGCGGAGACACCTGTGGGATTAGTTTGGCAGATGATCCAAGTCATACCCTGGATCAACTTCCAGGATTATCATTTTGTATGGGATTTCCAATAAATCTGGAAATGATCCAGTGAGTCGAATAGGGCTTTTGTTGTACTTGAACTGCGTTGAGGCGGCAATTTCGCAGAACATTGAGTTGGATATAACGATCATCTGCTGTTGATGTAGCCCTAGGTCTACCCGTAACTGGACGCCGATCGAATGCTCTAGTCTCTAAGTATCGTCTGTAAACTCTTTGCACCGATGATCTGCTGATTCGAAGTCTCTGAGCGACCTTACGTTGTGAAAAGGCCTGCTTGAAGTAGTGCCACAACTTGAGCTGCTTTCTCCGGTGTCGTATTCGTTATTGGTTGACAAAAGTAGCAAAGATACACGCGTCTAAAAAAGCTATGAATAACAACTAAAGAAATTATAAAAAATATCCTATATCCTGTAGAAGAAAAAAAAAAGGTAAGGGCGAACTCTAGTCAAAACATAGCAATTCGTTAGCATTGTGTTTGTTGTTTGATTGCTATGTGAGTTAACGGTACTTTAAAAAAATTTGATAGTAATTTAAATTGCCATTGAACGCCCTTTCTGTAGATATAACTTTCATAGTTCAAGTTCCATACTTTTTGAGAAAATTGGTTTAGAATTTGAAAGTTGCGGGTGGCCCGATACTTTTGACGCCGAGTGTAGAAAATCTGTACCGTTTTCTTCTTCCGAAACGAAAAAGTTAAAAATGAACATCTATGTACCCGGGCCATTACACGATTGTCAGAAAGCTTCTTTTAGTTACAAACAGTAAAAAAAGGCATGCAAGAATGTCTTGCCTTTTAGAAAAATATCTGGCCCTTCGTCGATTTTCAAACCAACAATATGGTTCTCAGGCAAATTAAGTTGGACACCCCTGAGCTAGACTCATTTCATTTATCCATTCGCAAATTCTTTGAAATATCAATAACAAATATAAATTCTGACATAACAAATGACTTAATGTCGCGCGTAGGTGGTACGGGACACTAATCCCAAACATCAGATAAATATGCTTGTCTGTTGTGCCAAACCTTCAAATTGTCTGACCTGACTGGAAAAAATCCCAAACTTACATGTGTCTGGAAGAGGGCAAAACAAAAGCATAAATTTCAGGGCGTTAACATTTTGCTGCATATACCCGCAGTGTGATGTGTTCCACAAATATAGATCATACGATTAATCATTGCATTATCAGAACATCCGAAAATACGATAAGTCGTGCCAAAATAAGGAATAGCCTAGCTTATACAAGAAAGTGCCGCAGTTGCAAAAACTTAAAAAGAAAAATGGGATAAATACTGTACAGCTGTCGGGCATCCCCTTTTGGCGTCTATACGCCGATTTCTGCATAATAATGACACAGATTCACTATCACTTTACGAGCAAATGTCCTTCGTTGTGTGTCTCTTTATCATCATTGTGGCCTCAGCGGTTCTCTATACATTGTAGCACATCATCACGCAAGCAAGAATAAATTTTTACTTGAAGCAATTACACGCACAGTGGATGATTGCATCTTCGCAAAAGACGTTGGCATAGTCATCGTCTTTCGCTATACATGCATATCTTTTCGATAAGCCTTTCCAATTAAATTTTCGCCAATAAAAAGTGAAAAACAGAATTAAAACTCGCAATGTGTACATAACAATTCAAGTCACCCCCATCCGCTGCGTTGATGATGATGGTCTGTTACATTTTAGTATTATATTTATGTACTCTGGAGAGTCAATGCAAAAATTTTCTCCCTGTGACTTTTCCTCTTGTTATTCCTTGTAATATCAATTACAACTCAAGGTTATCAGCAACAGAAACAACCAACAAGCAGGCCTAGGCTTCGTCGTACACAGAACGTAATTTTGTTATTCGTATATGCGTGTATGTACACTGTTCTGTGTCAGACAAAAATAGGCAAAAAAGTTGGAGAATTTATTTTTAAAAGTCGCCCCCGTTCTCTTAACCGCCACATTACATCAACTCCCCCGAGAATGAATATATGGAATGGAGTATCCCCATGCAATACAGCGCAGCGAGCCACGAAGAGACGTAAGGCTAAGGCTATGTAAGCAAAAGCAGGCCTCTTCTTCGACAATCCAAACATCTGCCTGCCTGCCTGCTTGCGTTTTTGCTATGCCTGCCTGCTGCCCCATTTCGAGGTCGTGCTGGTGTAATGAAAAAGATATTTCGCGGGCACTCATTCATATACGACGGGCATGATGAGGTAATTTTTAGAAGTACATACTTATATGAAGAATGGTTGATTGTAATCTAGCTGGGAGACAGTTCGTAGTATACAGATCTCTTCTAGACAATGTAATTACACCTTGTTGTTACGGATTCGCACCCAGAGGGTTGACCATGAGAGGACTCTATTTAATTTGCAAACAACGTCAATGTTGATTATCTTTTATCATTTCTTCTATTAGCAGACTTCTAGTTATTAGAAATCGATAAATCTATCATATGAGGGGAGATATTGAAAAAAAGACAGACAAGATAAACTGTGTATGTGTTGTATCTGATAGATCTGCCTAACTGTTATAGAAGCCCCAAACACAACACATATGGTCAGCAGATACTTTTTTACAACAACAAAAAAAAAAGAAAACATCCGAAATGGGAAAGTCTGTCTAGGAAAGATTCCAATATGCCGCTAGCAAAAAATGTTATTATTGTTTTTTGCTTGCCAAAAAAAGGAGCTATTGCTTTTTCATTCAGACAGGAGAGGCGTGAACTTTTCAGATTCTTAAGAAGATTCTTATTTTCTTGGTCTTTTCAATGCTGTGGGCGTTTTTTTTTAACACCCATTGTATTTTAGTTAATTAATTAATATACATACACTTTGTGTCCAACCCTGAAGAGGAGCTGGTTAATACGCAATGGCTTGGATCTATTCAAATCCCTTGGGGGAGAACGTTCCTGATTCACCCGCGAGTCTGCAGGATGGCAACGACGATTGACCCATTTCTTCACCAATTCATTGTGTATCACATTTAGAATTTCGCAAATATTAAATAAGGAAATGTTAGGCTTATTTCGCACATAGTGTGCAGCTCGACAAACCACACGCAAAAGATAGGTATCTTGGATTCCCCTAATAACACCGCTAGCAGTTTACCGAATATCGAACAAATAACAAAATGGAATTTCCCCATCGCGTTCGTCCCTCCCAGGCGGCGTTCTCCACAACTTTGATCTTTTGTACCGCGCGGTTCGGCGAACCCGATCAGTGTGTTTGAGGCCTAATGCCCCACATTAATTGGGGTTCGCCGATATGCGCGATACAAAAGATTAAAGTTGGCGGGGGAATAAATAACGTTCGTTGAATTCCCTCACCTCGGTGTAGGGTCGGCATTAATTCTACATAGTATGGAGTTCGCCAAACCACGCGCAAAACATCAACAAGCTATAAACGCGTTGAATTTTTAACTTATTACTTACAAGCTGGCTCGGCGAATTTCCTATCGTTCCACCTTTTAGACGTTATGAATTGGCAGGTGGGGTAAAACTACTGAAATCCGACAATTTGTTAAGGAGGCATCTATAAATGTTATCTGTATGAGAAAATAAATTGCTTTCATGATTTTTTCTTGGCCACTTTCCTAGATATGTATTTCATTAGCTATTCTACTATTGAGATTCGTGGTCACTCAGCCAGGTGAGGGGTTTAAATTGAGTGGAATCTTCTAATCTGTTCACGAGGTATGGCCAAAAACTGCTTGAATTGTTGATGCTTAAAAATTCTTTTAATCTGTTAAAAAAAATTAGATCAAAACAGACGTAAATAAGGAACATTCCACATGTGAGAAAATTAAAAAACGCGTCGGGATGGTTCCTAACAGTATTTATTATTAGAAGTCTTGCTATTTTGGCCGTTATGTTAAGTTTAACTAAATTAAATTAACTTTTTCGTACGTATAACTAAGGAACTAGGAAATGTTACTTTACACCTTGATAATAAAGTGTTCTCTTTGCTAATCCATTTCCAGCTGGTTCAATAGCTATTTTGCTTTTACGGGTGAGAGCCATTCAGGAGGGGAAGCGAAATTCACTAAAATATGCTAATCCGTTCCAAAAGATGGGAGAAGGAGATGCCTTCAAAAAATGTTGCCCATGGGCCTGCGGATGTACTTGTGCTACGACGAGGATGATCTGGCCTATACTAGATATATCGCGTTCCGCCATATTACTGTCGCTAGACAGGAAATATATACGCAACATAGTGGGTGTTATTACGGGGCACTGCCCTATTGGGGAGCACGCCAGGAGACTCCGAACTCCTTACAACGACTTCTGCAGAAGTTGTGATGATGAAGAGGAGGAAGAGAGTGTGCATCACTTTCTTTGTGAATGTCCGGCCTTATCCGAGAGAAGGAGGCGTCACTGGGTTCGAGGTATCTTTACGATACAGATGATCTTCGAGATGTGAGCCCTACTTTGCTTAACAAATACATTGTTAGCACTGGCTGGTTTTAAACGGAACGTAGGAACTACGGTGGAATCAAAATGGACCAATTTTTGGTCTAAGTGCGCATGGCGCTAGTCAGGCGGCCCCTTTACCTAACCTAACCTGCCCATTCTAAATTGTCCGAATATTTCTGTTTAATCCGTTATTCTGCTATTCGGATGGCGACCAATACGGTAGGACAAATTTATTGAGGGGGTATAGGCGAAAATATGTGTGAAAATATACTGTTCATAATTTTGCTTATTGTGAATTCCGTATGTTTACATTCTTCTTCTGGTGTTTGTGATGGTGGCCAATCCGGTCGGGCAAATTTACTCACATCCATTGCGTAATCCATTGAAGAGATATAGGAAAAAAATTGTGCTAAAGAACTGTCTTCATAATTTGGTCATTGTGAATTTTTCGTATGTTTCAACACTGATTTTGCTACTCGGAGTGGATACCAACCTGGTGGGGCAAATTTACTTAAATTCGCTCATTCATTTGAGTGATACGGATCGAAATATGTGAAAAATAACACATTGTGAATTTTGTTATACATTGTGAATTTTGTTATACATTGTGAATTTTCGGAAATTGATCCAGCCGTTATTGAGTTAATTAAATTTTATCGTTATTTGTTTGGGGTTCGGCGAAACGAAACCCGTGTGATTTGATAATTTCATTGTGCTGATGATTCAGCCTTTTTTCCGCATGGATTTGACTATAGACCTATTTCGTTGAGATTGGGATTTATTGAATAATGAAAACAGTCCGTAAATATTTTGTTTTATTGAAATATTCCTCCGAATTCTTAGTGCTCGCACGGACCCCCAATATTTTCAGCGTTAAAGCAGACCCCCTTAAACTGCTCATATACCCCAGGGGTAGGTATCGGAAACTATGGTGTATATCCTCAGAGTTGTTGGCTCGACATAACCCGAGCCTTCAAGAGGCTAGTTAGGTTGAAAGTCTAAAGTGGCCATTCCGATCTACTTTGTGGTTTGGTGCTCGCGCGACCTGGGTCACATTGCTCGGTAGTATCCCGAAATCGATCGCCACAGATGGGAAAAGCAGCGCACGCTAATTATAGTCCGATGGGTAGTCACCGTCCAAATGGGCCTGTGGAATGTACTTCGAAATACATTACAGTGCGAAGTTGCAAAATACATACATAAATTGAAAAATAGTACTGAACATTTATCTTTTCATTCTTCATTTTAGTGGCATTCTGGTGGCTCGGAAGTTCCCGTTTCTGAGCGGGGGAAAGTAACTACTACCCTCAAACGTAAAATTATCGACGTTTTTGTAACTGATAGTAGAGATTTAAATATCCCATCTTCTTGGGAAGATGCAAGCGGATCTTTATTGTGCAAAGGGCTATTAAATGAATTAAGCTACACGCGAGACCCACATAGCAGTGATGTACTGACGCTTTGAATTTGAAAACTGCTTACGGTAGTGTGTATGTCTTGGAATTACTGTTTCCGCGGTCTCTCTCTCTCTCGATTACCGTAACTCCTAGTGGAGCATGGTGCGTTGATGACTACCGTGTGTAGTCCATCAACGTTACAAAGACAATTGAATTCGGAGTGTAATACGGTTGTCAGCCATACCACTTCCTAGTCGCATTGTTAGTTTATTATTCTACGATAAGAATATTTCTTATCATCTTCTTCTGAATAATAAACTTGCGACGAGTCGTGCCGAGTTTGGAAACTCGTTTCTCTATGAGTGTCTATTTCACAGAGTGGCGACCGAACGATCAAGGCCACAGAGCAGAGTTTCCGCGGTGAGCCTAATTTTTAAGGATATGTATTACTAAAACTAAGTTGGGGGTAACAATTGGGGGTTGGAAAAGAAATATCGATTATGGATGGGGTTATAGTACGTCCACTCAAGTTCATACAAAATTTAAATCCTCTACTGTCTAGTCTATTACAATCCTACCATAAATTTCAGGGAACAAAATGTTGAAATTAAATACACAAATTTTGCAGTCTTATCTTTGCAAAGACCCAAATGAAAGACAAAAACCTTGCACTATTTAGTTTCTCGTAATTTGTTCAGAATAAATTTTCCACAAAAGAGTCTCCACACTTCTCTTCACTATAAAGTACACGCAGGTGAAAATTAGCAATTCAATGGTATGCGGTGTGATTAACAATTCTCGCAAGAATAAATCGAAAAAGAACAAAACGAAAAGTATGGCTTGGCTCAACGTATATACTACTAGCGTACTGATAAAATTATTCCATCGCACCATAGCACTCTGAGTCAACAATTGGCTTAGCTTAAACATGGCGAGATCCCTATCTTTCACACTGACAATGAATCCTTACACCATACAATTGGCTATACTAAGGAGAGTTCATCAAGTATCCTAATTGTCAGATCATTAGCTAAAATCGCATGGTTAGCCGGAGAGAGAATAATTTTGGCTGTGGATTTTCATGGTATGGTAAGGATATGTATATACGATTTGATTGTGGGACTATAAGGAGATAACAAAGGGGAGAAAATGTAATAAATTCGGTAAAGGAATTTTGGACAGATTTATACATACAAATGTGTTCTACAAACAGTATTTTTCGGTAAGATTGGTCGAATGATTTGCTTTCTCGAAAAGGAAATTCAGGAGTACCTAATGAAATAAAATGTGGATAAACTGTTCATCCTGTTCCCGCACCGGTGTCTACTATAGAAGAAGCTAGTGATGATGTAATGCAATACTATGTTTGGTTTAGCCCTCGTCCAATCATGGGTGTAAGTTGTTAGGATTTAACAAACAAAGGGCATTGTACTGATACTGAGCTGTTTGACTTAACAGGACTCGCTACGAAATCCCCATATATAACAGAGAACCTAAATTAAAAAATCTCAAAAACCGAATCATCAACAACATAATTTGCGATTGACAAATAACCAAAAATACATCTTCAAATTCAACATCCCCAAATATAGCAAATCTCCAAAATGCAAAATCCCTAAAAAAATATCCTTACATAATCCCCTCAGATATGTATTATCTAAAACGTGTTGTTCGTTCTAAGAGAGGAGCTTATGGGAATTTTCCACTTAAGGTTTTTGTTTTTTAGAATTTGGAGATTGTGTTTTTGGGGATTTCGTCTTAGGGAATACGTGGATTTTGTGTTTGGAGACCATGTATGTATTTCGGAGGCTATGATTACAGGAATTTTACAGAGCAAAGAGCAGAGAAATGTTAGATTTCGACTATCGTTCGATTGTCACACCCACAGACTACTCGAAATTAAGATTTAAAAAAAAAATGGTCAATGCACTGAAACTCAGTTTTAGTATATCGGATGAAAAGGTTTGGCACAAAAAAAAATCACAAAATATAATCTTAAAACACAAAATAAAATAAAAAATAAATCTCGCAATTCAAAATCCTCAAATATATAAAATCTCCTAAATCAAAATCCCCAAAATCGAAATACAGTCAAACCTGTCTAATCGGACCACTGACGGGACCGATCAAATTTGGTCCGATTAGCAGGTGGTTCGATTACTAAGGGATGCTAGAAAAGTACATAAAATTTAGGAAATAATTTATGAACGTTATTCATGAACATTGTACAAAGGTCACCTATGCCCCATGCAATTAATGTTTTGAAACCGCTCAACAGAGTAACTGCTTTGTGATATTGTTAACCAGCTTCCTTATTATAAATTCTCCCTACACTCAGTTCCACCGAAATTTTGAATATTCTTCAATATTTTGCAAAGCATTTCTATAATCAAAGTCATGGTTAATGGTTCAATCAATCCTCCCTTTCACTTCACTTGTATCTTCTTGTCGCAGAAAGTCCAGAATTGTCTCACCCAACACTGATGCAATGGTTGATGCTGTCTAACGAAATGAATGTAGTAACGAAATTTCTAAGATTTTTTTTTTTTGAACAACAAAATATCTTGCCATGCTAGGAAGTACTCCGTAAAGTAAATTATTGTCTGTTGGTCCGTGTGGTGAATTTTACCTCGTACTGCTCAAGTAAGTAGTCAATTTTAAGTTTTGGTCCGATTTTGGAGATTTATCCAGTGGTTGGTCCGATTGTGGAGGTACGTCTAGTACTGATGCATCCAATTGGAGTCGCCGATCGTGGTCCATGGTCCGATTAAGAGGTGGTCCGTTTATAAAGGTTATTTTGTATGAAAAACCAAATAAAAATGACCAAGGGTGGTCCAATTAGAAGGTGGTCCGATTATAGAGTGGTCCGATTAACAGGTTTGACGGTATCCAAACATTATCCATCAGATGTTATCTAAAACAAAACGCCCATTCTAAGAATGGAGTTGATGAGAATTATCCATTTGGGGATTTCGTATTTAAAGATTTTTTCGTTTGGGGATTTTCTGACTTTGTTTTGGAAATTATAATTTTGGGGATTATGTATTTTGGAGGAATTTTGTGATTGGCGAATTTCTATCGTCCATTACCGAGCAGTGAGAATGACAACTCCGAACATTCCAGAAGAGCTCCTATTGCACAGCTCGATCTCACAAACGCCATCACATCATCACACGGTCAGCCATATTTCAATTCTAGGAAAGACCCATACACCAACAATTTCGTTCGTGTCAGAATTCTTGATTTTCAATGATGTCCAATCTATTTGGGACTCTCCTATAATGAAATGTATGGATTTCAAAATAAAGAAAAACGATTGGGTTGGCGATGTGGTATATGGAACACATCGTCATGCATCGACCCAGGCAAGCTTTTTTTTTGCAAGGCTATAGATATAATTTTGGTCGTGTTAAAAACAAAAACAAAAAATCATGTCTTGTCAAAGTCAGGGCGAACCACGAAGACGTGAATCAAAAACTAAAGAAAAAACACGCCCGCCCCGACAAGTAACAACGGCAGCACATAGTATTTAAGTCTCGAGAACGTATAAAACGTGCTCGGAATTCAATCTGCACTATTATCAACGGTGGGTGCTACAATCAAGATATCTATCCTCAATGTCAACATAGGAGACGAAGACGCGACACTGATGAAAATAACAACAACAGCAACAAGAATGAGGAGAAGGATTTCACAAAGTGAATACAACAAGGGCATTTGGGCATACTAACGCTGATGTCTCGACTATACTAAGCTCGCAACCCAGGGCGTGAACATATACTCTTTCAAAACAGTATTATAGAGGGTGGTGTTGTATGCAGACTTGACAATCTGGCGATTGGGGGCTTCTTGTATACTTACTTTAAGCGGAAAAAAACGAACGTAGTCATCTGAAAAAAAAGATCGAAAAAATATCAAAACAAAACACTAAACAGACGTTTCAAACAACAAGATTGTTGTCTTGGTCGTATACTGCTGTTGTGCATACCTACAATAATCGTTGTCGTATATTTGCCAAAGTATTGCACATAAGTAGTCGCAGCCCCATAGCTTTATATTGAATTCATTTGGAAAAGAAAATACATGACAGGAGCAAAACAGTTCATTTAAATGTATGGCAAGTTACCAGCTATAATGGCTGTTATTAAACGTTAGCAGATTAATATTTTTCGCCCAAGCACCATATGCCAAAATAACCGAAATAAAAATATAAAACCAAATGAAAATGATAAAAATCTGCTGTTTTGCTATTTGAACGACAGGAGCATAGGATATGCATGATACACATTTTGGTGTACTGTTGGTACATTTGGTAAATGAAAATATGTCCATAAAACCTAGCTGATCTGATACAAAAAAGAAACAAGACTTAGGGCTTGAGTGCTCTTCACTTTCATTCGGGCTGATAGATTATCGGGCGTCGCTTAGTCCCTGTACAAGTCTTGTAATCTGCTTTTGAGGGTAGGGCTTCTATGGCAGCTGCATACATAACCTCATAGTCTGATTTCATCGGTCCTATGCGTGTGTTTTGTGACAAGGTTAAATATAGGAGAGGTTTGATAACGATTTGCCCATAAAGCTCTCCATTTATTAGAAGTTTGGTCAAGATTAGCCGAAAAAATCTCAGGAAAACTTAATTTTAAGAGTAGGGCTTCCATGGCAGCACCTTGCTCCGACTTCATCCGTTCTCAAGTATATGTTAATAATAATAATAAGCAAATTGAACTTAACCATAGAGTTAGGCACTACTACCTAAAAGGTATATTGTGCCATAGTCCTTTAATTTAGAATGTCATCAATCCGTTTGATAAAGGCTAGAAGATCCTTATTAGAGAGGAGCACCTAATCATTCCAGTAATAAATGAATGGAGGTTTCGTCTTCCTCCAGGCAAAGGCGACATTGGGTACACGGAGAGAAATGATTCGTCAAAACAAACGGAAAATCACATTAAGCTGAACGATTTTTCGTTTAATATGGCGCCTAACGCAAAAACGTTTAATACAACAATAGTAGCGCGCGTTTGAATTAAACGCGTAAGAAATAAACGCTTTCGCATTTATATTGACCAGTTTCGCGTTTATTTTGAATCAGTGGTATATTCATTTATAAACGTTTTTTTCGTTCACTTCGAAAGTCTTCGCATTCAAACTGACGTTTGGTTCAAACGATTTAAATTGTCAATATGAACATTAAAACGTTACACTGAACCAAATGTTTTTTTTTATTTTATTTTTTAAATAAAAAAAAAGCTTCTGGAGTTCAGCATTGAATTTAGGCCGGTACAAGTTTTGCACACATTTCTTTTGCCTATAAACGCATCATAAAGCATAAAGCATCATAAATTCTACCTACCTAGCTGCAATGGGATTCGATCCCGGGACCCTATGATTTCAAGACCTACACCCAACCTACTACACCAACCAGACAATACGTGATGAAGGTTTCTAGACACACATTATTGAAATTGGTTTACGGAAACGGTCAAAATGATTGCTTTAGCATTTAAACTGATCGGAAACCCTTTCAATTGCATATTGGCCAAATCGAACGTTACTTTTAAACGCACGAGTTTCTGCACGTTTAGGTAAATTCGTTTGAATCAAATGCTTTTCCTTAAAAAAAATACCGGCGTACAGAGGGCTGCGCCCGCAATACGAGGGTTTTTTTAGGTTTTGGATACACACATAGTGAATAATTTTGCACATATATTTTATAGGTAATAAATAAGAATTATGCACAATATTAATGAAATGCTTCTCGTAAATCTATTTTTGGATTGGTCTAATTAAAAGTGTTACAGAATGAAAGGCGTCAGATTTACTATGTATCATGGCTACACATATGAACTGGATATATTAGCTGTAACTCCGTTACCATTACTCCAAACTGGAAAAAGCGACTGATATGAAATGTACCCATCGAGTTCTTTGATTTGAGTACCCATACGTCCATATCAGATAAAAACTAAAAAAGTCGACTTTTTAAAATCTACGGGACACCCTGTTAGCTTTATTCTACCAACGTCTAAGTATTTCGTGCCAAAGACTGTTACTATTCTACACATTCCTACTAAAATACATGACGATCGGTTAAGCCGTTCGCGAGGTATTTAGTGAACAAATTTGTAAATGTCCGGGACACCCTGTTATCTTTGTCCTACCAACTTTTAAGTATTTCGTGCCAAAGACTGTTACCATTCTACACATTCCTACCAAATTTCATGACGATCGGTTAAGCCGTTCACGAGTTATTTAGTGAACAGACGGACGGACAGACGGACGGACAAAATCGATTTCATAAGGGTTTTTTGAAAAATCTAAAAAACTCTAAAAAACGGAATATACTTATATTGAACGGAATTGATTGAACGCGTCATTTAAACACGATGCGCGTTTGAAATGAACGGGTGTTTTTCTCTCCGTGTATCCCTGATAGACCTATTTTATACAGATGGTAGCGGAGCTCAAAGTGCCCCCAAGAAAGCTTATTAATAGTCTGAGCTCGGTCCTGCGCAGACATTTAATATCGGAGAAGCAGACCCTTCAGCTAACTCTTTAGTAACTCTTAAGCCAGGGTGCGATGTCCAGTAGTTATGCCTCAGGTCCGAGGACCAGTTACCAATTACGCCTCTAGCAGCTTTCCAGCTAATTCCACAGAAGGGCTCAGGACCGATGAGTGTGGAAGATGAGTACGTTTATGTTGGTATCTTCTCCCTTGCCGCATTATTTATACCGCTTCATGGCGTCGCGTCGTTTGTGTCTCAGCCTATGTTTACAGGCATCTCTATCTTGGATCGTGTTATCGCGGAGACCAATGCGTTGTACCTTTTTCATTTGACACATCCAAGTATGTTTGATTTCTATCAATTATTTATGTGTTGTTTGGTAAAGATTCGTCCATTAATAATACACCTTTTTCCAGAAGAAGAAGAGTATGTTTTGGTGTGGAGCTTCTATGGCAGCTAGCAGCAAATGTAAGAAAGAAAATCAATTCTCACTGAAGCCCTCAGATTTTGCCTCAGTTGGCTTATAAGTTGCCACGCTGCACCCTTGCGATCTCTAGATATTTGATATCATTTCCCAGCGTGGTCTGTTAATACGAAATCTCCAAATGCATTCCCTAAAAATCTCCTCATGATTGACAGGATTAATTATGGAAAACACCAAATTCCTAAATTTTCGCATACGAAATCCTGAATTCCTGAATTTTCGTTACTGCTCCTTTTTCAAAGAATACAATATCCTTCCTCTACTTCCACATCCCCTAAAATAAAACAGAAACAACCGTTTCTCATCGCAAACTTCCACGCGTACAGTCAGGTGAGAATCCACAATAACCTAATAATAAATTTTCCACCTGTACCCAACCAAATACATATGTCATTGAGCCTACTTCTCTTTACACAAAAAAAAAAATAACACGCCGAGTTGTTGTGACTGATATGTTTTTCGTCGTCTTCCTATATCGTCTCGTCTCAGCCACCCCGTGGGGTCGTGTCTGTCGTCATCAGGGTCAGGGATGGCGACGAAAATTTGTCGGGTCTAGGTCAAGGTAATTTTGTGCGAGAAAACTTTTTGGTTACGCATCGTAGGAACAAGGACAGACACGAAGCCTATATAAATTTTCGGGAAAAGCCCATGACTCTAAGCATTATTCTCTCGCACGAAATTTTACTCTCATTTTTCCGGTTTAGTTTCCTCTCTTTCAAAAAGAGCCTTTACATGCCTATGATGTATGTTACGCACGGAGAATCGTGCCCCTTTTCTAAACCATTTCAAATGTATGCGTGCGTATAGGCGCGCGCGAGGCACAATACGCACAATGTTATGGGAAATTCCCACGATTGCATTCGGGGGAGGTTTGCAACGAAATGCTTTTTGTGGAAATATCATTTTGGGGAACATCGGCCGAAAAGAGCGAGGAGAAAATCATTTTTTTACACGAACAACTTAGTGCCTAATGACACGCACTAAGTTTTCCCCCCCCATGAAGGAGAATTTTCTCACGCATTTAATTCCCAAAACAGGCGTCGAGAACCCAATCAATTAGAAGGTGTCGGAACAGGGTTCTATGTGTGTTAGGGAAATTTTTCTGACAGTCAGGCGACTTTAGTGAAAATCGATAAGGCCTAGTCGTCTGGGAGGCAATTTAAAGCTTGAGCGAAAACATGACGAGATACAGACACAGTCAATTGCATTTTGACAATCAGGATTTCGGTTTGCCCTTGAAATTTATCTGAAAGCGGCTGGAGCTTTTTTTGCCTGTTTCAGATAAATATGTATCTATACACATAAAAATATATATTTCACCCGAAACAAAAAGGAAAAGAAAAGATTCAGAAGAAAGAAGCCATATCGCAGAAAAACCAACAAACGCGTCTGTTTCACACGACGGTGCCGCTTTTGGCATGCGGATCGTATGCAAGTAAATCGGCGAGTTCTGGTAACGATAATTATTGAAATTTTTCACAGTATGTTTTCGATGCTCTTTTTTCGTACTTCTTTTCGAAGTACCGAGTATATTTGCTGCATCGCATCATCAAAAGTTGCATGCATATGTGAAGCCCATAGACACTTTTTCCCAACGTCTTTGCGTCGCGGTCTGACACGTTTCGGTTGTGCAAACATTTCCATTTTGTTTTTCGTCTGTCCAATTTAAAGCCACACCGACTCATTCCCACACACATCATTCAGCGGCGCAATGTGACTCTGGGGGGATATCTTGAATGGCCTTCCATGGATTCCTGTCAAAAGTTTTTTTTTTGTTTTCTTTTAATTCTTTACAGAGCTCTTGATGGCTGCACTTAATATGCAAACACAAACCGCGCACTTTAGTTGCTTTGCTGCCCTGAAGTGCCTTCTTGAGAGTATGTATGGTCGCATCCAATTTCTGCCCATCATTTTGAAATTTTTATCTGTTTGCGAATTTTCTTTTCAGTTTTATATTTTCAGACAACGTTTTTTTGAATGCTGCAATTTTTATTTGGTTGCATGCGCGGTTGTGTCCTCATCACCGTTGCGATGTATGGCGTTACGCTTTCTGCACATCATTCAACCATTGTGTACTCGTTTAGTCCATACTCATTTGGTGTATTATTTTTGGGCGATGATTGCATATGCACTTGCAATTCTTCTTCTTTTTTTGTTTTGTCAATTCTCATAAAGAATTTAACGCTGCGAACAGTACTCCTTCTGTATGAGACGACCGCATATACACATGTCCAAAAAGGACCCCGGGGAGACGATGCGACGACAACTTCATGGATAGCTGGGCAACAAATGCATTCACATTGCGAATGATGTGTGATGGTAATTATGTTGCTGACTGCGACTGTTGTCCGATGACCATGTGGCGAAGTGTGGAAATGGTCGAAAAATTTCGTGGGATTGGTTGTACTGTTTTGTACTCGTATATGCCAAAATATCTGCAATAAATTTTAGGGTCGGCTGTGGAGTAGGTACTCTTTCTTTTTTCTGGAGGATGGTTTTTTTTTTTCAATTTTATTTCCGGCGATTTAAAAAGACGCAATTGGAGCGTAGCAAGAAGTGGTGTGTTGCATTCGATGAATGGTTCCCATAAAAACAGTGTGACAGCTTTATGGTCTGGTCGTGCCTGAAGTGAGTTTGATCAAATCCACATGTTCGGATTCGATAATGATGCATAAATTGCAATTGCAAACACCTCAAAATGCCTTGTCTGATGAGAAAATATCTTGTAAAGAACGGTACAAAATTACTAATCACATGATCATCATGATGATAATCCTCATTTTCAATCTAAATCCCCAAAAACATAACCCAAAAATGCCGAATCCCCAAACTTAGAATGCATAATTTCTCTTTTTTTTTCAAGTTAATCGTTATAATTTGACCGGTTTAATTGCTTTTCTATCAGGCCCTTAGAAATTTTCTAATTGGCGATATTTCGCATTCGGATTTTTGAAATCTTGAATTTGGGGATTCTGTGATCGCTCGCTTTTGATTAGTTAGTATCCAGTTCTAACTGGGGATTAGCGGGGATGTGAAATACGAAATCACCACCTGAAAAATCCCAAAAGGAACCCCCCAAAAAATCTAAAAAAACACGAGTCCCGTTTGGAAAATCGCCAATTCATTGATGTGTAAAAGCCTGATTTTAGATTTACATTTTTGGATTTGGTTATTTCGAGAATTGGTTTTTGAGGTCTTGGATCGTTGTGTTACAAGCGTAATCCTTACGCACAAAATCTCCTAACCGAAATGTGTATTCCAAAATCTCAAAAACCGAATCCACCATACACAAAATCACCAATTTAAAAGGTATTTTGGTGATCGCTCACTTTATTTAAATGATAAAAAATGCCCATACCGAAATTATTCCATTTCAAAATCTCAAGAAAACCCAATCCCCGTTACAATTCAAATTGACAATTCATAAGTCTCCATTAAAAAAAATCCCCAATTCGTAAGTCCATAAATGTCGGATCTTAGACCGCTCTTAAGTTTCTGCCAGGTAAATACATTTTTTAATTGGCGATTTTATGTTTTTTGGGGGATTTTGAATTTTGGAGATTTTTGTGATTTTTCATTGTTCTTCAGTAAGTTAATAGTTACTATACTGACTAACATCACTACGCATAAAATCGCCTCACCGAAATTCCGAATTATAAATCTCAAAAAAAAAAAGCCGAATCCCCATTTCCGAAATTTCCATTTCAAAAGCTTTCAAAGGTCTTAATTTTAGACTCTGAAGCTTCTGAAAAAATAAGAAATTTCCTGCATTCGGGGGATTCGTGTTTTTTTTTTTGAAATTTTGGGGATTTTGTGACCGCTCATTTTTCTTCCGTAAGTGAAAAGTTATTATACTGAGCCTGCAAACAAAACCGGTAACAAAATTACCTGTCATTTCATAAGTCTTCTAATTGGCGATTGGGGACTTTGTTTTCGGTCGCTTCCCTTCAGAAGTTGTTTCAAATATAGGGAAAAGGAGGATTCGATATGAAATCCCCACGTAAAAAAAAATCTACAAAAACAAATGCAAAATCGCTAATATCCGTACATAAGTCTCCAAAGGCCTGATATTTAACTGCTCTGGAGCTTCTGCACAGTTCACGGAGTTCCATTATGGGCATCAAATATTTTTTTTTCACTAAGTTTCTTGCACCTCTTGAAATTCCTTCACAGTTTCACTTCGCATGGAGTAGCAACTGTGGAGACACTTCAAGAAGTCTTGCGGAAAGTTGCGGAACTTTGTAAAAAAATCTTTATTATGGCATGACCATATTTCTTCAGATGTGAAAAAGACCTCAGTGAAAACCCGGTAGCGTATTTACAAACCCGTGCGCTGTACGAGACATGATTGTCTGCAACTGCGAACGAGTTTGTAAATACGCAACCCGGTAAGAGGCAACATATTTCCTAAATTTAGACGGTTTTAGGGGCAACGATGGAATAATGTACAGAGCACTGTCCACAAAGGTTTCCATAAAAGGTCAAAACCACAAGTAAATCAAGCAATCTCTTTCATACACCCTCCTCCGTATAGCGTGCAGTCCAATGCAAACAGCAATCTGACATATTGCAGATGATTTGCATTCTCATTTCCACAACAATCTGCAATCTCCATATCTACCTCAAACCCTGGCTCTGGAATGGCTTTGTTTTTATCCCGCATAACTACTTTATTCAATTTGCTCCGGACAGCCCTGGAGCGTCGTGCACAGAACACTCAATTCAACAATATGCAACGGTCACATCGACAAACTAATAATGAAAATGAACCCCAACCAAGGCATGATAACAATTTGCAGACCCGCGTCCTGTTCCCTCTCCTCCTATATATTTGCTTACGCAGGATTCGAGAAAATAGTTTTCGACATACCGTCGTCATCGTCCTTCGCCTAGTCTGTTTGCATATACGACAAAATGATGTTTGTGTCTGCTGCAAACAGACGTCAGACAACACAAGTCCTTTGCATCAGATGGGCTAGGCCAGGCGCTAGTCCACGACAACAAAGTGGACAGAAAAACTACACAAACAGCATCCTCCCTTTTAACTGCATAGACACACACATCACATCCGCTTCCTCCTTCTCCTCACGAGCCATACTATGTACTTCCTTCGGCCGCACGATAATGAGAGAATAAATTTCGTACGGGATAACTAAAACGGACACATTTAAAGGACCTTATCGTCGCCGTCATCGTGTCCGATCTCTGATGTTCATTTCGTTTCACGGAACAGATGTACCCAGCGTACATATCGTACTAGCGATAGAATGTTGTAGCGATAACGGTATGTTCTGGTATGTCCTTTGTCGTAACGAGTAGAACTATATGTTGGACGGTTGTGTCCTAACTGCGAGGCATATGATAAGCGCGACAAAAGAACAATAAAGACGACAGGTCTATGTCTGGCTCTATGGTTGTTTAGCTTGTCCTGCAGATAGTCCTGTATAGTCTTTCAAGGTATGAAAATATGCATCCGCTTGGAGAGGTAAATTTAATAAAAAAAAATCGTGAGCAGAGCGAGTTTTTGCGAGCCGTGATACATAGAGTTACATCGTATCTTAAATTTTTTATTACATTAATAGAAATCTTCACAGTAGACACCGTTATGTAACAGTTATTCAAAGATGTTTACAGAGTCTTGCAATTTTTTCCTAAATATTATACTCACGAATAGGAATTTTTGTAAAGATGTACTGCAGTTCCAATTTCTCTTCGGATATTTTTAAATATTAAATTCATTATTTATTCATCTAGCTAAAGAATCGGATACCGTTAGGTTTGGGTTAAAATCCGCCAAACAGCACGTTCGTCACGAATCATACTCTCCCTCCAAGCTATGCTTACCCATGAATTATTCTCACATCTTTATCGTTATACGGTTTTCTAATTCATCGTCACACCGATTTACACTTTGACTTCATAAATTTCAAAATGTCGCGCGTTTCTTGCCTCCCATCCGACCGTTATAGACATCTGTTCTGACGGTAACAAGATACACGGGACAGATTATTTCTACATATATATATACGACAGGTGTAACATGCGAAGACGAAGACACCGCACGACGACGATGAACAGGTCGCCGCGCCAATGGGACATTTTAACATCATCACATCATCCCATTGGGGGAATGTATAAAATGTGCATGCATTACCCGAGACCCGGGGATACTTTAAATCTTACGAAATTGTTCAATAAAACAAAGTTTAAATTTTTCAATTAAAACTTTTACACAAAAGCAAGACGACAACCAGATATGTATAGAGAGTTTCCCCGAGACACCTACCTACGAGTACCTTGTGCTTACAGCAGGTTCACCGCGCGTCTCTATGTTCCGTTACAATAATACCAAAGTCCTGAAATTCTTTGCTTACTTTATAGTCGTTTCGTGGCTGAGTCCCGGTGAATCCTAAGCTCCTTCTACATATAGTGTCTACGACGACTACGGCGCGCTGAAGTGGTTTCTCTTTTTTTTCTCTCCTCGGTTGTTACCATAAAGAAACTATAAGAAAGGATGAATGCATGTTTGCGGATAGATACATACATAAGCTTGCAAAAGGATAAACCGAAAAGATAAGTTTCATGTTCATCTAATGAACGAAAAGATGTTAGTCGTTGTCCTGGCGTCACACCGGGGCAATAGCAACGGCAGCAGCTCAGGTAGCACTAGACGGAGAGAGAGGTGTAACGGGGATTGGGAGAGGAGAAAGAGGCTTTACTCTGTACGACGGTAACCAGCGTCATACAAATATTGCGGTCGTCGTTGTTCATTCTCTTTGCATACGCTCGCTACTACTTTAATGCAAATTGTGCAATTTTCATTACACAAAAGTGTAGAAGTTTAAGGGCAATATTTTTCTTGGAAATAAGTTTAAAGACGCAATTTTGGGTTTGGAGAGGATTTTTGTAGTCTTGGAGTACGGGCAAGTATTTTTGTGTTCATAAGACTTCTACAGCAAGTTTCACTCGCAGGTTATTTGCCATCCAAATCTGAACCTTAATTCTGCTCGAAAATTATGACCATAATGTAGCGTAATCTCAACGTGGGCGTCTTGGCAGAACCTAATTTAAAATACAAAATATTGGCTGTCCAATATTGTTTCTGTATCGAGGGTCTCGCCTGATGATCACAATAAATGCTTGAGAAGGCAAATTGTTCCCCTTCGCAGATCGAACGTCTCCTTTGGCAATAGAATCCTCAAATCGGAGTGTTTTGTCACGCTGCAACTCAGTTCAGTGCAGTAAAATTATTGTTCTCGCTTTTTAGCCGCTTTGCGCTTGGGTCGTGAATAAAAGTGATCGAAAAAAATGTTGGGTTCGTCCCCGTGCATTGTATAGTCGGAGTTGGAGTCGTTATGTCGAAGGTAATGTTCATCTTACAATATGGACGGTTTAGGACCCCCAGGACAAAATACTGGGTGCGCCACTGCCTTCACTATTAGCGTGTACCATACTCTTATTTCAGTTCTTCGAAAACGATGTTCCTGGTACAGATATATGTATTGAGATGAGATCAAATTAGGATGGGCTTATGAACAATATTTTCGATAGAGGAACAGACGTTTGTGGCTTCTATTCCAGTCCTATGGCCTTTTGGTTCGACTTCACTCATTGCTTCATATGTTTTGTGAATTCGATAGAGAGACACAAGTAAGCTTTGGTTAAGATTAGTATATGTACCCATAAGAAAACAACAATTTTCTAGGGATAACCTACTTTCGGTGGTGGGGTTTCTATGGTAACCCCTTGACGCCCGATTGCCTGATTTCATTTATTATAAAATCTCTTTTGATAGCGACACATTTATAAAAGATTTGGTCAAAATTGGTTCATAATTATAATAAATTTTTCTAAGGACATAATTTTGGGAATGTGGTTTCTATGGCGGTCTAATGACTCCATGGTTCGATTTCGTCCGTTCATACACTCAGAGAAAAAAATGCACATTCATATTAAAAGCTCCACATTTAAATTGAACGCAGTATTCGTTTGAAAAATCTCGTTTGATTTTAAGGATTTCTCATTTACGCTAAGAGAAATTCGTTTAAAACAAAAGAGCGGCTAAACCCCAAACGCCGGTCGTTTAAATCAAAAGATTCCGCATTACATAAAAATGTGTATAACATTCCTTTGCGAAACAAATACACATACCTACATCCCTAACTCGTTTTTTGCCATAAATGCGTGTAAGTCAATTTGTGCATTGATAAAATACATTCTCTCTCTACAACAAAGGACGCGATGCCAAAATATCATTTACTTCAATGTAGTACAACAGTTGTTAGTAAATACTTCTGGCCGGTCTGATGAGTCTCGCGTGTTCATATTCATTCCAAACAAGTGTGTAGTGTCTAACAACAAACGCGTATGTCATTAGAATCGATGTTTAGAAGTATTTTTGAGAATGTTCTTTTGCATTCATCTGGAGGAATGGACGCTTGCACACGTGCAATTTAAGTTTAGCGGGTGTTAAAATAAAAGTGAAATATATTAATCATATTTTCTGAAGTTTTCATAAGTTTTATTTTTTATTGATTTGCCAAACCAGGTAACAGTGAGTATCTAATCGAATGGAGAATGGACAATCAAACGGAATGTTTTATTTTAGCAGAGTTTGCTTTTAATTCCATATAAAACTGAATTATTTTGAAAGCGGTAATTTCTATGAAATGAAAACGGGATTCGCTACTTTCGAAATACATACACTGAACCAAATATTTCTTCATATGAACGATTTTTTTTTCGTAAAATTTTGAATAAAATTGTTATTTGATTTGAATAATAATTTGTTACACTGAATAAATACGGGTAGATTTTTAGAAAAAAAGTTACATATTATTCAATATGAAAATTTTGTTTTTTGTTTTATCAAATTAACTAAATTTTCATCAGTTTTATTACTATTCGCTTACAATTTTTTATCAATTTGAAGAAATCGCACTTTGTAAAAGTTTTAATTCGTATAGAAAAAATTATTCAAACTGACGATTTGTTTGCGCTAAATTATTCGAACCAATTGTCAGATTGACAAAAGTTAGTCAAAATAACAAATTCACAATTTGTCAGATTCGTCAAAAGGATAAAACTTAATCAAATGGAAGAATAGCATCATTCTTATATTATTATTATTATATTTTATCACAGTGAATAATTTAGTCATATTGACAAAATCAATTCTTCAATTCTTCTCTTTTACGAAAATTATTCACACAGATGAATAAATAGTAACGCATTTTCTGTAATTTTTCGTTTTTTTGAGTAATCTTTGCCTTTAAATTTTAATGGAAATCTCAATTCCAAAAAGAAGTTTTTTAATACAATTTGTGAGAAAGCAAAAAAAAAATGTCGTGGCCGAGTCTCAATAAGGTGTCCGCCATGCAGTGTGTATCAAGTAGGTACTGCAGGTCTTGAGAACATTGGAAGTATATTTCCTCTCTGGCGCAGTGGCAACTTGAGTGGACTGGCACGCAAGCGGACCGAGTTCGAATCCTGTGTTAGACACAATGGTAATATGGTTAATTGTATGTAAAAAAAAGTGTTAATAAATATTTGAAAGTCTTAAATAAATATAATAATAAATTAAATTAGTTTCAATACGAATAAGACAACACGCAATGTTAATTTTTAATATTTAAAAAAAATAATAGAAAATTTCTTCATATTGACAAATTTATTCATCAATTTACAATAATTTCGTAATTATTCAATATAACTGTGGTATTCTTCAATCCAAATAACAGCTTCATTGACCGTATTTTGATGAAATTTTCTTCATATTAAATGTAATTTCGTCGAATTTACGAATTTTTTGGTTCAGTGTACCGTTTCTTTAAAAAGAATGCTTCGTTTAATTTAAATAACAAAAATGTTCAATATAAAAACGGAGACGTTTGATACAATTGCCTTTCATTTATTCAAAATGTGTTACCCGTTTACAATCAAAGAATAAGTGTTTATTTCAATGAAGAATACGTTTAAATCGACTGGCTTCTTCTTTCCAGGTAAACGCAAATTCTTTTAATTCAAACGCTTTTTTACAACCCATAATGCTTTTGAAAGAAACGCCACTCGTTAGAATTAAACGCATTTGCTTGGTGAGCCAAATCAAAAGCGCAAATCGTTTGAATTAAATATATTTCGTTCAATATGAGTGAATATTTCTCTGAGTGTAGATATGTTTTGTGTCATTCACATTGACGTGGGATTCGGTAAAAATTTAGTTAAACCATTCCGTAATAATACGCTCTGTGGCTCACATGGTTTAGTCGCACTCTACGATGCTAGTAATCTAGAGGTCCGGAGATCTAATCTCGGCGTGATCCAGGAAATATATAGTGCTTGCAACATTATATGCAACGTAACGTTGACTCGAAGTAGCCTATAAACGGCTGAGTGAACGCACCATGCCCCACAAGGGGTTACGGTATAGAGAAGAAGAAGATTCCGTAATATCAGTGATCCTACACATCAAATTTGAAAAATCTATGCAGTAGCTTAGAAGGAGATGCATTACAAACAAAAGCGCAGTAGAATTTTATAACCCAAGACTAGACACAATGCGTTTATATTATTCATAAATATTCACCTGAATATAGTAGCTGTCAAGGCTTCAGACAATGTCCGGAAGGGTACTTGAAGAGATGCAATACACTGATTCTGCAGCTAGTCGTAAACGGCAAATGAACTTTGTTTCACTTTACATATCGTATGAATCAATTTCGATTCTTCCTTTGCAAATTTATTGGCAACCTGCAGTGTTCCGCGTTGAGAAATTGTCATCGTGGTGCGCGACTTAAAGCAGTTTGGGAAGCACTGCTCGGTCTTCCCTATGGTCATGTTGTCCCTCGACCGACAGTGTAAGTAGCAGTGTAAGTAAGTAAGTAAGTCCTTGTGGAAGGTAATTTGCGTGCTGCATTATAGCGTTTGAGACCTTACTTATGGATGTTGTCCATCAATAGGGATGGATCCCAGATTGGAGTGTCGTCCTCTATGACTGTGACGATGCTGATCAAGGGCTGCGAGGTCGTCAAATTCATCGACTTGGCCATAACTATGAGAGCGAGGATTAACTTTAGGTTCCACTTCACACCTATGGCGGATACGTATGTTGTTAGATATTTGTAAGTGGTTGACATGTGTCGTTAGAAACGATTAGGGTTTGAGTTGAAGTGCCGTCCAGAGTATTTTCTAATCCATTTTTCTTGCTTGTTCAACTTACCGATCCGTAGCTCTTATGGACTACGTCCGTACCAGTGGTGGATAGGATTTTTGTGACACGCGTCCCTTTTTCTAAATGTCTCCAAGTGACGGTGACGATGTCTACCGTAGCTCTGCAAGTCCTGATTGACCTGTAGATTCTATACGACGTGAGGCGGCGTATTACATACCTCTCTAGCTTTTTGTTTGCCCCCGAAAGTGAATCTAGGAGGAAACGATCATCTCCTGGAGGATTGTTTTCTGTAGCTAGATGGGAGCTAGTCTTAGGGAAGAACCTCCTTGGAGTACGTTAGGCAGGTTTGTGATGTGAGGGGAGATGCTGACGTGATTGGTTTTGCTCATCACGGTTCACGAGAGTTCTTGCTGATGACACTCAGTGTCCTATGTGCACGCATATCTCAGCGAAGACGAGACATGAACTTTGCCCTTGTCCAGCGTACTCGGATATCCGAGATCTTGACTCTGTTGGCGTCACTATCGAGGATAGTTCTCTGAATGTCTCACGCTGCCTCTTTAGACGTGAATGGCTCTAAATGCCTTAGCAAAGGAAACATTTAGTCGTAGTAGTTGAAGATGCATACCGGTCCCATATCTGTTAGCAGGGGATGTCGAGGGGCATCAACGTGCGGCGATTCTTCTTATCCCACATATTAAGGTAGGTTCCGAAGAATCTAACATCGTGCTGTGGTTTTACAAAGACGTCTCAAAATTAATTCGTTTGTCCTAATCGAGGACCGTCCTGTTTAACCTTTCCGATAGGCACAGACGTCAAGCCCCCCAATTCATGGCATTTATTGTATAGGTAGACTCGCATTAGGTGGACAATACTGATTGAATGTGTCTAGCAAGCAGCATGCGCAACTGGTATAATTTTGACAATTATTGCGTGATATCACTTTTTGTGGACTTATCGAAAATCTCGAGTTGTCATGTACAATTAAAGTTGAAAATGAATTAAATACAAATTTTTACAGATTTTGAAACTATATTTTCATACAAATTTGTAAACTGACATTTTCTTTCAGTTTTTTTTTTTTGGAAATTGTGAAATTAATTAAAATTTAAAATTTCAACAATAATTTCATAACGGTACTTTCAACGTTGACAAAAGTAGCATTAACGGTGAATCATTTTTGAAATACATATATATATATCATAGTTTTTAGGTTTGTTTCAAGATTTAATTTTCTTATTTATTAGAAATTCTAAAACTTTTGTTTAATAAATTTGAAAAGATTCAAGTAAATTTTTACTTCGTCTAAAGATGCCGTAAAAGTGTTTTTTTTTTCCAAAATATTTGAAATCTAAATGTCAAAAAGGCAGTGGCGGATTTACCAGTAGGCTGGAGCCTAGGGCGGCAGATTTTACGGGGGCGGCAAATTTGGAGCAAATATGTTTTTTTGAGTTAAACACATTGTAAACATTTAATACCGTGGAAAACTGAATTCCAAATACGAATTATAACGCCAGATATAGAATTTAATCTTTTCATGAGATACGTTTTGGGAGCAGTGTGTGAAGTGTGTTTGTCACCGTTATGTCAGAGCTTCAAACACTAGGAACGTTTTATTATTAAAGACGAATCTGCGAAAAGCCTCTTTTAGTCAATTGGTTGCAGACTGAAATTCGAAGCCAAGCAATTTTTTCCTTTATTTTTATTTATCTGACATCATTTTTCAATAAAAATTCTTAAATTATTAATTTTGGGAAACTCAAGGAGCAGTCATAATTAGACAACATCTTAACGCTCTTTTCCTGATCTTTTTATAGTTTCCTAGGCGTATTGCAGGGTGCCCATTCGCACACTTATATTGTAATGTAAATAATACTCATTCATATAAAAATTCCAGTTATCGTATGAACTAGACTTCACTGCACACACTTCACGCAAAATTCTGCTAATCTCACTCCAAGTAGCCTACTGGTAGAGAGTAGTTCGTTTAAAAGTAGAAACAATTTTCGTAACGCATATATTGGCTTCAATTAAACAAGGGTAGGAATCTACCATATGCGAG
The DNA here is from genome assembly GCA_949715475.1 of Microchrysa polita. Classification (NCBI taxonomy): domain Eukaryota; kingdom Metazoa; phylum Arthropoda; class Insecta; order Diptera; family Stratiomyidae; genus Microchrysa; species Microchrysa polita. The sequence goes on along the minus strand of OX454421.1, from coordinate 62,000,619 downwards.
GATGTTTTGGGTGAAGCAATCAAGCTCCAGAATCTACATTAAACGCTGGACATGTTTTTAATATACAAGTACTTTTCTATTTCCTACTTCCCGACAGCAAGCCTCTTTAAATCCCACCAGATAGAAAAAAATGAATGTCTTTGGTGAGAAGGATCCGCCGGAGTGCGCAAATCGACTCTAAAGATAAGGTTTCTTCCTATTTCAGAAGGTCCTAGATGTTCTACAGTCGCTTCACAAGGGCAAACAAATCGCAAAGGAGGACCAAGTGCAAACGGGATCGATTTCCCACAAAAAATGGATAGAAAGGATCAGTATGCCGATGTAGAGCATATTATGGCGCACATTTTGCTAGAAATGTCAGAGTCGTACTTCAAAAGTTACCTTCAAAGATGCGACCTTAGGATAACAAATTTTGCAAAGGAGGTCCAAGCACAAACCGTTTCAATTTTTCATGAGACCTAAAGGACAAATAATTCGTAAAAAGAGGGGAGCAAGGGAATCATAGTTCAATTTTCCAAAAAATGCGTTGAAGGGCGTATTGTGGTGCACTTTTTCCTGAATATTTCATAGCTGTCCGCGTTCAAAACTTATAGCCGTTTAAATGGCAAAAAAAAAATTGCAAGCGCAAACCATGTCAATTTTCCGAAAATGAGGGACACTTTGGATGTTTTGCGGTGCAATTTCGGCTTTTTAATGAGGGATAGACTCGTTACATGCGGGATCCGAGACGGCGGCCTAATCCAAGGAAGCAACTTATCTCTCCACACACTCTCTGTTTTGAAATCCCTATTGTATTGATCCTTTGAAAAATTAAAAATTGTTCTGACGTATACTAATGTTTGTTTGGATCCAGAAATGTATATGCTTCAATCCTAATTTATAGATTTCATACAAAGTCTGAAACAGATTTCAATTTTTGTATAACGGGAAATGCCTTCTTCAACCAAATAATTTTTTCAAAGACTACATTGTCAAAAATTAGCATTCGTTCTAAACTAGTTTCTGGGTTAGTTGATCAATTAGAATAGGCAACCCTAGTAAAAGCAAGTTCATATTTTCGCGTTTTCTGTTACTACTTTAGTTTTTCCCACTTGAAATTGGCTGGGATGTAACCTGGAATTGGTTTCGGGAGGGGTCCTCTCGATATTAAATGCTATATTGACTATCAAATTTTTAAGTAGGTAATACCTTTTCCATCTTGTGAAAAGGTTTAAAATAAATTTTAAAAATTTTGACGTTTAAATTGTTGAATTTGTATTTTTTTTCTGCAGAGAAAAATATACAATACTAACGATGCCAAAAATCATTCAAAATAATTAAAATCAGTAAGCAAACCTTTTGCTAAATAACATCAACGAGTCCTTGCATTTCGTCAAGTTGTCAATTGCAAATTTAACTCTTTTGAAATAATTTAAAAATCATGAAATTGGCTTACCTTACAGTGACGGAGGGCGGAGATATGTCTTCTGCCCAGAGGCGCCATAGAGGCTTAGTCCCGCCCTTAGTATTGCTCAATTGTGCATTAAAAGCGGGACACTATGAAGAATAAGAACCTACCCTTCAAACCGACGCTCCAACCAAGGAATTATTAGATAGCTTTTTCTTTTCACATAAAAATAGAAGAATACTCAGAACCCACGAAGTGGAAAGCACTAATCTAGATATTAAAGTGTAAAGGAAAATTTGAGAATAAATGAAGGTTAATGAAAGAAGTTCGTCCTGGAGTATTAATTCTCGACTCAAAAAAAACAATTTTTGCACAACTTGATTGGGTGGGAAACGATAAAAAGCTAAACGCCTTGACCCTTGATTCTGGTAATGTCCCTTCAGCAATATTCTTGTAGAGCTTGGTAGGGGCGGCAAAATGTCAACAGCCTACTAGCGGTAAATGTGTAAATCCGCCACTGCAAAAAGGGGAAATTTCAGTATCTCCGGCGCCAAATTTTGACGATGACATTTGATTAACATTGGCCTGAAATGATCGAATCAATTCTTTTTTCGCGAAATCGTAACGGTTCTCCGGTTAAGCCAGTTAAGTAATTTGCCAAGAAAAGTGAGATATTTCCGCTTTACACATTCGAAAAAGTCTTCGATGACATCAAATTGACGTTTCAATTTTAATCAGTCCCACTAGAATAGTAAGTTTTACCAATTTGGGAAAGAGGTTAATAATATGAAATTTCAAAATATATTTACAAGCAAGAATTGTAAATTTTTCTAAACAACGAGGCAAATTAAATTGAAAATGTTATTTTCGGTGCAATTCACATCAAACTGTGGTAAAAATTCCCCCAATTTGCCATTAAAGACTGAGCTACTCCATAGAAATGTCAAACTTTGCTATTGAATATCTGGAGAACCGTTACGATTTCGCGTAAAAGAATTGCAGATTCGATCGTTTTAGGCCAATATTAATGAAATGCCATCATCCAAATTTGGCGCCACACATACCGAATTTCTTAGGGCTGGAAGACTGAAGTATTTTTTTCAATTAAGTGAGTGACAACTGACAAATTTAAATTTTACACGACAAAATGTGTTTTTGCTACATCTTGAAAAAAAATCTTGTCTATTTTCAAGATGGAGTTTTTCCTTTAAAAAAAATCCTCTCCGCTAGTTATGTGTAGCACTTGCGTCAGTCGATCGTTTTAAACGATTCACCAAACTGAACAAAACAAATACTCGTCCAATCGGCGTGGCAGAAACACTTATGTAATTTTCGGTCGCAATTTCCAAGTTCGAGGTAGAAAACAAGAAAAAAAGTTGTGGGGTTGTCCGCCCAAAATGGCACCCCTGTATTCTCCGGGAAATACCCCTTTAAACGTTCCACGTGTCAGAAACACTTATTTATAAAATTGACCAATGAACAAATCATTTTGTACTACTCCAGTAAGAAGAGCCAGAGCATATGATTCAACTCAGAGAAAAGAGTCTTAAGGTACGTTGTGCTCGACACGACTGCATTGGCTCTAGCGACAGCGACTCGCTCATTTCATATAAAAACTCGTTTTTAGAACGAGAGAAAAATTAGTTTTTATATGAAATGAGCGAGTCGCTGTCCCTAGAGCCGATGCAGTCGTGTCGAGCACAACGTACCTTAAATTCGGATCACTATTCTCCATTGTTCCATAATTCTTAACACCCTGTATGGAGATGGAGACTATACACATTAAGAAAAGAATCAAAATTGGAGCTAAGTGGAAAAATATGGTTTTGGGTAGGTACCTTAGATCGGAATGCCTCTTATTCTTACCTGGTTCGGCAATACTTAAAATAATCTACCTACCACAACCCTTCAAATTCTGCCCACTTTTTTATACTAGAATCTAGAAACGTGTTTTTTTTTGCGGTTCTGTCCTAAAAAAGCGACCATTGTCCTATTCTGTAGAACTGCCAAAAATAAATTTACGCTTCAATAATAAAACAACGTGCCGCGACGGCCATATACGTCCAGAAGCTTTCTCGTCGTCGTTAAATTCGGGAAAAAAGGAAAAAGGTTGATTGAACCTTCGATCAAATAGCCGTTGATGGATTTACACTCGTTCGTTATACGTATTTTAAGATACCTAGACTCATTCATAGCCATGGAATGGTGAAGACCCGTTACCTTCTCTTTAAACATATTATTTCACAGGATTATGACTTTACACACGGGACTCAGTGTGCGAGCGTGCTTTTTCGCAAATGACTGATTTTTATGAGACGTTGGTCGTCAAATATATGCCATTTACAGGGTGAAGAATAGTTTCGTTTCTACAGAAACGGATAGGAGGCGTGCATATGCAAGAGCATACTTAACAGTTCAGTCGAATCCCAAAATGTAAATCGATTTGTTGTATTCGCTAGAAATCGTAAAATGTTTGATGGATTTATATCTTTAGAATAGCAATAATAACTGCGTTCAACAATATTCTTAAAAATTCCAAGAAATTCATCGTCTGATATTGCTATATAATCGCGACCCGATACTGTAATTTCGACCAAATTTGATTATTTCAATTCTGTTTTTTCGCTTTCAACCATAACATTATTTTATCATCCATCTCCTCACCCGAAAAGTACTCATTTTTTCTAATCCGAAATTCTTTTGTATATCAATTGTTACAGCTCAACGTCAGGATGCAATGGTATTTTTTCACGTCGTTTGGACTTCTCATCATTCAATATGCTCCCACCGACACGACTCAATTCGTATCAAGTCAAGGTAAGTGGCAATTTGTATCTTATCCATAGAGTCGAAATTGCAGATGCAAATAGAAAAAAAAGGATGTGCTAGTATATAAGAGTAGTATAGAGAATGCTAGCGCCAGGCAGCAACTCAACTTGTGTGGATGGCTGCAAGTACTCGTAGCTTCTCTTTGGAACGGGGGTAATAGTCAGTCTATAAGGATAACGACGATAATGGTTTTCAGCACCAAGTCCCGACACGCAAAGGCGAATGATGCCATACTCTTTTCTGTGTGGGTATATGCACTTCAGAGCTTGCATGCATTTAGATGTTAATCCCAAATTATTGCTAGTATTACAACTAAATTACATTTATATCGCAAAAAAGGGAGAAAAAGGAAATTCAAGTATACACTCCCGATTAGGGAAAAACACTACACACAGTTGCCTTCTCGTACCGGAGCATGAGGCACAGAATGAAAACATTATGTTCTGTTTGTATGTCCGTATTTAGGCGCTTTGGATTGGGATTCTTTACGTAAATTGCAATTTAATTAAACGTACGTGCGAATAATAATTTTAGAGGATTTTGCGTCTCAAGGTGATTGTGATTGTGGGATTATGATCATTTTCCCTCGGTTGTGTCTTTTCTGTCTATTTACATCGTCCGACAATGGCTTTGTGTTTAGTGCATGCATACAGGACGACGGACTCCTCCTTTCCACGAGGGCTTTTGTTGTACTAACGTGTACACACTAATCCCTTTTTGACGAAACAATATTCGGTGAAATTGAACATGAACAACTCGAGGCAATATACTACCACATTGCAGTAGAAGTATCAGACAGTAGGATTACGAGTATTTCGGCAACTTGCTGCTACTGCATATAGAGTCAGTCGTCTTTGGATCCTTTTTTGGGCCCGTCAAGGTAATCTTGTGCAAACATACATAAAGTATGAGTATATAGTCTGTTCATGATTATACTGCGGCAATATCCATTCACTCTTAGGTATGCATGATATGATGTGGCAATGTTGTTCACTATATCCCGAAAAGGTAAAAAGATTTCTATCAGAGAAAGATATCCATAAATACACTTTAATTTCATGCAACGTTTAATTTTGCCTATAATGTAGACTCCGTTGTTCCTGTGTGGTGGTGCTTCTTCGGTATATTTGGAAGAGAAAGCTGCTGGATCTGTGCCCTTTTTTGTTGCTGCATTATTATCAGGCTCAGACTTGCGAGTCTCTGAAAATGGGATGATGCTACTATAGATACACTGATGAGGATAAGGTTCAATGACAATGCCTTTTTTTCTGGGTGTGCGACTATGGTTTTACATACAGTACCATAGTAGCTATAATATCTGCATAATAGATTTAGATACTACCTATCCAATCCAGCTATCCCTTTTTTAGATGACTCTAGTGTGTTCTCATTGAAAAATGTGAAAGTGATTTATGCAGGTTGACGGTTGTGTCGTTCGAAGGTTCGTTTTTATGTTTTTTTTGCACAGCCAGAAAAGTGTAGATTTTTTTTGGAATTTTAATTTAATTGAATGGTCACATAGAAAAATGGAATGTCGAATAAAAGGGTTGCGACATAATGAATGGTGATTGGGATGTTGGTTTTTATTTAATTCTATAATAAGTTTAATTTGTATACGCGTTGTGTCGTAGACATTATGAGTGAGACTGATCTATTTTTTCTGTTCCACAAAAATTTACCGACTACTGTTTTGATGTGTTTAACCCTTCGTCAGGCACATCCCGCGATCAACGCGAACGGGCACGTGGGGTCTATCCTTGAACATGTATCAAATTGTAAAAAGAACAAATTTTAAAGTACTTTGTTATGTTCTTGAACATGTTTAAGACAATTACATATTTACAAAATTTGTTATACATACTGTAAGCTGTACACATTTAAAGTACCTATTGCGATCAACGTTTTTACTGTTTTGTCCCTCTGCCTTGGACTCAAGGAAAGCAACTTTTGTTCCTAGAGTAGTGAAGATAATTTTTAGAACAAATTTCAAAAATATGAAATAGCCAATGCCTGTAAACTTGTTTTTAACTCTTTCTAGATTCCCCTTCGATTTTATTTGACATAGAATAAGCTGTGGTTAGAATTAGGGGAGGCAAAATTACAATCTCATTTCTTGAGATTTGCTACAGTCAATGTGTGTTTTCCGTCCTATATCAGAAGAAGAAGCTATCGCAGCAATTGAAGAATAAAGCTAGCAGCTGGTTTCGTGAATTTCTTAAGCCAGGATAATTTCTGAACAGTCGATCCATGGTATAATCTCTTCCATTACTTTCATTGTAGCCAAGAATTATATCAAGCTTAACTCGGCCTTCAGTTCAGTGTGAAAAGCCGCAATGAAACGACCGGGGAAGAATAGTATCGAGATATCGAGATAGTCGAGATACAAAGGTCTCAACATAGAGAAGGCTCCGAGTTTCGTTTCCGGGATATTCTGGTCAATTGAGGCCTTGGTACTCATGGGGTCTTTGAAGACCCCACGTGCCCGTTCCTGCAAACTTGTACTTTTGGCTATAAAAACTTTTTTTCTGAAAAGAATTGAGATTTTTTTCAAGCATATTTCTGAGCAGAATTTTGGTGGCTTAGATGTCCTAAAAGTTCAACTGGATGGGTTAAACCGGTTAAAAGTAATATATAAAAAATACCCTCTGGGGTCCCAAAAGACCCCATGTGCTCGGTGGAGGGTTAAGCCGATCTTCTCGTAGTGGCGGGACTGCTGTTTCCTCTCCAAAGCAAATCATTGTCTCCTTTTTTTTTGCAAACAAACTGTGTTTGCTTGCTCCTCTCTTCCTCACAACTCAGTGGCGTATGTACAGAGGTGGAGGGGTCACCCTCTGTGACCAAACGAAACTTTTTTTTCACAACTAATTAAAAATTACAGTACCAATGTTTTCGTTTTTATCTTCCAGAACTCCCAGAGAATGATATATCATTTTTTATAGTTGATTCAATTTTTAACTGTTGCATATGGATCATACGATTCTAATAATACTAACAAATAGAAACACTATAATGAACTCTAGAAATATGTACATGTAACTAATCCTACGAGAGAACGTTCATTAAACTAACGGGTGGGCCAATTACAAGTTCGTTTTAAAATCATAGGTTAGTTTGACACTGACAGCTGTTTTTCGCTCGATATCTGGATAGAAAGTCAGTATCATACCTCCGCGGAACGAAATGAGTCGCTTTACGCTTGAAAAACGTTGGTAAATATTGAAAACTTATTTTCAAAGTGAGTGCTGTCTATAAGTCCAAACAGTGCGTTTATTGATAAGAAGTTTTGGCCGAAATAAAGCACCTACCGAGCGTCACGTATGCAAGTTTGTGCAAAAAGTTCGTTAGACTGGCATGCTAGTGGACAACACTGACGGTCCCCGTCGTGGTACGGTGCGCACAGATGAGAATGTGGCTGCTGTAGCCCAGAGTGTGAGACTCTATCCACGAACATCAACACGCCATCGATCTCAACAGTTAAACATTTCACGCACTAACCTGAGAAGAATTCTGCACAAAGATCTCGGATTATTCCCTTACAAGGTCGAAATGACTCAGCAATTAAAGTCGCACGACCATCCACTTCGTTATCGCTTCGCCAGTTTGGGCCTTAGAGCAGCTTGAATTGGACAACGATTTTGGGCGAAAAACTATCTTTTCTGATGAGGCGCATTTTCATCTCGGCGGCTACGTTAATAAACGAAATTGCCGCATCTGGGGCTCGGCAAACCCGCACGTGGTTGTCGAGAAGCCAATGCATCCACAGAGAGTGACAATTTGGTGCAGATTGTGGAGTGGTTGCATCATTGGACAAATTTTTTTTTCCCAAAATGAGGCTGGTAACAACGTTTCGGTCAACGATGCACGTTACCGAGCCATGTTATCCCACTTTTTCTTTACTGAAATTGAAGACATGCATTTGGACGGCCTCTGGTTCATGCAGGATGGCGCGCCATGAGACACAGTCCATGCCACAATCGATCTTTTACGCACCAAATTCCCAAATCGTGTTATAAGCCGTCTTGGCGATGTTGATTGGCCGCCTCGGAGCTGCGATTTGACCCCTTTGGACTTTTTTTTTGTGGGGAACTGTGAAGGACTGATGTTATGCCAACAATCCAGAAACGATTCAAGCACTTAAGGCCAATATCATCCAACCAATCCGTGAGCTACAGCCTGAAACCATCAACAGGGTCTTGGAAAATTGGTGTGACAGAATGCGCTACTGCGACGACAGCCGGGGCAGCCTCTTGAATGAAGTTGTGTTCCATCATTAATGGGAGCTTACTTACTTTCTAATAAAGAAAAAAAAATAAAAAAAAAAAAATTTAATTTTGTTCATTTTCAACAACTTTTTAGTCGACATTAAGAAATTGGCGGGATCATGTGATTTTGGAGACCAGAAGCAGTCGCTGATGAGATATCAAATCGTAATTGGATGCAATAATAAGAGAGTGCAAGAGAAAATACTACGAGACGATGTAGACAATAAAAATGCTCCATAAAAAAAAAGTTTGTTCTTAAAAGAATCTACTTTTGTGAGTGGAGTTTCTATGGCAGCCTCATGACCCCTGGTTCATTCATTTCTGCATATGTTTTTTAACTTCGTTAGATAAATATTGATGGTACAGTAGCCGCTCGGAAATTAGAATGCGCGGAAATTAGAATAGATTGGAAATTAGAACAAGTGAATTAAATGCATGTGCCGCTCTAAAATTAGAACAAACTGTTCTAATTTTCAAGCGTCAGAAGCTGGTCTTGTCAATTCTATGTTTTATTCCCTTTTTAAACAATTAAATACATTCCATTATATTCTTGTTGTGTAAGTACATAATGTAATCGGAAATATGCTACCGGAAAGGTAGCTTTTGAGAAAAATGAATTAGTACATATTGAGTGCAGCAGGGGCGTACGCAAAAATATATTTCGGGAGGGGGTTTCGATTCGAATTTTTAATTTATATTTCTGATTAGAGACATAATTTTTACCCAAGAAAAAAAGAAACCATTGGGATTCAGTCGCTTATGTCTATATTTTTAAATTACATAATCTAGTCAGCTCTAGCTTAACGAAAAGTCCTGAAATCGGTAACCTCCTAGGGTAGCTGATTCTGCGTTTTAAATATTCCATGTCTTAACCCGCCAAATTTTCCGAAACATCCTCGACACATGAAGGAACCCCCAAAACCCCTATGTAGGATCGCCACTGAGTACAGTTCAAGTAAAGTGCTGGTGTTTATTCTGTGTTTATAAAAGAGCCCATATATATAAAATCAGTTTGGGACTCCGTTCCTCAGACAGGCCCAGTTGGAACAAGCTTTTGTCTAATCAATTGGTGCGATAAATTAATGACGAAATCGATTTTGAAGAAAAGGACGATATTCCCCCTCGCTAACCTAAGGCTTCGGCAGGACACAATAGAGCTATTTCAACGTCTAGGGCAGGCATATATGATGGCAAATAAATTACACAATAGACAACATCAATGCTCTTTATTTATGTAGGAAGTAACGCCAACTGAATTGGAGGAGTGGAATGAGGACATCATTATTGACGAAAACTCGAATTTATCTAGTAGCTGCGACTCTCACGACGAGGAATTGATCGGAGATGCTCTTTTCTCCCATGCAGAGGCAATCAACTGTTCAAATCGATTACTTAGCGCGGCTAAGGAAAATCAACAAAAGGCCTCGGGCATTTTTGCAATACAAAACATCCGGGATAAAGCCGTAAATTTATCGGCGAATTTTGGCAAAAGGCAAATGAAAATAAGTGAATTTTTCACCAAATAAATGTTGACAAACATTACATTTATACCCTATTAACTAACTGTTATTAAACAAATTTATATAAAACCTTCAGAATGTGTTTACATTAACTCATGGACACTTTTCGACACTATTTGAAAACGCTCGGAAATTAGAAAATCTTAGAAATTAGAAATTAGGCCAAGGCCCGACGTCGGGCTATCGTGCCATAAAGAAGAAGAAGAAATTAGAATTGCTCAAAACTTTTTTTTTCTAATTTTCGAGCGTCTACTGTAGTTTTGGTTAAGATTGATCGATAATATTAAAAAAAAATTAGGAGAACCTAGTTTTTGGGTTGGGTTTCTATAACTTACAACACGTTCCCTTACCTATTGAATTCTAAGGCCATTCATCGCAATATCAAGGGTCCTCCTACACACACAAAATGGATGCATTATTTTTTGATATTCCAAATTGGTATTGTACCAATCTTTTGACTGAATTGGTCCGCGTATTATACCAGTAGTATTCAGGTATCAATACGAGTAAGCTACCAGTAAGTTTAGATAATTTATGTGGTTAAGTTACCTGGTACCAGCACTAGTAATAATTCAGTATCAAATTCTGTATTTTGCCAGGTTTTTACCTAATTTTATCCAAGTATTTTTTCAGTATCAAAACCGATATTCTACCAGTAATGGTCCAGGTAATTCATGTGATAAATTACCTGATTCCCATCCGGCGTTTTACCAGTAATAATTAGGTATTAAATTGGATATTCTACCTATATATTATCGAGACTACTCCACGAAAAGAAAGGGACAGTGTATGTTCCTTTGCTAACGAAGAACGGAGATAAGAAATCACACACATGGGCTATTGTGAAAAGTATATAGGTGAACTTTTTCCCGACGCTCTATTCATTTTAACTGAAAGATTACCGGTAGCGTTACCCGATAATTAACATGATAGGTACCCGATAGTGGTTTTGCAGGGAAGTGCATTACAAACACAAGCACAGTCAGTGGCGTAACAACTTGACTTGAGGTCATCCAGTGGGCCCCCCTGATAAAAATCATCGTTTTTCGGCGATTTAAAAATAAATTCATATCAATCTTTATTGACAAGATTGCTAACTATGATAGCCTGTCTATAGTATTCGAAATCATGGAGCATGATATTTCTCAAACCTTGCGGACAAGGGTTTATGGTAAGGTTAAAACCATTTTCCGCAAAAAAAAAGTGTTGAAATTTTTGGGCCGCCGGCAATTTGTTTTAGGAGTTTTTGAAGGTTTCAGAAACAAATTAATTAACTGAACGTACTGGGTTATAGCTAGGGTGAAGTCTAGAGTGGGGCAATAAATTAAGATTTTTTTTTACTGCGGAAAGTGTAGGTGTCTCTCCTGGTCTACAAAAATTTTACTTACGCTCGGATATTGTTTCTTTTCTTTTTGAAATCGTGTTTTTTGAGAATTTTTTCTTAAGTCTTTTATACCCCTAAGTCTCGTAGGCATTCTTCTATTCTATTGTCATGTTCCGCCAATGCGGACAGTACATTTTGATATTGTCTAAAGACAAGATCCGTGTCAATCGGTAAATTTCGTGGTATCATCGATCTCGCATTAATATCTAGACTGGTTTTCCAATATGACAGTTCCAAACTTGATAGAAATTTTTTGCTTTTTTAAATAATAATTTTACATGTTTCAGTGTATTATTACAATAAATTATAAAACGTCAAAAAAACCGTGTAATTAAAAATCAGCATGAAAATAGCGGCTTTTTAAAGTCACAATTCTCAACGTATACGGCATTTTTGTGCTTCTGAAACCGCGTTTGAAAATCAATTTTAGTTTACACCTTAGGTACATAAAATGCATACCACGCATCATAAACGTGTGTCTAACCAGTTCCTTCAAATCAATATTTTTCCAAAACTTACAGGTATCCATTGCAGCTATACGATCAGTGGATTATGCTGCTGGAGGAGAGTTGATTTCAATTTTGGACTATTATAAAATAACGTTGATATGTCGCGTCAACAGGAGAACATTGGCAAAATTTCAAACCAAATTCTCCGATTGCACACTTTCGCGAAATAGTCCTGATCAGATCCCCTCCCTCTCCAAAAAGTTATCTACGCCACTGTGTTTTGCATTTTGACTTTGTTTCTCTATAAATGCTTTTAATTAATCTGAAACAGACCCGTCTCTTTTCGAGGTTTATTTTAAATAGATTTTTTTTATTGTTCCAATTGTTTAATTGATTGATTAATTGACCCGCTCTGTGGCTCACTTGGTTGAGTCGCACTCTACGATGCTAGTAATCTATAGAGGTCCGGAGATCGAATCTCGGCGTGGTCAAAATTTCCGTACATGTGCGGATAGGAAATATGTAGTGCTTGCAACATTATATACACTCCGAAATGATATGCAATGTGACGTTGACTCGAAATTGCCTATAAACGGCTGAGTTAACGCACCATGGCCCCACATGGGGTTATACGGTACTGAGAAGAAGAAGTTTAATTGATTTCGGAGAATTTCGTGGAAACCAAAGTCAATGTAGGGGAACGATATTCCCCCCAATCACAAAATCCCCGAATGAAAATAAAAACAGTATAAACAAAATTGCAAACACGAAATCCCCAAAAACAGAAAATCCTCAATCACAAAAATTTAGGGGAATGATACAATATCCATCTCTATAATCACAAAATTCCCAAATGAAGAAAAAACCGCAAAACAGAATCCCTAAATTCAAAATCCCCAACAACCATTTTCAAAACACAGCACGTTTTGGGGATTTTATAGCTAAATTTGCGCTTTGGATAGGATAAAAAGCCAAGTTAGTATTTAATTCCCTTGCGTCGATAAGATAAATTCTTAAAAACGCACTGAAACGTTAAAATATAATTTTTTCGGGTGTTTTGTGATCGAGAATTTGGGTTTGGGGATTTCGTATCCGACCCCAAATTTAGACCAAGTTCCAAAAAATGTCGAATGGTTAAATCAACTGGTCAATTCCTCGAACTCAATCCTTCTCTGTATCTCTAGTCTTATTCCCTCACAGCTTGTTCGTCCTGCTAGATTACAATTAGATAACTTTGTCGCAAAACTTTTCTTCTCTATCCGCTCGACCATTTATCTTTCACATATTGGAATATAATAATAATAGTTACACAAAGAAATTGATGCTCATACACATATCTATCTATTTGTGTTTCTTATCCTCAACACTAATATTCTATATTACTTATCTTATACTTTTGAAATACTACCAAACTTTTCGCTACACGCGCGAAATTACCAGAAAATTTCGTGATTTTCCGTTAGCGCATAGCTATTATATCCTGGATAGTAAATTTCTCTTCGTATGGCAAAGGATTTGCACATTTGGATCCTTCTTTGTGTGATTAGGTTTTCTCTCTTGTTTTTTTCTCTGGTTCCATACACTTTTGCAAAGTTAATTTCTTAAGTCAATAAATTTGTTGAACGTGTCAATAACACATTGCTGTATTATAGTGTATGGTCGATCGTTAGAAATTCTGTTGTAGTTTTTCGTTTTCTTGGGAATTTATTTGAATTCTTGTTTGCTGAATGTTGTTTTGTTATGTTTAATGCTAATTAAGGAAACTTGTTGATTTGTGTGTTTGGTTTCTTCGAATATTTGTTTGGTGAGCGAGTTTGACCCATTTTTCTGACTTAAACGTTGCAGATTTATTTATTAATTAAGAGACAGTTGACAATTTTATTAAGATTAATGCATTATTATTAGGGTGGCAATTTTCCTTTGCGTCAAAGATATAAGTACATACGTACGACTTCCATTAAGACGAAAGGATCGATTTTTCTGGAAAGATATAGCGGTTTGTTGTATCTAATTACGATATCAAACCGAAAATAATTTATTTATTTCATAATGTTTAGAATGGCTTTCCGTTTTCACGATGCGGCGCTTTGTCTCGTGTCTTTATGTTTCCTTCCTATCAGACAAATGGACGCACTTTACACTCTATGAAGTCAACAAGAACAAATCCAGTCTAATTCTCCACCGGGGGCAACATCATCACTTAAACGCTCTATATTATTATACCATCATCCCCTTTGTTGTCCCTCTTTCCTATATCAGAAATAAAATAAATCCCTCAATTTGTGAATGGCATAAACATAGCAAAAGGCGTACAAATTGTCTGATACACTTTATAAGACAAACGCCACCATAAATACAATAAACGGGTCGTCTAAAAACGATTCTTCTAGCGGAAAGGCGAAATTTTCATCTCATCCTGCGCTGTATTTCTTCTGTTACACTGTCGTGAATTCTTTACATTTTGCACGCTATGTCCCGGCTTGTGCAATATGATGTTGCTGATGCTCTCTTGTTTGTCTGATATTTTATATATATTTTTGGTCCTTGGCGTCGGAGACAATGTCCATGTCCTTTGTGAAGTATTGCGGATGAGACTTTAAGTTGGTGCAGTTAAACGGGGATATACGATGCGTAACTGGTGTTTAAAATCGTTTTTGACGTATACTCTGAATAAAATTCTGAATTGACGGGAATATGGCGACAAGTGTGTGGCTAAGTTATATTTATTGATTCGTTCCAAGAAGAGTTCGCCCGCGGTTTATGCGTGTACTTACATTGTAAGGTTAAAGTCGATTTAGTTCAATGTCTTCGCTAAATTAATGTCATCCTTCTTACAAAATGCTCTACGAATTTTGAAAACGGAGTCCTTTTTTGGCGGCCACTCTTCCTCTAAGGATCTTCAAAAGATATTTTGAACTCTTCGTGAGGTCAATAAATTCTGCTAGCATTCTGGGGATCTGAAATCTGGTGAACGAGAACACCTTCGCAAACGAAGCAATTGACTCAACTAAATTTGCAAATGAACAGAAATTCGCAGAATTAATCTCCATATTATAAGCCAAAAGCACAATAACCTCAAAGGTATTATAATCCCTAAAATGTCCTAAAATCCCAATTGAATCTCCTTTCCATCTATCTCGCCGATACATGTTTCCAATTAATATGTTCCACACATTAGCATAATTTCGTATGGATTTTTGTGATTTTTTTTCAGAATATTTTATTTTGTACAGAAAGTAGGAACACTAACAAATAGCTGCACATTTAAATTAATACTAGTTCTGGGACGAGCTTTCACAAAGGGTGATTTTTTAAGAACTTTCGGCAGCCCTATGACCCCATAGTCCGATTTGATCCATTCTTACATATGTTTTGTGTCATCGAAAGAAACACTTTTGTGTGAAATTTGTTTGAAATTGATGCACAAATAAAAAAGTTTTCTTGATGAATGTTGTTGTTAGACAACGGTTTTGTTTTGCCGGGAACGTTGCTATTCTTCGGTGTAGTTTTGTGTTGCCTCGATAGCAAAAGTTTTTCTTAGAAGAACCTAATTTGGGTAGTTGGGTTTGCATGGCATCCCCATGACCCCATTGTTCGATTTTACCGATTCAAACAGACAAACTGCTTGCAGCAAAAAAAGCATTTGTGCAAAATTTCAGCTTCATAGCTTTTAAATTGGCCGAGTAAAACGCGTCGCAACAGACGGACAGACCGACATCGCCCAATCGACTCCCCAAGTCATGCTGATCATATTATGTATACTTTTTATATGGTCGGAGTTGCTTCCTTCAATGCGTTACAAACTTCATGACAAAGTTAATATACCCTTTCACTCTATGAGCAAAGGGTATAAAAACACATAAAATTCAGAAAAATGTATAAAATCTTTATTTGAATCGATAGAACGATATATATAATTTAAGGTTTGTGTTCGTAGAGACGACTCATGTGATCATCGCTCAGCGATCGAAGTTAAACCACCGGTTTTGAGCACTATATGGATATATTTTCTAGACAGACATGTTCCTTTAGTCGATAGTCGATACTAGGAAAATAGAACCATTCAAAAAATATTTAAATACGGCTCGAAATTGGTTGCAAAACTACGATCGCTGAGCGATCATCACATGAATTATCTCTACGAACACATACCTTAAATGTTTAAAAATAATTTCATGTAAATGTTGACCCGGCTGCGCCACTGGTTTCTACGCTGTGTCCAATTTTGGAATACTCTCTCGAACATATCGGCCGGTATCTCACGAATAAATTCTTCAATATTGGCTTCCAGTGCGTTGCGTCAATCGTTGCGGGCTTGTCGCTATAGATTATGAGCCTTAACATAGCGCCATAAAAAATTGTCTCAAGGCGTTAAATCGCACGATCTAGGCGGCAGATTGACCGGCCCTAAACGTGAAATAAACTGTTCACCGAACTCGTCTCTCAATTGGGTCCTGGTTTCGCGTGCTGAGTGGCATGTGGCACCGTCTTGTTGAAATCACTTGTCAGCCAAGTCCAGCTCTTCCAATTTGGGCAAAAAAAAAATTTGTAATCATCGCACGGATAGTAACGTTCCGGCCTTCGTCGTCTTTGAAAAAGTACGGTCCAATGATGCCACCGACCCATAATCCACACCAAACACTGACTTTTTCGGAATGGATTGGCAGTTCTTGCAATGCTTCTGGCTGATTTTTACTGCAAAAATGGCAATTTTGCTTGTTGACGTATCCTCGCTGATGCACTTTCTTAACCGAGCATGACTTTTGATAATAAAAATCAATAAATCTGCAAGCTTTGTTCGTTTGTAAGTCGATTCATGGTTAAATTATAGACCACACTGAACATGTTTGACAGTTCACACAAGGCACGAAAACCGCGTGAGCTGCCAAAAACAGTGTTGCCAAAAAGAAAGTACCTCAAAAATCACCCTTTATATAGTTTCTGAAAAGTTATGAGCCTCAACAATATGAAATCCCCGATCACTGAATCCCTAAAACACTGTATCCCTAAAACACTGTTTTCCAACAGGTGGTCCGCGGACCGAAAAAGGTCCGCGAAAAACTTGTAGGTGGTCCGCGGTAGACTTTCTTGTGCATATAATTACATCCTAAAAATGAGCCTTCGACGACATTAAATCCATTATATTCAGACCTTAAAAACCTTATTTTCAGTCTGCATCTGGTAACGACAAGTCTTGCAGAATACTGTTTTTTTTTTGTAATAATTTTGAATCCTAATGGGGAATTGGGGCGTTCGTGGGAAAATATTTGGAAGGAATTTTCGGAAACCAAATAGTATTTCGAACGATGCTTTGGGTATTCATAGTTAGTCATAAACTCCGCACCAGTTAGGCTGCAGCAAATCAAGATTTCTTGATTAGGTACTTGAATATCACAAGCTACAGTGAGACACGGGAGAGAATTCTCATTGAGTTAGTTCAACATTGTGTCATACCTGTGAACGAACGTATTCTCAAAAAAAAAAAAAATATTGACTACTGACTGTATGCAAGAACGGATGAAATCTTGAGCTGAACCCCTCATAAATTCAAAACTCAGTTGCTTAATCCAACGATACAGGCCAGCCCATACCGTTTTACCGCTTAGTGCTGCCGATATAGCCATTTTACTCGCGTGTCCACAGACTTTGAGGAGATTGGCTGATCCAGGGCCGGATTTACCCTTAATAGTGCCATGGGCAGTGATCCAATTGTCCCCTTTCATCACAAGTTATGTCTAGAAGTAAAACGGTCGCATTCGGAGTGGATGTTTGTGATGTTAAAATTTCCCATGTTTGAAGGGCAGACACGTTGTACCTATTCCCCGGAAACGACACTTTGTACCTACTTACGGCCCCGAAAGTCCGATACACCAACGTAATCAAGGGCTTCGGTGCGCCGGACCATCGTTAGAAATATGCCGCCTGTTCTTTTTGAAGGTTTTGTAAGTATGGCACTTTTCAGACGTAGGTACTATTTTTCGTAAAAAAAAAAGGACGGGCTCACATTTTTAACCTATTCGCATGAGCCAGCGACAAAGTACTCTACCATAAATTAACGTCGTTTACAGATTTCTAACTGCCTTATTGAAATATTTAGTTTACAATTTAACCATTTAATGAGCGTCCTGAAACCCCATAATTTCCGTTAAATTATTAATATCGCATTTAAGTAAAAATCATAGAAATTATCCCAATGTTGCATCGGTACTTCTATTCATTGCAGGTGTTAGTTTACCCAGACCTTTAGAATGCATCACCTTTTTAGGGAATGTAATGGAATTACCCTGCTTAAAAAAAATGTGTGGTCGGTTCGTAGCGACATATTGTTAGGCTAAGTGGTTCGCAGGCATTTGTGAGATGGGAACCACTGCCCTAAAAGAAGAAGAAAAAATCCCAAAAGAAAATCCCCTAAAACAAATCGCGGGTTGCCTGCGCGGCTAAGATCACACCTTAAATAGTGAATGATTCGTTTTGGAGATTTTAATTTTGGCTAAGATCACACCTTAAATAGTGAATGATTCGTTTTGGAGATTTTAACCCTTTCCCGGACAGAACGTCTATAGACGTCCAATTTTGAGCATTTGACATACAAATCGTGTCAAATTTTGGCGTTGTGTCCGGCAATGAGTTAATTTTGGGGATTCTAATTTTGGGGATTTTGATCTTAGGTATTTTGATTTCAGGGAATTTTATTTGGAGATTTTGTGACTGAGAATATTATGTCCAACCCGTAAATTTGCTTGGTGTCATTTTTCGATCAGTCTAAAAGTGGTCCTTTATTAGTCCGTTATGATATCCGTCATGATTCGTTGCTACCATAGAAAGTAATGTATCACAGCAATGGAATGTATTCAATGTCCCAATTATATTTGATACCCTATATTTTCTATTAAGAATTAACATGTGGCCTATCCTCCTTTTGGAACCATTCCGCCAAATGTTTTTCATCGACCAAGACGCTTCACACGTTCACTGTCTGACCAGCTTAGCAATCCATACATGAGTCACATGTGACTCATAGACGTGAACAGGTAGAAACGTCATAAACTCTGAACCTGCTAAAATTCCAAAACGAGTAAAGTAAATTAGCTCTTGATTAATAAATTATTCTTTTTGAAAATGTTTATTTTATGCGTATCTGCATTTAAAATAAAATAAAAATCTGTTAAATAACCACAAAATATTCGTAACAATATTTCATAAGAAAAACTCTTTTTTTTTCATAAATTAATATTCATCACCAAATCAATTGTGATTTACGTGCCCTGCGTGTGCAAGTACATATATGTGTGTTTTTGTGTCTTTGGATCAATATAATAATTTAAATTTCGATTTATTGATTCCACTGGCGCACTAGTAATTACAAATTCTAGTTGCATTCGCATTTTCGTGAAATCAACCAGAAAAATAAAAGCATTAACGAATTTGCATGGCATTAGTAGAGGTCTACCTACATGATGAGCATGGGAAGATATTGATAGAAGATATAGGAATCCCCCATACCATACGTACTTTATACCTACAGCAAATATTTAGCCTGATTTCAGATATGCATACCCGGATTCAGGCAAAATTAGATGGATAATGGGGTTTTCATCATAGACCAAAAATTGAACAATCCAGCACTATTCGGGGAAAACGGGAGAATCTGTTCAGCGCTTAGGGCTCGATGACACAGTCATATTTATATTCATATTTCTAGTCATATAACTAAGCCTACTCGATTAATTCGGTGAATTTTTTACACGTGCACTAAACGAAATCGAGTAGGCTTAAGGATATGATATTACCAATATATGACTGTGTAATAGCGCCCTTACATCATTCTCTGCAAACCAAACCTGGAAAAAAAATTCTTCAAATCGTATTTACTTTACCAACACTACTTATTAATTTTGAATCTTGTTCAAGTATTTCTCATCAATCTGATAATGCTCAATGGAAATTTTTAAATGCATTTTTTAGTTCCACGTCAAATGCAATACATGCAACTTCATACATATCCCGTCCATTCACCACCGGATTGGACCGTGTCGGAATCGCTCAGAATGACGCACTTATCGTAGTGATGTCTCACAAATATCTCCTGAAACATTATACATATCACTATCGATAGAGAACGCTGCAAAAGATCAACCAAGAGAATTATTATTATCGTATTCCTTAATAATTATGTAATACAGATTGAAGAACGTTCGGGAGCTTTGAACGATAAAGCCTAGAACGACAAAAGCTACACGGAGAGAAATTTCTGTAGTAAATTTTATTAAAACGAGTAATAAAATTCACTAAAAAATTAATAATTAATATTCATTGCCAAATCAATTAATTGTTGTCGGTTTACTACAAAATGTTGTGAATTTGACATATCGGTTGCTAATACAATTTTTATTACATTTTAATGAAAAAAGTTACTACACACTATTTCGGTAAAATTTAATTACAAATACAATAAATTTTTCACCGAATTCTAGTTCCTGACTAGCTTTGTGAAAACATAAATGTCAAAAAAAAATATTTTTTGTGTGGAGAAATAAGTTTGTGTGTCGTGTCGTGCAATTTCAATTGAAGATTATATTTCAATTTAGTCGTGTAATACGTGGTAAGTAAACAAACATTTACAATTTGCCTTTTATTTTTCTAAATTAATTATTATATTATTACAGGAAGTAAAAATTGAATCGACTAAAGAAGCCAGAATTTAAGCATAACAAGAGAGAAGTTTTTAGTTTTGATACAGCTTCAATCTGAAAATTGGAATGAAGGCGGAATTCACTACACTTATATTAAGGACAAGGTGATTAATAAATTTATATTAATTGTAATACAATATTAAGATACAATACAAACTTTATAATCCAAACCAACGAAACATCATTTCCTGGAAACAAACTTTATTTTTATATTTTATTTAACGTTTCTCCTTTTTTTTTTCAAAACTTAACTGGTCGATTTTTATTTTTCCTTCCAGGAAAGAACTCAAAAATAGGAATGCGAATCAAACGAAATTCTTCCTGCACAAAAAGTTGACGGAAAGATAAAATGGTTTCTATTCTATTCAGTCCAAAACTTTGATTTGCTTTGATTTAATCCGGATTATAGAGAATGCGATGTATGTTTTAAATTTAAATAAATTTAATAATCATGTGAAATCTTCCTAGGATTAAATAAATAAATATGTATCATACTGTTGCATATAATTTTCATTTATTTCAGAACAAACGATAAAATGCACTAGTTTTTTTCACTATAAAATGCGGTTAAATTTTATTTTTTTGAATGGTCATTTTTTTTTTGTGGTGAAAAATTACTGTAAAAATTGTTATATTTATTAATCTGTAATGAAATTCGAATTGACACATAGTTACCTTTTATTATTATCAACAATAAATTATTACTACGGCTGTAGTGAACTTTTACAGTAAAGGATAGTTAATTTAATTAAAATGTAATAAAGTTATTCACAACGCGAGTAGTTAATTTTACTACAAATGCGATGGGGTCAAAATTCATTACATTTTTGTAAAATTTACTACCGAATTGATAAAATTTCACTATTTTTTTCTCTCCGTGTAGAAGAAGCTCGCTCGTAGTCATGCATGTATACGAGTGGAAAATTAGATATTAAAAGTAAAGAAATTTGATCCCCAATCATTTTCACCGCTGGAGATCGAGAGTTTTTGTTTTCTTTTCGTACAACTTAAAACTTTGTTTCCTGCGGAAGCTAATAGGTTACAAAAGAGCGAAATCCTATATTTTGTCCCCTAAAAATATGAGTGCAATCGATGATAGTAATAATCCGTCGTCTAGACACCGAGTACTACATTATATCACGAACCTATATGCCCATTCTTCGTGGATATACAATATTCTCATCATACTGCATTTATCCTTATAACGGCGCGTCCGAATGCCGTTTAGCATAAACTTAAATCTAAATTTCCCCTCGGCATCCTTGCAAATCTGCGCTTTACATCTCCCGTTTCAATGCAGCATGTTTACCAATCGCACTACAATTCTCTATACACCACATTGTAATACATATCCTT
Source organism: Microchrysa polita (assembly GCA_949715475.1). Lineage (NCBI taxonomy): Eukaryota > Metazoa > Arthropoda > Insecta > Diptera > Stratiomyidae > Microchrysa > Microchrysa polita. The sequence goes on along the minus strand of OX454421.1, from coordinate 61,978,739 downwards.
ATCATAAATGCAATTTCACTACTGCATAAGTGCAAATTTTAGATCCTGACGAAAAGCTATATCGCGCATTCAGTCGTTTCAGCCACATTTACTCACATTCCCGGCATTGAATGTGTGAAAATGAGGATTTCGAGCGGCGATAACTTTGCATTAAATTCCCTCATGTCATCACACATGGGACTTTAATGGATTTACACTATACTATCTTTACATAGTAGTCGGGGCTAAGGACTAGGGATATCGAGTCGCAAAAGTACTACTACACATTGCTGCGAACAGACTCTCATTTGAAAGCCCCGTCGTGTTGGTTCTTTCACATATGTGTGAAGTGTATTATCCTTGAAAACCATTGTCACGATAAGAAAGTATCCCTTCAAATGTCCTGTGAAGCTCATTGTATAGTTTAGTCGCAGTGTTACTTTCGGTCGATCCCATTACGACGCTGTGCAAATCTCCAAGATACATTTAATGGGAGTATCTATAATTAGAGTTTCCATTATTTCTCGAGATTTGCTCGCCCCCACCTACTTTGTGTTAAGTTTTAATTATCTGATTGCGCGGACAATCGCAATGGTAGGCGATGAAAAGGATATGTGGTGAAGATGTGTATGTGTATCGAAGAATGAAAATAATGGACAAAGCTCCTGTTTTCTATCTTGAATTCATTTTAGTACCACAACAATACATGAGAGGGAGGATATGTACATTTGTCTGGTAACGATACAACTTTTTGATTATTCAAAGGCTTGCAATTGAACATAACGAGTTCAACGTCTTCCAAGTCTTGGGAGGATTGTGTGCGACAAGGATGTTCCGAAATATCTTATCCACATAAGGAAACCATTTAAAAAACCAACGAAATCTCTTAAACCGATGTCTGTAGCATCTTTTGCACATATAATCCCTACTTGACTCAAACGCGCGCGGATTCAAAAGAGACTTGACTTTTGTTAGATGCACCGTGTGTAAGAGGGGAGGGCGAAAATCGTAGTCTTGCTGCGATAATTTCCAGTACTACGACTAACTTTATTTGAAATAAGAAAAAAAGTGTATGAAGACAAGAATTCCACACGCAAAAAAAAAATCCGGTAAAGTTTTAAGTAAGCAGACTTCTTGTGCATTCCAAGTTATATCAAAGGTACATACACACAGAATGACTCGACAAAACTCCTTAACGCATTTTCATTTCAACTTTGACAAAACAAGTGCGCGGCAAGTGGATGGAGATACTATCAGCCATGATGTCAGCACACAAGTTGTGTCGTTTGATATCCTTAAATGCAGCGATATCAGCTACCGCCGCTCCCACACACCCGACACCAGCGACGTCCCGTGTCCTGCTAAAAAACATAAGCACCATTCATTTTGATAAATCCTCTTCAGACTTTTCTTGTTCTTCACTGAAAAAGTTAGACGAAACCGCGCGCAAGCAGAGCAGATACTTATGGAAATTTCTAACCGAAACTTTTATGAATAAGTCAACGTTCAACGAGCGGTTAATCCATCATGCTCGATTGCATGAAATGCAACGACGACACGACGAATGGGAATTTCGTTCCAAGCCTAGCGAAGTATGAGTCCTTGTAATCCGTACTATAGCTAGAAGTCACCCCGCACTTTTGCTATGCGAAAATCATCCCAGCAATTGTGGTTATTTATTCCATGAGTGATTCTTGGATGGTCTGAAAAGTTTTCAGTATAAAAGAATAATTTGTTTATTTCTCATTATTTGAATGGTTTAATCGATGGGTAAAGTACATGATATTTGCCGCGGAGAAATAAAATGTTTCCAAACGCAGGTGAAGTCATCGACCATAGTATAATAACGAGGAATGCCGCCTCCTTTGCTCTCTCAATCCCTACTTTATTGCGAACTTGACTTTGATGATGTTTTTAAGGACTATTCGTTTTGGTCTCGATAAAAAGCTCTCAATTTGCTTATTGAGCTAGAATATTAGCAATTCATTTTTTTTTTCACGAAATAATTCATTGACTGACATGCAACCGCTGCTGTTTGATGTTATTGGTGTGGTGTCACTTGGAGCATCGTTGAGCAAGTTTTCCACCTTAATCTGTGTCAACGAAAACTATTTTGTTACTTAAAAATTAAATTAATTAAATTTAATGAAAATCTTTACAAAACCGTTCCCCTGAAAGAGGCAAACGTATTGCTCCTTTAGGTTTATCGGTAGTCGGCTGAAAAAAAACTTTAACACATGTGCACACACCGTTACTCCCCGTTTACGTCTATAAGTCACATGTGACTCATAAATTTATAAATTTTCAAATCTTTACAAAACAGTTCCCCTGAAAGAGGCAAACGTATTGCTCCCTTAGGTTTATGGGTAGTCGGCTGAAAAAAAAAACTTTAACACATGTGCACACACCGTTACTCCCCGTTTACGTCTATGAGTCACATGTGACACATAATTTTATAAATTTTCAAATGGCACGTGCTGGTGATGTCGGTGAAAACCGAAAAGGGAATGTTGTAAGAATCCTATAGATTTTGTCACGTTCGGCAAAAAGTACCTTTATATTCCTTAAAAATCATGTGGGCTGTTTCTAAAAGTACCGTTATGTTCCTTTAAAATCGTGTATGATATGCCTAAAAGTACCGTTATATTTCTATTATATTCCCAAAAGTACCGTTATATTTTTTTTTTTGATCGTGTGAAGCGGTCCATGTCTGTAAGACATGAAATCATGTTAGTTGTTGGCCGTGTCACGTCCGCCTGAAAGTACCGTTATATTCTTCAGGCTTCGAGTTCTGATACATTTAGAGTGACTGTTGTTGTTGTGTGTGGGTCCCAATCTGCGCTGCTCTAATTATCGACCGATAAGGTTTGTGTTCGTAGAGACGACTCATGAGATGATCGCTCAGCGATCGCATTTAAACTATCCGTTCCTAGCATTTTATGCGTATATTTTCTAAACCGATATGTTCCTTTAAACCATAGTTGATACAAGGAATGTCGCCACATTCAAAAAATATGTAAATATGGCAAATCGGATGTTAAACTACGATCTGAGCTGAGCGATCATCTCATGAGTCGTCTCTACGAACACAAACCTTTAAGCTGCGTCGATCGAATCCTCTAGCTTTCGGAATCTGAGTGGAAGGCCTTACTTAACTTGGCCATCCATACGCCAGGGCAGAGTTTGAGGTATGCTAAGTTCAGGCATTCGTCATTTATTAAGCTGTAGGAGTACGTCATTTATATGCTAAGGTTCGGAGGTAATAATTCATTTTCATCATCCGAGCGATGTCTCTGGAATACTAGGACCCCATCCACCTGCATCATGGGCATCCGTGCATGCCAGCGTGCGTGCAGTCTCTTTGAAATGTCGCAGCAATCAATTTAAAAATAACTTTTCATCGGCTAAAGGTATATCTTCGAACTACATACATATCTACGCTGGTTACTCGGTTAACCGCCCCTCTCGTTTATACATTCAGCCATTCCTCATTTATTCCTCCATACTGATTTCCTGGAAATGGTTTTTTTTTATGCCTACCACGTAGCTCTTTCTTTAACGAATTTCGATCGGGATTTGAGCATTTCATATACACTCCCAATCAATAGGATAGTTCCACTTGTAAAATGGCTGTATGTATTTCGGTAAGTGATAACGGTATTTTCTTCAAACTTGGTGACAATATTTACAGTAGCCTGCCTGTTCTTTGAATAACAGGATGTCTCAAATCCGGAGTCCCGTTAGGATTTTCTTACGAGAATTCTTAAAAACAGTACAAATGATGAAGTCAATGGGATAGTTCCAGTGGAAATAAAACATCAAATAACGGTAAGAAAGGATAATTTTACTTTGGAAAATGAAGCTGGTAATAAGAAGAACTTTATTTAAGTAATTAGAGCTCAAAAAATTAATCTGGGATAGAATTGTATATGTTTTAACGGTAAATTAAATTAATTTCGCCCAAAACGCTTCTAAACGTTCGCAGAAGTGCTTCAGTGTTCTTAAACTATTGTCTAACGGTGTAGATCTTCGTTGTCATTCATTCCCACACATTTTTGATGGTATTTAGATCTAGGAAGTATGGAGGTCTTTCCCAAACCTTGATTAGTTGGTCTTGAAACAAATCTTTTATCAGTCTTGCTCCTTGACTGACGCCATTATCTTGTTAAAATCTCAAAGAAGTCGAATGGAAAATGTCGGTAATTTTAAGAACTATATTGCCCAGAATTTTTTTGTAAGCCTGGACGTTGTGAATACCGCTAATTTCCACAATCTCAATAATTCCACACAGAGACATTCTACCCCATACTTCGACATTTTTTACTCTGAGTAATGCGTCTACAAAATTAATTCCTTCTTGCTCAAATCGTGGAAATAATACCTAAATCCATCTGAACCAACGAGATTTAATCTTTTCCATCAGTAGAAATAACGCGTTTGTTCAATCCATTCAGTTTCTCCATTGGGGTAGAATATGTTGGTATGGAACTACTGAGCTTTCTTAAATTAGGGGTACTCAGAGTACCCAGGCTTTCAAAGATATTCTTCCTAATGTATTGCCTAAGACTTCCGCACAGAGAGAAATAAATTTGCAATTCCAACAAATCACAATTGTTTGATGTTGGTTTTGTTGCTTTGTAGCAATTCTTTTTTTACACTTGCAAATAAATTGGTACTACTAAACAACACGATTGATTGATATGACAAACCAAATTTTGTCAAGACAACTAAAAAATATTCTGTTAGAACGATTTAATTTTCTGGTTAAAATAACAAAAACTTTAGCTGCAATAAAATCTACAAATGATAAAGACAACGAGCACTATAACATTTGTTGAATATAACAAATCTTTTGGGCAGGGGAAATCAACAAGAAAAAATTGCCAAATAATTTTACAATATAACATACAGTTTTGTAATATTAACAAAAACTTTTGTTATCCAACAGACAGTCTTTCTATGCAAGTATCAACGAGAATGTCCAGAACTAGAACTTTTGTTAGAAATACGAAATTTTTACCATATCTAACGGTACAGTTTTTATATGCAGGACATAAAAAACAAATCTTTGTACAATCTAGCTATTCATTTATTTGGAACAGCAAAGATATTCATTTTTAGTTGCTCTTTTGTACGGGCATATTTGTTTTCCGAGTGTTGTGAAAAAAATGATTGTGTGCTAAAAATGGTGAAAAAGTATTTGTTTCCAATAACTTATAAATTAAGGACTTATTTTGTGAGAAAGCAAAGACGCTGGCGAAAACGAAATAGATTACCCTAAATTAGGGGTGCAGATAAAATGTCGTGCCTAATTTTTCGAGTGGCGTTTCCAAAAGGTAAGACTAATGTTTTCTTGTGCTATAAGATATACGTAATTTGATCTTTTCGTACCTTAGGTTTTACAAGACACATTTCCCAACAACGTTTGAACTAGTGGACTGGAGAAATTAAAATAAACCGTACATGCTAGGATTATGGATTCAACTAAGCGCTGTGTGGATATGATACAGGCAATAATAAATAGTCACTCTTCAATCTTCACTGATTTCTGCCACAATTGTAAGTCCAATATTTATGTATATACTATGTATTTTGCAATAAATTAACTTAAAACTTAACTTAAAAAAAATAAATAAAATTATTATTTGTATATTCTTATAGAAAAACTAAACTTGGCATGCATTACACATTATTTGTTAGCGGCGATGGATACCTGACTTCACGACCCTCTACATTGTAAGGTTATGTTTATATCTAATAATAAACTAGGTGTTACATTAAAACATATTGTCATAATTTTTCTAATTTTAATAAAAAAATTATATTTCAATAAACAGGATTATGTGCAACTATCTTTTATTAAGACATTCAACGCTTCACATGAAATGATGACTTATTTTTTGGCGTCGGCAAATACAAATGAAAAGACAGGCCGAATTGAGTTACAAATTTAATTAAATATTTTATAAATTCGTGTTAATCAAATTTTCTCCTAACTTTGTTAATAGTGTTCTTATCAATCCCAAATTTCAATAGACGATATATTGAAATTAGAGATTGATAAGAACACTATTAGCAAAGTTAATAGAAATTTTAATTAACACGAATTTATAAAATTCTTTAATTAAATATTTGGTATAATATTTTGATTGATACTACGAAAAGGTTTTGTATAAAACCACAAAACAGTTTTGTATAATTAATCAAAGAATTATACAATATTACCAACTGAAATTTGATTCTGACAACTAAAATATTCGTAAAATTGACAAAAAAATTTGTTAGTGCGGATTGGGTTATTGGTACAAAGTTTTAATTGATATCACCAATGGAAACTTCTCACCGAAACCAAATATTTAGTATAAAATTTGTTGAAATCGCAAATTGGATTAATCAATTTTATTTAAACTTTTTGTTTAAGTCAACACAATTTTTATATAATTTTTCAAAAGATGTTTTGCATAAACAAACAAAATCGTTTTGCAGTTTCAACAAAAATACACCTATGACCAGAAATTAATGAAGACTTTTGATACTATTAACAAATGTTTTTCTTGTAATCGACTAATCATTTCTCTCTGTGCGACATTTTCCATGCCATTCCTATAAGATTTTAGCAAGATAATGACTCCAATTATGAAGCAAGGCTGATGAAAATTGATTTGAAGACCAACTAATCAAGGTTATGGAAAGACCTTCATACTTCCTAGATCTAAATATCATCAATAAAAGTGTGGAAATGAATGACGAGGAAGATCTTTACCGTTAGACGATAGTTTAAGAACACTGAAGCTTTTTGGCGTACGTTTAGAGGAGCTCGGGACGAAATCAACTTAGTTTACCGTTAAAACCTATACAATTCTATCCCAGATTAAGTTTTTGGGCTCAAATTATTAAAATAAAGTTCTTCTTATTACCAGCTTAATTTTCCAAAGTAAAATTATCCTTTCTTACCGTTATTTGATGTTTTATTTCCACTGGAACTATCCTATTGACTTCACCATTTGTACTGTTTTTAAGAATTCTCGTAAGAAAATCCTAACGGGACTCCGGATTTGAGACATCCTGTTATTCAAAGAACAGGCAGGCTACGGTAAATATTGTCACCAAGTTTGAAGAAAATACCGTTATCACTTACCGAGATACAGCCATTTTTCAAGTGGAACTATCCTATTGATTGGGAGTGTATGTAGTCTTATCAAGAAGCTGAAATAATGATTCACTGAAGAAGAGCCTCACGATATCCCGCCAAGACTAGAAGCAGCGCAGGAGGTAAGGACAAAGTTACTGAATATGAGCCGTCAGTAATAGTCATTTATCGCTGAACACCTTCTTTATATGGTCAGGATACGTAAGAAGCAAGTAAGTTCTAATCTCAAAGAAAACGACGGTACTGTAATAGTGATGGCTGGGTTGACTGTTCAATACTACTCGTACCTGTCCATACACCGCTCAGTGGCCCTAAAACAAGACTCAGTACCACGGCGTCAAATAGACAATTCAAACGGCGTATATACGCTAAATTTATTTAGAAAAAATACACTGAACCAAATCGTCTGCTAAAGTAAAGAAAATACGGCTCAAAGCAAGAAAAAAAGACAACAAAAAACGGCCAAGAAATATTTCTCTTCATTTGAGAATTAGTCACACTGATCCAAGTGAAATGCCCATAGCAGCGCTTTAAGGAAAAGTAACCTTGAATCAAGCAAATTTTTCTTATGAAAAGGACAAGAGAATCTGAACAAAAATAAAAAAAGAAACCTGCATCCAACCAACATCGAACCCATAACCCCATTCTTCCCAGTCAAACGCGCTACCCACTGAACCAGAGACACTTCTGACTAATCTACTACAACTACTACTACAATATTGGAGCGTTGTAGTACTCCAATATAAGGTAAAGCTAAAATAAAGCTTTCCCACGAGCTTTACATGGAAAATGTCAAAAATCTATTATCAAGCATTTGCTTGCTTGAATTGAGAATAATGGTTTAGGCTTGAATCTACTTCCTATTTCTCAAAAGAAGGTCTTGAAAATAGGATCGATTCAAGAAGAAATTTGCACATTTTGAGAAATTTTGTCTAAATTCGGGAATTTTGCAAATGAGTTTCTTAATTTTAGATAGCCCATTTTTTTCAGTGTAGGAAACACTAGTTGATTCTACACGAAAATTTTGCAGCCTAGCCTACACAGAAAGAAAAATCGTTCGTGATATTAATAAACGCTGTTTATCATTTACATTTTGTTGGATTAAAGTACATTTTCGTTGGATTAAAGTATATTTTTATTATATCCAAAATCCAGTTTTATTAAATGATGACCGTATCGTAAATATAACAAAACCGTGTTTATTAATATTTTATGATCATTTTTTATTAATGTTGTGAAAATATTCATTGCATTAACGAAATTGTTTATAATATTAATTAAAAATACGAATTATTTTTTTTAATAATCAAAGTTATTGATATTAATAAATCGGGTAATCAGATTTATGAAAAATTTTATTAACTAACAACATTTGTTGGCTAAATCAATCAATCAATCAATTGTTAAATGCATATTAAAGACCAGAGCATTGATGTTGATAATTTGTTCATCACTTTGATAAACGTTGTTCATTGGCTCTACCAATACGTTAAGTGTATTTTAGAAACGCTTATCACGAATAGTCTGCTTGGTCTTGTAGGTAGCGCGTTGGTCTTCAAATCATGGGGTCCCGAGATCGAATCTCATTATAGGTAGGTAATTATTAATGCTTTTCAGAGCGCACTGAAGTAAATAAAATATTGTCGACACAATAAGAACTCTAGGTTCAGTGCCTCTGATTTTTTTTTCAAATAAAAAAAAAACAATTGATGAACTCAAACATTATATCAATTAACGACATACATTAGATTGATAAAATGCTTTCATGGATTTTTTAAAAGATATTTGTTCATTGATAATCAAAATCATTATTAAATGAACAAATTATTAAACAATAAACACCAATTTATTATTTTGATAAACTCGTTTCTTGGAGCAAAATCAATTACAAAATCCTCAGTTTAACGTACTTTTTCGTTGATATCACGTACCTTTTTCGTTCAGTGTATTTGCCGTTGTAAAATGTCAACCGACTTCAAGTACCCTTCCTGAAGTTTATTATGTATTAACGAAAAATTAACTCTGCCAATACAGGTTGTCCCAACCCCCAACGACAACGCTGTAAAAAAATTGCACCGGGACCTTCCGGAAAGTAATTTTAAAAGTTGGCGCATAGTCTTTAGTTTTCATAACGGTATGACGTTTGCTTCATTATTCCCGATTGAAGTCAGAATATTTTTCCAATCACCTGAAATCATGGCATTTTTTTACCCAAAAATTGCAACACCCAGAATATCAAATGACCTCTGGAGGCCTGTAAAGTTCAATTTTGAATGGGAGTGGCCTCATTCTAAACGTACCCGCGAAACCTTTCTACTTGTTGTAAAAACTCTTTATCAAACACAAATGCCAGAGATTTATCATTCAAATTAACCTAATTTCATAAATATTCAGTACAGTTTTCTTTACTTTATTTCAATTTGAAGTTCTATGGTTAAAAAAAAACACCCTTCATAAGGTTTTCTACGCAGATGATTCAACAGAGGTGTATTATGTACTCCTTTAACACCTGAGTGAGTCCGTCACATGAGTCGATAAGTTTGAAAAACATCATAAATGAAATTCGCTCACGATGAGACTCGAACCCACGACCCTGTGCTCCGAAGTTGAGCGCACCACCACGAAAAATTCTTTGTTTTGCTAAAAATCATCAGTGACCAACAACATCATTTCAACGAAATTTTGCTTTTCATTTCTGTCTGTTTTTACCGACGAAAAACTCGTTTTTGCGGAATCTAGCCCGAAGCGATCCCACGGCATCGCTTTGTTTTCAATTGATTCAATCTCAAAGAATTCACGTGTCTGGCTGTGATCACACTTCCGATAAGTGATCATCACCCCTATCTACTAGGAAACAATTCCGATTCGTATGTCATTTAATAAATAAAAAAGAAACGCTGCCAACTGATTTTTCTCTCCTAGGATTTTACGATTACGCCTAAATGTTCATTGGATCGACAAGGTGCCTCCACGATTTATGCCGTACTTCGAGACCAACTCATTGAGACAAAACAATTCAGTTCCTTATTTTTTCATAAAGAAACAATCTATCGATGGGCATTTTTGCCGAACCGATTGACTCACGTTTGCGATAAAATTTCGATATAATCTTTCCGAATTCGAAATTTTCGCGAATGACGATAAAATATCGTATCGAATAAGGGTTGTGTAAAACCAGCTTTTTGGCAAGGCTATCAAAGTAGCGGCTTGCCAACTTTAAAATGGATAAATTCATAATTTTTCTCAAAAACAACAACCTAACCTACAAACCCCGTAATACTACGTATAAAGTATTATAATACGACAAAACTAGCCATCAAAATAAATATTATCGAGTCCTGTTAACAACTCATTGAAATTCGAATACCTGCTCCAGCTCCTTGTCGCTCGGGATATAGAAAAAACAGACTGCGCAACAATTGAAACCCTCTTTCTCATTTAATATCATTTCAAATCATAAAACTGACTATTGCTATGATGGATAATCCTTAAACAAGTTTTTTCTGCACAACATACATTCAATACGTTGTTCATTCTAAATCCTAAACAAAAACCCCTTTTTTGCTCACTTTTTATATGTTTATTTAATTCCTGCTATTTACCTATACACAAACCATTCCTTATATGTACATAAAATCTTGATTTCAAAATGGCATGACTCACACAGGATATTTAAGTTATAGATACTCGAGCCCATATGTAACGTACCTATATAATGTACAGGATAACTACGACTCAAAAACCATCCCTCTGCGAGGGTAGGTCCGATCACAGATATCTTTTTTCGTAAACAACAACCTTTTTGTGTTTGTTACCACCCGGAAGGACTTTTTACGTCCATATGTTTGTCGTTTAGGTTCAACGCATTTTGATATACATTTCTGGCCTGTCCCTTCCCTTTAGTACACACCAGAAAAATATGGTTTTCGTCGTTTTGGTTGGGTTGCGTCGCATAAATGGAATTGGTTGTTTGTGTTTTAAGCTACATAAGTGGGTATATCCCTATACAAAAAAAAAAACAGGTAAATACGAACTAGGCTTCAGCAGCCGTAGGACATTAAAATAAACTAAAGGAAAGGGGCGGAGTTTTTTTTTGTGTTTGGCAATGTTAATCTATGTATTGTTGTCGATTGTTGTCGACACCTTTCAGTCTGTACTTTTCATTTTTTGCACGATGAATAGCGCCAGCAGGCTTCACTTCTGAATACAAACAGGACATACGACAAAAGTCAGATCTCTCGAATCGCGGACATTCGATATTTAAGGCTCTTTTATTATCGTAAATAAATCGTATCATCTGTCCATATGTATATAAAACGATTTTATAAGTGACCAGATGTTTGCCATTCATTTCATCATCACTTCATTCAACCAGAATACGAGGAATATCTTTTTATCTCCGCACACCTAATTCGTATGGTGAGCGAGAACACACATTGCGAAAATTACGTCATCTCACGACAATTGCGCCATATTATAATCGAATTAAAATATGGTACCAAACACACCATGTAAAAAGGGATCATTCCTGTCTCTCTCTCTCTTTCTGCCTGTTAAGTTCGTTCCTTGCAATTTGCGTTCCGTTCCGGATCATGTGACAATTTACTGCGTACTAAAAAATTAATTGTAGAATGCAGTTGTGTTACGCAATTTAACTACCTATGTATATACACTTATAATACTCGTTACATACCGAATATACGTACGTACGTACACACACGTTAAATTTGGATAGGATATGGCAGAGAACACCTGAACGACTTTTATTCATTGATGAATAAAACTCAGGGGGAATTCATTTTTGGGTGTTCAAAGACGACCATGCCACGACATTTCTTAAAGGAAGAAGGAAAATGCCGAAATTTTTGTCTCAAACAAAGAACCATCACACGATATTATGAAGATAACCCCCTCTGGTCGGTTATAGGTTTTTATATCATTTTTATTTCTGGTTTCTTTTTACTTTTTGGCAGTATAGTATGAAATGAGTATAATGAAATGATGGAACACGTGTTCATAATGAATATAATAGGGAATTATTATTATACGGAAAAAAGAAAAGAATTTGATCGATGTCAGAAGAAGCTCTTTATAAGTTTTCGCCGTCAGGAAATCACAATGAATGATAGAAGTGTCCTCATTGTAATTTGGCAGTTTATCTTTATGGATTGACCTGGATATATTGCTTGCTTCTTGGAAGTTATAGGTATATTGACGAGGACTTTTTACGTCCATGATGATGTGTCAAGTATAACGGTAATTATTGACTTTTATCCGTCCATTTGCATTGATCATTCTAAAATAGTAATACTACACTAACTAATATGTATTCGGTAAAAAAAAACACAAACTAACGTGGATCACATAAAATACAGGGTTCTAGCTATCACCGTTTCAAAGATATAGCCATCTAAAGATGGGGTAATAAATGCCCAGTTTGCCTCTCAAAAAACGATCGGAAAGGCCGCAAAATCGCAATTTTCTGAAAATTTTCGAAATCGTTGGTTCAAAAAGTCGATGAAGAGGGCATCCAGACGTATATTTTGCTGAAAACTCCAGGATCCTAGCTCTCACCGTTTCAAAGATACAGCCATCTAAAGATGGGATAATAAATACTTATAACGGTACTTTTTAAATTCCATGTTTCCATCATTTTCAACCAATTTCGAACTTAATTGCATTGTATGCCAGTGTCCTTTCTAGCTTATCAGCAGTGTCCGCTCAAAGGGGATGGGGGGGGGGGGGGGTTGGTCCGTGACGCTAGTATCCACTCTACTTCCGAAAAGAAAAGTGGGCAATTCGCTCAGCTAGATATATGCTAATTAAATCCTTTAAAAAAAACTCATTGTGCTAATTTGGTCCTCCAATCGAACATTCCTTTTCTGCATGCATGATCCCTAATTCATGACAAAGGGACCTAATTTTTAAATAGGGCAAATTATTGCTTTTATTTTTATTACTACATTTATATGCGATATGCCGGAACTCGGAATTCGATTTCCGGAAGATGCGGTCTAAAATTTTTGTTTAGCATGTAGAAGCAGAAGAGAACCAGGAGAGCAACTATTGAACCACCCGAGAATTTCGTATGATTTCTCATATAGGAGTCGGATTAAAACTCAGCACATCAAAGTGTAAAAAAAACTCTCATGTGAAAAATGTCATGCCCAAAGGCAACATTTTCATTGCTAGTTTTGTTCAGTCATTTTCGATAACCTTTAATTCGCTCGATGTCCTCTGGGATGCATCTAGCATTGAGAGCGCCAATTTCAGACAAGGTGGTTTGGGTTGCAATAGCAGCCGGCCTAATTTGCTGATATCGGATTTTGCTAGGTTTCTCCGACTTAACTAGCTCTAACCTTATTCTCTGTAATAATACTCGAGAGAATATTTATTTATGATAATAAGCCACGCACATTGAAACCATACTGAAAAAATCCGTCTGCGAGGAGATGCGGCCAAATGCAGTTTGTCGGCTGCGAGCGCTGTGTAAGGAAGTCATCGAAAACTACTTCAGAAGTACCTACTGAAAACTAAACCCTTTTTTTGCACAACATTTTCCAGAGCGGAGTTTTCTGAAGTGTGTTGAGTGTTTTAACGGATTTTTTTTTTCGCATTGCATAAAATGTGACTTGAGGAATTCTCTACTAAGCTTTCATGTTGTAATTCCAAAGAACTCTCTACAAGGTCTCGCTAAACTGAAGCGAATTGCGCTTAAGAGTATGAATGAAGTCGGAACAGGTTTCAACTACATACTATCAGAGCCATCTCAGTGGGTAGATATTCTGTTATCTGGATTACTATAGCATTGGTTCGAATCCCACTTTGAATAAATTTTTGTGGTGTCTTTATAAAAACGGTCCTACAACCTAAGACAGCTGGTTCTACGAGAGTGGTCTGATAAGTACCTACCTAGCCTACAAAAGAAAAACAAAAATTTTGGAAAAGTGGCGATTTATTTTTCAATATAGTCTCCTTTTAGCTCGATACACTTGATCTTCCAATGCTCCAACTTCTTTAACCCGTCTGAATAATACGTTTTTTCGAGGCCTGCAAAGTGGCCCTCCGTGGCGGCGATGACCTCCTCATTCGACTGGAATTTCTGCCCGGCGAGTGACTTTTTCAAGTTTGGAAACAAAAAGAAGTCGCATGGGGCCAAATCTGGAGAATACCGTGGATGGGGCAGCAGTTCGTAGCCCAATTCGACCAGTTTGGTGCTGGCGGGCGGAGGTATGAGCCGGTGCGCTATCATGGTGGAAGAGCATTTTTTTCTTTGCCAAGTTGGGCCATTTTTTCTGCAATTCGGCGTCGAATCGACCCAAAAATTCGGCATAGTACAGCCCTGTGACCGTGTTGCCATTCTCCAGGTAGCCGATGTGGATCACACCTTGTGAATCCCAGAAAACGCTGGCCATCACCTTTCCGGCCGATGGGACAGTATTCGCCTTCTTCGGAGCACGTTCGCCGGGGGAAGTCCACTGTTTCGACTGTTTCTTGGTCTCTGGTGTGTACCAGTGTATCCAAGTTTCGTCGACTGTCGCGAAACGACGCAGAAACTCCTTCGGATTGCGCTTAAACAGCGTCAAACACTGCTTTGAAGTGGTCTCACGGTTGTGCTTGTTGTCGGGAGTGAGCAAATGCACCCATCCACCCATCGCGCAAAAAGCTTTCTCATGCCCAAAATTTCATGCATTATGTGACCCATGCGATCTTTTGAAATGCCTACTGTCTCGCACCTTCAATCGGCGGTCTGCCAATACGAGATCGTGGATTTTTGTCACGTTATCCTGCGTGCTAATCGTTTTCGGGGCACCTGGACGTGGCTCATCAAAAACCGACGTGCGACCACCTTGAAACTCGTTAATTCATTGCCGGACACAACGCCAAAATTTGACACAATTTGTATGTCAAATGCTCAAAATTGGACGTCTATAGACGTTCTGTCCGGGAAAGGGTGAAACCAATTTTTGACGGTCGCTCTCGAAGGAGAAGAGTCACCGTACACAGCATCCAAATCGAATCATCGACCGATGCTGCTCTTTTTCCATTTTTCTAAAATCGGCGGACACTCCAGCTTTCACACGCGGCCAAAGCAAAACTACGAGTCTGATCTGGCTGAAATTTGAACAGTTGCCGTCTAGAAGAATGTACTACACGATAGTAAATTGCTCTTGCGATACTGACACCATCAGGCGGGGAGGCTGGACTACAAAAATTACTCGATTCAAGATCAAGATCTCTTGAATCGCTTCTAAAACAACAACGACATATATACTTGTGTCTGGTACAGTAGCTATTAGAGGCGGCAATTTGCCCTCTTGCCCGGGGCGACGTTTCAGTGCAAGCAAAAACTCTCCTCTCCTATTAAGGTGACATGCTGGCAATATGGGTATCAAAAATCGATTCACCTATTTTTTAATATGTTCCTCGAATGCTATTTTATCTAAAGGTCTGCATAAACCTCGAGCAAAATGAGGCATATCCAGGCCTTAAAATGGAAAAAATTACGAATGCTTACCGCATAAAAGAATGCATTTGAATAGCTCTGTAAAACGTGTACGCAACCCATCTGCTCTCTGATTCAGTATTGAGTTTACTGAAATTCAGACGGATTAAATCATTAGGGGAGCCATGATATTTTAATGACTAAGAAACACTGTTAAAAGCTGCGTTTATAGTCACCAATCGCCTAATTCCCATACACATGATTTCCGTTCACGTCTATGAGTCACATGTGACTCATGAAACAAATGAAGAACAAAAGATTTTCGGAAGGCATAGACGTGTGGTGGTAATGTCGCCGAAAAAAGGTCCGACATTGAACGTGTTCAAATCCCTCAAATAGCCACACACAAAGCACGCATTCCCCAGAATTTTGGTGTGGATTTTCTATGGATTCTCTTTTTTCTCGATTTTCTATTTGGGGATTTTGTGTGTGGGGATTTTCTTTATTAAAAATGTTACAAAATCCAAAAAACACAATTATAACAAACAAATAACCGAATTTATTATATATTTGGGGATTTGGTTTTTAGGGATTTTCAGTGTTTAACTCATCACCTGTGATTATTATTATTATTATTCATGCGAAGTATGGGTATGCATATACTCCCATAGATATTTGAAGATTATATTCTTGAAGATTTTGTGTTAGCGGATTTTAATTATGGGGGATAGTGTGTCGTTTTGCCATCAGGGACAATCCCTCTGTATTAATCTCAATCTGACTACAATGAAGACAAGTCAACATAAGGCACGAGAATCGTATATCCCAAGAACTGGCTTGTCCTTTCAACTGTTCGAATGCTTAGCTTCCGCGCAGAGTAAACTTCAAATTCCTAGTGAGTTCCCTACCATTTCGGAATCCACTATAATTTAAAATAAATGGAACAACTCCCACACATGAACTGTTATATCCCGATATGATAAAAAAAATCATTTGGACTGTATGGAGTATGTATAACAGTTTGGCGAAACGTCTTCTTGACTAATTGAATTTAGTGTGATATACGTTTCAGAGCAAGACTAGGCAAGGTGTTCCTATTTTGGCATCATAACGGTAAGTCCAGACGCCGCGCGTGATCGTTTGCTCACCACTCTGGAACTCTGAAAAGTAAAATTTCATTCAAACGAGTGTTCGAAACTTGGCATGGTAAAACGTTGCGTTCTTTTTCTTCAGGATAAAAAAGCTATAATAAACAAAAGTATGGTGTATGTGAAATTACTGACAACTGACAACGCACTATGCTCCTCAAAGAGTAACGGTATTGGAACATAACCGTAAATCCTTAGCTTAATTGATTCTTTCTTAACTGGAGACCCCAAACCGTAACATATCGCAACAGCGATTTAATAGCCATACAATAACCTACCGTTAAGCTTATTTCAAGCTCTCCGCTTCCAGGAAATAAGATGGGGGTATGAAATAATATCAAATAAAAATACCAGTCGGAGAGGCGGCTTTTTAACTAACTTCTTCGTTAGAGGGGATTCACACTTTGGACAGGATTTACTAAAACCACTAAATTAGTCAAGTCGAAACCCGCCTACTAGATTAAATCGTATGTCATTAAATTCAAAATGCATCGTAGAATGTACTTGCATTATTCAAATTGCAGTACAATATGGTGCAACTGTCAACTAAATCTAGGATTTAGCAAATCTTGTCGATAGTCTGAACCGCCTCTTAGTCTATAAAAACGAGTTGTTTATAGATTCCCTTCTCACCGAATCTCCTATTTAAGAAAGAAAAGAAAATAATTGGAAATTTAGTTGTTGCTAATTTTGTGATTATGGGGATTCATCTGCATATGCAGAAATCTGCATATGCAGATGAATCCCCATAATCACAAAATTAGCAAAAGCAAAATTACCAATTTTTTTTTTGAGTTCATATACCTAATCCCAATAGAATATAGATCCAAAATCACAAAACCCCCCAAAAAAGGAAATTATGTTCTCTTGGTTTTTTTAGAAAGTTAATGTTAGGGATAAATGTTGTATGTGGGGATTTTGATTTGAGGTGTCTATGTGCGTTACAGGCTTTCGCGAATTTTTTCCACTTTTTTTATTTGGTATTCATATTTGAAGTCATATTTTACCAAAACGAGGTTGCACCGCAGAATTTCAAATAAAATAAACACTCTGCCAAATATCTAATTCAAAACCCCAAAGGCAAATCAACCCCCATAACCAAAAAAAAAATCCCCAAAAATCAAAATTTCCAATTTTTTTTTTGTTTTTTTTTTTTTAGAAATTTAATGTTGGGGATTCATATTGTATTTGGGGATCTTGATTTTAGGGTTTATGTGCGTTAGAGAATTTTCGGGATTGAATTTTTTATGTGGTATTCATATTTCAAGTAATTTCTCACTAACACCAATTAACGACACCGTTTGAAAAAAAACAACAAAGAATGTGATTTTGTGACATTTCCCTTCAGATTTTAAATTCTATAACCCTTTCTATATAGACCTTTGGATCATTTTATCAGAATCCATTCCAAATAAAAAATATCCTGAAAAGGACAATAAATTCTGATTCGGATTCAAGTTACAATACAATCTCTTAAGCTTTATTAAATTTACTCACTTTCATTTGACACGTTGTCATCTCAATTTAGGTGATTCCCCCTATGACTTTCTTTCTGTGTCTTATGAGAAAATAATCCATATACATATACAAATGTCAACATTTTCATCCTTCATACATATTCAGTAAATCCCCTTTTTCACATGACTTTACGGCCATGTCTTACGCGTTCGTCCTTTTCGGTAAGAAAATTACACATTTAGACACCGTGTACTATTTAGGTACGTTCATCTCCAAAAGCTTTGCATGAAACCGCATAATGTGTAAACCCCAACATGAGAGACTCCAGGGTAAAATTTAAACTTTAAACCATTCTCAAGTCAAGGGATTAAGGAGCGCTTTATGTCGCCTCGAGACAAGTTATGGTACCGAGTATATGGTGACTGACTATAAGAGGTTAGCCGCCAACACCATTGACGCTACTCAAAAACTTACATATACTCACCACCGCACCGTTTCTAACAAAGATCGTCATATCCCTAATGGTGAAAGTTACCGTAACTATACCGACTACCCGTATATGAGACGAGAGATTATCTCGAGGTAGATCATCCAGCAGTCTACTCTACTGAAGGAAGTATAGTCTAACCGTCTAACTATGAAGAGGTCCTAGAGATGTGCAACGGTATAGTATAGTAGGAAATCTGCTGTTTCTAATAAGCGAAATGAAGGTTACGTTGATATGTCTTAAAGTGTGTTTAGACTTTCGCACGGATACAAGCACATCCTTCGAATCGTCAATGCGGGAAAGGGTTTACTACACACGTCTTGTGGGCATACTGTTTGTCTTGGAGATTTTCATGATATTGTTCGTGTGGTTTCTTGAGATAGCCGATAAATAATGAAATGCAAAACATGACTGAGCGTATATTCGGTCGTGTTTTCTGAGGGCTATTGAACTTGAAGAGATTTCAAATTCTCAGCCATAGACTGTCGTAATGTGTCATATGTCATTTGTCAGAATTTTGGGTCTGAAGGATCTGAAATTGTTAAGCAGTTTGCGTCTATTTCAAAAATACCCAAATTCCCTTTTATTATTTCTGTACCGCTCGTTACTCCTGTTATATGCAACCGTGATATCAGTCATTCCACATAAATTACCTTGAACAATCCTCCTACTTCTAGTTAGTATAGTATATCGCGCGAAGTCAACGACCGCGTAAGTATTTTTTACTAAGTGAAGCACAAGAAAAAAAACTTCAAAGCAAAACCAGCAGTGTGTTCTCTTGCGCTGCATTTTCAGTATCTACTGAAAAATTTCTTTTGATTTACCACCATATAAGCGCATCCCAGGAAGAAGCGTCAGACTCTATAGTCGACTCACACCAATGCGACAGAATCATCCTATTTTCATTGTGCGCGATATTTCCTTTTATTTATGGGCAACCGTTCAGGATAGCGTTGGCCGTGTAGGTACTGTAAAGTGTAAAAAGCCATCAGCACAGTACACTAAAGTCCGTTGGGTTTTTATTCGGCCCAGACGGCAAGCAAGCTATACTACCACGAACCTATCAAGGATGTGCTATCTTACGTATAATATTTTTTTTTTTTTTTCAACATTAGCCAATAATAATCAATGTTGCGACGGCTATCTAAGTACTATGTGCAAAAAATGTACAGACTACATACTATTACAACGGAAGGAGGATATCATCCAATATCAGTGTCGCAGACAGGTAAATATCCTACAAGACCCCGGGAAACCAGCAATAGCCAGCATGTCTATGAATATTTTGAAATTTTCAACTGTACACACTTTGGGGTTTCATTTTATATGACTACACAACTGGCCGTGATGTTGATGCACAGGACGCGACCGAAGAAGAAAAATTTTTTTTTTTTTTTTTAGATGTCCAATACCACTACGGAAGGGACTAAAAATATAGATTGGTGCGAGTGTATGTAATAGACGTACTATGCAAAAAAAAGGATTTTCTTATACAGAAGTCAATCGAATACGAATCTATACGGACAGAATCCCTTGTCGGTCGGGTCAACTGGAAAATCTAATCCCAATGACTTTTGAAATCAGATTAATCTATAGGACCTTTTAAAGACAGTCTTTATTGGTTGACGTTATAGTCTTTATCCGAAATTCATTGCACTTTCGACACCGAAGTATGTATCAGACTTAGTCCTTCTTTTTTCCTTATTTATACTCCCATCTCTGGTTCTGCACATCTGTTTTCAGTCCCCCGATTATTACCACGAACTGGCGCTATCCTATATGTTGTGTCCCTAAATGTGAACATAACTAAATCATCATTCTCGCACCCAAGCAAGAGAAAGATATGCTTTTGTTCAACCGAGCGCAAAGTGAAATTTCTTTTTAACAAACCATTTCACATGAAACCAATGGACTTGTTAAGGACATCTCAAAATCTCATAACAATTTTAGTTATGTGTCGTCTCATCATTTTCTCTGTATTACTTTGTGTGTGTATATAGAGAGGAGCAGTACTTGACGCCTGATGCATCATATGGAATTGGAATCACCTCGTTTTGTGGCAAATAATAATATACAGCGTCACTTGCACAACGGTCGTGTGGCAGCTCTAGAACTGAGCAGAGCAGAGCAAGGACATTAGATGCAGAGGCAAAAATGAATACACTCTGTAAGCTATAGTGACGATGCGACACGTTCTTGTCTCGTTACTCTATTCTCGATTTTTTCTCTGGCTTGTTTCGAAATAATGTAATATTCGCGCATTGCCTTCTTGTTTGCAGAATACTTGTTTTTTTTTTTTCGACATCCAATGTTACTTGGATGGTTTCAATTTTTTTTCTCTTTATGCTCAAGATTTTCTCTTATTTGTTCGTCATTTTCTCTGAGAAATCACATAGTTTTCGCTCCATTGCTTTTATCGAATGTGATAGAAGGAGCTCGGGCTATGTTGCTCCTTTTGAGGTATCACAAGGCTATAAACACACAGTTACAATAATTCGTCGGTGAAATTAATCTATTCCGAATGAATTGACGTACTCCATGATTCTGGATGTTTTACTGATTCATAGTGAAACCAGGGTTCAAACCCTGCACGAGAATAGTACGTCATATGTCACGTTTATTACCAGCTCCAAATCAGTCGCCCTGCTTTTGAGTCTTGCCGTCTATACTCCCAAATAGGTATAGGTGTTCCAAGTCGTTTTCATGCTAAAAATTTAAATTTTGTCGTTCAATGAAAACGCCCTAGTGGTTGGTTAGCCCAAAATCAAATGTATATTTTCAGTGCAAACTCGATAACTCGAAAAATGCCTTAAGTAGAAGAATACCCGATTCCGTAGCTCATTTCGACTAAAAAAATGAAAAATAAACTCGTTAACTCAAAGAACGACTCTATAGCTCGAAGTGAAATTCTTTACAATTACTGTATTAATTCTGGTTCCCAATTTCGTGGGTGCGAGTTTTAACTAATTGTGAAAATCTTGACTTATCGTTCCATTCTATACACCAACTGCGGTGCATGTCTGTAGTATTTATGGCATGGCAACTTACCAGCTCTATGGGAACTACGCGGAACTTTGTCCGTTTGGAGGAGAAGAGCCCCAGCGGGAGAAATATCGAGTTATTCAATTTCGGAAATGTCACATTGGAATTTTTGCATCAGGACCTCTAAGCGTCTATAGCTCAGTAGGTAGAGTTGCTGTGACTGAAGGTCGGAGGTTCGAATCCCGATTGGTACAAAACTTTTTTCCCTCATTTTCCTCAATTTTTGGTATTTTTTCCCAAAGTAACTACCATCACAACTCCCAAAGCAATGTGAGCATTCAACACCGGACCTGCACGGTCGAGCGTCATGGTGGTAGCCTTCACGGCAAATAAAAAATCTCCATAATTCTCCCGCTAAAATTCAAGTGGTCGTCTTGTGCACAGATAGACAACAGACACAAGACCTGATGAGTGTGTCTATCTGTACGAAACCACAAAACTTTGGGAAAAAATACCAAAAATTGAGGAAAATGAGGGAAAAAAGTTTCGTCCCAATCGGGATTCGAATCTCCGACCTTCAGTCACAAGGTCAGCAACTCTACCTACTGAGCTATAGACGCTTAGAGGTCCTGATGCAAAAATTCCAATGTGACATTTCCGAAATTGAATAACTCGATATTTTTCCCGCTGGGGCTCTTCTCCTCCAAACAGACAAAGTTCCGCGTAGTTCCCATAGAGCTGGTAAGTTGCCATGCCATAAATACTACAGACATGCATAGCAGTTGGTGTATAGAATGGAACGATAAGTCAAGATTTTCACAATTAGTTAAATTCTTTGATTGGCAGACGGTGTTCTTACAAAAGACTCCGTAAGTCGAAGTTTCTCATTACCGCTTCCAATGAAATATTCAATTCACTGGAAAAATTATACACCCAGAAAAAAAATTATTTTTATTAAAGAAAAATTACGTAGGACGTATGAAATTTTGGCTATGATTTGGAGACGATGAAATAGCGTTTTTGGGACAATGATAGAAATAGCATTGAAAATATGAAGTGAATATTATATATTATAGAAAACAATATTTTTTTTATTTTTTTTTATTGTGATTTAATTTCACCATTACGGTTAATCGTGTGAGCCTCGGAGCTGGCGGCTTCGCATAACCCGAGCCTCGAAGGGGCTAGTTAGGGAGAATAGCCTTGGTGGAAGTTGCCTACGCGCCTATATCTAACTAGTTTGTGGATTGATGACCACACGGCCCGAATCGCAATGCTGACTAGTATACTGAAGGTGCCGCCCGGATGTGAAAAGCAGCGCTACGAGTCTGTTTTAAGCAGGCTTAACCAATAGGGGGCCGACGGAAGATCACACCTGCTATAGAGAAGTCTTTAGCGAATAGTGTACCTCGGGGATGGGTGTGCCCAGGGGACCATGGTCCTTGCCCACCAAGGTGTTGGCCTCGAGGTGGCTGTAGGCTGTTACCCGAGTCATCGAGCTGGTGATGCAACCCCGGGGTTGGGTTCCTGAAGGTGATTGCATTCCCCCTCTGGCAGTCCGATGGCCGAAAGGCCGAAAAGCTAGGTGCTCCCCTGACGGTATACCTGTAGATGGTAAACTTGTCATTTGTTGCATTAGTTGTATGTGGGCATGATTTAATTCTATTACTACTGAAATTCTAAATTCTGTGAAAGTGTATTTGATCCAATGGCATTTTTAATTAATTATATTCAAACTTCATACGTTTATAGAAATTTTATGCTTACTAGAAGTAAACATAAAACCTCATTGGGTTTAATACACGTTTTTTTTCTGGATGTAAAAACTGGTATTCGTATAATCCATTAGAGAGATGGAGATTTAATGAAAACAAAGCCTAGGGTTCTTTATTTGTTGCGAACATTATTTCTATTGAAATGCTCAATAAATTATAAAAGAGGCCACTGGATTTATCGAATTCTCTTTCAGTTAGACTCAAAAACCTGATACCTCGAAAACTCAATAAATCGAAGTAAAATACAAACCGCTTCGGCTTCGATTTATCTAGTTTCTACTGTAGCTTTCTTTCACATACTCATATGTAACGGTACTTTAAATAGTTTGTGTTCTCAAGGGAATCATTCTCTAAGGGCCGATTACTCGTACATCTTATTTAGTGCCCGTCGGCTGGTTAGTCTTATCGTATAGACAAGACGCACACCATTTTTTTTGTAATATTGTACATTGTATTGAATTGAATGTTTGTTTGCTTTGTATAATTGTGCCATATTTTGGTAATGCTATCGTATGAAATTGCGTAATGTTTCTACTATATATACAAACTAGAAAAAATCATGGTGTGCGTCTTGTCTATACGATAAGCCTAATCAACCGACCGATACTATAGATAAGATGTACGAGAAATCGGCCCTATCCAATTTAAAAAAATTAAATGCAACATTTACTACGAAAATAAATTAAAAGAAGACCACGTTAAAGTAGACGCGATTCAACTCTGCAGTTCATGATCATAATGTCTACCACTACCATAGTCATTTTCTTATTTTGGAAATCTTAAAAAATTCATAACAACCAGGACAAGAAACGAAATTCTGACAATTTTCGCCCACTAATATGAATTCCATTCACATCGGTAAGTATTGCAGTAGTAGCAAGTCCTGATAGTCTGCTTATTTCTTATTTCATTCTTTTTCTGTGTGGACAAAGAAAGTCCTTTTATCTTGCATACGAATTGATGCTGTGTGCAGCAATACTGAAAATGTATAATAGAAAAAGTTCTGTCTGCATTCGGTTTTTATCATTTGTGTCAGAATGGTGTGTTTTTCAAGGTGCTTATTTTAATACACTATACGCGAAATAAAGTACATAATACACTGAGCTGTAGTATTATGTTTCCTTTCATCTTTTCTCTGGAAATGAATAATACGAATAATTGCATCTTTTCGGGCTGTTTATTCGAATTTGTATTTCGGAGAATATCGAGTTTAATAATGTCTAGCGAAGCGTAAATTTTTTTATTTGCTGATGATATAAAGTGGACTATGCAGATATAGTATTTTCAACAGGATTTATTTTTTCATGAACATTTTTACCACTCTGTATTCTAAACTAATAAATTTTCTCTCTTTTTCTTTCAGGTAAGTCGAACAAATGGCGTTTATTTGCCTTATGCGCTTTACAGCTATGGTGAGATAGAAGTAAGTTATTTATTCATTAATGAGCTCAACAAACATTGATTTGACAAAACGGAAGTGACATTTAACATTTCATTTCGGGAAAAATTAGAAGAAACCTGCATTTTTGCATTAACCTTCCTTTCTAGGTCCTCCTATGTACAAGTGTAGCTAGCAATGCTACAGAGCGTCAAACACCCTGAGAAATTTTACTACTTTCTTCAGACCCGCATAGGCTACGAATTTGCCATAATATTTTGTTTAACCGGAGTAACCGTTATAGAGATTTTAATGAAATTTAGACCTCTCGGCACCGTTGCGAATCAATATCGATTAGACGATTTTTTCAAAAACGACAATAGCTACAAATTTACCATACACCACTTTTTTCGGTACATGTTACCGTTATCAAGAGTTTACCCGTTTTTAAGGGTGTTTAAACCTCTATAGCACCGTTAGCTACTCTCGCAAAAACCAGGACTTTGGGGCCTTGTTTAGGGCAACAAAAAGGACGCTCATGCAAAAATCAAGTTTACCCCTAATTTTTCTGAAGTTTGTTCACAGTTTCTGGGGTATGTGAGATTTGGGATGTCTGAAGATTTTTAGCAGTGCTTCGTTTTTTCATGTTGCAAACAACGAATAACAAAATGCACACAAGAGCGTGGTTCGCCGTATCATGCACAAATATTCAACTATTAGCGCATTAAATTCAACGAACCCCTGTCGTTCCTATTGTTTCTGTTTTTGAGAAGATGGAGTGAATCTCAGATTTTCATACAACGGACAAGATGCCAGAACCGCGAATTTCCAAACAATTTGCCAGAATCACGCAAGTTCACTATAGCCTTTGTTTTTAGTGTGTACAGGAATTACACTATCTACCCACGAAAATTGCTACTTTCTACTAAAATTTCAGAAAAATTGTTGGGCTAGATGAATATTTCGATTTTTCATATTTCATATTTCGTTTTTCTCAATACTATTAGAATGTAGATTCGCGGTTCTGGCAAATTAGTGGCGATATGTAAAATACACATCACTACGTATCACCATATTTCGAGAAAATTTTTTTTAGGAATCTGAGAATTTAATTGTGGGGGACTTCAACGCGTGGGCCAGCGAATGGTGTAGGCGGGAGACAAATAGGCAAGGGAGGGTACTTCTTGGCGCGTTTTCATAGCTGGATGTTGTTCTATAATTCACTCCGGAGATAGTAATACCTAATAATTAGGAGGGGAAACGCGGAATCCATTATTGCTCGCACATTTGTCAGCAGTTGGCGCCGTTAACGAAGTGGAATGTCATTGAGCTATACAGGGTGTCCCGTTCATGGTGGAGAATCTTTTAATGGTAGATAGCGTGGCTCATTTGGGGAAAATTAATGTTCTACGAGACACCTCTATTTTGAACCGTTACAATTTAAAAGCACTTTTTGTAAATTGTGTCAAAATACCTGACTTGCCGAACTAAATCAAAATTTGCCAAACCACCAAACATGTCTTCCGAGATATGACTTCACTTTCCGAAACTACATAAAATTTCCTATAAAACGACACCTCGTCCGTTACGAAGTTGCTCGTATCTTCCGAGATACACCAGTTCTTTCTTTGAATAAATTTTAAAATCGGTTTTTCATGCAAAATTCAAATGATAAAATCGTAACGGTACTTTGAACTGACAAATCTGCAAAGTTGAAAAAAGTTGCCTCATTATGTTAGCTCTCGAACGACATATAAAAATTAAGGGCTCACGATTTGAAAATTTGCGAATTTAACGTTTCAAAGGTAAAAAAATGTGGTTTTCGTGTAATGCAAATCATCTAATATGATGAAGATAAATTTGTAAGATCAACACAGTTCATTTTGTTGGGCGAAAAAGCTTTACATTGAAAATGTTTCGGGCCAAAAATGTAACAGTTATTTTAACCGTAGATCTGATTTATATTAATTCTAAATAATAATTGCACTTATTCGCAAGATCTTTCCCTCGTCAGTCAGTTTGTGAGCTATTATTACTACATAAATTAATTAGTGTTTGTACTAATATTTTACCATATGGCGTATGTAACGGGAACGCATGTGAGGCAGTTCGTGAGTACAGTAGACGTTTCCCCCGTAGACAACTTCCGGACAGCAGGACGATTGCAAGGACATACCGAATCTTAAAGGCGACCGGAAAAACGGCAAACCACCAGGCCAGGGATCAAACTGAACGGTCTACAAGGAATCAGGACGAAATCCTTAGACATTTTGATACGCACCCCGGTACGAGCACGCGAAGGGCGTCGCTTCGCCTGAATGTCCCGCGTATGGCGATTCACCGGGTACTCCACGCCGACGGTCGGTATCCGTATCATTTATCACGGGTCCAGGATTTATTACCTGCAGACAGGCTTTTGGATCAAACTTCAACAGATCGAAATTTTCCGAGAAAAGTGTTGTGGATAGATGAAGCAACGTTCACACGTAGTGGCGTGTTTAATTCGCGAAACACGCACGTTTGGGCCCATCGGAACCCTAACGCAACTAAAAGTTCTTGTTATCAACATGAAATTAGGGTGAATGTGTATGGATTGGTGTTCTCGGAGATCGCCTTTCCGAGCCCATAATTCTTCCTGAACGGAAATTCAGGAAATGAAATTCAGTGGCGTTCCATAGCGTGCTGGAAACTGAATTCGGACCAAGTTTACTTGATGCTGTTCCAGTTGCGGAACGATCAGAAATTGGGTGGCAGATGGACGGATGTCCTGCCAATAATGGAAGAGTTGTCACAGAGTTTTTAAATGATAAATACCAGCAGAAATGGATTGGACGATATGGGCCTATTTCATGGCCTGCAACAAGTCCTGATTTAACTCCTCTTGATTTTTATGTTTAGGGAAATTTGATAAATCGGGTTTATAACGAACCCATTACGTCGCGGGAACAACTGATTCAAAAAATTAAAACAGAGTGCAACGATTTGAGAAGAAATACGGAAGAAGTTCTCCGCGCTGTCGCATCAGTTGCCAGAAGATGTTCACTTTGTATCCAACACGAAGGAGGACATTTCGAACAATATCTCTAATTTTCACTTCGAAATTATTTTAAAAATAAAATGGATTTCGTTTTCGCTTCTTTCTCCTATTTGGTAAGCATAAAACATATGAATAAAATTCATTTGAAAATAGCCTAAACGTCTTTTATATGAAAACCACATTTTTTACCTTTGAAACGTTAAATTCGCAAATTTTCAAATCGTGAGCCCTTAATTTTTATATGTCGTTCGAGAGCTAACATAATGAGGCAACTTTTCTCAACTTTGCAGATTTGTCAGTTCAAAGTACCGTTACGATTTTATCATTTGAATTTTGCATGAAAAACCGATTTTAAAATTTCTTCAAAGTTTGAACTGGTGTATCTCGGAAGATACGAGCAACTTCGTAACGGACGAGGTGTCGTTTTATAGGAAATTTTATGTTGTTTCGGAAAGTGAAGTCATATCTCGGATGACATGTTTGGTGGTTTCGCAAATTATGATTTAGTTCGGCAAGTCAGGTATTTTGACACAATTTACAAAAAGTGCTTTTACATTGTAACGGTTCAAAATAGAGGTGTCTCGTAGAACATTAATTTTCCCCAAATGAGCCACACTATCTACCATTAAAAGATTCTCCACCATGAACGGGACACCCTGTATACTCATAACGATCATCAAAACATTGTGTACACCGTGACAAACAGAGCATATTGACCAAATGTTCTCCCGCAGGGGGATATTTTTCGTGAGTTGGGACACCACGGACCCGAATTATGAACAGGGGGCCCCTAGAATGGGCATTGACGATATACCTATCGCTTTAAGCTTATGGGTAGTCACAGGTCAAAGAACCTGGAATATGCACGTTTGAATTCAGCGTGAGGCTTAACCTTTAAGGGAGTTGAAGGAAGATCACACCTGCTATAGAGAAGTCTTTAGCGAATAGTGTACCTCGGGGATGGGTACCCAGGCGACCATGGTCCCTTCTCATTATCGTGTTGGACTCGACGTGGCTGTATGTTGTTACCCAAGACAACCAGCTGGTGTTGCTGCCCCGAGGTTGGGTTTCCGAAGGTGAGTGCATACACTGGACGAAGAAAGTCCCTTTTTAGGGTTTTTAGAAATTTTTTTTCAAAAAACCCTTATGAAATCGATTTTGTCCGTCCGTCCGTCCGTCTGTCCGTCTGTCCGTCTGTTCACTAAATAACTCGTGAACGGCTCAACCGATTGTCATGAAATTTGGTAGGAATGTGTAGAATGGTTACAGTCTTTGGCACATATACCTTAGAAGTTGGTAGGAAGAAGACAACAGGGTGTCCCGAACGTTTGACTTTTTTAGTTTTTATCGGAGATTGACGTATGGGTATTTAAATCAAAGATCTAAACGAGTACACCTCATATCAGTTAAAACTTTCCAGTTTCGAGTAACAGTAAAAAAGTTATTGGAGTTTAAAGTTAAACTTCCTTTTCGAGCTCCGTTTTTCTAAACCGTTATAGGGATCGAAATGAAACTTTGCACAAAGATTGGTCAGTATGGCCTTATATACGTTAAATATTAAGACTGTTGACTTTTGCAAAGGAAAAGTAAATAACAGTAAATTTGTAAAATTTCAATTTGTTCGTGTGTAGCCCTTCTTAGGTTTCCAAATATGAAAATTCTGCTAAGGGTTTTTAGAAAATTACATATAGAATATGTCTACGAATTTTCATTCGAATAACTGTATCCAAATCGGAAATATAGCCAAGCAAGGGCCTTTCACAATGCAAGGGAAGCCTCTTAAGGATTTCTTCAGTGCATATCTTTTAACTTGATGAAACAATGAACATGAAATTTAGTGGAAATGCATAGAATGGTAATAGTGTTTGCGACAAATATTTTTTAAGTTTGTAGGACCAAGTTAACAGGGTGTCCCTGAATAGTTGCAAAAGTATAGTTGTTCAATACTTATAGGAAAGCTTGCGTGGGCTCTTATGTCAGGGGACACAATGGAATCATTTCATATAAGTTGCCTTTCCTTGATTAACCCTTCTGTCGGCACCTACTACAATATGCATATTATATACCCAATAGGTCTGGCTGGACCTACTGAGAAAATTTTTTTTTTTTTTTAGAAAAAGTGAAATTTTTATCGGTAGAATCATTCTACCCATTCTTTAAAGCCATTTATAAACAATAAAAGCATTAAAATCGTTTTTGTAGATATACTGGAAGCGTTTTTAAGGAGACATATTTTGAAGTGGTATTAGTACAAACATGTTTCTCTCTTATTTTCTTCTTTTTTTGCTTCTCTTCTTTCATTGCGTATCCGTACAGAAAGTTTAATCGAATTTTCCGATTCCAATATCTTTGGGGAAATATTTGGTGCTTTGTTGGTAGATTTTGCCCCGATATTAGTCTGCAGATTTGGGGAAATAGATAGAAAGAAATAGGAAATTTTCAGGCGCAAAAATCATTTCATTCTAAATTTTCCGTAAATATCTCAATTAAATTTATTTAATAACACGTTCGTAAGTCGCCAATACTTAGTTACCTACTATTACAAAGGAAATAAAACTCATTTGAATTTCCTAGAATCAAATCTCAGTTGATTAGGTGATGTTATAAGATGTGATAAAATTGGACATATCCAATTTCCGAACTTCAGGGCTTTTTAAAGCAAAATCTCAGAAAATTGTATGGTTTATCGTACAAATTGAATTTTGATAACATCATTACATCATAAATAAGAGAATTTTAAGAGAATTTAATATTTTCACTTTTTACCTCAAGATAAAAATGGGGGGAAAAACTATAGGTCTGGCCAGACCTATTGGGTATCCAAAAGCACTATAAGTTTAAAATCATCAAAAACATACTCAAAACTTCAACCGATTTTTTCAAATTTTTGCAAAATGCTTCTAAACATATTATTCTAGGATATCATGAAATCTGAAATCGCTGCGATTTCATCTTCTATACTTTTTTGACCAAAATATAGTGCCAAAGGTCTGGCCAGACCTTTGTGCCGACAGAAGGGTTAAAAAAACAGTAACAGTAGTTACAGCTAATAATTCCGTTCATATGTAAAGCAGAGCCATCCTTACGTTTGCCTGAGTTTCTTTTTGGTCAATGGCCATCAGAAATCTTTAAATCGAAAAATGCCTGTATATTTGCCTTGGAGTACTTTTATACAAACGGGGTAAATAGTAAATCTATTTTTGGATTGGTCTAATTAAAGTTTATTAGACCGTTTATTTAGACCAATCCAAAAATAGATTTACAGGAAGCATTTCATTAATGTTGTGCACAATACTTATTTATTGCTTATAAAATATACGAACAAAAAATATTCACTATGCATTAAAATTCTAAAAAACCATCGTATTGCGGGCGCAGCCCTCTGTACGCCGGTATTTTTTCAATTAGATCCTGTCAATCAAATGCCTAAGGTGCAAACAGTCCGAAGGATCGGGAGGTAAGAGTGTAAGGCTTAGGCACTCCCCTGGCGGTAGTCCCGTAGATGACACTTATGACCAAAGATCCAAGCACGGACCATGGGATGAAGACTTGACGAGGCACTCTTTAACGAAGTTCTGTTTCAAAGTGATCCAACTGAAGGTTCTGCGGAAAAAAGGTTTTTGCAGATCACCCTTTATTTTGAGTGTTGGGGCTATGCCTGTTTTATTGACGAGATTATGACCACAAGCAATATCTCACGAAATCTCAATACATACTCACTGCTAATGCCCTACACTGAGAGAGAAAAGGTAGACGGATCATCTAAAAAGTAGTTGATATCGATTAAAGTTCGTCTTTGATGTTGAACCTATGATTCCATGTAGTTGAAACAACGGAAGATTTGGGTAATTTTTATATTAGTAGATAAATAACAGGCGCGACAGTCCAACATTGGGCTAAGGCCGCAGGATGTTTTAGTGACATCCTATTTCCAAGATCTTATCTGCTTTTTGTTGAGGTAATGAGATCAGCATCACGCTCAGCAGTGTTATTTATCCCCATAAATGGGTAAATGGGTACTCTTCTAAGAAAATTGGACCAAAATATGGCCATCGAACGGCGAAAGTCCTACATCGGAAATTTTTTTGGATTATGGTTGGGAATGGTCCCCAGATTATGGCATTAAAAGTCCCACCGATCGGAGGTCCGCAACCTTAAAAAAAGGGGGGAAAGGGGGTCATTTTTTCGTTTTTTTGCGATTATTTCAAAAACGACAAGAGATACAGAAAAATGGTCTGAGGACGAAAAAAACTGCATAAAATTACCTTTGCAATGATGTATAACACATTAGAGTTTAATTGAATATTTCGGCGTTAGACTAGAAAATAAATTAGCATATTTTCATTTTATACCTTTTTAAAAAGCTCCATAACTTTTGAAAGAATGCCAGTTCAGCCGTAAAATTTTGTATAAGTATTCACAATAAGTTGAAGATCATTTAAAGTAAACATTGAGTCGCTCCGGCCAAGGACCCCCATTATCCCCCCATTTCAATTTGTCAAAATGGCATGACCATAACTCCCCCCAAAATTGGAGCTGAGTGCTAAATTTTGGTTTGTTGGGATTGTAGGTCATAGTCACCCCACCCACCAAAAATCAGCTCATTCGGACAAAAACTAAGGGTACCTCCCATACAAAGTGATTTTATAAACTGTAGAACAAAGTTGTCTTCGGTCACTTTGTATGGGAGGTACCCTTAGTGAGACATGCCTGTAACTTTTCGCCGAATCACAGCAGGCGGGAAAAATTTTGGTAAACGTTAAGGCTAAGTCCCATTAGACCCTCCACCAAATATTACTTCGATCGGATTAAAACAAAGTATACCTCCCATACAAATTATTCAAAATCAATGCCACTAGTTTATTTAGAAATAAGGGAACAAGTCAACCAAAATTAAAGTTTTGCTCGTAGGCAATTTTCCGGTCATTTTGTATGGAAGGTATCCTTTGTTTTAATCAGATCGAAGTAATATTTGGTGGAGGGTCTAGCCTTAACGTTTACCAAAATTTTTCCCGCCTGCTGTGATTCGGCGAAAAGTTACAGGCATGTTTTTTCTTTAAATGTTAATAGGGAGTATAGGGGAATGCTTTGTCGGGGCAGCCTGAGTCTCCGTGTGAGACAGCTATATATTGTTAGGAATAGTTATCCCAATTAGCGTGGCTCCAATTAAATTACTTCAGGAGCTAGAGCGCCAAATGTAACTATCAAAAAATCTAAATTACACCAAATGTTTTGAGGTCTAGTATATAATCTGCCAAGAGAAGGTATATGATATAATATATCATTAGAAAGGAAATTTTGTGTAGTTTAAATCGTCCTCAGAACATTTTGCTGTAAATATTACAGCTAACAAGATATTGGCGAAAAATCATAATTTCACCCCTTTGCCACCCCCTCCCCCCCAAATGTGACGCGCAAAAAAGTCTAGCTTTTTACTGCGTAATGCGGTCAGGCCATAGAACAATTTGGCATCAAAAGTCAGCTCTTTTTCTGGATGTTTGGGTTTCATCATTTTTTCAGCTAAAATCACTATACTATAATACACTCAACAACTTTAGTGGAAGAATTCACAAAACTTTATTCTCTAATCTTACGTGATTCAATAAACGTTTTTATAGTATGTATTTTCAGCTGCGAAGCTTGACTATTTCTTTAGTAGATGTAGAACTATTTAAATTAACTACTCTACACTCTACACTACACTTTAGATAAAAAGTCGTAAATAATTTTTCTCAGTGTACCGTCGTGCGATTGTTCAATGTCCATGTGAACATTTTTCAAGACAGATGCCTCGAAAAATGTCACGAATTAATTCCAGGAACACTGCATATGTATCAAAATCCCATTAATTTTTCGTCTACGAAGTTTAGATACAATTCTGAACTGTCAGTCTTTAGTTGCCGGCTCACATCTCATCCATCATTTATCATTAAACTGTTGCTCGTCGATGCGAAAAGCAACAGTTTACTTACATTAGCATTGTCTTCTTGTCCTCTGGCATTACAATTAAATACCATAAACATCTTTATCATCATCGTCCCCCTCGGTGTAACCCCAGCCGTTTAAAGTGTCAAAATAAAGGAAGTCTAATTACTCAACGCCTCGTTTCGTTTATCTATCCATATATGAACCGTGAGTAGGTTTATCAAGGACCCGTATTAGTCACGGGTTAGTTCGGGTGATACCGATAGTTGCTGTCACCAACATCACTCATCATCATTAACAAAACAAGCACCTCTCATACCGTCTCGTGTTTGACTAGGCCGTCCATATGTCTGTCAATGCACCCCTTGATTGCATTCACTCACCACCACCTCTCTTCGGGTTTATTTTTTGCCGACACATATCCCTGATATACTAATGAGCTTGAAACGCACTCTAGTGTATCACTTTGCACAACCATTAGACATGTCCCCGTGTATAAATAGTAAATAAAAAAGGTTTCTTCATGACTGCACCACGTCGCGAGTTTGCATCGTCATTCATGGTGTGACGGACAGACAGTTGTACTCTCTCATAGTCTATATCTCACCCCCCTCGAATCATTGAGTACTTGATTAATTAATACGAATTAGCTTTGGCTAAACTATATGAGTACCTTTACAGCTTCATAAAAGGATTTTTACCCACGCCAACATGATTGTAGACACTCTGGGCTGAACAAACACATACACTCAACACTCATCGTGGTATAGTAACGACCCGTTTGTAATTAGCATAAACCGTCCGAGGGTAGTCAATGGTGAAGTTATCCTGCCAGGAATGAGTTAATCGGGACCTAAAACAAGACAACAAAAATCACGGAGGTGGACATTGAAATCCTATGAGGTCTTTATCAAATTTAGATACGAATTTGAATCGGTTAGTTTAATCTCAAAACTCGACTGTGTCAATATTTGACGGCCGGAGAATTGCTGCAACACCATGTGCTGCCGAATTAAAAAGGGATAAAGTCGAAGTGTCGACTTTTCCAATTCTCTATATGCGATGCGACATGACAAACAAGGACTTCTAATTAACATGCAAAGTTTAATTGAATTTGTCTTTTTAAATATTAAGACATTCGAGGATTGCACGTTCGTATATGCACATATCGTCGTCTATCGATGGTATGATTGTATGGTGAAATATCCAAATTTCTTGTAGATCGAGACCCTCAATAGATCCCGACACGAAACGATGATGTGGGGCATACGTGGTGCAAGTTCACTGCACTTGGTACTATTATGCACTCACTATACGAGTATACCGCTCTATAGCCAGCTCTCTTAGTAGTTCTCCATGCACTCGTGAATATTTCATAACATTTTGTCTGAACTTATAAACAATTCCGACATTTTCTACATACGAGTTGTATATAGTTATCTTGCCCTGCACTCTGGATAGATATCAAAAGTATGTGTGCAATTCTATTTTCGGAAGCATATCTATACGAGTACAAATTCATATCTTGTGAGATATCAGCGCCCAGCGTTAAGATTTTCCCAATATATACTGCAAAATTGGATGGTTTTACCATAGTACGTGCAGGTATTATTTTTGGCGAGGACGAGCGGAGTGCAATTCGGCGACTACCATCGCATCGGGACGCATTCATAACCTCGGAATGAATGAGATTTCCTCAGAACTCCCGCATACACATAGCAAAGCGAAGGCATAACTTGGGCAAAAACAGAGCCATGTAAATTCAAGGAATTTCATATTTAATTCATAATACGAGAGACGAGTTCTTATTCTATAGGAATTTGCTTGCAATGTAAGAATAAAAAATAAAAAAAAAAAAACAAAATAAGAAGATTGCATCTATTCCAATGAATTTTATATGGAAATATCGACAGATAAACGGATTTGAATAAATCTGCTTTAATATTGTTTTGGTTAACATTAATTTTATGACAAGAGGTCATAATACAGATGATCAGCATAATAGTGGGTGGCAAAAGTGCATTGTACCACGGAATTTTTTTCTTATAAGATCCTTATAAGCTTATTCACGTCTTGTTTTAAAAACTATACATTAATAGTTGATATAAGATTAGAGCTGCTTCTTAATTTGTCGTATGATAAGATTCTAAATATCAAATTGCTTGGGTTATTATTTTTTAAGCTAAACAGGATATTTCTATAATAAAAATTGACATTGACAAGCAATTCCATGAAGATTATGACTATGAGTTAACATCAATCATTACAGAACTGTTTGACGTCGTTTAACACTTTCCCGGACACAACGTCTATAGACGTCCAATTTTGAGCATTTGACCATACAAATCGTGTCAAATTTTGGCGTTGTGTCCGGGAAAGTGTTAAGTTAAGCTTATACATAAAATGAGAAGTCTGTATACAAGTAGTCTGGCTGGTCTAGCGGTTAGTGTGCGCACCTTCGGTGCACAGGGTCATGAGTTCGAATCTCCGTGGATCATGGTGTTTTTCGAACTCACGAGCTTGTGACGGACTATGATTTCACTCAGATGTTAAACGAGTACCCATTTATGGGGATAAATAACACTGCTGAGCGTGATGCTGATCTCATTACCTCAACAAAAAGCAGATAAGATCTTGGAAATAGGATGTCACTAACACATCCTGCGGCCTTAGTCCAATGCTGGATTGTCGCGCCTGTCATTTATTTATGTATACATTGTATGTAGTACGATCATATAGCAAAACATTCTATTATGTAATTCTCTATTACGGTACGAGATTCATTCTGTAAAAAAATCCACTTCAGTGCCCGCTTTCACTTCAAAAAACAAGGGCTTGAAGGTGGATTTTATCCGAGTAGATTTTCTTCGAATGGATTTTGACCGAACGGATTTCATACTAAAGTTTTGTACTTTCTGTCAAGCAAGACTGTCACGGGCGGGCGGACATCCAAAAAATACAAACGGTTTTCTAGTGCATTTGGACATTACCGGAATTATTCCAGCCACACATTCCAGAAATCTAGCAAAGTGTTAGTTTTGATCAAGCATGTGCCAGAGAGCTTAACACAGAGATAGGCTTAAATCATCATTCATACTTTATTTCACGGAATAACAGCATAATGTCAAATTTACAATTTCCAAAAGTTTTATGACAGAAAACAAAGAACATTAATTGATACCAAAATTTACGAAAACGACAACAGAACAATAAACGAGACCGAGTTCTAATCGTGCGAATAGCACGATGAGTGTATACCCTATACCCATGTACAAACCACGAAAAACCCAAAAAATCAATTTCATCTTTTTTGTAGGGGAGGGAGGGGTAGATGGTTGGGACCTGGCACATATTTAATATTATATCAAGGCTTCCATTTGATACTAATTAGAAGTTTCTCGCGACATTCTAACAAAAGATATGGCTGAATATAACTTTGTAGGGGAAGTAGGGGTAGGGGTAGTCGGACGTTCTCCACTTTGCACCAACTTCAAGCATATGTCACAATTAGGTATTGATGAAAATTTCAGGTCGCTAGCGATATTCTGTTGAAAAATATGGGCGAATTAAACTATCACGGAGGGGTCATTTGTACGGGAGGTAGGGGAACCCTTGGTCCGATTTGGCCCATTTTCAATACCATAAGCTTTTATCAAAACAATCATCTGACCTAAATTTCAAAACGCTATAGCTTCATTATTTCGGGAGTTATCGTGCGAACTGACAGACACACGGACAGACAGACAGACGGACATGGCTTATTCGAATCAGGGACCGACCCTGATCATTTATATATATACTTTGCGATACCTCCGGTGGCTCCTTTGAGGTGTTACATAAATCGTCGTAACAAAAACAATATACCCTATACCATCTTATGGGTATAGGGTATAACCAGAGGATTTAGTCCAGTTGAAAGTGGGTTGTCAAACTCAATGAAAGCCATGGGTCAAGTATAAGCTTAATGTGTGTTTCTCCAAAATTTTCAGTTATGTATATCTGCCAAAAGTTAGAGAACCAAAACAAATTTTTGTCAACTTTGCAGATTTGACAGTTCAAAGTTTATTTTTGACATTTGAAACGTCAAAACGTCAACGTT
The DNA here is from genome assembly GCA_949715475.1 of Microchrysa polita. Lineage (NCBI taxonomy): Eukaryota > Metazoa > Arthropoda > Insecta > Diptera > Stratiomyidae > Microchrysa > Microchrysa polita. The sequence continues at coordinate 61,940,875 of OX454421.1, read as the reverse complement.
GTGAACACCCTACGGTAACTTCTCCGATCGATGGCGCGAAATCAAATGTGCCTACATTGCTGGTGAGTCGTCCCGAGTAACTACCAGGCAAAGAGCGGTCAAAACAAGCCAACTTAAAGTTCAGCATTTACATGACGGTAAACAACAGCCTGAATCATCATCAGCTGTATCATGTATCAGACGAAGGATCTACTCCACGATTGCAACAGCTCTCTCTTGAGCCATTTCATCTTCACGAACCGTTTTCTCCATCGCCGCGGAACGAATCTTTACTGCTGATACCACCTGTATCTATATCTGAACCACCTGTGTCTAATCAGTCTGATGTTCAGCCTCTACCACAGCCTGTACTAAGAGCTGCCCAACCATCTTCACTTACACCGTCTGGTATCTCTTCAAGCCAGGATACGCTTCGAGTTTGTTCTACTCCGAGGCAGTTGTTCGTCAGCAGACTTGGCTATGATACGACGGAATCGGAAGTGCACAACTATGTTTGTAGCGAAACTAGGCTTCGCTCCTTCGTTATTAATTTGCCGCAAGTTGACTAAGGAGAACATACCGAATAAGGTTGTGTCATCTTTCAAAATAACACTTCCCCAGGAATTATCATCTCGTATCATCTCCCCAGGATAGCTCATTCTGGCCGGAGGGTTCTCTCGTTAAGGACGGCGTTAATCGGAATTTTCGGCGCGCGACCCACTTCCCGCACGCTAAATTATAGATTTACATTATCCTTTTACTATCAGAATATTCGCGTCTTAAAGACCAAGCTTCTTGTACTTAATCTTTCTGCGTTGTCTGCTCAGCATGACGTTTTATGCATATCTGGAACATGCTTAATTCCTATATTTCAGTAGTGGAAAATTTCTTGAAGAGTTCGCTATTTATCGTTGCGATCGCAATTCAGTTGTCTCTGGGATGTTCTTTGGTTGTTGCGGTCCGACATAACATATTTTCATCGCTTCTTTCTACTACAATTGATGAACCTTTTGATTGCGTTACAGGACAAGTTAACTTATCCTGCCAAGCTTCTTATTTCATGTGTTTGTGTTCCCTGTGATTCGTCTCTTTTCATCTTCGAGAGCCTGTTCCCCTACTTCGCTAGCATATCATCAACATTACACATCCGGACTCAATTCACATTATCTGTAGAGATTTCAACCTCCCCAACATCAGTTGTCCGCCTTGTCCTGGTCTTCCTAATGCCTCTTCCTCATCTGCTTTACCTTTAACCCTCTCCTCGTTTATGGAGATCTATGATCTTTTGCAGTTCATTATAACGATCTCCCCTTATCAGCTATCTCTTCTATACTAATAGATCTCTCCCTTATGTCCCTCCTGACCCGCGTCATCCTGGATTTGAGGCGACAATTCGGTTGCAGCACTCCAATAAATCATATCATGAATCCTCACTTTAATTTTTGCGAAGCTAACTACGACGCGATTTTAGAGGCACTTAGTCAAGTTGACGGATCAGGCATTCTTTTAGGGCTCAATTGTAATCTAGCTGTTGATGCTTTTTACAACATTCTGCAGACTGTCATTGACGAGTACAGTGCGTACTCGATAATCCGGACTAATAAAAACCGAGGCCGGACTACAGAGGAGTTCGGACTAATGGAAGCCTTTTATTTGTTCTGAATTTCGAGGAAATTGACGATTTTAAGCAATTTTTTCCGAGAATCGATTTTCTATTTTCGATGAATTTCACTCTGTTATTCTGCTTATTGTTGTTTCCAAGAGCAAAGCAAAAAATTGTTTTTACTTCAGACGATAATATTGCTGTTAATATGAGGAGATTCGGACTAGAGAAGCTCTTGAAATTCGGACTACAGAGTGTACAATGCAATCTTTGAGGTGATCTGGATTACTAGAAATTCGAGGTTTCGAGGCTTCGGACTATCGAGTACGCACTGTATATGTACCTCTTCACTCCTCTAGACCACGCAAGGGTCCTCTTTGGTTTACTCGCGCAATTTGTAAATTTTTAGAGTTATTTTTAATTCATCCCAGTTACTACCATATCCTACTAAAATAGAAACAGTTGAACTACCATATACAGTACAATATCCTAAAAAAAAATATAAAAACAATTAAATGGTAAATATTATTGCAGAAATAACAACATGGATTCCGCAAAGGAAGATCGACCACAACCAACCTCATAATCCTAGTTTCCGAGGTTCTCTGTGAAATGGAAAAGGGGAATCAAGTTGACGCAGTTTATACTGACTATAGTAAGGCCTTGGATAGAGTTGACCACAAAATTATAATTGAAAAATTACACAAATTTGGGATATCTGGGTCCATTCTGAGTTGGCTCGGCTCGTACCTTGTCAATCGTACCCAATTCGTGAAATTTCAAGGTTGTATATCCAAGAGTATATCCGTATCCTCTGGTGTACCACAGGGCAGCCACTTGGGTCCCCTACTCTTCAACATTTTTATTTCCGACCTATCACAGTCTTTGTCTGATATTCCTCATCTTCTCTATGCCGATGACCTTAAACTGTACCATACCATACAAACAGATTCTGATGTAGCATTTCTTCAACTGAAGCTTAAATCCCTCGAAGAATGGTGCAGTCTGAACAATTTATACCTTAACGTTAATAAGTGCCAAGTAATAAGTTTCTCCCGTAAAAGCGAAATTATAACGCATTCTTACCAGCTGCATAACGATGAACTAAATCGAGTCGACCATATCAAAGACTTAGGTGTAGTCTTAGACTACAAACTATGCTTCAATTTACAATATGACATGGCCTTGTTCACAGCTAATAAGCAACTCGGTTTCATTAAAAGACGGGCTAAAGAATTTCAGAATCTCTGAGTTACTAAATCTTTATACTCGAGTCTTGTGCGACCCCTTCTTGAATATGCTTGCGTTATCTGGAACTCAGTACATGAAATACACAGCAACAGGTTTGAGTCAATTCAAAAACAATTTCTCCTTTTCGCACTAAGGAATCAATTTAACCCTGCCGATTTCCGTAATCTGCCTTCTTATGAATACAGATTAGGCCTTTTAAATTTAATGACACTTGCTTCCCGAAGAACGCTACTCAGTGCATGTTTCACCTTTGACGTGATTAGCGGCGCAGCTAATATCAATACCCTATCTGAGAAAATAGCTTTCAACGATCAATTGAAACGGACTAGGCATACTGCTCTCCTAAAAGTGTTTCAACATCGAACCGCTTATGGCTACAATGAACCTATAAATAGGTGCTGTCGAGTTTTCAACTCAATTGGCATACATTATTCACCTGGGATATCTAAATTCACGTTTAAACATAACTTAATAAAAGCCCTCAATTCCTCCTAGAATCCCATTCCCTCAATCTCTCTTTGTAAATTAAGTAATGTATGTACCTAATTGTAATTGTTAAATATTGTTACCTTGCTTGGTTAAATAAATAAATAAATAAATAAATAAAATAAAATAAATAAATAAATCAACTGCCCGTGACAATTAAATCGGTCTTCTAAACAAGAATATAAGAAGACTTATAGGAGCTAGGGTTCCATAAGAGTCGGTATTTGATCCCATGCTGTTTTAAATGCAGTATTGACTATAGCACCTCACCACACTTGTGTGAGTGGAGTCCTGTTGAAACTGCCTGCCGACTATTTTTCAATGGAATACTGCGTTGCTGAGCAGGGTGACCAGAACTCCCCTTTTAGAGGAATTGCTCCATCTGTTTCCCTGCCTCCGTTCGGTTCATAACCCCTCCCCCCTCCCTTCTAGATAGTTCTAAAAAAATGCATTTCAGCTTTAACTAATAAATGACTTTCCAAGCTTAATGCGCATAAATATCAGTTAAGCAATTATATGACAACAAATTAAGCCAAATGGAGACAATCGCTCTTAAATCATATACAAGATCATAACAAGATGCCCAAAACTTCTGCTGCATACATACTCGACATAAATTGCTGCTTCTTTATGATTAATACGGTCGTGTTCGAAAGTCGTAAGTCACTTTTGCATAAAATTTCACATTATATCCTCGTGACCTTCTTCCTCGTCTTTTGGACCACCATCGACCGCAGACCAGCATTCTCGCTCTCTCCATCTCTTTGCCTCACATATTTTCATTTTGAAACACTGGCGCGCGTATGATAAACTTTTCGGACATTTTTCTTTCATATGCTGGCGGCATATGCATTACCCGCCGATGCTACTATTGCCATTTGCTGCGCTATTCTATAAATCAATCGAGGGGAAAATCGAAATGTGACTTGGTCCACAAGACCAAAGAGAAGATGTATCGCTTTTTTTCTACCATATTGTATATCTGCAATTCGGCACTCCCGCGCGAGCTAGATTCCAAGAAATGGCCGCTAGCAGATGGGGAAAATGGGTCGCCTAATGGTATTTATCAAAAGATGAATTAGTACGCAGGGGGAGCGGGATATCCATACGGCACGTTGTTGCAGATGAAGCACATCTTCAGAGAAAACTTCAAGAAGCATTTATAGAAGAAAAAGAAAAATATTTCAGTTTTATTTCGCCATTTACGGTGGATGACGACAAGTGAAATGTATGTGAAATCTAATTTGGTCGCATTTAATTCCAAGGACACACATACAACATGTATCGAGTCGCTGCGGCGACCGACATCCGACACAACAAGGCAGCAACAGAGTTCCGAAAGTTTTGTCTGCACATATTCTATAGGATAGATGTCTAGTCTGAAGGATCTATCACTTATTCCTATACCATTGTTGTACGATACATCCTCATAAGTTTATTGTTCGCATATATTTTTGATCTATGTCCTTCTTCAAGCGGCGGGGGTAGTGCTCTTTTGGAGTTGTTTTTCCAAGCGCTCCTTCTGCGCTTGTTGATGTCGAGAAACTATATTGTTTGGGCGACCGTGTGCGATAAGTTTTTGTATATTGATGATGATGATACAAAACAGTAAATATAAATTATAGGTCTTGTTTATAAATTTATTATACTTATATCCACTTGAAAGATATTCTGTGAAATGAACACACAACATAACAACAAGAGGGCGAAAAAAGAGTGCGATGACGACGTCCACGATTGTCCTGAAATGTGCTTTACTCTCTATCCCTCTGTGTCGTCGGGGTAATGTTTCGTTAAGTGGTTCTATATGTTAGCAATAGATGACTTCTATGAGTTTTTCAGATAGTTTAGTTGCTATTTATCTCTGCGGATTTTTTTCTCTACGCTTTCCTTTTCTATTGTTTCTATATGTTTCATTGGCCATTTGGATTGAAGTTTTAGTCTGAAAATTCAATGATTTCGCTCTTGCCATAAATATCCATGTAAGGGATTTGTTTTTTCTCGGCGGCAGCATTTGCTTTGCTTGACTGGATGATAATTCAATTTCGACAATATGACGGTCTACATATTTTTTTTCGTGGGGAGTATTTATAGTGTCTAGAGACGATTTAGACATGATTTAAGTGAACTGGAATTGAGTTTAAAGTCGTATGAATAGAGGGTTTAATGGGTTTTTTATTTTAACGTTTTCTTGTTTTGTGGTAAAGAAAATGGAAGTGATGGCCACTTCATACATAACGGTTTGCACACGTGTTTGCATGACGAACCCCGTGCGTTAGCAACACCAGCACGGGTAGGTCATGCAAACGCGCGTGCGAAAGCTCATTGTGGCGCAGGTTTTGAAAGCAAAGGATTCACACGATTTGAAGAAAGTGATACGAATTCCTCGAAACCAAATTCCCTAATTCAAAAAATCAAATTTCACAATCCATGAAAACACCATAGGTTCTCTCTATTTCTCCCCGGTTGCCGTAGCGCCTTAATTTCCCCCCTTAGCGCTTTAACCCAGTCATATATTTAGGTACAATATCAAAGCAACATTTATAATTTTGGGGCTGGATACAAAATTCCCATACTCACGGAATACCTAACCCAAAATCCCCAATTCAAAATTTCCAAAATCTAAATCCCCATAATCAATCCCCAGTCACAAAATTCTGCACACGCGTTCTAAGATCACACCTGTGGGTATTTGTTTTTTTTATTGAACATGCATACTAAGGAGACACCTGTGGGGTTTACGGTACTTTAGGTAAATTAAAGGTTTCAAAGCGTCAAAATTTTGACACTTGTGAAATCGAATTCGCTTGGTGGTACGCAAATCACACGAAAGTCTCCACAACGGTTTTTGACATTTCGCCAGCGTGCAGTTGCACTTCATTCCACAGTGAAGGGGTGTCAATCAATTAGGCCACGAGTGTACAATCTTAAATTTAGTGAATAAAAGGTGGTAAGTCTTTTTTTTGTTTTTTTTTTTTTTTTTGTTTATAGAGAGTCAGGGGAATCTTCATAAGATTATCTGTTTAGCCGTCACTAGGACCCAGAGATATGTCGAGATTTTTACTGACTAAACCCCAAAACAGCTCTTCGGTGCCGTGGGCCCCTGCGGAACTACCTTTCGGCATTACTTCGCAGGGACGGCTGTGGCTAATTAGCCGACACTTTGCATGCTAGATTTGCACCTCGCTTCCTCCTTGCGCAACTCCTTGTGGATTTTGCAGACCGCTCTGCTCACTGCCTCCCAATTTACGTTCGATTGCAGCATAAAACCTACCAAGTTTTGGGGACTAATGCTATCTCCCAGGTCGAACTCCAGTTGGTTGCGAGTCTCTGCGAACCTTGGGCAATTGAAAAGCACGTGTTTCGCATCCTCAACCACCCCCTTGCAGCTAGGGCACTCCGGCGAGTCGTCCAGCTTAAATCTGTGGAGATACTGTCGATAACCTCCGTGGCCTGTAAGGAATTGGGTCAGGTAGTGATTTACCTGGCCATGTTTCCTGTTTAACCACAATGCTATGTCGGGAATTAATGTGTACGTCCATCGACCTGTAGAAGCGTCGTCCCATCTGAGTTGCTACATTCTCAGGGACTCCAGTCTATTTAAATTTCTCCGTTCAACCGAATCGACCGTCGTTTCGTCATTGCGCCCGCGGTACAGCCTGTTTGTCTCATCCACAAGTATCTCCATTGGCATCATTCCAGAAACAACGTAAGCAGCTTCGTGTGAAGTAGTGCGATACGCAGAGCTTACTCTTAATGCGCACCTTCTATAAACCGAATTAATCTGCTTAGTATAACAGGCGTACTGTAGAGCACCGGCCCAAACTGGTGAAGCGTACAGCAATATGGATGTAACAACCCTAGACAATGAAAGTATTCTACTGGGCCTAGGACCACCTATATTCGGCATAATTCTCGATAGTGCCGCTGTTGCAGACGCTGACTTCTCGCATACGTGCTTCACGTGCTCGCCAAAGCTCAGCCTCGAGTCAATCATAACCCCCAAGTACCTAACGGCAGACTTGGATGTTATGACTTTTTTTCCAACTCTGATTTTTAGGGTGGACTTTTTTCTACGTTTGCTTATCAGAACGGCTTCCGTTTTTTGTTCCGCCAGTTCGAGCCCTACTGTTTCCAGCCACAGTTTAATAGTTGTTATGGCCTCGCCGGCGAACAATTCAACGTACTCCGGATCTTGGGCGATGGAAACCACCGCAATATCGTCCGCAAAGCCTACCACAGTAACTCCTCTTGGCATTGAGAGTTCCAGGATAGCATTGTACATTATGTTCCACAGAAGAGGACCAAGTACGGATCCCTGTGGAACACCCGCGGTAACCGTGTATTCCTTTGCTCCTTCGCTAGTGTTATATTTCAGAATGCGACATGAAAGATAACTCTTAATTATACCAGTCAGGTAGTCGGGCACACCCATGTTCTGCAGCGCAGCGTGGATGCACTCCCAGCTCGCAGAGTTGAACGCATTTTTCACGTCAAGCGTAACCATACCGCAACATGTACCTTTGCGGAGGGAGTCGGTCGCTAGATCAGTTACTAGTGAAATTGCATCCACCGTGGAACGTGCTCGTCGAAAGACATATTGTCGGTTTGACAGTTTCCCTTCTTCTTCGACTACAGCTGACAGCCGATTGAAAATAATTCGCTCAAAAAGCTTTCCAGTGTTATCGAGCAAGCATATAGGGCGATAAGAGTTCGGCTCGCCTGCAGGCTTCCTAGGTTTCGGAATAAGCACAAGATTTTGCTTCTTCCACCGTTTCGGAAAGGTCTGCTCTGCCAAACAGGTTTCAAAGACTTGAACAAATTTTCCCGGCACTGTTTTTGCAGCTATTCGTAGAGCTTCGTTTGGAACACCGTCCGGACCTGGTGACTTGCCGTTTTCCAGCCTGGATAACGCCTGATTTATTTCGCTCTCTGTGATGGCAGGAATGTGAACTGGCACTAATGCAGTGTTTCGTTCTACGGGCTCCGACGTGTGTGGAGGGAAAAGAGTCGAGACGATTTTTCCCAATAATACCGGGCATTTTAGCGGTGGCGCTTTCTGTCCCACCTTCTTCATCACCACCTTATACGCCATTCCCCACGGATTAGTGTCAGCATCATCACAGAGCTGCCTAAAAGGTACTTACCTTATTGCAATTGCGATACAATCCGAAGAAAACCTGCTGTGCTTGGGCATTTGGGGATTTTGTGTTTGTCGGATTTTTATTATGGGAATTTTTCTTCATTCGGGTATAATGATATAATTCTGATTGTGGTGGGATTTATAGTTATGGAAATTTGGATTATGGGGATATTTTTTTCAATACAGGGATCTCACGATTTGGGATTTCGTTTTATTCTTGCGTATACAAAGCAGATTTACTAGTGGAAATTGTTAGTTCTCCTAAGACTCGTTGAAACTTTAATGCCGTATAAAATTCTACATGGAGGAGATTTAACTGAAGAATAAACCATCTGGCACCAGTAGCTGGTAGTGTGGTAGTGCATGCTGTAGGAAGTAGTCGCATCTTTTGTCATTTTACTGGCGATGCCAATGTAAAATGATGTCTTCCATTTCCCCTATCATCCACTGTTTGCGATATTTTCATTCATTCACATCATTTCTGATGTGGGTTCTACGGCTTTAAACCAGACTTTTGCAACATACGGCCATCGGGTCACAATCAGGCTCGCGGAAGCTCTGAAGGAAATAGTCATAGACACCTCACCTCCTTTTAACAAAATTTTAATGTCAAAAAAATAATTAACGACAAATTCTCGTGTTGACTCCAATTTTTCAGCCGAACAAAAAACAAGCTTCTCCTCAAAATCACTAAATGAGAGAATTGAAAAAAAATCAACTTCCCTATAAGCGCTATGGATTACTGATCCCTTTGATACACCGATGAGGGCGCTGCCATATGGCTTACATCGGTAGACCCTTGCTTAAATTTTTGTCATCTTAACACCATGCTTGGTAAAAAAAAAACATTTTCACGACAGGTTTTTTACGCGAAATGTGCGACATAAAATTAATAACGCGCAAATCATATGTTTGCATCGACACTAGCTTCAAAAACCAAAACAAGTGTTAGATACACCTGTTTTGGCCAGGTTACGGATATCTGTGACGGATTACGACTATGTCGGACTATGTCCTGGAATTAATACCTTTATTTAAAAAAAAAAGTAGTAGTCTGGCTGGTCTAGCGGTTAGTGCGCGCACCTTCGGTGCACAGGGTCATGAGTTCGAATCTCACCGTGTTTTTAGAACTCACGAGCTTGTGACGGACTATAATCTCACTCAGATGTTAACGAGTACCCATTTATGGGGATAAATAATACTGCTGAGCGTGATGCTGATCTCATTACCTCAACAAAAAGCAGATATAAGATCTTGGAAATAGGATGTCACTAACACATTCTGCGGCCTTAGTCCAATGTTGGATTGTCGCGCCTGTTATTTATTTTATTTAAAAAAAAAACACTGGGGCGCTACTCCCGGGAAAATAATAAGTGCTATGCATATATTGAAATTGGAAAATGTTCCCTCCTCCACCAACCCATTATAAAGGTATAACTTCCTGTAATAGGCCAGTCATTTAACGATTTTAGGTCGCAAAAAATTCCTCGGCTCTGTTGTTTTGGGATATTGTTAGGATAGATACCAGAAGTGTACCACCAAGTTTGCAACTTCGAAAAACCTGTGCTAACCCCGTAACCCTCAATCCTATGTTTTGAGGATTAACTAGGAACACATTTGGGTGAGGTTTGGTTAAGATTGGTTCATAAAGAAAAAAGTTTTTCTTAGAAGAACCTAATTATCAGGGGTTGGTTTGTATGACAGCCCTATAACGTAGTGTTCCGATTTCATCCGTTCCTAGATTTTTTTGAGGTTTAACCAGGAACATACTTGGGTGAAGTTTGGTACATAAAGAAAACAGTTTTTTTTTAGAAGAACCTAATTTTCAGGGGCATCATTGACCCCATGGTCTGATTCCATTCGTTCCGACATATATAGAGCTAAGTAACTGGTTTATAACTTCATGTCACATGACTTTCTCCGTAAAATGCGCATTTAAGCCGATATTCAGCTCGGAACATGACTGAAATTACAATTTCGAACTTTTTTTCAAAAAACAATGTTTAAAGTGCTGTATCTTGGGATTCTTTGCGTCTACAAAGCCTACACTCAAATTAAAGAAGATTTTCTTAGCTTTAATAGTGCAGTGGATCACTTTCTTGTAGGAAGCACCTTTTAGAAATCACAAACAAAAATATGAAAAAAGTCCGAAAATTTTGAGGTTTTTTGAGGGTCACGGGGTTAGCACAGGTTTTTCGAAGTTGCAAACTTGGTGGTACACTTCTGGTATCTATCCTAACAATATCCCAAAAAAAAGAGCCGAGCAATTTTTTGCGACCTAACGCCTTATTTTTCGGTTTATTGACTGGCCTATAATGGGGTTAGGTGAAAACATATTATGATAATATGCCCAACTCACTCATAAAGCCGCTGCTTTGCGCTACAAATAAAAAAAATATGACAGAATCAATCTTTAAGCGAACAATGTGCACACATGAGACATGGCCCGCGTAAAAATTAAGTTGGGCACCTCTGCTTGGTTCATATACCCGCAACCGCAGGGCTTTCTCAGCCTTGCTAAAGGCCCCAATTACCGTCAGTTTCAATGAACTGGCACAGGCAGAGAACCCCTAAAGTAATGCACAAAACCTGTAGAATAATATGGAAACCGGTAGCGTATTTACAAACCCGTTCGCAGTATTATGCACGAGTTTGTTTGCGAAATTTATCCCAACAAACCCGTGCGGAGTTTAAGGCATTTTTGCCTTGAGTTGCAAGCGGAAATTTATCCACAACGTACGCCTAACAAACCCTTGTCGAATTGAAGGGCGAGTGCCTCCTAATCAACACGGGTTTGTAAGCAAAGAAATCGCAACAAACCCGTGCGGGGTTGGAGGCAATGATGCCTCGCACTGCGCACGGGTTTGCAAATATGCAAACCGGTAACGATTTGCTCTGACTCCACTTCCTAAACACTTGCACAAATCACACAAATCAATCAAATTATTTTCTGAGAACAACAGGAGTGCGTTCCTTAATTCACTCGTAGTCGTAGCTGTAGTTATCTCTGACTACTGTCATAGTTCTTAGCGGTATATAGTTATTTGTAACTAGTGGAGTTTTAAAACGGCGGAAAGTGAACGTAACTTTCACTCGGATCGTATAAATGGAACGCGCTCCAGAAACTAAGTATGTAGTTTACAACTCAGCTCAGTCGGGTGTGTCATTTAGAAATCCGCTCTGTGCTGAATGTTGTGTCACAGTGAGCTTTGTGTAGCATTGTGGGGTTTTTGCACTGTGTCGTCACTTTGAGTTGCTGATACTGCCTGAGTGCGAAATTAATATTATCGTCAGATTCGAAATGAGTATAGCGCTGGGGGTTTTCTGATTTTTTTTTTACTCAGTTTGGTGAGTCGTTCAAAATGAGCGACTCACTCATCATGTGCTGCACATCGCTATAACAAAAAGTTTATTTCAGTCATCTGATACCAAATACCTAGACAGAACATTGGTTTCCTAACCCGCAGATGGGATGAATAGACTGAAGCGTTGTCGCAATGGATGAGCATTTTCTTGCCGCTGTAAGCGTGGCTCACCTTATAGCGCACCGAATTTACCCAATAAATCACTTTCCTATTGTCCGGCCGGACGCCACTGCAAACAAAACGAAACATCTGATAATTTTCGGATGCGCGAATTGATAAATGCTTACAAACTAGGGATGAGCATCGAACATCGATGTTTCGAAAACATCGATGTTTTTGGTCCGATGGTCGATGTTTTTACCATCGATGGTTTTGCGTCGATGTTTTTCATCATCGATGGTTTACGTTTCGATGGTCGATGGTTTTCACCATCGATGGTTTTCAACTATCGATGTTTTTTTCCTCAACATCTTTTTTTTTTACAACTCAACTTTGTCTTTATAAGTATATACCTTCAAACAGCCCAATCAGAAAAAAATGTGAATCCATCGTAACATACAACATGCAATCCATCTATTGTGAACACTGTACTGTCTTTCTTTATACGCCCGGTAGGGCACAATTTCCAAATGTGGTTTCGCCCTGGAATAGTTTCAATCTTTAAAAATAAATAACAGGCGCGACAATCCAGCATTGGACTAAGGCCGCAGGATGTGTTAGTGACATCCTATTTCCAAGATCTTATCTGCTTTTTGTTGAGGTAATGAGATCAGCATCACGCTCAGCAGTGTTATTTATCCCCATAAATGGGTACTCGTTTAACATCTGAGTGGGATCATAGTCCGTCACAAGCTCGTGAGTTCGAAAAACACCATGGAACACGGTGAGATTCGAACTCATGAGCCTGTGCACCGAAGGTGCGCGCACTAACCGCTCGACCAGCCAGACTACAGTTTCAATCTTTGGTCTGGGCCAAATATCAGTGTCCTAAGGTTTAAGCGGGCCGCAGAATAAAAAAATTTAATACGCGTATTGAAACCTATGTATTTTTGTAATTTAATCTCAGAATGTTTCATTTAAGACGTGACTATTAATCTAAGTCAAGCTTCCTAGGGATTACGTCCTATAGAAATTACATCTTGTGAAAATGCTCTTCAAATAAATTGAGAACCTTAGATAAGAAGTTAAAACGCCAACATAATTTGTGAATTAATTTCCGTCAAATTTTGGACAGCTGATCCGAATATTGTGGAAGCGGTCATAAACATCCAGAGGAAGCCCAAAGCAACCTTGGGAGCGAAAATTCTTAGTCTGAGTTACATCAAGTCCGGTCAGAAAGAAAGGCTCAAAATAGACATAAATTGGTTCTGTGATGAGGTGTGAAACAAACGCATGTACCAGTAAAGCTTAATAAGCTAAAAGGGAAAAATTCTGTACTTGGGCTGAAATGGCCATATTTACAACATTTCACGTTCATGTGATTTCCTCATCAAATATACGATTTCGGGGATTTAGAACTTCGTCCCTCAAATAAATATCAGCCCAAGATGTTTTTGTCCAATAACTTGACGGATGCGAACGCGAGTTATAGTGCAACGTGCCATCAGATAGCTAGCAAGTTCGGCTAATACTGAAAAAAAAAAATGGACCGAATTTCGGAACAAAACAATTTCACGAAAAGGCTTAACGTTTTCTTCCACAAAAAAAGGATGCCTTAAGCAAATGTAACTCAAATAATCGTCGGCGATTTTTTTAAGCGTGCATAAGCCACCGACTTCTTGGCGAGTTTTGGTAAATTGTTGAAATGAGTTCAATAGCTCGAATTTGTGCTGCCACACATTTTTTTAATTAAGTTCTTCGACCTGGCTGCGGGCCGCGAGTTTGTCTGCTCTATGCGGTGGGTTCTGGGTACGATACGAATGCAAAAAAACTCAAGGAGAAGAGTTATATTCTAGTGGGTGGGGGAGGCATTGAATGAAAACCATAATCAGCTTAATTTTTGATATTAAAGTCATTATTTTTTTTTTGAGTACTCAAAAAACTAAAAACATCGATATTTTTGGTTCGATGTTTTCTTACCATCGATGGTTTCGTCTCGACGTTTTTTCGATGGTAACCATCGATGTTTTTCTTTCGATGCTCATCTCTATTACAAACCAATCATTTGCTTTTGTGGTAAATCTAAGTGAAAAGTCATGGGCGCAATGGGGACCAGGCTTAGTAATTTGCAAATTCGGTTTGCGATCGATTTTTTTTTCTTTGGCTATTTAGAGATCAGTTTAACATCGTCATAGAAAATCAAAAATTTGATTTTGTCACAGATGAATATTCCGCTTTTCTTTCGCGGACCACCTCTAAAGCTCTCACGGACCACCTCCGGTCCGCAGACCACCAGTTGGGAAACAGTGCTCTAGAGTAAAAAAACGTAGTTACATATACAAAGGCAAACTTCATTACCAAACGCAAATAGTACAGTATTTAAAGACACAAAACGGCCGTTTACTTAAAAAAAATACGTAATGGCTGAAATTTGCTGGAGATGTTAGGGGACATGTCTTTTATCTAAAACTGAGTTTTCGTATTCGTGGGGGTGGGGGAAGTTGGAGTATATTGCCTACTTATAGGCGAATTTTGCATTTTTCGTTCATATCATTCTTACCGTTGACCCTACAGTAAAGTGGAGCATAGGAGCATAGGAGTTTTGTTTCTAATCAAATTATCTATCCTACGGTACCTACATTAATTTCATCGGTCAAATAGTTCCGTTATAGTAACCAGTTAAAGGTCAAAATAGTACCAATAATGGGAATATTTTGCATAAATAAAACATGTAATGGCTGCAATTCGGTGGAGTCGTTAAGGGATGCGTTATCAATTTATATCTGAAGTTGCGTATATATCAGGGGGGTAGTTTTAGTAAATTGCCTACTTATAGGCTAAATTTGCTTTTTTGCTTGAGAAGAGTTATTTCGTGTGCCTGTAAAACTGGTTGTGGAAAAGTACCTATGGGGGTGTCGGAAAGCAGGATTAAAGTGCTCTCCAATTTGAATGGTTTGTTGTGGAAACGCGTGTAGCAATATAACTGACTTTTCTACTCTTACGGAAAACGACGACTTCCTCCATAACGATGGGCTTTTTTTCATCGACCCCAGAAGGATACGAAGCTGGTCACAATTGTAGCGCAAGCAAGAATCCGGAAGAGAGGAAGAAAATCAATCTAAGAAACCAAAATTGAGGTAGTCAAGTCATATATTTCTGTTGTTGCATCAATAAAACTCCAGTGACTATGTGAAGAAATTCATTTTTTATTTTTTGGAACGATCCTTGCGACTGCGCTAATCGGCCTAGCTTGATTTTGGTCTCGTTTAAGAGATAATAATTCAATCAGCAAGAACACACATTTATACAACTTGATATAGCGAAGTTTTTAGCAATCACTAAATACGCATTTAAATAGGCAATTTACCCCAACTTTCTCCATCCCCACTAATACGAAAACTCAGTTTTAGACAACATACATCAAATTTGAACCATCACGTTTTTTTAAGAAAATATTTATTTATTGTACTGTTTTGATCCTTGACTGGTAACTACAACGGGTTTGCTTGACCTATGATATTGATTAAGGTACCGGTGAATAGATTATTTGATTAGAAAGAAAACCTCTACCATTTCACTTAAGGGCCAATAAGAATGATATTAAGCAAAAACGCAAATTTAACCTATAAGTAGGCAATTTACTATAACAATCGCCTCCCATAAATACGAAACCCCAGATATAGCTTTAGGACGTATCCCTTAACATCTTCACCAAATTTCAGTCGTTACATGTTTCACTTAAGCAAAATATTCTCATTATTAGTGTTATTTTGCCCTTTAACCGGTCATTATAACGGAACTATTTGGCCTACGATATTGACTTACCATACCGTTAAATAGACAATTCGATTGGAAACAAAACTTCCATACATCACATTACTGTAGGAATTTATAGGTTTATAGGATCCATAAGTAGGCAAATTACTATAACTTCCCCCACTGCAAAAATACGAAAACTCAGATTTAGACTTAGGGCACGTTGCTTAACATCTCCAAAAAATTTCAGCCATTACGCGTTTCACTTAAGCAAAATATTCTCATTATTAGTGCCAGTTTGCCCTTTAACCGGTCACTATAACGGAACTATTTGGCCTACGATATTGATTTAGGTACCGTTGAATAGACAATTTGATTAGAAACAAAACTTCTACACATCACTTTACTGTAGGAACAACAGTAAGAATGATATTAAGGAAAAACGCAAAATTCCCCTATAAGTAGGCAAATTACAATAACTTCCCCCACTCCCACAAATACGAAAACTCAGATTTAGACTTAGGGCACGTTGCTTAACATCTCCACCAAATTTCAGCTATTACGTATTTTTTTTAAGTAAAATAAACCCGATTACTGTACTAAAAATATAAATCAAATTTACTTTTACCATTAATATAGTCTTGCCAAATCGCAAGTGATATTAATGCCAAGTCAACATAACATTTTTCGCCTTGTTCTCTTTAATGGTCATTCTCATTAATAAGGAGTGGACAGCACAAGAAAAAGAAATATCTGTCCAGTCACGCGACAAAGAAAAAACCGAAATAAAAATAAAAATGTATGTAATGGCGACAAGACTCATTACGGAACAGATGATTGTAAGACTTATTTCGTGCAGAAATAATGCAGCAGAAGAGTCGTCTCTCAGTAACTTATTTTTGTCCTTTTTTCGTATTCTCCGTCCACCACTCAATCATACTGCCCAGAGAGCCATATAGATCTCGATGTGTTCATGTCATGTCCAGTCAGTATGTTCCCATGACTCTTGAGTCATCATTTCTGATGCTTGCACCCTAACATACAGCGCACGTGGTGGTCCGGTCTCCTTGACTGGTCGCAGGATCATATTAGCTAGCTGGCATAATATATATTGTGTGTCACCGTCAATTTTGTCGGTAATTCACACCGCACATCACAACCATACCGCGACTGATTGCAATGGTCCCTTTTTCTGTTACGAGTGATTACACTTATGCGGGAGGGTACAAGGACGATTCTTCTAGCAAACGCTAGGACCAAGATCCAAGACTGATGATGCTGGAGCTAAAAAATGTTGAAGCTAGTGTCTGGCATTTCTAACCGGTAATGGCAGTGCCATCGCCTGCATATTCACTACATACTCTACTACTCGTGCGGTATTACACACACCAAGTGCATTCAACGTCCTCAGAATCGCAATTATCTTCGAACGTGACAATATTTTATTATTTTCAATTTATTTTCATGCTCACATGTATGATATTTTCTCCAGAGTGTGTGTTGTAGGTACTATCATACCATTTCGGTGCCATACTCATATTATATGGGAGAAACTCACCATCATATGAGCAGCAGCACACTTCTTGTTCGACGCGGTGTCATTTTTAACACGGAATAGTCAATGTATATAAAAGGAAGACGACACCGCACGACCACAGGATCCTCTATAATTTTCAGTCGAGACACGATGTTAAGTAGAAACTATTAAATAATGTAAAGCATGATTGATTTACGTAAACTATACACTTTATTGGGTTATCTTATCTGCGAAAGTCATACCAAAAAAAAGGGGACGTCTCACAAAAAAACCCACGGAAATCCCAGCCCGTACCAGTGCATCTCATACAACCGCACAAAGTCTCCATTTTTTGTTTAATGAAACTTATTGTACAGATGAGACAGTTTAATTACTGGTCATTTATCTTTCTTGCAGTCATAACCCACCACCACCGCAGTCGGTGCATATCTTTTCCCAACAGAGCCGAGAACGGCAACGCGGGAGTCATTAGCAGCAGCACAAGTATAGAAGAGTATCCAAACGTCCCAGAACTACGAGGTTGAAGGATTCTCGTTCACGTTTCTAACATCCTGCAATCCCAAACACCAAACGTTCGCCCGTATATCATGCAAGCGATTCAAGACGACCAAAACCCAAAATGAATCAAAAACGTCCATAGCTCTGCGCTCTTTAATGAAGATGTTCATTTTGAAAGGCAAAAAATTAGCACCCTCAAATGATAAACGGATTCTTAAGTTCTCTCGGAAATGGGGAAGGCGAGTGTCTTGGCCGTTTGTATATTCAACTCTAGTGTCCTGCCATGCCGCCGCGTTTAGTCGTTCCTCCCCATATTCATTGACTATGAAAAATACTCTTCAGATTTTTTTCTATGCTAAATAGATACGAAAACTGGTGGAAAAAACGGAAAACCCATCCGTGCGTTCAAGATATTTTTTTTTTCCTATTTCGCTAACTAGAGAGAGAGCGCATTTTAATTAATACACTGAATTATTAAATTGCATTTTTTTTGTCCATGTTTTGTTTTCAGTCTCAACGAAAATATTCCCGAGTAACTTTTTGAAATGCAACGAACCATTGAATGGTTCTGTGTATGTCCACTAAGAGTTAGTAGTGCGGAGGAGTTTAACAATATCATAAAAAAGAATAAATCGTCGGAAGGATGTTCCTTGAAAAGTGAAAGGTAAAATTTTTAATTGAAAAGATACTTTGTGTGTATGGTCTAGGACGGATAGAACTGAAAGAAAAAAAGAAACGGTTAGGAACGAAATCTGTTTATGCAAAGAAAAAAGGAAGTGACTATGGCTTGCTTAAGGGTCGTCTCTGAAGTATGTATAGGTATGTAGTTACCGTCTGGATAGGTGGCTGATTTTATGCTTTTTTATTAATTATTACAGGCACGGGGTAGCAGTTAGGAGATTAAGTTCTTCTTCTTAAGTTAAAATGTGTTTTTTTTGGGTTTCTGTGTTTCTGTTTTTCTTATTTGTAAACAAAAGGGATATTTTTTAGGATATATGGCAGGAAGAGAGGATGATGTGGTGGAGTTTTTTTTTATCATAATTAATTGTTAATTGGCGTAAATGGATATCCGCTTCTACAATACAGAAAACAATTTTTCAGTTTTTCTTCTTAACGAAATGTTTCGAGGAATTGAATCACTTGGTGCAGAAAATACGTAAATAGAAGAAATTGAAAGTCGTCAGTAATTTACTTGGAACTTTAATGACGCCAGATGCATAGCAAAAAGTTCCGTGACTTTCGGTTAAATAAACAGGTTTTAAACAATATTTCTATATCGTCTTCCAAAAGTGTCGCAACGATGCTTGCGGTGTGAGGGGTGCTAATTGAGCTAAAACCGTACAATCGCGTAATTTATCAGAAGCTATTGTGAATATCTCTGTAACGTCTATGATAAATCCGTAACTCTTGTGGCCTATCAATCTGTGGTCTTGCGATCAAGCTTTTCAATGAACATAAGAAAACTATTATTGGGAATGCGATCAATATTAATGGCGCTACTATACTAGCGCTCAATCCGAATAATAATGAGTAACAATTCACAATGAGTTTTTTTTTTACATACTATGCCTCTGAAATGAATTAGCAGATTTAAGTAAATTTGCACCACCCGCTTGGTATCAAATCCGCATAGCAGAAGAAGTGTTGAAACATACGAAAGATTCACAATGAGCAATATACAGGGTGTCCCGCAACTGGTTAGCCATAGACCAATGGTCTACCATTTACCAATGGCTCTGTGCTTTATTCTTATATGCCGTTCGATAGCTAAGATAGTACGCTAACTTTTGTCAACTTTGCAGATTTGCCACTACAATGTCCCGTTACGAAATTCGGGTTTAATTTTGACATTAAAAATTGAAATTGACATTTCTGCCACGTTTAAAATGTCTTATTTCGGAAGATACGAAACCGTTCGAAACGTTCGATATGTCCTTTTATTGAAAATTTTATGTACTTTCAGAAGAATATGAAAAACATTGATTTGGTTAAAGTGGAAGCTAGAAAATAGGAGTTTTTCGAAAAAAGTCGTGTTTTTTGACAAGAATCACAAAAAAGGCAATTACTCCTTAACGGTAAAAGCTAGAGAAATAATTTTGGAGTCATTTTTCCTAAAACATCCTGTAGAGTCTACCATTGGTCTATGGCTAACCAGTTGCGGGACACCCTGTATAGTGTTTGCAACATTATATACACTCCGAAATGATACGCAATGTTACGTTGACTCGAAATTTGTTCCATAGGATTGTCTCTACCTGAATATCAATTGAAATGTATACATAAAATTCACAATGAGCAGCAACATTTTAAAATCCTTTGGCCACTTTTCTTAATCGATTTAATCTCTGATTAATTGGTCTTCATCTGGAATGGCTGGGCAACTACTGAAACATGCAGGAACTTCTGAACGAATGAACCAAATGATTAAAATTTTGGCAAAACACTTTTTCTCATCCTTTGGCCCTATCCTCTGATTTAAGGATTTCAGAACATACGAAAAATTGTGATTGAGGCAAATTTTAAAGACAGCTATTTGTTGGCATCCTTCCTTGAACGGAATAGCGGATTTTTAATAAAATTTTCCCCAATTGATTGAAATCTGCCCTGCCCTGCAGAATAAGCATTCAAACATGTGGAAAATTCACAATGAGTTCAGTTTAGTCAAAAATCTAGAAAATCGGACAAGTGAAAAACACGATGGCAGTTCATTTTAACAGTCCTACTTAAACAAATTGGTTGATTTCAGAAGTTTTACTCCACCAACCAATAATTGATAGAAAGAAATCCTTTAAATGAATTTATTCTATTGTTTAACCCTCATCCAGCGGCAGATTTTTTCAACGCTTGCCGGCGGCATAGGTACACCTGTACCTTAGTACATTTTGTATGAAAATCTTCACTATTTGTATGAATTTTGACCGTAAAACCGTTATATTATGTTGACTAGTCACAAATTAGTAACTGTTTTTACCGAAGTGAATGTCTTAAGAAGTGTGGTTTATGTGGATTTAATTTTTGGAGTGGGTAAATTTAGGAAATAGGCAAAATTTTAAAAAGAAAATTGAAAAAATGGGTTGCTTGGAATTTTAATTTGACGAAATCTAAAATTGATTTACAAATGAAAAGTAGAAAACGGTTCAAATTAAGTCATTAATGATTTTAGAAGAATTTGGTATGTTTGATTTGCGAATTGTGGAGTCTTAGGTTAAAATTTACCCCCCTGCCCCCAATATATTATTCTGTTACTAGAACCCGTTATAGCTAAGGAAAAAAACGTCAATAATTATCACATTCTCGTTATTTTCCATAAAACAACCATATTTGAAGCAATAAATATATTGGAGAAATGTGTTATTATACGAAAGAAAGGTCCTGTCAAGCAACAAGCAAGTAGAATCGGCTAGTGTAATTTTCAGTCTCTAATCTTTGTAAATCTAAACTCTGGCCAATTCCTATAGTAGAAAAATATCTAAAATTTTAATTGTGATTGTTGTTGGTTAATTGTAATATATTTGCTCGTATATGTAATTAAATCCAAGGATCGATTGAAAAATTAAAACAAGAAACCGAAGACATGTGGCATATTCTATAGCAGTTATCGGTATCTATATATGGTACCGACGTACAATTCAACCAAGTTTATGTACCACCCAAACATCCATTTAGAAATTTGGTTGGATGCTTCTGCTGGTTTTCAGCTGAAACTTCAAAAGGAACTCGGGTGGAGGTCCCAAATTACACAAATAATAAAAATATTAGGTGATGGAATACAAATTATGGGAATTTGTGGTAAAGAAAATCAACCGCTAAAATCCAAAATTTTAGCATTTGTTACAAACCTAATTTTCACTAGATGTTATGGGGGAAAGAAGGCGTAATACATTGTATTGGTTGCCCCAAGCCATTACTTCAAAAAGTTTGGTATGCCAGTAAAAGTCTTCAGATTGATGTCGAATAACCAAAAACCGCTGTATGAGTTAGCCTAGTCCTTATAGATCGATATCTACAAGGACCTTGATCATTACAAATAAAATTCGTAAATCAAATTCTTCTGTACATCACTCGATTCTCAACTTATTGATGCTATAATAAATCTCTCTAAGCATGAGCATTCACCAAAAATATTTTATTTTCGTTTTTTGTAAATTTTCTTTTATACAAAATATATGAAGGTACAAATGTACCTTTGCCGCCGTTAAAGGGTGTAAGATTAATTTTGCTCCCTAATTTGGGGATGGGTGGTCACACATTTCTGAAATTTGGAATACATATTTTAAACTAAAATCGTAGAAATGTCAGAAAATTTTAACTCGATCGGACCCATAGCAAAAAAGTTACGGTGTTTTAAAAACGAAAAAGGTACACCTGTACCTATCCCGCTGGATGAGGGTTAAAACTGTCAACTGTAGGTTTATTTTATTATGCGTTTTTTTTTCACATACTGTGCCGCTGGAATGAATTAGAAGATTCAAGTAAATTTGCATCACCGAATTGGTCTCAACTCCGAATAGGAGAAGAAGTGGTGAAACATACGAAAAATTCACAATGAGCAGATTTA
Organism: Microchrysa polita; assembly: GCA_949715475.1. NCBI lineage: Eukaryota > Metazoa > Arthropoda > Insecta > Diptera > Stratiomyidae > Microchrysa > Microchrysa polita. The sequence goes on along the minus strand of OX454421.1, from coordinate 61,918,600 downwards.
TGAAGACATTTGAGTCAATTTTTTCATAGGATTCTCTCCACGCGAATAACAGAATAGCAACTGAAACATAACATTCACAATGAACAGCAGAATTTTGAAATTCTTTGGCCACTTTTCTTAATCGAACTAATCCCTGATTATTGGTTTTCATGTGGAATAGCTGAACAATTACTGAAACCTGCAGAAACTTTTGAATCGATGATGATAAAATTGTTGCCAAAACACTTTTTCTCATCATTCGGCCCTATCCTCTGATTCCAGAATTTCAGAACATACGGAAAATTGTGAGTGATCAAAACTTTTATGGCAGCTGTTTTTGGCAACCTCTCATGAACAGAATAGGACATTTTTAGTAAATTGTTCCCACATGATTGGAACTGTCCTAAACAGCAGAATACGCATTCAAACATATGGAAAGTTCTCAATGAGTTCAGTTTAGTGAAACTTCCGGAAAATCGGCCAGGGGAAAAACCTGATAGCAGTTTATTTTGTCAATACCTCCTAAACAAATTGGTTGATTTCAGTAGCTTTACCCCACCCACCAAAAAATTGATAAAAAAAATTCCTTAAAATGATTTTTGAATTTTACCATCTTCTTTAGAACATTACTATTATTAAAGTTTTTAATGAATAGAAAGAGATTTTCATAAGATTTTATTAGAAACAATATTTAACCTCCTGCCACCGCTTGTTTTCATGAGTTTTGTAATCTTCTGTAGCCTCACTGGCAGCACACCCAGCCAGCATCGGCGTCATGTACCGTGAACATAGCCTCAAATAAGCTTTACTTCATGAATCACGAATCACCATTATATATCTATAGCACGCATTGAAAGTACGATACATGATGGTCAGCTGAAGGAATGTCGACGGATCATGCATATAGGGAATATAATGGTTTTCTCCTCAAGTGTGGTTTTTGTTGCTGGGGTGATTAGAATCACGAATAAAACATGATCATTCGTATAGTCTGGCTGGAGTAGTGGTTAGGGCGCGCACCTTCTTTGCATAGGGTTATGAGTTCGAGACTCACCGTCGCACGTGTTTTTTTTTTAAATTATTCATTGATGCATTGAATCAGGGACGTAGCTAGGGGAGGGGTCCATAGGGTCCGGACCCCTCCCGAAATGTTTTCGTAAATAATGAAAATGTCGGTGGTGATAATATGGAATTTAAAATAAAATAACAAATAAAAATTGCAATACCCATTCGCTTAAATGGCAATCGATGTAATAATTGAATCGATTTTTAGTTTAAAGTCGTAATACTGAAAATCGATACTAACTGATGTACGTCCCATTTTCGATTTATATTATAAGTATCACTAACTAATGAAGTCCCTAGAAGAGACCCCGGGAGCACTCTTAGTACTTTGTGTAAAAAATTAATACATACTTACTCAGACAAAACTTGGCGCTGCAGAGATGCTATGAGTGTTACAACAAAATTATTGCGGAAAGTACTTAAGTCTGAGCCTGCTAAAAAGCCCCTGAATGTTGCTAAGAAATAGCCGAATGCGATAAATTATTACTCTCTCTAGCCGGCGCTTAAGACTAGCCTTTACGGCTCCTGCATAGCAAAATAATTAAAAATTCCATTGACCAGACAGGTGTCCTTCTTTAGGTGGTTCCTTTACTGTTTTAATATTAGGATCGAAACTCTACTCCCCCATCTCACCCCATCCCTCACTATACTTCAAAGAAGAATATTTCAGTTTCAACTGATTTTAAATTTTGGCGAAGCCAATTGAGCTGTTGGTGCCCTCGAAATGCCAGTCGCGGTTCTTGGGATTAAAATGCTTTATCACCGCTCTAAGATGTTTGAAAGCACAGCGATAGGTAAAAGTTGGATTCCCGTCGTGGTAGTCTTTCAAACAAATAAGTGCAGATGGGAGATCACCCTGAACCACTCGTCATAGTCTGAATTTAGTGGCCTATGAAATATTGACGCTGGCATATTATGATCCAATCGACGTGCTGCGCCACTGAAGAAGTCACGTGTGTGGATCGGTTTCTAGCTAACAGCGTATGAAATATTTAATCCAAATGGACAAAACATGAAACCGCAATCGATGATTCACGTTAGGCGTCTTTTTGTTTGAAATTCTGACAATTTACCCTAGTCAAAGCACCCCAAGGGTAGGCATAATATTCCCAAAAAGACGCTATCTAGATATTAGAGAAAATTTTTCATTTGGATCTCTTAGCAAAACCTCGAAAAAATTGTTTCCTTTATTTTGAATGTAACACCTTCATCACCAGATACTGGGTAATTTTAGTTAAAAATATTTCTTTTCTCTAATGCTAAGCCTGGAAAAATAATAATGTATGGACCTGTAATGGCTGTGGAAATTGAAGGGACTGCCGCCTATTCAGACTGCTAAATTAATTTAATCTACCAACACAGAGCAACTTATCGATATTTTGAGGGAAATAAATGTTTCCAATAATTTTGTATCAAAAAATTCGCATTTCGACTCAATTAAAGAAAAAAATAATTAAATGAGAAAAATTGGTATGCTGGCAATATTTGGACCCCTCTCGAATGAAAATCCTGACTACGTCCCTGCATTGAATATATATGATACTTAACTATTACAAAATGTTTACGAATAATGATTTTATAATGATTATCCGTAATAAGGCGCTAAGGCGTATATACATGAAATATGGGGACATCGTCATATACTGCTTGTATGAAAACGTGATGATTGAATAAGGTATATGTGCTTACGCGTGGTGCATGAAGTAATGATTACAAATGTGTTAAATGTTGGCTGGGCACTTATAGATAGGTGTCTTTTGGTTCTTGCATAAATTCTCGAAAGGAAGATTTATGGAAAAATCCAGCTAGTACAATAAACGGGGAATTTCAGCAATTACGTATTTTTTTTTAAGTAAGCAATTATTTTCCGCCCTTGATTCTTGTACTATGCTGGTTATTATTTAACCGAAGCTTGGTGTAATGATTGTCCACATTTCCTCATGTAGGCCGAAATTCACCCTCACCTCAAATAGTAGATGTTGTCTGGCCCATTCCGCCATGTTTATCTTTCAACAGTACTTTGTTTTGTTTTTAGTTTTTATCAGTCAAATATACTTCATAGCTTGACTCTTGGTTAGATGCAGGGACGTACGCAGAAAAATATTTCGGGAGGGGTTTTAGGAACGAGGTTTAGTTTGGCAGGGAGTCCAGTCCAGTTACTGAATCTGTCAGCCTTAATCTGAGGTTAGTGGCAAAATTATAAAACTTAAAACCCTACCTCTGAGTGAAACTATACACGGGTCATAGTTTTCTACTGTAGATTTTTTTTTGTAGTGCCTTCCTGGCACTAGGCCTTCTCAACCTTCAGAAGAACAGCAACATATTACCCGTAACTTTCCGAGTACTGAGTCCGTCGCTCATTGTCGATAAAATTTCTTCATAAATTACTTCGATGACGAGTTTGAAATACATATCTTCATTTTCCGTCTTAATGTAAAGAAGTACTCATTTAGCATGTCAGTGAAATTATAGTCCGTCAAATGATGAATTCTAAAACTATCATAAACTGAATCTGTCTACAGTGGGTTTCGAAACCACTGCCCTGTGCTTCGAAGGCGATTACCCTAGCCACTATTCCAACCAACCTACTGTCTAAAAAAATAACATTATTAATTCTGAAAATTTCGGAGAGGGTTTGAACCCCCCAAACCCCTACGTAAGTTCGCCACTGGTTAGATGAGTCACATATGACTCATATACGTAAAGGGTGAGGAACGCCATGTGCATATGTGTCTCATAGACAGTGAGCATGCTGAAAAAAAATTAGAACTTTTGAGAAATACAGAAATACATTTATAAAAATAAATAAACACAGACGGGAAACATTTGTTTCATCAAATTGGAAACAAAAGAGAAACATTAAATCACACTTCAGTAAACACAATTTCTTATCGCTATCAATCTATAGGCTCGAGCTACAAGTGACATTTTTTTATTTGCCTTGGAAACTAATTTATGAATATGTACCGATAAACCATAAAAATATTGACTAGGTTTATTATTTTCTAAACATACACATTCCAAATGACGATATATAAACGTCTAGTCTAGATCCGTTCTCCATACTATATTAAAACATCTCTATAGTCATCTCAAATCATACCTACTAATTCCACACCATCTTTAAGCCGTATTGTGATTCTAAGAGGGGAAAATGACCATTATGTAAATATGTATTAATATTTCGTATGACCTAATTTCAATGGGGCAATAAAATTTATTTTATTTATTGGTGTGACTATTGGTATTTAAATATACATAGAAGTATGCATATCGTCCGGACACTTGAGATATTCTGTCTGCAATGCAACTTTTCTCGCAGTATATGTTATAATATGCTCAATAGACCATACGTACGATCACGGGTTCACGTCACGATTTCTCGTCGTCCCGGGATGTGAATTTCATTAAGTGGTGTGATAGTGGACGAATAAATCTGCTTCGTCTGCGAGTCCTTCTCCAGATCTCAATAATTCTAATGATTTGTTTGTACGATATACAATCAGAATGAGAATAGCAATTGTTTTCTTTTGTGTGTTTAATTTTTTTTTCTTGTTGAGTTTTCTTTTTGCTTGAAATGAAACTTCATAACACTCGTATAGACTCACACAGCATTAAATGTGTGTGCCGAGTCTGTCAACAAAATATAAAAAAAAATCATAATAGCAAAGAGAGAGGATATAACTACGAGTAGTAGTTAATTTTAATTAGTTTGCTTTATTTTAAGCGTGCGTTAAGTTTTGGTTTCATTATTATTGGAGTGAGTATGGGTCGTAAAAAAATTGTTTTGTACATACGAATATTTCTGAAGGCATGCTGTGCGCTATTGTGCGTTTGCGGTTGAATGTACTTATAAAATTTCCATAGATTTTTTGAAGGATCATGCGTGAAAATTGAGTACGAAAAGAGTGCTGAAGTGTTTTGGACACAACATAATTTTAGGTTTTAAAAAAGTAGTAAAATTGAGATTTATTAGACTTTTATTTTGGAATATGAATTTTCACTATGGTGTCAAGTGCGTTTTTAGTTCATTTATATCGTAGTAAATATTCCTCATCAAGAAAAATATTAGTAGTCTGGCTGGTGTAGCGGTTAGTGCGCGCACCTTCGGTGCACAGGATCATGAGTTCGAATCTCACCGTGGATCATGGTGTTTTTCGAACTCACGAGCTTGTGACGGACTATGATCTCACTCAGATGTTAAACGAGTACCCATTTATGGGGATAAATAACACTGCTGAGCGTGATGCTGATCTCATTACCTCAACAAAAAAAAAAAGCAGATAAGATCTTGCAAATAGGATGTCACTAACACATCCTGCGGCCTTAGTCCAGTGCTGGATTGTCGCGCCTGTTATTTTAAGAAAAATATTCATATTTCCACTTAAGAGAAAACCCTTTCGTTGTTTACTTCTTATTCTCGATAATTCTTTTTTCGTCCTTTAAGAACTTGTTTCTTTCATATTTCTTCATATTCTCTCAGGATATGTACATATTCAGAACTGAAATACATTTTGCTTAAATTTAAAATTGATAAAGCTTAAGACAATTTTAATTTTCAAGTGCACTAACGCTCCAAGTGGTTCCTCTTTCTCTTTCTTTTGTTATACTGACAATATATGTTTAAACATTCAACAACATCCTGAACATTTTCAATTTCCTCCCGACATCCTGAAGATGATGTGTCAATCATTTTCTTTAATATTTATATTCACTTGGGTATCTATCTCTCCTTTATTCCCCGCTAACACGAAGGACATCCATCTCTAGGTGCCCAACACACACTATTCGTACTTTCATACGTATTTCAACTACTCGTAACATTCAAAATACATAAATGTACATACAACATGATGCTTATGGCAGTCTATAAACTACACGAGAGTATCCTGCCTCCTGCACGCAGTACTTCAAGTTTGGAGAATGTTAAAAGTTAGTTTTGAGAAGCCATCATGACATAAAATGTCCTGTCAGATTTGTACGCGACGGTGATGATGGGTTAGGAATAATGTGCTCCCCGAGACGAGGAGTATATAAATTGCATACTATGCGGAGTACGTACCCGCATAGTTACAGTTGTGAGCAAAGTTTAGCAGTTTGCATTAGAGTCCTGTCCTGTCCTGTCAGATTTGTACGCGACGGTGATGATGGGTTAGGAATAATGTGCTCCCCGAGACGAGGAGTATATAAATTGCATACTATGCGGAGTACGTACCCGCATAGTTACAGTTGTGAGCAAAGTTTAGCAGTTTGCATTAGAGTACGTATAAGCATCAAGGAAGAGCATGCAACATACAAAAGGAGGAAATAAACATGAAATGCAAACTGTCACACATTCACGTTAGATGTCATTGAATGTGATAAATGTCGTCTCTGCGGCAATATGGCTAGGACTTTTAAGAGTTGTATTGGTACACATACAGTAAAGGAAAAGAGGAGGCACGTATACATGTGAGTTTTGCGGTGTATTTGAAAGGTACAAGTAAATTGATGAGGCAAACGAAATTCATATCAGCTTCGAAATTTTGTTTAGTACATATTGAGACTTAACGCTCCTCTCATCACGTCACCAGCCTTGACGATCCTGGAGAAAAAGTGGTTTAAACCAGTCTTGTTGTCTTCATAGGTAAATACATGTCTTTTGTAAGAACCAATCGACCAGTGTTAATCATTTCTATTTCAGAATTCTAGTCAACAATTCCAGGATTGTTGACCCACGTCCTAAGTGACAATATTGTTTATTCTAGGATAAACAATCATAGCCTGCAAAGGTTACATGGTTCTCTATGAACGACTTAACGTAGTGAGCAGCATATTGGCCGACTCAGTGACGTAACTTTCTTTAAATCGTTCAATTAAAAAATGACTACAATCATCCTAATGTTAAGAGTGCCACTAAGCTTCTCCGGACTCTATAATATTAAAGTCCTCTGTGAATTTAGTTTTTATACAGAATCTGATTTTATGGCGACCCTCCTATGTGTAAAATGACCTGAATAATCTTTACAATAATTCAAAAGTGTTATTGAACTTTTCTAAATGAATTAAGTTTAAGAGTAACCTCCGCACACTATCGAGTTGAGAAATAGACCTAGTGTGATTCAGCAGGCACTCTGTTCACTGAGTCAAATTAACAGAATAATTAGCGGCACTGCACTTTTTCCAGACTGTCAACAGGGTAGCTCACAGGTCCGTCTGTCTGTCTGTCTGTCTGTCCGTCTGTTGCAACGCAAACTAGTCCCTCAGCTTTGGAGCTATCGGGCTCAAATTTTGTATAATTTTCTTTTTAGTGTACGCTGTATATATGTCGGAACGAATGGAATCGGACCATGGGGTAATGGGGCTGCCCTTGAAAATTAGGTTCTTCTAAGAAAAACTTCTTTATGTACCAATCTTAACCAAACTTCACCCAAGTGTGTTTCTAATAAAGCCTCATAACATATCTAGGAATGGATAGAATTGGAACATTATGTCATATGGCTGCCATACAAACAAACCGTGAAAATTAAGCTCTTTTAAGAAAAACTTTTTATATTTTAATCCGACCTTAACCAAACTTTACCCAAATGTGTTCCTAGTAAAGCCTCAAAAGATATTTAGGAACGGCTGAAATCAGAACACTATGGGGCTCTCATACGAATGAACCCTTGCATATTAGGTTCTTCTAAGAAAAACTTTTTTCTTTATGAACCAATCTTAACCAAACTTCACTCAAATGTGTTCATATAGTAAAGCCTCAAAACATATCGGATCATTACGTCATAGGGCTGTCGTACAAACCAACCCGCAAATATTAGGTTCTTGTAAGAAAAACTTTTTTTTTAAATCTTAACAAAAAGTCATCCAAGTGTGTTCCTGGATTATCCTCAACGCATCCAGGAACAAATGAATGGAATCGGAACACGTCATAGGGCTGCGGTAGAAATTGTTAACGCAAAAGAAGCTTAAGTTGCATTCAAATGTGACGGGTATTCAAATTTCGCCTGCGCCCGAAATTAGCCTCGGTCTCGTTTTTTTGAAAATTTGTTGAAATGTTTACTTTAATCCAGAAAAGGGTTTCAAGCCGTTTTAGACTAAAAATTTACTCGAAATCCTATGCGAGTTCGTCCACTATCAGGTGACGAAATCGATAAGGGTTTCAGACGGTTTCAGCACTTGAAAAGCTGATCGATTTCGTCACCTACGTGGGGACGAGCTGAACAAGGTTTTCGATATACGCAACCGGGATATCGTAGCCAAAACATTTATTGTCTACCTACAAATTTGTTTTTTAAAACAGCATTCTCAAACAGAATATTCATTTACATCCCGTTATCTTTGCATTGGAGCAAAATGATAGTTATCGGGTTGGGTACGATATCCCGCCCATCATACTCCCGTTTTTTTAAATCCCGACATTCAATATCCCGCCATTTCAAAATCCCGCCAATTAAAAATCCCGCTCAATTAGAATCCCGTCTAATCAAAATCCCGCCAATCCAAAATCCCGCCGTTTCAATAACCCGCTTATTCAAAATCCCGCTTTTCAATTTCCCGTCACAAAAGGTAATTATTCTTTCAAAAATCGCGCGCACCATTTATGAAAGAATACTTACCTTTTGTGACGAGATATTGAAAAGCGGGGCAGAAAAGAATACTTACCTTCTTACTACATCACATTGGGATAGCTACGTTTTCCCGAAAAACAAAATCCCGCCTGTTTAAAATCCCGCTTTTTCTGAAAATTCCCGTCCTACAAAATCCCGCCATTTCAATTTCCCGCCCTTTAAAAATCCCGACTCTTCAAAATCCCGCCTTCTCAAAATCCCGCCATCTCAAAATCCCGCCATCTTAAAATCCCGCTATATCAAGATCCCGCTAATGTATAATAAAAAAATCCCGTCAAAATCCCGTCAAACAATTTATTTCAATTGTCGATAAATAAAATGTCCAGTTTTGTACAAATTTATTAATTCATGTTTATGAGCTGTAGGGTTTTTCATGATGATATGTTTTTCAGCAGATAATTTTGTTTGCACTCTCGCTTTGCAAATAAGTGACTTTCTCTTGGCACAAACCCATCGAAATGTTTCCTTTTGTTTCCGTTCAAGATGGTAATGAAACCCGTCCACCACAGGATTGTCACCACCTTTATTATTTTCCACGACTTCGACATTAATATTTCCACTCATGATATCCTGTGAAAATAATAGTTATTTTCGTTTTTTCACATCTAATTGTAAAATGGCTTGCTGGACCTCACTTTATACGTATTTTAACTGCGATATTATGTTCAATCTCACTGATCACAGTTCACTGATAAGTAAATACTAACTAACTATCATTTACTGACAAATCTGCCTTGTTGCAAAAACATTTTAGCGGAAAATGTATAGTACCGTCATTGAAGGTAAGTATTCTTTCATAAATCGCGCGCGCGATTTATGAAAGAATACTTACCTTCAATGACGGGATATTAAAAAACGGGATTTTGAAAAGCGGGAATTCAAATTTCGGGATTTTGAAATGGCGGGATATTAAGTTGGCGGGCTTATGATTAGGCGGGATTTTAATCGAGCGGGATTTTAAAGTGGCGGGATATTAAAGTGGCGGGATTATGAAAGTCGGGATTTTGAAAAGCGGGAATTTGAACTTCGGGATATCGTACCTAACCCCATCACATTTCCCGTTAAAATACTGATACTGCTATACAGATTGGAAAGTGAAAGCTAGTTAGAATTCCCTTATTAGTGAGGCGGTGATATTCAATTTAAATATTTGTGAAAATACCTAAAAATGTATTTTTACGAATTGACACGAAGTTTGGAGGATGTAGATGCCAAAAAAATAGCAGATTGGTTTGGAATTAATTATATCCATGGGAAAAATACCAAATAATGTTGAGGCTTGGCACAGAAGATTAAACTTTATCAGAAGGAAAAGCCATATCGGTCTGTACCGGCTGGTGGAATTACTAGGTAAAGAATTGCTCCTAACTAAAAACCGAGGGGAGCGGTCCCGATCCGAAGGTCGCATCCAAAAGCAAACTAAGGTCTTTAGACGTAGCCTGCAGTTACTTTCAACTAAAGAGAACTATGAAAAAACGGATTTTTTTAGAAACTTGACGCATAAACTAATTTAAATAATTGATAATTTTTGTTAACAATAAAAAAATTTGGCGGTATTTTAACGGGATTTTTTTATTATTTAATAGCGGGATATTGAAATGGCGGGATTTTGGAATGGCGGGATTTTGAAATGGCGGGATTTTGATATGGCGGGATTATGAACGGGCGGGATTTTGTTTTTCGGGATTATGTAGGTATCCCTAGTTATCAAACGAGTTTTAATGACTGGCTCAGAAAAAAGAGTCGCAGCTGATGTGTCGGCTCCACCAAAAGAGTCAGAGCAGATGTGTCGACTCAGTGAAAAGAGTCGAAATTCTCATCTTAAAGCTATATGACTACCATCTATCTCAGGGATAATTGAAATATCCCGTGTACTTTTCCTTTGTGCGCTTTTAATCCTCTTCTTTTACAATGTTGTGCTGAGACTCCTTTTATTTTTGAGAATAGTGGGTCCTGTGGATTGCTTGAACGTGATCCATCTGTGCGTCGAATAGTTCGGAGCTACACTTTGAATTTTTGGCCTCTAGTGGAAAGTCACTAGATGTCAGTTGTTGGTTAAACATAACGGTGAATGGGATTTTCGTCTATCCTTCATTTATTAAAACAAAATGTCAAACGAAAACTATCTGCAAGAGTACCTAATTAATGCATGAAAAAAGACAAGATCAACGTTGAGTAATTTTCAAATCCATTCCATTTATTTAAATCTGTCTTTAGCTATGCATCTAAATCACCTAGCTGCTTAAAAAAACACGCTTTTATACCTTGAGTATCATTCATTCTCCCTATTTAATCGACAATACATACTTCAGCACTTTCTATACTCATCCTTAAGATTTCGAACATTCCGAACCAATAGCACTATACTCTAAAATAAGGACCAACATCCATCACATACGTTTTACCAAAAATACCACATACGACTATTGCCATTATAGTTGCTCCATCGACGACGACGACGATGGAATTCGTTTATACGTTCCTTCGGGGGATGAATAGATGAAAGAGCGAAAAGTTTCAAGGCGTGTAATTAAATGCCAAAAAAGTAAGAAAGCATCACACACCCTTCCCGCATGCTGTCATCTCGCCCACCACAATAACACCATGCCAGAAAAGTTGGCGGAATCTCATCGTCTACGTACGTATATAGGAGAGTTCAGTCAAAGTCGTTCTCCGACATATTGGATAGAATTAGCTTTTAATGGATTTTCAATGCCATCATCCTGGCAGAGGATGAATGAATTAGATGGATACTATAATACACTATACAACTAATAGTAGTATTGATGCGACTATAAGATGAACGACAACGACATGAAGTGTGCTCCTATCCTCAATCCTCGCTAAACCTAGAAGCTACTTCTAAAAAGTTAATCAACCCGAATCCTCTCTATAGTATACAAGAGGCAGCCAGCCAGGGCTCCAAATGAGAGATATAGATGAGCACCGAGGAGTATTGGCAAAAAGGCAAATAGCAAATTTAACGAAAATACAAGCTCATAAATAAACTCCGTAACGAAATATATACGCTAGAAGATGCCAGGGCAGCGAGGCAAGGCACAGTGAGCGATGTATTTTTGATAAGAGGTTTGAACTTTTCAATGCGGGGTTGATTCTTTTAGTCAGTGCATCCACACCATATAGATCGTCTTTGGTCCTTTTTGTGTAATGTTTGGATAGGATGTGAAATCAACTCTTTCCCTACGGAGCTTGATTAAATATTACCCATTTAGTTGCTCTTGAATTGTCGAGTGATGTATGCATTTTTAAATACCCAAGACACCTTCCATATGTCAGTTAGTTCGTTTAATTTTGCATTGTCTTCTCCTGAAATTCGAAATAAAGTTAAAGAAGAGAATAGAAAATTATAATAGTATTACTTGAAGCCATTTGCACAATACATAATATAGCAAAACTCAAATTGGATTAGAATTAAAAAAGGAATAAGGCATACATAAAGTTCATCGGGACTCGGGGGTATTTTCGTGGCACTCGCAACATTGCCTTTCGCTTTCATCCGCCATAAAGGTGGTCGACTTCTTTTTTAAATACCACCCCCAACAAACATTCTTTGTCGCATACTATACAACTCCTGACCTTAGTGCAAATATTTCTACTATACATATGTATACGCACGAGGAGGGATATTAAGGTCATTAACCGTCATGATTTTTCAAATACGACAGAGGATAGAACATTTCAACTTTTTTTTTGTTCGTTTCTTTCCTTATACTCGTATACACACTGCTATATCCTTTTCAACTTGCATTTATTCATTTTTTTTTTTCTTTCAATATTGTATGGAGGATTTAAAGACATCCCGAAAAGTTTGGCTAATGGTTAGGGATTGGATTCTCGTAGATATGAAAATGTGAGAGTCTAACATAAAAAAGTGTCTCATTGAAAAGTTTTTTTCTCTCTCTCTCTCTCTCTCTCTCGATTGGACATTGATGTTGGCGGAGATTGGTTGGTTGATCCTTGACTATGCTGTGTGCTGAAGAATTGACATAAGGATGTTTTGGTATCTAATAAAAAATAAAAACGGATTTCGCCTTTTATTTGGAGATATAAATTTAATGGAGGGTCGTGCTCTTAATAGGATATTCAAAGGTTTTCAGAGGATACGAGTGAGACTGTTTGTTTTTTGTTCATTTATTTATTCACTTCACAAATATTTTTCATGATTTTACAAATTAACCAAAACCAAGTCATTCCGACCTTACTGGCAATTGGTCACTGATTTACTATTTATATAATTTGTTGTTAAACTATTAATTGTTACTTCGATTACTTGAGATTTTCTATGCTAATTTATTTCTCTATTTTCAATTTCAGGTGAGTTTTACATTTCAAGTTAAAAAAGAAAAACGACACGAAATGTGTAAGTATCTTATTAGAATTTGAATCTAATTTGGTAAAATTAGCAATGCTGTGAGCGTAACTATGTCTTTTTTTGACAAGGTGGGAAATCTTCGGAAGATACTGCTGCTGCAGTTATGCCGGATTTTTACCGGCTAAAACCAGACCACCATCGTCGCCTTGCCTCCTGCGGAACCACCTCTTGGTATTACTGCGCAAGGGCGGCATCGGCTAATTAGACATCATGCCGTGTTGCTGACTTTGTTGACAATGCAGTTGGCACTCCAGCATACGGTTCACCAGATTATGTGGTCTTAACGTTTCCCCAAATTCCACATTCAGTTGCGCATCGCACACTAAATCTCGGACATTCAAAAAATGCATGCCTTGCATTTTCTGCAACTCCCTTGCAGCTAGGACACTGTGGCGAGTCATCAAACAGCTTCGTGCGAAGTAGTTCGGTATACGCAATTGACCTTAATTTCTGGGCGTCCCCAGAGGAGTTTAGTGAAACAGTCCAAGCCGATATATATATAAATGATCGGGGTCGGTCCCTGATTCGAATAAGCCATGTCTGTCTGTCTGTCCGTCCGTGTGTCTGTCAGTTCGCACGATAACTCCCGAAATAATGAAGCTAGCGTTTGGAAATTTTGGTCAGGTGATTGTTTTGATAAAATCTTGGATGGTACTGAAAATGGGACAAATCGGACCATGGGTTCGCCTGCCTCCCATACAAATGACCCCTCCGTGATAGTGTAATTCGGCCATATTTTTCGACAGAATATCGCTAGGGACCTGAAATTTTCATCAATGCCCAATTGCGACATATTCTTGAAGTTAGTGGATAGTGGAGAAGGTCTGACTAGCCCTACATCCCCTACAAAGCAATATTCCGTCATATCTTTTGATAGAATGTGCCGAAAAACTTGAAATTTATATCACATGATAGCTGCTGGATGTCGTTATAAGATATTAAAGATGTGCGATATTCGACCCATTTACCTCTTAAAAAAAAAAATTGAATATTTTCGGTTTTACGCGCATTCTAGGTCTGTACATGGGTATAGGGTATACACTCATCGTGCTATTCGCACGATTATAACTCGGTCTCGTTTTTTCTTCTGCTTACTGATAAGAACAGCTTCCCCGTTTTTTGCTCAGCAAGTTTGAGGCCAACCTTTAAAACCCATTCCCCGCCAATGATGCCATATGGCATCAGTAAAAGCCTCATATTTGGGAGCGCGCCACGGACACCCTGTAACATCCTCAACATTGTTTTTTTCTTTGTTACACTAAGTAATGTTTCTTCTATCTATTCCAATGTTCCTGGCTAGTATTTAGTTAGATTTGTGCCATTGGGAGCAGAAAAAAAAAGTGTCGTGAAATTTTTTTTAAAAAAAATGCGATTTTTGCGGGTAAGACTCCACAAAATTTCAAAAATCATATACTTGCGACCTGATTTTCTCAGAACAATTTGTGTTAAACAAAAGCCAGAGTAGCATAGATTAGAATAGCAAAAAAAAAATTGCAATAACGGTAGTTTTATAGGTAGTAACACTAAATACATTTTAGTGATGCCATATGGCATCATTGGCGGAAACCTATTAAAAAATTTATTTTTAATTTTATTTTTTTTTATATTTTTTTACTGCGTTTTTAATAATTTTTACTTTGTGAAAATTAATTTTATGCTGAAAATTCGTTTCTGAGGATTTAGAGTCCTAGTCCGATGATCTTTTTCACAATCAAATGCATCATTTTCTAAAGCGCACCCACAAACACCTTTAAAATATGGACGTGTATTCCATCCAGGAGACTAACATACGATGCACTAAATAATAAACTCAGACACGTACGAGACCTCGTCAAAGAGTCAAATTACTCCTTTGACGTATCTGGTCTCAACAATGCGACTTTTTTCGGAATTATCCTTGTTGCTCTCAAGTGTGCATCATCCTTTACTCTGGGTGGTCTATATGCATGCACACTACACCCTGTAAACGCTCAAAGTTGCGTATACGCAACATTATTTTCAAGCGCTGAATCAACCGTGATAATTATTCATCTTGATTTTTTTTTAATTTCAAGGAGTTTGAAGGACATATTTGTCCACAAAAGCTTTGAGTCAGTACTTCGAAAGGCTTGTCTCGGTACAGAGCAAAAAAAAAGTGTGTAAAAGTAACTTACCAAAATTCAATTTCCACAATGAGCATTTATCCGTTGTTTTTTTAAAGAAAGCAATTTCAGTCCATTCTTTTTCATGCATATTTCTTATGCAGAATGAAATTACATGAGGCGGTTGAATATCTTGAACCTATCATGTCGGATGATGAAAATGCTTGGATATTACAAATAAAGTCGGGGAAGTCACCCAAATGCAGTTCCGTAGGGATATTGCAACCTACTATTGTACGACTGTGGCTCATCAGATTTGGGTAGCACATACCACAGTCTTCCGAATGTTGCCCGTATGATGGAATTGGCCATTATGTTGCGAAATGCAATCGAAGAAGATGTGCAAATCCGCCCTGCAAAAGCCAAACTCGGACTAAATGCATCAAATGTGATACAGGATTATGTGTTAAATGCTTCTTAAAATTTCACACAAGCTCAGAATTATAATTAAAGAAAGTAAAAAGTGTTTTTCCAAAAAAAATTCAACGTTTTTATCTTAATTGAAAAAAAAAAATTGTAATGGGTTCCCGCCAATGATGCCATATGGCATCGGGCCTTTGCGGGAGAACGGAGGCACGTAGGAAAAAATGGTAAACGGTTTTGGATTCAGGGTTACTTCTTTACCGTAAATACCAATTTTCAGGATGTAATTCGAAAAAAAATGTGTTGGCGGGGAATGGGTTAATAGACTAGCTCTATTGTTCTAATCGCTTCGTTGGCGTACACTTCGACGCACGCCAGCCTCTTTGCCACCACCACAACTGCAACGTCGTCGGCAAAGCCTTCCACAGTCACCCCTCTAGGCATAGGAAGTTCCAGAATGCGGTTATACATTATTATCCATAGCAGCGGACCAAGCACTGAACCCTGTGGAACTCCCGCTTTGTACTCCGTAGATCCGTCGCTGGTATCGTATTCAAGGATACGATTTGAGAGGTAGCTCTTGATTATAGCTGCAAGATAGTCTGGAATATCCAATCTTTGTAAAGCGGCATTTATGGAGGACCGGTTTGCAGAATTAAAAGCGTTCTTGACGTCGAGCGTTACCACACAACAGCATGTGCCTTTTTGAAGTGCTTCCCTTGCCAAATTAGTGACCAATTCAATTGTATCCACCGTAGACCCCGACCGTCTAAAGCCATACTATTGATCTGACAGGCTTAACTTTTTCTTTCACCACCGGTAACAGTCTGTTAAAGATAATTCTCTCAAACAGTTCTCTTAAGGTGTCGAGCAGGCAGATTGGGCGATATGAGCTTGGCTCTCCTGCCGGTTTATTTGGTTTGGGAAGGAGCACCAACTTTTGCCGCTTTGTCAAGCAAGTTTCGAAGACCTCACGTAGTTGAGGGGGCAGCACGGATTGTAGCCTTCAACAGTTTATTAGGGATCCCATCTGTGCCTTCCTCCAATTTTGAAGCAGCTTGGCCAAGTACGCCATTCCCCACGGATTCATGTCTGCGCCATCGCAGAGTTTTCTAAAACAATGGCGAGCTTCAGTAATCATCGAGCGTGTTTATACGACTCTAATAGGACATCAGGGGCGCTTCTTTGAGTTGGCACCGACCAGGCGCGTAACTAGAGGACATCCAAGGGGGGGGGGGGTTTGGTCAATTGGTATACATGTTGGGAGGAATGCCTAAGAGGGCAGTGGTATGATAAGGCGGTGTGATAAGGAGCTTTCTTATACGGGAAAGAGAGATGGGCGAATTAGCATACGTATTTAGCTTTGCTTAATTGTTTTTATATTAAACTATCTAACTCCTGCGAAATTTGTCGTTATTTTCCTAGATGAGTAGAGTTAAGTTTCAAGAAACCTGCAGATTGTTTGGTCTCAAACAGAACTTTACCCTCTTTTAGGCACTGCTGGCAATACAGTGCGATGGGCAGTGAGCCGTTCTTGAATTTCAACTATTGTAAAGACAGAAATGGCAAATACACTGATCGTCTGTAAAAATCTTCAGCGTTATTAGCTGGGACGTTGTTTCTGTTCGTCTGACGACCGGTCATTCGTGGCATGTAATTTCTAAGCCATATGTGGCGCAGAGAGATTGAACTTTATTGAAAATTTGGTCGCATTGGCTCGCATTCTCTGCAAGGTTGTTACGGCACCTTCTACAATCAGCAGGGACTTGCTGAGATCAATAATTTTCGATTGCAGCTCCGAGTTATAGGTTGACATACAGCGAAAATAGAAACGGTACACCGGAACGCAACGAGAAAAGAGAGAGAAGAATTATATTTGGAGTTGGCATCGGCAGCAGTTTCCGAATTATCCCATTCCCTTATCACCGACGGAGAGGTCAAGGTGGGGGCGAACTGGTCCCAGAAACGCGTATTTGACGTGTGCCTTTCAATAAATTTTATGGGATTATTTGGGAAAAGTCGTCGAACTCGAGATTCGCCATCAGTAGCTTTTTGAAGGTTTTTTTCTCGTTTCGGGGTCTTCAAGAAGACTTGAATAGAATTAACAATTGCTAAGCAATGGCTGATTTCCCTGATGTCACATGCACTGGATTCAGCTAAATTAACACTACGAGACTCACAATATAAGTAAATATTGAGCTAGAGGGGCAAGTTGCTTGTCGAATGACTGTGCGCCCCTGAATTTCCCTTTCATATTACTCTCACCATCATAACCTTGCCCGCACATATTTTGAGTTTCTATACTTCATCCCTGAGACCCTTAACAATTGCAGCACCAAGGCCTTTCCCATACATATCCCTAACATCAATAAACGCTAAAAATTCTTCATCCAAAGTATTTTCAAAAACATATGTAACACATAAGGTAAGCTGCTCAACACCACTTCTGTCGGTTGTCTCATCAGCAAGGACTGTAAAGGCTCCAGCCTGGTTAACCTTATCAACTATTTTAGCAGTAATTATAGAGAAACACTCACTAATTATAACATTCTGAACTTTTGGACTAGTATACATAGTATTCTTTCAGCTGGTTTTCCAGCTGAGTGTCGCCAGATTTGCAAGCATAGCGGAGAAGTGCCCTAAAATTCCCGACTCTCTGTTTCGGTGCATTATATCGTTCCTCTTCTCTTAGTACAGCGCCGGAACCCTGATGACCACGTAGGGATAACCCACGCTCTCCACAGAATATTTTAGTATAGTGATTTTAGTTGAAAAAAATATGAAACCCAAATATCCAAATTAATTGTTATAGTGACGATCGAACAGATAAATATTGTTTTTATATTTTAGATGGATTCTAAAGAGAAGAAAATGTGCAATTTGTCAGATTTTTCCTTTTGCCTTTTTTCTTATAATTTGTACATTTTTTCCCACGTGCAAAGGGGGGGGGGGTTAACACCCCCCCCCCCCCCCCCCCCCTAGTTACGCCACTGGCACCGACACGTCAAACTTTCAGATAATTGTGCCTGAGCCCCGCAATTTCCTCAGACCACCAGTAGTTCTCATTTCTTTGACTTAATGTCTTCTTCCGTGGCATAGATGCATCGCAGGCCATCATCAGCTGGTTGGTTATCTGTACTGGCCTTCTTTCCGCAGAACCTTCGACTGGATCACTTTGAAGCAGGACTTCCTTGAAGAGAGCCTCGTTAAATTTCATTGCGGACCATCCAATACTCTTTGCTTGGATCTTTGCTCTATATACTCTGTTTGTTACCGTGTACAAAATTGCTTGGTGATCGCTATGAGTATATAGAGCTCACTGACGTGCCACTCTGTAAACGGGGTCAACGAACTGCTAACAAATATGACATCAATAATGGATCCCGCATTGCCCCTCCCAAAGGTTTTACTACCCCCTGAGTTCATTAGACATCTAGTTGTGAAAACGCACCAAGAAGAAAGCTGTTTTTTTTTCGCATGAGCCTTTTCACGGAGCTCTGAACAAGATCCCAAAGTGCCTATCTGTACAAGCGTCTCTAGCGGTGATAAATAAATAAATAACAGGCGCGACAATCCAGCATTGGACTAAGGCCGCAGGATGTGTTAGTGACATCCTATTTCCAAGATCTTTGCGGTGATAAAGGGGGTAAAAAAAACAGGATCTTAACAGATTTTAACAAAAAATCCTTCATAACGATCCGTTTGCCCCTCACCGAGCAGAAACGGTTGGCACCGTACCATACAATAATTATTTTTGGTAATTCTCATGAATATCTTCGTATGACGGTAGTTTTTCAAAGGTAGTTTGTATAAAATTTGTTTTTTTTTTTATCGATTGCTCCATAAGATGCCAAAAGCTCTCATCTATGTGTGTCTCCAAAATTGAGCTACGGTTGGGCGCCTAAGAAAACGGCAAAAGTCCCCTTCGCGTGAAAAAAAATCTACGCTTGACCAAACGTGTAAGCATACCGATTTTCGGGAATGCCTCCATAACGGTACATTTAACGTGCAAGTAGGCTCGGTACTCCCCTGACCCCCAAAAATATATTCTAAAAGTCTTCATAGATGCATGTGATCCTAAGGGAGGAGGAAGGATCCTAACATTACAAAGAATGAATTTTTAAAAGTTTCGTGAATATCTCTATAACGGTATAGTTTACTGTGAAGTACCCTACGATGAAATTGTAGCTGCTGTGGAAATGAAATGCCAAGCATTCCCAACAAAGTTTTTTTTACAAGTAATCAGTTTGAGTTTAGACATTTCCTTAGCCCTCTCCTACCCGAGTTTTATAGTGCTTACTTCGCTGTATATTGGTCGTATAAGCAAACATTTGAATAAAAGAGTAAACAACAACCGATATTAATCTTTGAGTGTATATCCGTAGCAGTTGCCCTACTTGAGTATAGCAAAATCAAACCTAACGGTACATCGGGGTGCACTCAGTGAATAACGGTATTCGAACAATCTGAATTTATAGAGCTATACCGTCATTGTTTGCTGTTCATCTTGTAACCAAATCGAATCATTTTGTCATGTTGAAAAGGCAAATTTATTAATCTCATACTGAAGCATCAATTTAATAAAATTGCAATCATAAGAGACTTCACTTGTTTTGCTTATGCATCGTTTTCATATTTATTTTCAAAAAAAAAATAAACTGCCACTCCTCTATATGTACCCTGAAATATTTTTTTGATTGATATATCGAATGATTTCCCGAAGAAAGATATTTAAACGACCTTACCAATATAAACTTCAATGCCATCATGATACTCGGTATTCTTCGCTTTGACTTGAAAAGAAAATCTTTTTTTCCTCACGTCTAGAAATAGATCTGCTTGACTTTTCATATCTTCTTCTTTTTTTGTGTATCTGTATCCAATCACATTTTAAAAGCATCCGAGCAACATAAATAAACAGACAGACAATCGTATTCCCGGCACATCCTTTTGCATTGAAAACACGCCGGCAGTATAGAGCTGTAACAAAATCGAAATGGACTTCATCGTTTCCATATATAGCGAAGAAGACGAAAGAAAAAAGCAAGTAAGAGCTCACTCACTCTGACTCTTCTTTTACTGCCTTTATCGACTTCATCTTATCAACTTCCTTTTTATTTCTACACAATTCCCGCGTGCAATTTTCATCCTCCATCCAACTATATCTTATGCAGGAAGCATTTTATGCATGTATATTGCAAACTAGTCGACCACTCGACATCTCATTTCAAATTCAACTGGGGGCGGCCATTTACAAAAGTCCTATAACGTCACTATAAAGCTTTTATTGTGACTTCTTCATTCACCATACCAGCCGATTTTGTCGTCATCGCAATTCCTCCTTGTTTGGAGTTGGGCGGAGGAGGGTATTGTGCAAGGTTACAGACTACGACTACGGCGGCTACTACTGCTATACGCGTACCCTTGACATAGGCCTTCGTCGTTTTCCGTGCCTCCGTCTCTCTTTCTCGACGCTCGGGATGCTTCGTCGATGACGTGTCGTTTCTTCCTTTCCAAGTCGTACTGAAATCTCTATATTTCAAATCATATACTAACTGCTCCCCGGGTCTCTCGGGAAGTGCCGAAAGGGAGCGATATGTACTTCTTATTCGACGTGGGGCTTTTGCTTTTCAGCCAGAGGGGCGGAAAAGTCTGACTCGTATGCAAGCAGGAAAAGAAGGAAAATGTTGTGCGTGCAAAGGAAATGTAGAAAATAATCTTCTCTGCTGGCACAAGCACACAAGAAAAGGCCTCCTCTCTCTGACATTATGGGGTGGAAGTGAGGTTCTGGTTTGGGGGCCAAAGTTATGTACAATACGGAACGAAACCGAAGCTGAAGCCGGCCGGCCGATGATGGTTCTCTTTAGATAGAATGTCGATAGGCAATGATTTCAGGGTTGATTCTCGAATCATGCCGGTGTTTTTATATCCCGGCAATAACATTGTCTGGAATGGAAAGGCCGCGCGTTGTCGATCGATAAAATTAAAGATGAAATTAGTACCGAGGAATTGTCTCGGGTTTCGTTTCGATTTTAAAGAGCCCATGATACGGCATCGAAACGGCATACGTAACGATGAGATTAATTTCAAAACATGAATGAATGCACGTCTTGCCGATTTCCACTTCTTTTTTTGTCAGATTGTCGACGAGACATGGTGGTGAAGAAGTTTGTCTTCGTTGCGATGCGCTGTAGATTCATTTAGAGAGAGAGAGAAAGTTTTGCCAGAAAAGTTGGCGAAATGCAAATTTTCAATACACAGTCTATATGCGAAATGAAGAGAAATGTGTTCGGTTGGGTTGAGATGAAAGGACTCGCAAAGAATCCCTTGTCTAATGAAAAGTTTTCGTCTGATTCGTATGCCTTAGGCATTTCGTGAGATATTTCGCGGAGTGTATACGTGCGAATGAAATGGATGGATGCGAGCGCTTGCAGATATGCAATTAATGAAATACCGCACACAGTTTCATTTTAGTTGGTTTGGAGAGTGAATGAATAATTAAATTTCACTTGAATTAGATGCGGGTGAGTGCAAATATTCAAATGAACGGAGAATGGAATTGTGGATATTCTTGTTGTGAAATCAGACTGACTTCAAGTTATAAAGTGGAAACCTCAAAATCAGTAACCCATCAGTCGAAAATCTCCAAACCTCTTAATATGGAGAATTACCGTAATTGTATACACAAAATCACTTCAGACGGATTTTTTTTTACATATCTCAATTCAATTCTAAAAACGTGTTGTGCCTTGATAAATTGGTGTTGAGGATTATGTGTTTTGGGGATTTAGGTTTTTTTTACGTATTCTTCTTTTGGTAATTTCCACATCAACTATCCAAATCCAATCCCCAAAAATTGAGTACATAGTTTACAATTCCCAAAATATAAATCATACTCCTCAAAATCCAACACATCAATTAGGGTTTACAAAGGCTGAAATTAATAAACGGTATATCTTCGGATTAGGAAACTGGGTTGTCTGGGCGATACAAATATGATGAGATATTAATGCCAGGGCACGTTATGTGTTTTGGCGATTTATTGTGCTTTTGAGGATTGTGTGATTGGTAGTAACAATGTCAAATGCATATTCCCTAGTCCCCAAATGGTCACAATTTGGAATCTCCAAAATCGAACATAAAATCTCAAACCCCAAAAATATAACAAACAATCCCCAAATTGCGAAATTAAAGAATTTGGGGATTATAAAGGCTATAGGTTAAATCGACAAATTTTCAGATAAGGACAAAAGTTATCTAATCTCGGAAATAACATGATCCACGATTCAAATCTGCCGAGCGATTAGTATGTTTTGAGGATTTATTCTACTTTTGAGGGTTGTGTGATTAGTAATTCCAATATCAAATACATATTCATTCCGCAATCACCAAACAATTGTCAAACAATTTCCTATACCCAAAATCGAACACACAATCCCCAATCCCCAAAATTCTCGGCGTTGGAATGATCAAGGATAGTATTGCCTATAGAAATATGCTGTGACATTAACTCCAAAACGCATGAATCGCCAACACCACCGATTTAGGACAAGGGAAAAGAGGATTAATTTCGTGATTGGGAATTTCATATGAAGAGAAACCTTCAGACATATCCTCATAAAATCTTCAACAATACCTTATTAAAAGCCACACATCATCTTCCAGACACCATCATGTAAGTTCTCATCGTTTATATGGTATAGTAAAACAAAAACTACCCTCATTTTCGCAACCGAAACATATTCTGAAATTCGCATCGTTATACTACGTCGTCCAAACCACCTCTAGCCGTGAACTAGATGTTTTTCGTCATGCAACCATTATTTAGTGCTTTTGTGTATGGTACTTTACCTACGAATACGCCATCATCATTATCATTATCATGAAATCATACATTGCACCGCACATTGCGCACTCACTTCATTCACTTGGTCTTGATGGACTATTTTCACTCATAAAACCCGAGAGAAGGGATTTTCAGACCAAACCGCATACCGTGCCAGGATGGATGATGTGTGACGTTATGTCTAAAATATTTCCCATAACTTTTCACCACACGTACATAAATATGTGTACATATAAATTTCAGTCGTCCTTCCGCGTGCTTTTCCCTATTCAGACACAGAAACTGCATTTCAAGGAAGCGCAAAAAAAAAACTGATGACGACGGGAAAACTTTTTAATTTCATTTTCATGTCAATGAAAAGGAACTGTACAAATAAAGTTTTTGATGCGGAAAGTTTTAGTAAATTAGTGGAGTATTCTAATAGGATTATCAGGATTTTGGTTTTCTATAGATTTTGTGCTAAGAATACCAAAAGCCAGCCTAAAAAAGAACTCCTTTATTTTCCTGTGTGGGTATAGACTCGAACTGATAACTGAACCAACGGAGGAGACAGTCACCTACTTAGTATAGAATTTTCGTACATCCAGATGGATGCGGTAAAATTTGTAAACCTCCGGTAAAATTTGTATACCCAAACGAAAAGTCTCGAAAATATAATTCGCCAAATCAAAATCCCCAAAATCAAAGTTGGCTTTTACTAGCCAAAGGAGCGATTCGATTATCATAATTCAATCCCAAAAATGTGACGTGAATTTAAAATTGTGGGGATTATGTGTGTACATATGTATTTGGGGAACCATACGAAATCCCCAATTACAAAATCCCCAAACGTAGAAAAATCCCCAAAATCAAAATCCCCATATTCAAAACCCCCATAATCATAATACCCATATACAAAATCCCCATAATCATAATACCCATATACAAAATCCCCAATCATAAAATCCCCAAACACCCGAAATATGATGGTAAATGGTAGATGGATGGTAGTAAAAAATTGTAGATGGCTGGTAGATGGTAAATGGTTGATGGATGAAAGACTGTAAATTGTTGATGGTTGATGATATATGGAAGGGGTTAAATGGTAGATGGTAAATGGCACTAGGAGGGACGTAAATCGATACTAACTTATTTTTTGATTAGCACAAACAAAATATTCGAGTCCATTGCATATATCGTTCTAAACATATTAGGTTTTCTTTAACATGGTCGAGACAAGTCCTTATCCGAATATTCGCGGAAAACTTGGTTGGCTTATTGTTGGAACCGATTGCATATTTAATCGCCTGCACATTATCTGCTGTCGTTCTGTGTTACTTCAAAGAGTTTGCCGTTGATTAGCATATATATCAGTCCACGACGGTGATTTTTTATTGCATAGTAGGACTATTCAATTACAATAGTCTAAAGCACCTTCCATTTATTATCTACCATTTACCATCTACTATTTGCTATTTACCACCCACCATTTGCAATTTACAATCTACCATTTACCATCTGTCATCAACCATTTACAAGCTACGCGCGCGCGTTCTTAGATCACACCTCAAATGGGGAATGGGGAATTTCGTTTGGGTATTTTGATTTCGGGGATTTTGATTATGGGGATTATGATTTGGGGATTTTGTGACTGGGGATATCGTATCCAACCCATGTTTTTGGGGTTTTGGAGATTTTTGTTGATTTTGGGGGATCCTCAATACAAGGTGCTGACATCAGACAGGTGTAGTTGAATTCAACAATATTACTAGTACAACATGTTAAACCGCTTGAAGAGACAACCTTGAGCCCATCACGTGTACTGAGTATGCAATTTTCAAGATTCCTACGAAATCCCCACTTTACAAATTAAATACAGATCCCCAAAAATGCGGTTACCCGAACGAAAATCCCTAAAAAGTAGTTAACGGGAAGTTTATTACTGTGTGACCTGTGCTGACCTATGCACATGAACCCAGATCAGCTTACAGTCTTTTTCGGGTTTTGCTGCCCTGATAATCACAGAATAGTTTCTAAAATTTGTGGAAGCGGTCTCACCTAAGGGCAAACCTTATAGCACAATAGGCCCATTGGCTTTAGTGCTGCGAAACCCTTCGGCTTTACGCCCCTCTACAATCTATACGCGTTCACCTTTAACTCGGAATGCCTTTTCAGTTGTGGCGGATAAGAAGACATCGAAGAATTCAGGAGTCTGCAAAAGTCAATCGCCAGCAACATGTGCATGAATATACAGTCACCTCACGTTAATTCGAACCTCGCTAATACGAATTTTTCGATAATCCGAACTAGTTAATCTGTCCCTTTGCTAAATCGAAAAAAAGAGCCAAGTTTGTATGAAGTTGTACACACTCGATAAAGCGAAATGATTTCGTTCAACTGAGTGATCGCTAGCATTTTATAATTCGAGATTTGCATTTGGAAACTCCTTATAATTCGAATTTTTCCTGAAATGTTAGTGTTTCTGTCTTTTTACGGCTAATTGCGAAAAGATTACACATTTTCTTCAGTTTATTGTTAACTTTCAAGTGAAAATGATTTCAAAAAAGCACACGTGCATATCCGTAGATGTGAAAAGAGAAATTATCGCGGCAGTGGAAAATGGTGATAACAAAAAGATGTGGCAACGAATTTTAAGATTTCAGCATTTACTACTATTTTAAAACAAAAAATAAAAAAAAAGTTTGGAAACCACATCACATTAAAAAACGCAAAAGAATGCGATATGGTATCCTATTTTATCATTAAATTTGGTGTATCTCCAGTCGATCACAAAATAAGGACAAGAATTGTTTCGATATTTTTTCATAAATTAACTTTAGTTTGACTATTTTATCCCATGATACGTTTAGGATCTACCTAGTGCTGAAAAATAGTTTTCACTTTATGTTGGAACAAAATTTAATTACAGGTGAAAGCACACTTTAAAATGGTTGAGGCAGTGTCGCGAAAAAAATTTCCGGTTGGAGGAGCTTTGCTGAATTGTGAAATAAATTATTTTATTTACATGGTCCCGTTTTTCGATAATTCGAACACTCAATAATTCAAAATTTTTTGGTTGTCCCTTGGGCTTCGAATTATCAAGAGTCGACTGTAATTAATTGTGCCTCAAACAAGAATTGGATACACCGAAATGGCTTTCGCAGAGGAACATATGTCTCGCGAATCCTAGAATTTCACAGAACTAACAGAATCGATCTTTTATTGGGAGTCGAGTTTTATCCGCCGGTACTTACTACGGCGAATAAAAATGGCTGGATATCTTCCTGTTCTTAAAAAAAAAAAAAAAATTGCCATGAGATCCAAGACGAAGCATTATGTGACATGCTCGAAGAGGACTCGATCGATTGAGACGTCCTTGGCCGTTTTTGGAACGTGAACAGGTGAAATTGCCAATCAAAACATGATCGCCAGAATGAAAGATGTGTGAAGCGCATATCGACCTGAGGGTCGGTTTATGGTGAAACTTTTACTAGTAGAGGAGCCTTCTTCTCAAGGAAAGTCGCTGAAGACAGCGGGTTCTATACAAAATCCACAAAGTCAAAATCCACAAGTCAAAATCCAAATGTCATAATCCATAAAGACAAAATCCATAAAGTCAAAATCCACAAAGTCAAAATCCATCAAGACAAAATCCATAAATTTTTGTATGAAGAGAGCCATAATGCTTATTGCGTATGCACTAGATAATTACCAAACCCCGGAGCATATGCGCTTTACCTGAAGACACGGAGAAGGATGCACCCGGAGCATATGCGCCTTAGGTGTCTCTGTCTTTACCTGGAGCGCTTATGGTCCGGTGCATTCCTCTCCGTGTCATCGGCTAAATCGTATATGCCACGGATGAATCCTTTTCCGTGTCTTCAGGTAAAGCGCATATGCTCCGGGATTTGGTAATTGTCTAGTTAACGTAATAACGTACATAAATATTCTCAATATTCAATTGTGATAAGCAAACTGATAAATTTGAATTTATGGATTTCGTCTTTTTGGATTTTGACTTTGTGAATTATGACTTTATGGATTTTGTCTTTGTGAATGTTGTCTTTGTGGATTTTGACTTTGTGGATTTTTCAATTTTTTTGGATTTTGTTTTTTTGGATTTTGTATTTTTGGATTTTGTATAGAACCCAAGACAGCAAATACGCGATTCCACTCTCTGGAGAAAGGGTCACCAAACAAACCAGAGGTACAAGAGTCAGTATGTCAAATTCATGAAGGAGTATGCAGAGTTGGGTCACATTCGCAAAATAGCTTTTGAAGAGATCAAGCCATAACACTCTTTCACACATCTCCATCATTATGTCCTCAGACCAAACAGCACCACCAAGCTACAAGTGGTGTTCAACACGTCCCGCAAACCAACCAACATATGGCTGAATAATATTTTGCAAAAGTGATCGACGAGTCAGTATCATGTCACGATACATATTCAAGACGGAAATCGAGAAAATGTTCCGACAGGTGTTGATACACCCGGAACACGAAATGTTGTAGCTCATTGTATGGAGAAAGAATAAGAACGACTTTTTGAGGTTAATACCAACTCCAGTCGGTAACATACATAGGCGCACCAAGAGAGGGCTGAATTCAATCTAGGGAAATGGAGTGCGAATCATCCACAACTGCTACTATATAGGAATTCCAAGCGAAGCTCAAGAAATCAATAATGGAGTTTACTGCGAAAGGTGAAATTTTATTAAATTCAATCTTAAAAAATGTGACGTCATTTTTAAATTATGGGGTTTATGTATTTGAGTAGGGTTGGCAACGATATCCCGCCCATCATATTCCCGTCTATCAAAATCCGAACGTTGAAATCCCGTCTAATCAAAATCCCGCCAACTAGATATCCCGCTTTTCAATATCCCGTCATAGAATGTAAAAACTGGCGCTCGTATTATCGAAGAATACTTACTTTCCATGACAGGATACTAAAAAGCGCCACCACATTTACCGTTGAAATAACGAGTTTCCTCACATGGTGATACTTAAGTTTTAGAGACCCACGGACTAGGTAACGTCATTTGAAACATAGGTGATCTGGACTTTCGAGTCGAGAGAACCAAATATTCCGACAGATTTGTGAGAAAGTATCGCACTATAACTGCTGGGAATCATATACCTATTTTCTTTTTGCTAGCAATGAAAATATTTTTAGCGGGATTTTGACGGGATTGTTTCAGTATACATTGGCTGGATTTGGAACGGCGGCGGATTTTAGGTGGGCGGGATTTGGAAGTGGCGGGATTTTGTAATGGCGGGATTTTTAAATGGAGGGACTTAGTAATGACGGGATTTGGAAGTGGCATGATTTGGAAGTGGCGGGATTTTGTAATGGAGGGATTTTTAAGTAAAGGGATTTAGTCATGCCGAGATAATGTAAAACGGGATTTTTTGTAAAACGCGGTATTATAAATGGGCGAGATTTTGAATTTGGGGATTATGTAAGTATCTCGGTTGGGTACTGCAATGGAGATTTTTGAGGATTTTGGATAATTATATAATTATCCCTTTCAAGTAGTTTCCCCACATGTTTCTAAGTCCAGATTACTCTACCTTATTCAAACTGCACTCTTCATTTCCCTGCAAAATCTCAATTTATGTCTAGTAGTCGTAGTCTCTGTAATAACGTTTTCACTTTCATCACTACTATGCATAAATTCTGCTACATTGTATTATGCAAAGATCGAACTTTACGACCCCTTCACGCGATGATGTCTATCACATTGAACCAATTCCGCTTGAAAATACATATTTGCAATATGTACAGAGTATTCTTTACGTTGATAAGTTACATGCATACCTATTCACAATCGCGCCGCGCCGCATATTCTTATCATCTTTTCTACGAATAGTGTTCGTGTCTTAACTAAAATATTTGCAAAATTTTATTTATCTTCGCATATAAATACCACATATTACCTTGTAGACGGTCATTACTCTTATAGTGCTCTTATGAATGCATCGGCTCTCGACCACATAATAGTATTTATGGGCTGTTGTGGGCAAGACGACAGCAAACTCTATACAGTCTCTAATGCATGTGTGTACTTGACTTAGTGCAAGTTTAATACTTTTTTCTGTTTTTGTTTTCTCAAACAAAACGCCCGCTTAACTTGAATAGCTTTATGTACTTCGATAGCCACCATATGTACCGACTACAGACTACAGTACATTTATACTCGTATAGACTATTTTTATGGACACTGCAAAATGCAATTGCAATTGCACTATTGCTTGCAGGCATAACACCACAGACAGACACAGCCGGCATAAGTAAATAGATGCGGGCGCGGCGATAGAAGCGAAAAACCGACATAATTTTGTCTTAGAACATTTCTAATGCCTCAAGGATGCTAGATTCTATTCTATCCTCACGTCACCTCGACGTTTTAGTATTTTTCTAGTTCTAATATTACTCGTACGTTTGCATAATTTGCGCAACCAGATGGGTGCATCGAATGCTAGAAAAGAAAGTGCATTTCTGTGTAACTTAGAAATTGTTCACTTTAGGCTGTAGGAAAAATATGGCGTGAACATTTTTTAGATCCTGTCTAAACTCAATATAGAGAGATTTGTGTGCATATTTAAAACTCTTTGATTATACGAAGTTTTCCACATTCACAATCGCCAAAACCAAATACCCAAGTATAATTGGAGAAAATTGAGGCATCTTTGTGTTTGGCGCCTTTGAATATGTTGGAATGTATATTTTTCAAAATTTCTATTAGGGAGATTTTTTGGCGATTCTTCATCATTTGGTGTTTTCGTTTTTTTTTCAAAATTGAAATGAAAATTTTTGGACAAATTAAAATCTTCGAATATGACCAAATCTCTTTATAGTGTCCAATACGGAACCCCTACAAGCACATTAATCCCCAAATTCATAACCCCAAGAACAATTGGAGAAATTCGAAGGAATTTTGTGTTGGGCGCTTTTTATTATGGGAACTATGTACGTAAATTTTTGGAAATCTCGAATATGTAGGAGTGGAAGTAGGGTGGTTTTTGGGGATTCTTCATAATTTGGGAATTTTTCTTTCTGTCTCCAATTCAGTGTCTAGGAGATTGATGCTCAAATTGAAATCTCCATATTTAACCAAATCACTTTATAGTGTCAAATACGGAACTCCTATAACCACATTAATCCCCAAACCTAAAATCCCAAAAACAATTGGAGAAATTCGAAGTAATTCTGTGTCTGGCTCTTTTCATTGCAGGGATTTTGTAGTTTTTTTTTTTGAAAATCTCGAATATAGGGAGATTTTATGGATTCTTCATCATTTGGGTTTTTTTCCCTTTTTCCAACTGAGTCTTGAAAATTTATGCGCAAATCTCTTCATATTGTTAAATATGAAAACCCTTCACTCACAACAATCCCCGAATCCCCAAGATCAATTATAGAAATTCGCAATTATGTCGATTTTTCGAAATTTTGACTTTGAGGTCTTTTTGAGGATTCCTCATTATTTGGGGATTTTTTTTTTCTTTCTTCAAATCCGAGCCTTTGACTAAATTTCTTCAATATTCGTATTTATCCTTTACACCATTCATCATTCTCAAACTTATTTTGACCGCGGACCCCTTGACACATGAGTAGTCTGTTTAGGGACCCCCGACTGAATTCCAAGCCTTGAATGTTTAAATTGTTTAAATATTTAAAAATAGGTACACAATAAAAAGAGTTTTGATGTTTTAACACATTTTTATTGTGCATAATATTATTAGAAGAACATATCATTTAATATCCAAAAATATAACAAAGAGTTGCATCATAGTGTTCAGTATGGGTGCACTTAATGGGACGATATTAGTTTGTTGATGTCGGGTTCCGTGTTTGTTAATAAAAGCCTTAAAAGCACTTATGTCTAATCGGTTTCTGTTTTTGGTTACAAGGGTCATAACGGCGCTAAAACCATGTTCAACTAAATACGATGATGAAACAGCGATTAAAAGGAACTCAACTGTGGACCACAATTCAGTATACAGACTTGTAATGGTTTGTTGAAGTCAAAATTGCTGATACCCTTCCTCGAATTTAGGCTTCAACTCTTCATTCGTTGACAACTCAATAAGTGGCTCCTGCTTGAAAATGCCTTGACTAAAACGGATTCAACACTCAATCAGGAATATTGAGTTAAAGAATATCTTCGAAAATTCCTCAAGTTGCTCACAGTTAACCAAAAAGTCTTCATTTTGTTTAGGCAAATTTACAAGATTTGGAAACTGACAGCATTTGCCTCTACCTATGTTCTGCTTGAACAATATGAGCTTCGTCACAAACGGGGATATAATACTTTTAGTTTAAATTTGAATTTAACTTATCACTTTGCAGTTGTAAATTGATTTCATTAAATTTACCGAATATGTCGGTCATGTAAGCTATATCTGACCAAAAACAACAAAGTTGTAAAAGTTACCCCGCCAAAGAAAAATTAATCTGCCGCAAAAAGAATACATATCACTCTAATCCGCTGCTCATATCTAATTTTGTTTGCTGGATGTACTTTTGTTTTAAGTGTAAATGCTGGAGAAGTTTAAATGTACAGGACTACTTCTTAAAGTAATTTGGTGGGAGCTTTAACATTTTATTCAGTGCCACTTTGACGGCTCCCTCCAAATTACTTTAAGAAGTAGTCCTGTACATTTAAACTTCTCCAGCATTTACACCTAAAACAAAAGTACATCCAGCAAACAAAATTAGATATGAGCAGCGGATTGGAGTGATATGTATTCTTTTTGCGGCAGATGAATTTTTCTATGGCGGGGTAACTTTTACAACTTTGTTGTTTTTGGTCAGATATCATATATTTTTGCATACTTAAATAGCCAACTAATATTTTTGTTTTGGGAAAAGTTTTAATAGGTTTTTGTTCAGCATATTCCATAAATTTAATATCATAAGTTATATTCACAGGGTCTTCTTTAAAATAAATAGATACTGCAAACGCAATTGCAAATACGCCACAAATGGCTGTTGCTGAGCTTTTTTAAAAATAATTTTGGGATGAAATGGGTACAGTTTACTAATATGTATTTTGTGCAAAATAGATTTGTGTTGCTCTGCTAACATTCTGTTAGTAATCTGTTAATTTTTTGTTAACTCTGTTAATGCTCTATTAACGTTCTCTTAACACTCTATTATTTTTTCGTTAATGCTCTGTTAACGTTCTGTTAATGTTCTCTTAATTCTCTTTAATCATTCGGCTAACGCTCTGTTAACGGTCTGTTACCTTTCTTTTATTACTCGATTTACGTTCTGTTAACGTTCTGTTAAAGCTCTGTTAATTTTCTGTTAACACTCTGTTAACGATCTGCTAACGCTCTGTTGTTGCCTTGCCAACGCTTTGTTAACGTTATGTTACTGATATGTCTTAATGCCCCCCTGACCCAGTGTCCCAATGTCACATTGTCCCAATGTCACATTGTCCCAATGTCACATTGTCCCAATGTCACAGTGTCCCAATGTCCTAAGGTCCATTGTCACAGTGTCCTCATGTCCCAATGTTCTAATATCCCAGTGTCCCAATGTCCTAATATCCTAATGTGCCAATGTCCAAATATCCTGATGTCCCAGTGTCCCAATTTATGTCCTATTGTCCCCATGTGCAAATATCACAGTGCCCCAATGGTTTAATGTCCGAATGTCCCACTACCCTAGTGTCCCAATGTCCCAGTATCGGAATATCCCAATGTCCCAGTATCCTAATGTGATAATATCCCAATGGCCCAATGTCCTAATGTACCAGTGGTCAGTGTCCCAATGTCGCAGTATACCAAGTGTCCCAAGGTCCCAATAGCCTAATGTCCTAATATCCCAGTGCCGCAATGTCCCAGTATCCCAATGTTCCAATATCCCAATGTGCCAATATCCCAATGTTACAATGTCCCAATGTTCTAATATCCCGATGTCCCAGTGCCCCAATGTTCCCACGTCCCAGTTTCCCCAGTGTACCTAATGTCCCAACGTCCTAATGTGTTGATGTCCTAATATCCCAATGTCCTAATGACCCAAGACCCTAATGTTCACATGTTCATATATCCCAGTGCCCCTATGTGCGAATATCCCGATGTCCCAATGTCACAACATTCCGATGTCTCAGTGGTCCAATGCCCCTATGTACCAGTGACCTAATGTCCCAATGTCCGATTGTCCAAAGGTCATAATGTCCCAATGTCCTAATATCCCAGTGTCCTAATGTCCCAGTCTCCCAGTGTCCTAATGTCCCAATGTCCCATTGTCCCAATATCCTGATGTCCCAATGCCCCAATATTCCGATGTCCCAATGCCACAATATGCCGATGTTCCCACGTCCCTGTTTCCCCATTGTGCCTAATGCCCCAATGTCCAAGATCCTAGTCTCCCAGTCTCCCGGTGTCCCAATATCCAAATGTCCCAATGCCGCAGTGTGTTTTAAAAAATTGTCAATGCGATGAGCTGATAGACGCAATTGTTGGAAATCTTTTGTTAACTTTACCTATTAATTTACCGTTATTCCATCCACTTATCTAAATGGAAGACATTGATTCTTTAGAAGGACCACCAGAGGATCATTCGTTCCAAATTTCATAAAAATCCCATCACGAAGAGAGATAGTAGAAGCAAGTCTTTCTGCAACTGTAGACTTCATTCTGGAATTGGGTTACTCGCTTAAGTCTGTGAGAGTGAAAATTTCACCGTTTATTGCATATATCTTACCCGTTATTGTGCCGATCGAAGATTTTATTTGGAAAGGCACTAGAACAGGATATGTGGAATATTTTGGTAAAAAAAATTTTTTGGGGGCTGTTGCCTGGAAGGCTGTAGCCTGGTCAAACAAAAAAGCAAGTTGTCTCCGGTAATCATAGACTTGTTCGCTTTCGTTTTTCTTTTTCCTTTGGCGGGCGAGACGCTCTCGCGTCTCTTGATCTAGGTTAATACTTATTCAATTGAGTTTCAAGTCATAATCGTTTCTAAAAACTTTCGCAGCTACAGAAGCTACAAATTCGTCATAGAAGACTTTACAGCATACACCGCCCCCGTTACAGAGATATTCACGAAAACAATAAAAAATTCTCGTTTTTCTAAGGTTTGAACCCCCGTAGCACCCTTAAGGATGCGCACATTGATGAGAAATTTGGCCACTTTTTTCAGAACCATATTTACTACGAGTTAGCCATACATTTTATAGCCACAGTTACCATTATAGAGATTTTCGTGAAACCTTTTTAAAAATACCGTTTGAGCTGCTGGCACCGTTAGGAATGCTCGAGTTAAAATCGAATTTTGACAGTTTATTCTGGAACCACAAGAGCTACAAACTTGCCTTACATCACTTTTCATCACATATTACCGTTATCGAGATATTCGAAAAAAAAAACAGTTTTAGAAGGTCTTTGGCTCTCTGTAGCACCGCTAGCGGTACATACCGGGACTTTCGGGGTCTTGTGTACCTCTTGGACCTCGGAAGGAAGGCTCATGCAAAAATACAGCTTTCCCCTAATTTTTCCGAAGTTCCCACATTTTTGTTCAAATTTCCTAGGGTACAAGTGTCTTTCGTAAAAATTAATTTGAAATGGAATACAAATGGTTAGTGAATATTTAATTTTATCGAAATCTTTCGCGGACCCTCTAATAGGCTTCACGGACCCCAAATTTTCTCACACCTCCCGCGGACCCCCAGCACGGCTTCGCGGACCCCAAGGGGTCCGTAGGGACCACTTTGAGAATACATGCTTTACACGAACATAATTCCCCAACTGAAATCAGAAGCACAATTCGAGAAATTGTTGTTGGGGATTTTATGTTTTTATAATGGGGACTATGTAGATTTTTGAGAAATTAGAGAATTTGGGTTTTTTTTTTCAACATTTGACTTTGTATCGTTTCCAAATTTAGTCAAACCTCTTCTGTGAAATTTACTACACAGTGTTGAATACGAAAACCGGTCGCTCATAATCCCTAAGCATTATTGGGGAAATTCAAGTAGGACACTTTGAGCTTCGAGATTTTTATTATATGGATTATATAAATTATTGGGGATTTTTATTATAGTATTTTTTTCTGCGAATTTTACCTAATTTGTGGATTTTATGTCTTTTCTCAAACCATAGTTGTAACATAGTTCTATTTTAATGATTTCCAACTAGGCGAGATCCCTCCATGTAAGAAAAGCCTTAGATTTCAGAAAATCGCTTAAATTGCACTAGACTATAGTAAAATCGCAAAATTCGCCTTATGTGAATATGAAAAACATACGTCAGCGTATATAATTTGTAAACACGCTTATATTCAATGAAGTCGGCAAATATGCGTAACTGAATGAAATGAGTAGCCAAGCTATATAGCAAAGTTGTGACTTTTATGTACACATACACTTTGGATATGCATGTTCTAATGTAATTTCATATTGAACGTAAAAAAAAACAAACAGATAAGGTGAATAACAGACACTGACCTATTCCCAGTAATTTTAGTATTGTGGCGAAATAATTTATTATTTTTGTTAAGAAAGTCAACAGCGAGATAGAATAACCGCGACTATGAGTGCATTGACATCTGTATATGGAGGTGAAAAGAACTCTGAGACGTATAGAGAGTTTAGATAAACCTAGGTCAGCATTAGCATGGTGTCTCGTATCGTGAAGCTTCAAAAGTATCGAAAATCGTGAAGCTGCAATGATTGCAATGGGCGAGACATGCCCAACGAATGGACGATCATCAACGAGTTTACTGAGCCAGATTGCGTGGATGACCGAGAGCTCACTAGGAGTATTCAACAGACGAGAACGCACACCAGCAGCTGCTATGTCTTTCGAAACTGGAGGACGATATCGCTTCACCGTCGATAATAATTCGTGGTCAACGATTGAGGCAGCCAAGGTCCAGGGTCCTACTATCGTGCCACATTTATAATAGGTGCCTCGGAAAAAATTCGATTGATTTCTAGTTCTTCTTCTCTGTACTGTAACCCCTTGTGAGGCATATTGCGTTCACTCAGCCGTTTATAGGCTACTTCGAGTCAACGTTACATTGCATATAGAGGAGTGTATATAATGTTGCAAGCACTATATATTTCCTGGACCACGCTGAGATTCGATATCCGAGCCTCTAGATTACTAGCATCGTAGAGTGCGACTCAATCAAGCGAGATTTCTAGTTAGTTCTGCAAAAATCTCATTTTTATTTAGTATTTCGTTCAATTGACAAATTGTAAACAATTTAAATTTAATGGATTGAAAATAAATCTATAACCAAATCCTCAATTATTCCTGAATATGCTACACGCCATATACGCTTACGAGTCAATGAAATTCCTTTTCCCAAATCTTCCTTCCAAATATGTATTTTACTATGCGAGCACTTATTTTCTCCATTCATTCATTCATGGCGTCCATTCAATTGCAATTTGTGTGAAAAGATGCCGATCAAATGACCAATTCAATTTCAATATTGACTCGTCTAGGTTAACGACTATTGCAAGGATTTTCTTTCCCATATTCTGATTGTATCGCCTTGTCTGCACACACACTCACTTTCTGATGCTGTTTTTCCCCGATTCCCCATGATTTTCTTTCTTATGCTAATCCCAGGCTATCTATGGGTGCTATCCAAATGCTATGCCAAATATAGACATTTCCAAAGATTGCTGAATGATTTTTTTGAGTGTGATGTGATCGTCCTTTCAGTCAAGGAAAGAGATTCCTAGACGTTTTGTTCGAGTATTTCGATTCAGCAGCCTCTTTTGGTAAGTGTGCGGAGCTGTTTGGCGACATAAGTACATTGAGCAAAAAAAAAATAAAGTTCTCTAGTAGAATCAAATTTCTTTGGTCCCTGAAAATTGCAAGTAATATATGTATGTGCATACATACTTATAAAAATATAACAGAAAAAAAAATCTTCAAGAAAAGTCAACAAAATCTGTTACATGAGTGAAATGCTCGCTCTCTGGACTATATTGGCGGTGTGTGTGCGTGTATGGCGATACGTTTTTTTTTCTCACTCCCTTAAATGGCTCGTCTGAATTGTCCAAAATTGCAAATTTTATGTTCGTAACGAGCATTTTACGGATATAGTTGATTGAAGCAGAACATCCTTTTTTTATGTATGTATGAGCCAACTTGAGGAGTCGACGACGTTCATGTCCTTCTCTGCCGCAGCCCCGCCACTCGCCACATCTATTTCGATTTGCGTCTGTTCGCACAGTATACATACAATATTTTAAGTGGCTGAATGTAGTACTTCAAGGATTCTTTTTATTTTTTCATTCATCTTATTCGGTTGGATAGTCACAGAGGACGCACGCGGACATCCTTCCTATGCACTCACTTGCTTTTCACATTATAGACTGAAGCACTGAAGACTGTGCTGCGAGCACAGAAGGATACAGTACACACTATTAGAATGAGGTGTAGACCGTCGTCGTCGACAGCAACGACGGTATCATCAATATGATTCCTAAGTGGGCAGTTTCACGGATTTTCTTTGGAGAAAATTTCAAGGCGGAATATATTAAAAATGGAAATGAAATTTTCATGTTGACAAGTATTTGATGATTAAGTGGATTTGTTATAGTCGCCAGATCGCACGGGAGGGCTTGATGAAATATATTGTTATTGGCAATTTTTGGGTGGAATTTAGTGGGAAATCTCGAGATTTGTTGTTTAATCTTTTATGAGATTAAAATTGTCTGGTGGATTTTGTCGAAATCAGGACATTACATCGTGGGAATGGTTTTTTCACGAACTACATTAATGTATTATTATTTTATTATGCTCTGCTGCTTATTATGCAAGTGATTTTATTTTTTTTTGCAAATTCACAATAGTGACTTTGATTCACAATAGTGGCGTGCATTTACATCAGTCACATGTATTCACAATAGGGGTATGTATTCAAAATCATATTGCCATTTTTCAATCGTTTACAAATATAATTTTAAATAAACCTTTTTTGTTTTATGTACTTATAAAAAAAATCTTAAAGTTCTTTCTCTATTCTTTTCAGGTGTGTATTGTGTATAAAAATGTTGAAATTGCCAAAATTATGGCATTTGTTTCTGTAAGTATGTGTCGGAATAAATCAAGGATTCACGTCAAAACTCAAATTTACTCTGGCATAAGGTAACCAGATCTCTTTGAGACCAACGCTGTACAGACAATAAATTTGCCAAACCATGTCCCACCCAAATACACCAAAATCCGGAAAAGGAGAATGCCGTGCATGCCATAAGGCTGCAAAGGGACGACCAACATTTGCTTTTAAATAACGTACAACGTGCGCAAAATGTAAAAGGTAAAAACGTAATATGTGAGAATTTCGGAGATTGTGGCAAAATTTCCGTTGTTGCCAAGAGTGCAGTATACATCAAACTGCATATTTGCCGGTTGAACAATTTAAATCCTTCTCCGTGTACGAAGATGAACCGTTGAAGCACGCAAAAAGTGGCGAAAATCCAAGTGCAATAAGAGTGCCATTAAAAGATGTCTTATCCGCAGCTATGGAAGAGACAAAATCACAATATTAGCAATTAACAATACGAGGATTGTACCATCATGCCGAACTGGTTAATTTTCCTGGAAGTGCTTATACACATGGGCGTAGTTTGAAAAAAAAAAGAGCTGGCCTCAAAATATTAATTCTCAATTGAAATGATTAGTTTAGAAAATTCGATCGATCGTAGATCTTTCAATCGAATCGATTAGTAGCTCTTTCAATTTTGCAACAAATCATAATTACAACTATGGACCTATTGACAATATTGCCTTCGATGCAATTGAAAGAGCGCTGAGAAGTAAGATGGTAGGAAATACGACTATAGGATGGATTAGTAGAATGCTCTCCTCCAGAAAAGTCATCTGCCACATCAACGAGCTGACTCTCCGTGCTAAGGTTACTAGAGGATGCCCACAAAGAGGTGTACTTTCGCCCCTCCTGTGGTGCCTGGTTGCTGACGACTTTTTGTGAAAGCTCACATCTAGTGGCTTCTCCGTGCAGCATTAAAAATAGTTAAAGAATGGTATGATGGGAACGGGCTCCGAGTAAACCCATCCAAGGCGCTCATCATACCCTTCTCCAGGAACAGACATCTGGCTGAAATAAGGCGTCCGATAATGTACAACACCCAACTACCGATTGGGTATCAAGTGAAATATCTCGGGGTAATCTTCGACAGTAAACTCTACTGGCGAAAGCATGTCGAAGCGGCTCCTGATAAAGCCACAAGGGCCCTTTGGATATGCAAAAAAATTTGTTGGAAAACCTGGGGTATGAAACCATCCATTATGCTCTGGATCTACAGAGCAATAGTTAGACCAACTCTAGACTACGGTGCTGTAGTCTGGTGGAAGAAAGCCCTGACTACGGAGGGAAAATCTGTGTTAGGCAAGGTACAGAGACTAGCGTGTCTCATTACCACCGGTGTACTCCGATCCTGCCCTAGCAGTGCTCTAGAGGTTTTACTTCACCTACTACATCCTGTCGACATACACCTCGAAACCGAAGCAAAACTAGCATTGGCACGACTTATCGCGAGCGATGCCAATCTGGAGCTTACAAAGGGGCAGCTAAAATCTTTAAACATCACTGTCGCGAATATGCCTTCCGATCACCTTCCAAAGGAGATCTCATGCGGCCGCCTTTTTCAGGCCGAAACATGAACCAGAGAGGAGTGACACTCTAATTTCGCTAGGCTGCACCTACAGACCATAAAATGGTTTACTGACGGCTCTAAAACAACCGAAGGTTCAGGAGCAGGGGTGGTTGGCCCAGCGAATAGGATATCCATACCTATGGGGCACCACACCACAGTATTCCAGGCAGAGGTTCACGCAATAGCAACCTGCGCTGATCTCTGTTTACGTGCTAACTACGTTAACAAAAGAATTGCAATCTTCTCAGACAGCCAAGCGTAAAAATATTAATCAAAGACAAGGAACGACTTAAGGCTTCTGAACACTGGGACAAACTACCCGGGCTCAGGCAATCTAAAATGTTCATGGCAGGATACTCCCATAAAAGAGCGGCTGATCTGCTTCAGTTAAGGGTTTAAGCTAGTAAGAAGTCTGTAATAGTGTCCGGCTCCATGGAATCGGATTTGAGAAAGGAATCGCATGTCGTCTAATAGATGAAAAAGCCTTCAAATGATTAATAAGGAATCTTTGTTGCATTTAATTTTTCGCCTAACCAAAGTGCTGGGCAACCGACATGCTGAAACGTGAGATTAAGAGCAAACTACCTCGCCGAAAAATGGTGCAAAATAGGGAGAGATAACCTTGGCACATTCCCGGAAAAAAATCTGTAAAATCTTTTACAGAAGTTCGAAGAAGTGGGAAAAAAGTTTTCAATAACCGTAAGTTTATTTGGCGTTCATGCGACATGCGTGAAAATACCACGATGAAGATCGATTTGATGTCTCCAGAGCATCGCTTTTAAGTAAAATCTGTCATAATTGAGACCAATCCGGCATACACGATATTCTGTGATCAGCAGAACTTTTCTGATCGCTGTCAATATTATACTCGCTATGGCGACTTCTTTCTAAAAATCAATTTATTTTTCTAGAAGTGTTTCCCAGCCCTCAAACTTCTGCTAACTTTAAAGTTTGTGTCTCACTGACTCTATACTTAGGGCAATAACGACAATACCTATTGAATTTTGGAGATGTTTAACTTCGAGTGTAATGTGTGTTTATTTCACACGGTAAAACCACGTCTGCGATCGCTGCACGGCTGTTTATGTTTTTTTAAATTTAACACCTTCTATGTATCACAGAAAAATGATATTAAAGTTGTCAAGTATTACCCTCAAGTGGATGTCTAACGGTTCCTCCTTACAGGGTTGGTCGCGATGGATTTCTTCTGCATTTCTAGAAAGGAATATGTTTTAGAAATGTTAGTCAGTCACAGTGCTGTATAGGTACAGAAGGAGATAGTTTTTCTGAATCGGAGCCAAGTAAAGGACCAGAAACTTTGATGGTATACTAAACACTACTACCCATTCTCAATCATAGTTGATCAAGTTCAATTTAAATACCATTACGCTAGCTTTTAGACTTCAGACCAGACAGCCTTTTCATGACTGTCTCAATGTAATTGAGCTTGATTTGCATCTAGGGAGTCTTTACAGTGTCGTCCCTTTCATTTTTAGTATCAACAACGTATTGGGGAAAAGCGCATTCAATGTGAAAAATGACACACTATCCCTACACAGGTCGGGCTAAAGGACTCGCTGTCTAGTGCATGAGATTCCATTGCGTTAGGTCGAGAATGCTGTACATTTTGCTGTACGCTCTTTAATGCTGTATGACAAGTCCAAATGCTGTACTGTACAGCGAAATGCTGTACGTCTGGGCACCTTACTCTAGCTCTAGTTTAGGGTCGCCCAACTCAATTTTTTACGCGGGCCTCATTGTTGGTTTTAAAAGCGATGCTGAGCCAAACATTTCTATGAAGGAGAATAGGTTTTTCTATTATTTTTTTTTTATTATGTATTTTAACCGCAAACGAGACACATTTCTGAAGACTCAGCGCTACTTGAACAACATGCATTTGCCCGATTTAGACTCATAGCTGCCACTTTTCGAATTCATTCGCCTTCGCAAATATAACTGTGATTTGATTAATATTAAATTATGTATTAATATTTATAAAAGTCCTACAAAAAAAAAAATATCAACGAAAACATCCATGACCACCGTGGGTCTCGAACCCACGCACCAGCAATTCAGAGGTAGATTGGCTCTACTCATTTAGCTTCCATCAAATGCTATTGGGAGATCATTGTGAATTGTGGAAGGCGGCCAATGTTGGTTCCGTGGGATTTTGAAATGAGTCAGGTGAGAGCTCTCGGCGATGATGGAGGAAAAGCCAACATGGTGTACGGCTCGAACAGCTAGTTGCCTTTTATAATTTTACGTTACTCGTTTGGCGAAAACTGAAAGCATCTACTCGTCGATCGTGGACTAATTGACAATCCATATGGTGCGTATTAAGGGAAGCAATAGGGAATGCTTGTAGGTT
The DNA here is from genome assembly GCA_949715475.1 of Microchrysa polita. Taxonomy (NCBI): domain Eukaryota; kingdom Metazoa; phylum Arthropoda; class Insecta; order Diptera; family Stratiomyidae; genus Microchrysa; species Microchrysa polita. Next base: position 61,876,207 of record OX454421.1, on the reverse strand, counting down.
GAGAGCCTAACCTTATTGTTTTTTTTCTGAAAATGTATTAGGGTGAAAAAAGAAATAAGTTGGGAAGGGAAATTCAGAAGTCCTTGCCTGTAGATAGTTTAGGTTATGTTTTTCAATAAGCTCTCCAATTCACTATAACTATAGATAAGACCACACAAGTCTTGCATACCATACTAGACCGTTGTCAATTTATTATGCCAAGTATAGATCATTGTGAAAACAGAATAGTACACTCTATGCACGTACCATCTCTAACAATTGAAAAAAGCACATTTCTCAAACCACACATACTATCTATCTCTGACGAAAAATATGGAAAACTTTTTTCCATGCATTTTTCTCTGATTATTCCCGAGTTGGTTTTGTGTTCACCGGACCTTGTTTTTTTTTTTTCAATGTTTTTCTTTTCACCATACCAGCAGCGATAAGAAAATATTTTTCTTTCACCCTAGCTGCCGCTGAATTATATTGCCAGTGGTCAAATGGGTCATCTTACAGTCATATATCACAGAATGCGGGGATGCAGCAATATTCTATTCTATGGCTGATACAATTTGTATCTGGCGGCGATTTTCTCTATACACATATTCTGCATTGATACTTTAGTTTAGTCCTTTTTAGTAGAGATCATCTATAGTATGTGTATAGATACTTGCACAAGGATGTGTTTAATATTCGAAATACATTTTATACCGAATAGCGAATTTATCATCATGCATAAGAGGGAATAAAATGATGCTTTAAGAGGGGTTTATCTTTTGTTGATTGAAATAAAAGTTGAATTTAGTATGGAATTTGAATATATGGAAAATTTATTGCATTGAAGGACTTGTTTGGTATGAACTGAATTTTTCGGGGAGATTTCTAGTCATGATTTTATTGCTTTAAATTGTTTTGTCTTTGAAAATTAGGAGGAATTTAATTTATGGTCATAATCTTTCTAGAATTCCTATTTGGTCATGCTCAGTTCTGCATTTATTATATTTTAATCCTGGTAGAAAATGACGTGGCTAACTACATGTGCTCGTGTAGACACTTCGAGTTTAGCTGCCAAAAAAAAAACCTTGTCAACCTTGCTCACAAGGAAGGAGGAAAGTAAAGAGAGAGAGAGGTAAACTGTAACAGTGATCGTATATGTCCAGTAGAGATGTCAAAAAAGTAATTACCCGTTATTTAAGTAGTCGTTACTATTAAATATGGAAAGTAACGACTACCGTATGTATGTACTCAGGCACAAGCTCAAGAATCGAGCAGACCGAGTAGAACACAGTCGGATATCTACTCTCAGGTACAAGCGCAAGAAACGAGTCAGCAGGTTTTTCTATCGTATACTGTTTATGAACGAAACGCACAGCAATTTCACAATCAACTTCGCACTACTTCGGCAATCGGTCGATATCTCTTTGGAGGAGCGACACAATCGAGGTGTCGCTGGACTCGCCACAAAATTGCCTAAATGACCCTCGGACCGTCTTTCCCGATCAGTGCACAGGGTGTTCAGAGATAACCGTCAACCTGGATGTTGGCCACAGCACTTTCACGATCAACTTCGTACTGTGTACTTTGGAAAATCGTCGATATCTCTGCAATTCTTCGGCCGAGCGATACGATCCGGAGTGTCGCCGGACTCACCACCAAAGGGCAATTTATTTGTGTAAAACAGTCCCAACAATAGTAAAAACCTTCCTACCTTCTATACTATGTCAATCGTGAATACAAGTACTATCGTATTCGAGTAGGTATCAATCGTCGTTGTAGTTTTTTATGAGTTTAGCAACGATTACTCGTACTAAGTAACGCATACAAAGTAACGATTACTCGAAATAAATGTAACGAATATCACCGATTACTGAAATGTAACTAAAGTTGACATTACTGATGTCCAGTAGTGATTTTAAAGTTTTAGCGAACTCCAGCATTTTTCAAAATGCCAAAAGTTCTGTCGGTGTAATTACGCACAGGTGTGCGATGGAAAAATTCCCGTGAAGCTAATATAGTCCAAGAAATATAGTATGAAACGGTACCGTTTAATGCCAAAGGTTAGGTATGCTTTTAATTTTTTCACATGTTTCAGGAGCTAGTCTTGTTGTCTAAATTATTAGTACATATTTAACTTCCAATACCTTCTACATCAAATCACCAAAAATTAAAATGAGGTATGATATTGTTATTTGCATCTACATTTTTGCCATAGCTCCGGAAGAAATGCAAGTTCAGTCAGAATATTTTGGAAAAATTTGCTAAAAAGCTAGGTTTCCAGTAAAAAAAATTAAAATTTTAGATAGTTTGCTTACAGAGCATTGTGTGGCTTTTATTGCTAAAAATTTGAAGTTCACAAATAACACAGCTTGGAAGGTACAACTGAAAACTCAAAAACCTCTTGCCTTATCTAACTCAAATTTTCACGATTTTAAAGAATCGCAAGTGGGTAATATTACTGAAAGTTTCAAGTCTCTACCTAGAATAGAGGTTTCAGCGATAAACCCTAAAGCCTCTTGCCCGATTTAACTGAAATTTTGCAATTTTAGAGTATAACATTCTGAAGTGCAATGGTCCGATACTAACAGCTGAAAACTCGAAAACCTCTTGCCGAATCTTACTGAAATTTTACAAATTTTGAGTGCATTGCGTTCTTTTTTTAAAATAAAAAATAATAAAAACAATTGCTTTTTCCTTTTGCTCTGTAAATTATACATATACGTTTATCGGCTTTAAATTCAGCCGGAGAAAAAATTGAATATCCCTCATGCTAACCCTTCCAATGTCTAGGTCATACAGGTTGTTCACATTTAAAGGTCATATCAGATGAATGACAAGACAACTGCCAACTAATAAAGGCCATACGACCCGCATAAGACATTCCATGTGTACAACATATATAGTTCCATAAATAATTTTATACTACGCGCATCGTACGCGAAACGACTAAACGTCATTCTTTTTCTCATAGATGCAATAAAACACCGGAGCACATATTGTTGAACATTTTCACTTTTATTAGCTAGCTTCGTGTAGGGTTTTTGGCGACGAATGTAGTATAACGTACTGTGACTATTGCTCTGAATTTTATGGTAACATGTCCGCATTGACAAGGAAAACATATAAATTCACAACGTTCGCCTTCACGCGGTTTTCGTTCGTTTTTATGTCAACTCTATTGGTGAATGTCAGTCTTAGACATATTACCTACACACTATACTGCCGTGTTTTATCCTTACAAACTTCTTTTCTTTTTGTAATTTTCAAGAATTTTCACTAGAATTTTTATACTAGTGCTGGAAAAAACAGCACACATCTTAGCTTGTATACTATCGCCCGCAGTTGTCGTCGCTGTTTCTATTAGTCGTGTGTGCAATTTTGGAAAGAAAATAAATTTCAGACTTTAAGGTTGATGTTGTTGCAAGGATGTATGCATCGTAAAACAAGAATAAGACTGGCTATTGCCAAGTGCAAAAATGTACTGAAAATTCAGTTAAAATGCAAATGAATGCAATATGTACATAACTATGTATTCATTTCAAAAAATCACTTACCTTACACGTTCACAATCTGACCGGCTTTCGCCGACATTACCATTCTGTCTGCCATCTTAGTATCCACACATTTATGAGTCACATGTGACTCATAGACTGGAACTGGGGGGAACATTAGTTACACACGTGGTTTATAGACAGCGATTGTGTTACAATACCTTCACAAAGTGATATTTATTTTAGGCCTTGTTAATGCAACTGAGACATGTCCCATTTTCGAGAGCAACAATACAAATATTCAAAATCCAGCCGAAAAAATTTCTAAAATCCAGCTGTTAAAATCGACCTTCAAAGGTTTTTTTGTAAAAGCTAAAGCGGAAATGAGGAATTTGATGCCACATATTACCGCAATAGTAACTGATAGGGTGCGTTTTGAACAACTGCATTTTGGGGGATTTTGGAAGAACTATATAAAATATAGCCGATCAAAATCCATCCGTTCAAAATTCAGATGCCCCCGTTCCAACTCCATTCGATATATCCAAAAATCCATCCATTAAAAATCTAAACGATTCCCATAACTTGAGCGGAATGGGTGGATTTTGAATATAGCTGGATTAGGCACCAAGTTTTTTTTTTGTAAATACCGTCACAAATTGATATTTATTTCTAGCTTCGTTAATGCACTTGAGACAGATCCAATTTTCGAACATGGGTGCATTATGCCAATTTTAGTTCAAAATCCATCCAAGTATGGCAACTCAAAAATCTAAATCCAGCTAAAAATGTCCATAGGCATAGACTGATACAAAACCCAGCAGGTGAAAATCTACCCGATCTAAACCTATTCGTCTATCCATTCAAAGTAAGGTGACCAGACTCCCGAAATCCCAATGCTGTACACATACAGGGTGGCCCAATTGAACTGCAACTTTTGGCTAACTGATTTTTTTATTTATTTCATACATAATTTTATTGAACATAAGCAACAAATGTTGAAATACAATCATATTTTTAAAATTTAATTCAAATTTTCGATGTGACCACCATTTGCGCGAACTATGGCTTTGAGTCGGTTGACAAACGAATCGCACGCTGCACGAATGTGAGCCTCTGGCATTTTTGCCCAATCACGGCGAAGAGCTGCCTTGAGCGCATCAATACTCTGGTATCTTTTAGTGTTGACATGGGCCTGCAAAATCCCCCATAGTAGTCCAGTAGTCCAGTGGATTCGCATCCGGTGAATGAGGAGTCCACTGTTCGGTCGAAATGAATTTTGGAACATTGTTTCTCAACCAGTCTTGGTTTGCGCGTGCTTTGTGTGACGGTGCAGAGTCTTGGTGAAATGTCCATTCTCTTTCAGTCAATTCTCGGACGACCTTTCTGTTAGGTAGACACGATCGTTATGTTTATTTATAAATTGCTCAATAGGGACATTTTTCTCATCGAAGAAAATGATATTTGGTAATTGGCCACGTTCGTGCAATCGCAATAGCTCTTTCGCCCTATCGAATCTAACTTTTTTTGGGCTTCGGTTAGATGTTGTCCTTTTTGTATTTTGTAAGGCTTAACTTTGAGCTCATTTTTCAATATTCGCTGAATTGTTGATTTCGAAATGTGCAGCTCAGCAGCCATTTTTCTGCCACTCCGTCGAGAATTTCGGCGAATTCGAGCCTTGATGTTCCGTACCATTTCCGGCGTTGATACAGTTTTTTCCAGCCACCACCATATCGTTTAGCAACACTACCAGTTTCATTGTAACGAGCTATGGTTCGAGACACGAAAGATTTGTTGATATTTAGATGTTGAAGAGCACGAACAATTTCCACTTGCGGCTTTCCAGCCAAATATAGCCCAATCACACTGTTACGTTTTACTTCCATCACGGATAAAGTGTTTTTCACAACACTCAGGCGCAAACGCTTGCGGATGCTTAAACACAACAAGGTGAACTGTCGTGGAACAAAATATGAGGGCGCTATCATTAGCGGTCACAGATTTACAGTTACCTACATTTGGTTGCAGTTCAATTGGGCCACCCTTTACTTGCGAAATACGGCTTTCAGGCAAATCCTCAGTCATAATACCATGGCACAGCAATTTCATTATTATTTACGCTTGATACTGGCACTTAGGTTTCTGTACGAAATGTACTTAACGTGAAAATCTACGTATGTCTGTGCAGCTCACTACACACTTCCAAGTAAACTTGGCGATTTTAGCGAAAGTTAGATGATTTACTCGGATCTAACTTTTGGTGCAGTATTTTTACAGAAACCGTAATACAAGCCAGAAATCTCTTTCTGATTGCTGTTATTCATTGTGAGTCGCATTGCTCAGATTTAGCCGTATTTTGAAACCTTTTCCGAATTAATTTCCCAGCATTATTTTGGATAGCGAAGTTGTTTTCTTTTCGCATTATGTTTGTTACTTATTACGGAAAAACATGTTAGATATGTACATTATATCAATTAAATTATTGGTAATGGTGAGGATCAAGGAAATTTCGATGAACCTCCTTATTTTTATACTCACCGAACTTGTTATAATTCCTTTTCTGTTAATATAATACCTAATTATGAAAAAGTTTCCTAAGGCTATTTTTCTTTTTTTTGGAAATTATTGTATCCGAGGACTCGCAAACAAGTTTTCCTTTGAAATAAAGTTGTAAAAAGCTCTAAAAGGACAAAAAGGCACTAATTGAACATTAATCGAAGTTCAGAGGCATGTAAGCTATTAGGTATAATACCAAAAAAAGCGAGACCGAGTTCTAATCGTGCGAATAGCACTAGAAGGCACGCAAAACCCAAAATATTCAATTTCATATTTTTTGTGGGGAAGGGAGGGGTAGATGGGTCGGACCTGACACATCTTTATTACCTTGTCAAGGCATCCAACGGCTACCATTTGATACTAATTTGAAGTTTTTCGTGACATTCTATCAAAAGATATGGCTGAATAAAACTTTTTAGGGGAAGTAGGGGTAGGGGTAGTCGGCCCTACTCATCTTTCCATCAACTCACAGTATATGTCAGAATCATATATTGATCAAAATTTCAAGTCGATAGCGATATTCTAGCGAAAGTTATGGCCGAATTAAAATATCAAGGAGGGGTAGTTTGTATGGGAGGTAGGGGAACCCGTGGTCCGATTTGGTCCATTTTCAATACCGTCCAAGATTTTAGCAAAACAAACATTCGCCCAAAATTTCAAACCGCTAGCTTCATTATTTCGGGAGTTATCGTGCTAACAGACAGACACACGGACAGACAGACAGACAGACAGCCAGACAGACATGGCTTATTAGATTCAGGGACCGACCCTGATCATTTATATGTATGTATACTTTGCCATACCTCCGGTGGCTCCTTTGAGGTGTTACATAATATCGGCGTAACAAAAACGATATACCCTATACCATCTTATGGGTATAGGGTATAAAAATAGCTCTTGACAAATACCTTTACTATGACAAAGTGTAAAGTATAGAATGGTGTCAAAGAATGGAGGTTTTCTTTCTAGGAGATAGACATAGTCAAAGCGTAAGCTTCCATCAAAAGATTCAATTCAACAGTCTTGATATTTTTGGGGCCGAATTGTTATTATTTGCCCCGGGCTCCCAAAAACCCAAAACCTACCCTGCTTAAACTGGTGGTGGCTTTCCAGGCACGGTTTAAACATATACATAGCTATGGAATGGAGTCTGAGGAGAACCTCCAGAGCGGTGGAAGGGTGGCTTATCCTATTTCCGATATTTCAGGGGTAGAATATCCATTCCTCACCCAATTTCAACGGATTTGAAAGCTTTGCAGAGGGAATCGGATGAAATACAGTGGCTGATTTTCCATCGTTTTGCGATAGGAAAAATAAATAAAAACCGCATTTTTCAACGAACTTTAGAACCTTGGTAGCTAGAGCCTTGAATTGATCCCCAAATATGGACATTGCAATACAATACTCCACAAGTCAGCCAAATTTCAATATTTCGTTCAAAAATTTTCAAGTAATGGACAATTTGCGACTAGAAAACACAAAAGTGCTGTCGTAACTTCCGAACGCGGATAGGTAGGACCTTCAAACTTGGAGGAAATATGGACTAACTAGTAGACCAGTGCACCGAAATTCAAAACTTTCGGTCTGTTTCCGAATTATCGAAAATGAACGATTGGCCAACATAAAAGTGCTATTATCTCTCTGAATAATATCGATCGTCCATGGTTTAAACTTTACAGCTGGAATCGCATCTTTCGACGGCTGTAAGTTTCGGAACCTTGTGATAGCTAGAGCCTTGAAATTTTCACCAAACGTGGACAGTATACAGTGCTCTACGAGTTTTATAAATTTCAAAATTTTCGCTCAGGAATTTGCGAGTGATGGACAATTTTCAATTAGAAATCTCAAAATTGCAATTTGGGCAGCCGTAACTTCCAAACGCATATAGGTTAGGAGCATGTAATTTGGAGGTAATGTGAGTGACAAGTAGGTCTGTAAGTGTGCCAAATTTCGGAATGATCGGGAAGGGTTCTCGAGCTATCGAAATGAACTTATTATGTATAGTCAATCAGGTTTAATTGTGTTGCATGGAGAATGATGTACATTTTGCTGTACATTTCCCAATGCTGTACGACAGGTCAAAATGGTGTACTGTACAACAAAATGGTGTACGTCTGGTCAACTTAAATCAAACCTTTGTCGTAATAACTGTAGCAGGACAGTTGGATTTGATAGCAAATTTTCGCATTTTCCTATCACATTCAATGATGTGGAAGCCCTCTAGCAGCACTGGACTGGATTGCAATATCAAATCCATCCTGCAGAATACCATTGCATGCATTATGCAGAATACCGTTAGTTGAAAGATTCCCTGAGTAGGTACTGCTAAAGTGATGACAATATTAATTGAATGTTACTGTAATATTTTTGATGATTTGATGTCTAGTGTCGCAATTTCATGGGTGCATCTACAACGACATTGTTTGTCCAAAGTTTTTGTTCATGCCAACGCAAATTAATTTTATAATTTGGTACATGCATTCGTGTGCTCATTTCGATAGATTACACTATTCAGGACATTATCCACGATTCCAGACAGTTTCGATCAAATACAATGGAACTCATTCGGAACTGCTTTCGTTTACGCTTTTCACTATCCCGCACACTCTTTTGTAAATGTGACTCTAAATTGCGGCAATTGGGGATGATGTCGTCGTCGTTGAATAGGGAGAACCGTTACCGATAGATAGATACTCGTAGTTAAGTGAATTGCCACATAAAATCAATTCCCCATAATACCTCGATAGAACCGCACATAATCCATGACATGTATTGAACCTTTACGACACCATCGCAATACCGCACACACATATTCGCGTGTTGCAATAGTAATCATTTGCGTTTGTATGTCGATATAATCTCACCAAAAAGGACGTCACCGTCACTTACTCGATCTGGTACGTAGCGTTTTCAGTCCCGCGGTACCATCACCAGAGTGAGGTTCCGAGGGACTTTGATATTTGCATACAAAGTGTGACATAAAAATGTTTTGTAAAATCCACGGAATAACATTGAAACTAACATACACACGCCCATCAAATGAGAGACGCGTACACTATCGTCATCATCATCATTTTCATCATGATGACGTTATGGAATACTCGTAGTATACGTACAGTTTGTTTGTAATATTCCCATGCAATCAGCCAAGGATTATCGTTGGTCCTTTTATAGTAGAAAACGCTTGTGGAATAAATAGTTGATGTCATGTATAATGAAGTGTTTGCATTGACTATCATAGTCCTGTGACGCATAAGGACTAAAAACACTAGCACTAGACAGTACACACCCGATAGATATCGGGAGGAAGATACTACTCTAAATTCAGTGGATGAACATAACACGCGCAACTAAACCGCATACAGCAGTGGAAAAAGGACGCACCAGATGCACACACAACATATTTCTTTGATTTGAGATTAATCCCAACGACACAAACAAAGTAATTCAATCCTCTTTCGGGTAATTTCTTCCACTTAGCTAAATCCTTACAGCTTAGCTTGGACATATGAGAGAGCTTCAGAGAATTTGCAGAAAAAAAAGAAGAAAGGACAAAAACAAAAAAAAACTAGTGGCGTGGCGCAAAAGAAACCACATATTGGTGGAGATGAAGGGGAATGATATCGAAAAATCTGCTTTTAGGGATTCAGAAAGAGTCGGGAATTTAGTGTGTCCAAGCAAGATGAATGCAATAATACAGTGTCTTAGTGTGATAGCAGCTGCAAGTGTGTTCTGAAAGGATTTCGATTATTTCAAATCAAACAGGCTTCTTATAGTAAACGTACTGAAAGGATTTTCTTTGTTATGGTGAAAATGAAATGTTCTAAACAAAAGGGTAAAAGTTTGAATAAAATACAAAATACAGCAAAAAAATATCCTGTTTTAAATTCATGCGGAAAAGGATGAAAATCCATCGGGTTAAAATCCGCCTCTTACTAAAATTACTAAAAATGTAATTCATGAGTTCAACATCCTTTCCCGCTTCTCGATATGATTAGAATGAAGTGTATTTTTTTCATTGGATGAATTTAGAACGGATAGAGATAATACAAAAAAAAGTACATACAGTAGAACCCCGATCATCCGAACTAATTGGTCCCAGGGGTGGTTCGGATAATCGAAAAGTTCGGTTAATCGAGGTTGTTGAAAACATGCATAAAAAACTTCGGGAAAATAAAAAAAAATTCATTATGTATGTATTACTTTAATAGTACATATTGTGTATATACACAAAGAAATTAAGAAAATATATTCCATATGGAAGCCAAAGATCTTCGTCGCAAAAGAAATTTCGTCGATTTTTGTCTGAAACTGTTTGAAGGCGAATTCTGGAAAATACCGGCCGACATTCTGCCACTTACAATGGCAGATTTGAATACACCATATGAACTTCCTCTGTGGCTCACTTGGGTGAGTCGTGCTCTACGATGCTAGTAGTAACGGAGATCGAATCTCGGCGTGGTCTAAAATTTCCGTACATCTGCGGATAGGAAATATATAGTGCTTGCAACTTTATATACACTCCGAAATAATATGCAATGTAGCGTTGACACGAAATTTCCTATAAACGGCTGAGTTAACGCACCAAGGCCCCACTTGGGGCTATACGGTACTGAGAAGAAGATATGAACTTCCTAGCATTAACCCTTTGACGAATATAGGCAAATATGTTTGCCCGGAGGTTTTTGACATTTAAAATTGTTCACGTTAAAAATATAACAAAATACTCGGAAAGAAATTCATAAATGAGAATTGGGGCAACAACATTTTTATGGGTATAATTTCCTATCTGACCCGCTTTGCCCCCAGGGGCCCTCAAAGTTTAGTAAAAAGTAGTCACAGTTCAATAGGGGCTGTAATGTAACGGTAAAATCGAAAAAATGGATGAGCCTCAAATAGTGCATTTGGTCTATCCCTTCTCTTTGTAAAATTGCAACGTTCCAGGTTTTTCGAAGTTCAGTGAACTCGGACAGGCCTAAAATAAGTTGGGCAAATATATTTGCCTATGGTCTGAGACGGAACAAAACACACTATGTCTTTTTTTATTACATTTGCAACATTTAGAGTTAGAGTCGCAAAAATGAATAGTGTAAGAAGGTTTTCGCACTTGCCCTTAATTGTGGTGAGTTTATCGAATTTGTAATGGGGTAAATTTAAAATTTTATAAATATGAAAAGTCAAAAAATTTGCGGTATATAGCGTTCATAAATGTAAAAACCTTCTACCTCACGACAGCTGTTTTTTTTTCAGCAACCAAACGAAATACAGGGTGTCCCGCAACTGGTTAGCCATAGACCAATGGTAGACTCTACAGGATGTTTTAGGAAAAATGTCGCCAAAATTATTTCTCTAGCTTTTACCGTTAAAGAGTAATTGCCTTTTTTGTGATTCTTGTCAAAAAACACGACTTTTTTCGAAAAACTCATATTTTCTAGCTTCCACTTTAGCCAAATCAATGTTTTTCATATTCTTCTGAAAGTACATAAAATTTCCAATAAAATGACATATCGAACGTTTCGAAAGGTTTCGTATCTTCCGAAATACGACGTTTTGAACTTTGCAGAAATGTCAATTTCAATTTTTAATGTCAAAATTAAACCCGAATTTCGTAACGGGACATTGTAGTGGCAAATCTGCAAAGTTGACAAAAGTTGGCGTAGTATCTTAGCTTTCGAACGGCATATAAGAATAAAGCACAGAGTCATCCAGTTTCTGAATAATATGTATAAATGAAAAAAAAAAAACATAGTCTGCAAATGTACCAAACCGACTTCAATCTTGAAAAGGAAGTAAAATTTTTACATCAAGCATAGACTTGGTTGTTATGCATTATGGAAAAATACTTTTCGCTACTGTTGTAGATGCTAATTATAACGGTAAGTATAAACAATTTTGTTTTATGTGTTGAATTATTTGTACGAAGGTTCGCACATTAATATTGTGAGAGAATTTTTCATTTTCATCGTCTAAAAAAGGGTAAACATTTTAATTTGTCAGGTATTAATTAGTGTCCTTTTATGTCCTTTTTCAGAGTTTTCCGATCCAATTTTTCCTTAGCAAATTTAATGATAGAATCTTAGATTCTAAAAAAATGGAAAGATACAGATGATTACGGGAAACACGAAAATTTTCCATTCAAACGCGATTTATTCCGTTTAGGGTCCTTGAAATAGGAATCAAACACGGATATGTAATGTACTCGGCGTCCCCTTTGATATGATACCCCGCATGCCGACCTCCAGTCAAGGATTAAATAGTGTCCTTTTTTGTCCTTTTTGGGGCCTTTCCGATCAAATTTATTTTAGTAAAATGAGTTTTAGACTCCTGGACACTGATTCAAGACCAAGAAAAAATAGCCTTACTGTATTTTTTCTATTGGAAATGCTTATATGACTGAACTATTTCCAAGTAAAAGCAAGATTTCTTCCACTTACGGACTATGTTTTTTCCCTTTTACACATATTATTCACAAACTGGATGATTCTGTGATTTATTCTTATATGCCGTTCGAAAGCTAAGATACTACGCCAACTTTTGTCAACTTTGCGGATTTGCCACTACAATGTACCGTTACGAAATTCGGGTTTAATTTTGACATTAAAAATTGAAATTGACATTTCTGCAAAATTCAAAACGTCGTATCTCGGAAGATACCAAACCGTTCGAAAGGTTCGATATGTCCTTTTATTGGAAATTTTGTGTGCTTTCAGAAGAATATGAAAAACATTGATTTGGCTAAAGTGGAAGCTAGAAAATTGGAGTTTTTCGAAGAAAGTCGTGTTTTTTTGACAAGAATCACAAAAAAGGCGATTACTCCTTAACGGTAAAAGTTAGAGAAATAATTTTGGCGACATTTTTCCTAAAACATCCTGTAGATTCTACCATTGGTCTATGGCTAACCAGTTGTGGGACACCCTGTATAGAAACTACTGCTTTACGAATCAAGTGATTATGGCGAAGAAAACGTTGTCAAATTATATTACTACATGTGGTATATTCTGGAAATAATATTTGACAAATCAAGGCTAAGTCTAAAAATTGTCATTGACTTAGCAAAATCCGCTGTATCTCCAAAACGCCTAATCTACTCCTAATATAGACAGTTTAAAAAAGAAGCCCAGCTTTATTTACTCCCCCAAAGCAATTTGGCGCCTCTATGTGTCTGAAACTAGCTACACAACTTTGACGTCTACACTGAAAAAAAAAACATTTATAACCTCGATGAGTTTGCTGTACATATTATATTAATGCCCATCGACAGCAAAGAAAATGGTTGAAATTTGTGTTGACAGTTTTTTGTAAGGGTCAATCAATTTCCCATTCTCTAGCAACATTCTTATATGGCAGGTGGACAATTTCTGGCAGATAATGAAGCGAGGAGGGTACATCGGTTTCTATGCAGTGGGGAGCATATCTGCATATGTGGGCATTCGGCGGCTCAGTGGAAGAGAAGTCACTCATCTCTAAGTTTCCGGAGCGTGGGTTCGAGTCACACTGTGACCAGGGATGTTTGTGTTGTCCCCCTTTCCTTTACTCTAATTACCCTCATTTTCCTTCCACCAAGACTATGCTTGAATTTAAGGGTTATCCCGTAAAGCCTTGACATCGACATACAAAAAAATGCAAGGGATATAATATCTTCATCTGACCGACTGATACAATTAAACTTAAACGGGCGCGATTTGTTGCTGCATAATTTAGCAAAATATACGTAATGTGCCTGTTTGCTGTCAGCTACTACATACAAAAAGGCAAGTTTGTTCTTGGATATTTTTCGAATTACGTAAGCATCTACAATACTCTACCGTAACCTATAGCTATCTTACAGAAATCCGCACTGAATATCGAGCCGGTTTGCCGCAGGAACACATCTACTTTTTGGTAGACCAAGAGTCCACTTTTTTCCAGAGATGATGAGGACTGGACTTTTCAGGAAATAACTCTTCATAAAATGGGAAACCAATAGAATTTGAAAGTTTGTGCTTGTGGTACTTTTATGCATGAATATGACTGCACAGATGTATACTTTGTACCCAACATAATGTGTCCTTTTGCTCCACAACATCTCGAGATTGCTTCAATATTTACCACACCTAACATTAATTGTTTTCAATTAGGATCTTTACTCTTAAAATACATGAATTACACGTCACAATGCCATTATTATGTTTAGTCGTTTTTAGGTGATAAATTCCCTTTCAACCCACAGGCAAATATATTTGCCATGCGAAATGAGGGGTAAAATGGGGGGCTAGGGGCACAATTTTTAGTGACAAAACTACTATTGACCTAGTGATCACGAAAATAAAACAAAAAACAAAATCGCTTCGGCCAAAAATGTATGGTCCTCAAAGGGTAGTAAACTGAACATATTACGTAACTATAAAGAATGATGGCCGCCGGAATATCGAACCAGTATTTAAATTGGGAGGGTGGAAAATTGATTGATTACATAGTAAGGAAAAAATTTCCAGCTCTGGGAGTTCGGATAATAGAGGGTTCGGATGATGGAGGTTCGGATAATCGAGGTTCTACTGAACTAGAAAAAAAAACAAGCACTGTGTTGCTTGAATGAGCGAGGACAAGTGTTAATACATTTTGTTCGTTTTTACCAGCATAAAAGATAAACAACATAGCGAACTTATCATCAAAACTTGCTATCTACACTTCATCATGAGTTGACCCGTTTTTTTTTTCTAAAAAAATATAAAACAAGCAAAAAGTATAATTTTACATCAAACCTTCATCCAATATTTTTATGTACACAATGTATCATGAAATTCGCTAAGGGCACAGCCTGTTAAAAAGCCGATAAGAAATTGACAAATTCTGAAAAAAAAAAGAAACAAAACCCACACTCACTCAGCTAGATAAAGCCATGCCATGCAGTGCAATAAATATGCAACTAAAGTATGAAACAGTCCACATTTCTCATTTCAGAATTTTCAAATATGTACAGTCGAACTTCCCATGAGCGGACACCAATGGGGAATGAGATTTTGTCCGCTTATTGGAAGTGTCTGCTTATGGGAATATTTCACCAAGGTATAAAATTTTATAAAATAGATTTAAACTACGATCTGCGAATCCATTCAAAAGCCGCGATAAAAATTTCTAGTCTCGACGGTTTCGCGAATAATTTTTAGTCATTTCATTCCTATGATCTTTTCACTTTTTCAAAATAAATTTGATCTTTAATAAACATTTTCGTCGTCTCCACATGCTTCTCCAACACATGTTTTTCCGAAAGCGAGCATTTTTTCCTGAATTTTTATGTGACTTGTCATTTTTCTTTAATTTGCAAAATTGTTTGACACTTATTTAAAAAGAATAGAAAATTGCACGATTAAACGCCCGAGCATAAATTGAATTTACGCGATAGTTTCTAAAAAACAAACCGAGAGATAAAAAAGAACTGCAGTCGTTGAGACATAATTTTACATTTCCCGTACATTGGGTCTTGCTTGCAATACGCGACAGATCCATTTTCTTATAATCGAAAAACTCTTTGCCCGATTTAGAATTGTAATGTAAGAATTACTTGTTTTTTATGAAACTGTCCGTTTATTAGAGAGTCGCTTGTTCAGAACGGGTAAAAAAGTACTGTCCGTGCCCGGTTATGAGAGTGACCGGCTATCAGAAGTTGTTTTCCTAGTAAAATATGTGGAAAAACGTTGGGGAAAATAAAAGTGTCCGTTTATGAGAAATGTCCGGTTATTAGAAGTGTCCGTTTAGGGAAGTTCGACTGTATACATTTTCGGCAAAAACAGTATCCAGACTATTTCTTATTTCGCACGATGCATACACAACAGCAACGTCATGTTTTGCTAACATGAAACACATGATAATACATAAATTGTGTCGAATAAAATTCAGAATAGGGACTGATGTAAAAAAAAGCAGCAAGTGCTGTGCTCCTTATTTTCTATCGCCAAGATAAGATACGCGCGCTGTGGCAAAATCAAATTGTGCCAGAAATGCGATATCAAAAAAGAGAAGAAAATGAAAAAAACTTATTGATGCAATAATTTTTGCGTTAGAGCACACAAAATGTGTAATATGCTTGCCGCAGAACATTATTTGATGAGCTTTTGAATTTATGAGAATTGAAACAGATAGATTTAGATTTTTTACGATACGCCGAAAGGATCCGAATTGTATACGAAAGTGGAGTGTAATTGAGTGGGCGAAATTTAGTGAAAGAATGGATATAAATAAGAAATAATAATGAAGATTTAATTTCAATTATTTTCAAGTCAATATCCAGAAATTAATTAAAACGGGGTAGTATGTAAACTGTACAGGCAAGTTGATTTTCTCTGGCTCTTCAGCTTGTAATGGAAAAATGTCCATCTAAATATGTGTCATATGAACGGATCCACCTGAACTCCTCAACGACTTAGCAACGGCATGTTTTCTTTATTTCAGAGTGATATGGTTATGTTTGCGCTGTTTATTGCTCCTTGTTCTATTCAGGAAAAAAAAATACAGTAGAAACAGGGTAAGCGAACACGAACGAGTGCATTCAAATCGGGAGATAAAATCCCATCCAAAACAAATTGATGATACTCTCAGAAGTTTCACTCGATGACCGGAAAAAATGGTGGCTTGCTAACAATAAGAAAATGTAACTTTAGAGTCCACCAATCTGGTGCTAATCTGCTACAGCTAAACATTTAGGCTTCCTGTCCAGAATCGGCGAGTGTGGGATCACGAACCGAACAATTTGGGGACTATTGATCTGAGTTTGTCTCAACATATTAAACAACCTATTTTTTTATATGCTAGGTTAGGTTAGGTACAGGGGCCGCCAGGTCTACACTCAGCGCACTTAGACCCGAATTTGGTCCATTGTGATACCACCGAAAGAATTGTGTGTCTACTAACCGCTTATGATAGGAAACTAGCCCGTGCTAACAATATATCTATTGAGCAGTATTGGGCTCAGATCCCGAAGGTCATCGGTATCGTAAAAATACCTTGAGCCCAGAAAACGCCTCCGTTTCTCGGACAGGGCGGGACAGTGACAAAGTAAGTGGTGCACACTCTCTTCCTCTTCTTCGTCATCACAACTTCTGCAAAAGTTGTGTGAGGAATTCGGAGTCTTCTTGCGTGCTCCCCAATAGGGCAATGCCTCGTTATTACCCATACCACGTTGAGAATAAACTTTCTGTCCAAGGACAGTAGCATATTAGAACGGACATTGTCTAGTTTTGGCCAGATCATTCTTGTCGTTGTGCAAGTCGAGCCATTAGTCCATCTTGCGTTGGTCCTGTGTTCTGCAACATCTTCTATTATCAATGCACAGGTGACAATAGGCATTTTCAAGTGTACGCGGCTGTCATCGTTACCTGCTGACGTATATCGGGTCAAGTCATCTGCGTAGCGATTGCCAACAAAGCCACTATGGTCCGGTATCCAGCATAGAGTAATGTTGAAAAGGCGACCCATCTCTCTAAGTAATGAGCGGCAATTTTCAATAATTTTTGATGTGGTTAGCACTGAATCAAGTGATCGAATTGCAAGCTGACTATCAGTAAATAAAATGACGTCCCTACCAGTGACGACGTGACAACTCAACCAATTTAGAGCTTCTAATATCGCTGTGACCTGTGCTTGGAGAACGCTGCAGAAATTAGGAAGGCGGAAAGACAAATTCAATATTCAATTCATCCGAGTGAATTCCCATACCAACTCTCCCGCATCCGTTTTGGAGCCATCAGTATAGATTGCAATAGATCCACTGACCAGGTACCTGTTAATTTCCCAAGATTCCCTTGACGGGATCAAGCTACAATGGTTCCTACCAAAAAAAAGTGATTGGGAACAATCTAGTCAGTCGATGGGGGCAGGTTAAAGTTGCGAAGTATCGATGAGTGCCCATAATCCAGCGCTCGCCATAGGCCAGTTTCACGTAGGCGTAAGGTCGTATATGCAGCCATCCGTTGACCAAAAACGTCCAATGGGAGCAGTCCCAGCACCATATCTAATCCGAATGAAGGTGTTGTGCGAAAAGCTCCTGTTATGAGAAGAGAAGCCAGCCTTTGAACTTTGGCCAGCAAATTATAATAGGTAGTGGTGCCATCCACCACACACTAACTCCGTAAAGCAAAATAGGCCGCACAATAGCGGTGTACATCCAATATACAACTTTTGGCTGTAAGCCCCAAGTCTTCGCGATAGCTCTCCTGCACGAGTACAGTGTCACAGTAGCTTTATTCACCCTTTCTTCGATGTTAGGCTTCCATTTTAATTTCTTACCTAAAATCAGACGAAGAAATTTCGCTGTGTCAGAAAACTCAAGTTGAACGCCTCCCAATCTAGGGAGGTTAATAATAGGAATCGTCCGTCTTCTTGTAAAGAGGACTAAATCTGTTTTTGATGGATTAATACGAAGGCCACTGATATTTGCCCAATCCGTTAGGATAGTTAGGGCGTTCTCTAATAGCCCGCTAAGACTGTCAGGAAACTTGCCCCTAACAGCAATAGCAACGTCATCAGCATAAGCAGTGACTTTGCATCCGATTACTTCCAAGTTCAAAAGCAATTGATTTATCGCTAAATTCCAGAGTAGAGGAGATAGAACTCCTCCCTGTGGGGTACCTCTAGAAACATATCTACAAACAAACGAAGTACCCAAATTGCTGTGAATACGTCTAGAGGTAAGTAACATATCCACGAGGGTGCAGATTGGACCTTGAACCTGTAGATTGAGAAGAGCATATGCTATATAGGTGGGTCTTGTTGATTAAATTCGAAGTTTTCGACCTTCCTCCTAAAACCAAGAAGTAATCTTCAAGTTTGTGAATTTTTAATTGATATGTGGTCTTGATAATCACTAATTTTAAGTAATTTGCATACCAGCAAATAACAAAGATGAAAGCAGAATGATATCCATTTTTTTCCATTAAATTTCAATTGAAACGCTTTTGGTAGTATTTAATTACTATAATAGTTCGATGACAAAACTCAGCGAGATATGTAGTTAAAGTGTGCTAAACAACATCGTGAAAACTTATTAGCCAGGCCCTAGCGCGGTTTTATCACTTCCATGAGCAATAATCCCCGCCTTACGAAGGAAGCCTCGTCAAGAGCTTCCTTGTTTAAGACTGCGTCTGAGACGGAGTCCAGGGTTCTGGTTAAGCCACGACCCAATCGAAATAACGTCATCCCATCAAAGAGTGCCGCACGAGCGATTAATACCGCTTTTGGTGTTCGCGGCTTAATATCCAACATCGAGGAGTCGCAGAGAACCGAGAAGCAGAAAGAGTCGCTGACGTGTGCTCTTGGTGTGATTGCGAATCTTCCCAAAGAAAAGCAGATCGTCAAACGACAACGCTCGGAAGATCTGAGGGCCAGAAAAGGCTAAAGGTCGCCAAGGTAAATCCGGCTCCCTCATATGCAGAAGCGGCAAGGAGCTGGATTGAAACGGCTATCGGCGTCATTGCGGCATGTCTGCAGAGAGATGGGTTATGGTTGAGGGCATCCTCAACGGTCTCCCTGACTCAGGTTTTTTTTTCAGTACCGACGTTTTTTTTAACCATAAGCCGGTTTTTTTTGAGTACCGGGTTAAAAACCGACTCAGGTTTTTTTCAGTACCGACGGTTTTTTCAACCATGAGCCGGTTTTTTTGAGTACCGGGTAAAAAACCGGTACCAAAAGACCTGAAAAAAACCGGCTCATGGTTGAAGTGAGTTATTGTTAAATTTCAAATGCATAAAATCTTATATACTCGACTGCCTATACAAATTTTCATAATTAACCCACATTCTGAGGTTTTGAAAATTGATCAAATGCACAGAAATTGGAATTTATTCTCCGCTCTACGATTAAAAACAAAATTGTCACGAACAAGAAACATTTTAAGAAATAAAACCTGTCCTAGACATTACAACATGCAAGTTTTCATTTCAAGTTCAAACAACCCTATTGAGAAAGAAAGCCATTTTCACAAAAACCAATCTCAATAATAAACAATAAAATGAAATTCAAGAAACCGTATAAAATCCCACAGAATGCTGCAAAATATTCCATTCAAAATTATCCACAATGGAATATGACATTTATTGCATTCTGTTTGCACAGCACCGCAGCACCACCCGAGCATCAGGTATAAATTTTGCTCCATCTTGCCTAGACCATTTAATGCCACCTGACGAAGGATGACGATGATGGCAGAGCGGGCTGGTCCATGGTCCCTGTGGTACTCCAGTCTCTAGCAACTGCATTCCTTTCCACGAGTAATAGCCGGCAAAACCTTCGTCATCATATCCCACGGTTAACATTATGCTGAACTGCACTATATTTGTCGCGCGCGTGTGTTCTTTATTGTCGAAAATAACGAGAATATGTACGTTGTGATTCCCAAATTTCTTATGCGAGGAAAACAGGACCATTACATCCATTGTGTCCGCGGGGAACAACAACACGACTGAAAATCGTTTCTTAGGCTGCTGTTGCACTCGCGAGACTCTATGTATCGAAAGCATTTTTCGGATGCAATTTCATCCAGGAGTCAATGCGAATGACTGCGCTATATACGATACGAAGCTACTGGAGGAGGCTAAATAATATCGCTCAGAGACGCGAAAGCTGGAAACTGGAAAGTGAATTTTCGCATGTTCCTGTGGGAATTATGTGTCGCGGTACCTACTATACTAGCACTTCAGCACTGACTACTCACCTTTGCTTGCAGTATGGCGCGGATCGTGCTCTTGCTGTTCCTAATGTTCTTTGCAAGCATTTTTACGACCTCATTGTGGATTTTCATAATTTTCTCGGACTTTTTTTTTGCTTCTCTTCCTAAAGGAGACGAACAAATCATTTTGAATTGCTATTGTACACATACCGTGGCAATGGCAATGGTTGAAAGGACATAAAAATTTTATTTATGATTTCTGTAATACTGTTAGTGAGAATATGGCGAATGAAGGAATGAAGTGCATATTTGAAAGTATGATTTTCACGTAACCATACTATTTGTGTGGTGATGCGCTATGGAAAATATTTGTAATTTAACGACGTATTTTAAAAACACGACTTTAATTTTAAAGACGATTTTTAAAGAATGAACATGTAAATTAACGGTCATAAAAATTAACATTTATTGAAAATCGTTCTAGAGACTCTCCAAAGAAGCGTAGATAATGTGTTTACAGGTATCGTCTGTATCTTCTAGGTCTGTGCATCTCTTCAATTGCCCTCTTTTAGGTGGCACCTCGCGCGACAGATATTCAATTTAATTTTAATATCTCTCTCTCTCGCTCTTTTTAAACACTTTAAATTGCAATTTTGAGTGAATAAATTGTCGATTTTGCATAGGTGGATTCTGATCAGCCGGATTTGATACGGTTGATTTTTAAATTTGGTGATTTTGTTTTTGGGTGGATTTCGAACAGACTGATTTTCGAACTTTTCCTTTGTCACACAAAGGTTTATATCATATTTTAAACCTAATGTGGTCCCTGAACAATACTACTTAATGAAAAAATTACACGTCAGGATTCTTTGTGACAGCTTACTCAAAATTTGAATTAAAAGCTCCACAATTGACTCTACTACGACAAATTATTTTATACTGTAGATAGGCTGCTGTCAAGCCTCTGGGTAGTTATCAGTTACTTCTCTTGCATGTAGGCCTGTTTAAACCCCCGTGGGACCATAGATTACGAAGCGGTAGTATACAGCGGATAATACACTTGGGAGCAAAGAAATCGAAACACCCCAAACGCTGTTCTTTAAAACATACAAGAACTCGAAAACTGAAATTGGAAGGGGAAAAAGTTTTAACACAGTTTAATAATCCGAAAAGAGACTTCCATTAGACGTTTTTAATTGGCACTTTTTTTACCAATTTTTTTTTTCTCTCTCACGGAAGCTTGTGCCCCGATGATTTCAATGCACATGTAGTGCACAGGTTCACTCTACATGCACAGTAAATTTGCTTACCGTCCAACGTTTTTTTATTAAGGTCAAATACCGCTGGAATCTCTCCCCTTGTCCGCCACTTTAATTGTTCGGAAGAAGTTTTAATTCCGAGTGAACAATATGACTTTTAAGAACAGTATACACATTAATGCTTTCTAAGGTGTTAAAAGTTCATTAATTATATGTTAGTTGTTTTCAGCTACATTGCTTCCTAAAGAATTTAGAAAGACATTAATCAAACATTTTCCAAAAGGATCTTGTAATTCATCTTTCATTTTATCCCGTTATTATCCTCCACATTTTACTATTTGAAGAATTTTTATTAAAGGTATTACAAACCACTACCATTAAGTCCATTAGAACTTGTGAAATTCACTAAAAGGACCTGCTTAAAGTTCTTCTCCAGGGTACACCAGGAGTAAGTTTTTAGCATTTTAAGCCCTTGCAAGAGTCGTTTCATAGTAATAAAGTCACTGAAACTTGAAAAAATAACGCCAAAACACATAAATTATGGAAAATTAATACATAACGGTTGCAAAATAACGGGACGTGACTGGAACGAAATAATGGTATTTTTGTATTGAGAGGACACCAAAAATGGTCACAAACTTCTTGTGACACAAATTGTGTTTCCCAGTGTTATTTGTTCGCACAAGGTTGATTTTTAATAAAGAATTACACTCACAAATTAGACGTCTCTTAACAGAATCGACAGCTTTTATTTTGGCTGTATTATCTCTTGTTCCGCCGACTTCGACTCCAGAGTGTGTTTAATTTTTCAATGTATTTCAATTTCATCTAGGAAGGGCGATGAGTAAAGAAACGTATTTTTTTATGGTTCTAACGATATATGCTACAGTTTTCCTAGCATGAGCAAACGAAAGCAGCACTGGTAATGGTAACAACGATTTCCAGACTCTGCTTGCTGGGAATTGTACTCATAATAAGTCAATATTAAATAGCCGCTCCTGCAGAGAAACGTGTCCGTTAAACGCAGTTTGTAAACTTCGGCATACGTCTCTCGCTTATTGTAGAGATGGACACTGCAAGATCAAATCTGATATGCAATGATCCGACCCATCGATATTTACTCACATAGGCATGTCAATGTTCGAACCAGGTTTCAGCCCGAACAGGCCGATCGTCTTGTTCACATCTTCGGGCTTTGGTGTTTTGCGCCACTCTTCGCTACTAACCAGAACCACAGAAAATAATAGAATATTTAAAGATGCTTCCATTTTCTTCTTTCTCTCTTCCAGTCTTTTTCTTGATCCCCTCTCTCATCAATTACAATATTTCTCTCTCGATTTTCCCTAATATCCCTCTCCCCAATTGCTATCTTTAAGACAAAAGACTTGACAAAAAAAATTTCTAAAATTCGATTTTCAGTTTTTCCCATCCCTAGAGTAAGAACAGATCCTGTGTTGCAACACAGGATTCTACTCTGCCTTAAGTGTCATCCGGGCAATAAAGAGCACACACGTCACAGATGCCCGCCTTTACGCTGTACCAAAGTTCTATCATTATAGAGGAAATCACTTTGTCGCCGATTCAAGTAAAGTACATACAGAGAATCCTTTGAGTTGAGAATGTTGACAACAAGAATGATAACATTTTCTAACATTCCTTTTTTTCAAAGTCTGTCGCCGGACATACAGATTCATTTCAGTTTTACTTTTTTTGTTTAGTCGAAAAGATGTGTTGTGTGTCGTTTCTTCTTCTTTTTTTTCGTTCATTCGCATCCAATATCCTTGCGTCTCTATATTTGTTGTACACTAAAATAAAAATTACAAATAAAAACAAGCGTCAAAGAGTCTTCTAAAAGTCGTGCGAGATTGGAAAGAAGAAACTATCAGAACGCGGAGTCGCGCAGGAGGAGAAGCAGGCTAAGTTTTGTCATACACCTCCATTCCGTCCTTTATAGTCTTAAGACAAAAATCTGTGACAGTTTCAAAGATAGCTTAAATGTTAAAGGAAAAAAATCGTAGGTATCTTTGGAAAATATACTATCTCTGTGTTTTTTTTTTCTTTTCGTTTATTTTTTTACTTTTGTCTTTAACGGGAATGCGATACGTGAACTAAAATTGGTATTGCAAAAGTTCTTTCCTAAAGTTTTCCAAACAGAAGTTTCTTGTTCTTCTACTTTGATTTGTTGTCATTTCAATCTGTGTGTAATACACGCGGATACTATATCGGCTAGAAGTTTTTTGTAATTTCTTTGCTAAGAAATTTATTGATCCTGGCGATTGATATGAATGAATGTTATTGGAAATGGTGACTGAATGGTTAAGTCCATTTAGAGTAAAAGATGAGAATTAAAATCTTCAAAAACAAAAAAAAAAACGTTACAAGGGCAAATACCGATGTTGACCGAAGTCTTAAATCATATAATTCTGTTTGAATTTCTAATTTTCGGAAAATGAATGGTTCAATGTGGAGATGAAATCATCTCTAGTTTATAGAATTAATAACTTTCCTAATTATCATTATACAAAGTCCCAAAAAATAGTCTCGCGCAAAGGAATTATGCTTTTAGATTTTTTTTTTTTGTGAGACGAGCCCCCAGCGGGAGCAATATCGGGTTATTCAATTTCGAAAATGTCGCATTGGAATATTTGCATTGAGACTTCTAAGCGTTTATAGCTCAGTGGCTTGAGTGCTGATCTTTGGACATGAAGGCCGAAGGTTCGAGCCCCGATTGGGACGAAACTTTTTTCCCTCAATTTTAGGTATTTTTACAGATAGACACACTCATCAGGTCTTGTGTCTGTTGTCCAGTAGCGAAACGTACGGTGTTCCATGTGGTCAGTGGAACACGGGCCGGCAAGCTAAAAGGGCCCCCAAACCCCGAGAGCCATATTTGTTTTAAATAATAATGTAAATTAGTCAAATGCACTAAAACGTAGTCAGAAGTACCGCCACTGTATGCCTTAAGCTAAACCTAAAAGTATTGCTTCTAAAATATTGACACACACACATTCCAATTCAACAAATTTTCACCATTCATTTCAAAGTAATATTGATGAATTTTCATTTCTAATTGACGAAATCCCATATCAAATTGACCAATAATTTTGACGAATTGTCAAATATTTTTGAGGAATTTCCATTACAAAATTGCAAATTTTCATGTCTTCACTTGATGAATTTGCAAATCATGTTGACAAATGTCCATTTCAAAATGATGAATTTCCAGTTTCCATTACAAATTGACGAAATTCAACTGACGTAATTCCAGATCAAAATCACGAAATTCCAGGCAAAATGAACGATTTTCAAAATGATGTTTAAGTATGTATGTATATAAAATTTTCATATTTCCAAGTCAAATTGATGAATTCCTAATTAATATTGACGAATTTCCATTTCAAACTGATTAATTTACCAATCAAGATTATGAGTTTTCATTTAAAAAATTCTATGAAAAATTAATTTCCATTTCTAATTGATAAATTTCAAAATTGTGTTTATGAATTTCAATGCCAAATTTACGAATTTCCATAAAAAATTTGAGAACTTCCATGTCAAATAAATCGAATGTTTCAATAATTTAGGCGAGTTTTCATATCGAATTGATCGATTTCCCTGACATATGTAATTACTTCAGAAATGTATGCTCAATGAAGGTACTCGCACAATCCCGCAAAATATCAATATTTAAATTAAATAATTAAAAATCAAATTCCTGCAACTGGAAAGTTTGCAGCAGGGAGGTAATTAGAAAGGACATTGTTGTTCTTTTTGCAGTGGATTTGAGCGTTTTTTTCTCTTGCAATGTAATGACTCTGGTGAAATCTTCTTCAATGCACTGACACAGAAATATAGCTGTGAGGGCTGCTGATTAAAAATTCATCGCAGAACAATAATTTCGTTTTGAAAAATATTCGTTGTTGTTGTAGCGCCTCAAGGGACTCTTTTTCCTCTTGAATCGAAGGCAGTTTCGGCAGCTTTGCATCGACGAACCGGGTGCCGATAGGAGAAAAAAAAAACGTTACGCCACTGCTGTTGTCTATCTGTGCACAAAACTACCACAATTTGAGCGGGAGAATTCTATGCAGATTTGTCGTGAAGGCGTTTACCACCTCGACCTTGCAGTTCTGGACCGGCGTTAAATGCTCACATTGCTTTGGGAGTTGTGATGGTACGTTCCCAAATTGAATAACTCGATATTTCTCTCGCTGTAGGCTCTTCTCCTCAAAAAAATAAAGCTTCACGTAGTTCTAGGCCTGTTCCAAAAACCGGGATCCCAGTACAAAACCGGTGTTCACTTGGTACCGTACCCGATATTCTAAAGTACCGATATCCCGGTTTTTTTTTTGGTAGCAAGTTAAAAAACCGACCGACGAGTCAGTTTTTTGGTACCGAATTCAAAAGAACGCTTCATTTCAACAATGAGCCGGTTTTTTTTCAGGTTTTTTGGTACCGGTTTTTAACCCGGTACTCAAAAAAACCGGCCTATGGTTCAAAAAACCGTCGGTACTGAAAAAAACCTGAGTCAGTTTTTAACCCAGTACTCAAAAAACCGGCTTATGGTTAAAAAAAACCGTTACTGAAAAAAAAACGGGAAACCGCTTGTGGTACCAGGTATTGAAAAAATCCGAAACCCGGTACTGAAATCTTGGTATCGAACAGGCCTACGTAGTTCCAATAGAGCTGGTAAGTTGCCATATGCCAGAATACTATGTACAGACATGCATCGCAGTTGGTGTATAGAATGAAACGATAAATCAAGATTTCCACAATTAGTTGACGATTTTATTGTTGATATTTTGACTTTTTTTTTCCTTTTACTGGAAAATGAACCGCCACGTCTTGATGGCAGCAAAAATTTCCAAGCACCTAAATCCTGAATCGTACATAGTCTCTAATTCAAAGTCTCCAAATCCGGGACTTGTTACTTAATTTTGCTTTGTTTCCATTTGGGGTAACTGAATTTAGATATTATGCTTTTTGGGGTTTGGCATGTGGGTACTATGTACCAGAGATCTACCAATGATTTCCTATTGATATTCTCAATTATGCATAAAATTATTTGCTTTAATTTGAAAAAAAAAAACGGAATTAGCGATTATACTTTTGGGGTTATTCGAAGGTCACGTATTTGGGTATTTTGCATTTGTCGAATTTATTGTTGAGATTTTTTTTGCTCATTTTAGATTTTCGATTTGTTTTTGGAATATGAAGCTTTACGTCTTAATGGTAGAAAACATTCCAAAGCACGAAATCCCTAATCATAAAATCCCCAAACGCACATAACCTCTAAATAAAAATACCCAAAAAATATGGGTTTTTACGCAATTTCGCGTAGTTTTCCATCGCGGACACTGATATTAGGAATCAGGCTTTTGGGGATTTGGTGCACTATGTTTTACCTGGGGATTTTGTATTTTTCGATTTTATTTTATCCCCAAACATAAAATCCCTAAACGCACATAATCAAAATAAAAAATAGGACGTGGTGCATATCCTTCTTTTGGAAAATTGAAATCAGGGATTAAGCTTTATGTGACACTTGCGGACTTTCTATTTGTGGATTTTGTGTTTGACGATATTTTTGTTAAAATTAAAAAAAAAAATTGTTACCAGAATATTAATGTAAAAAAGCTCAAGCACGAAGTTCTCAAAATAAAAATCCTCAAATTCATATTCGTGTACTTTGCTAGCGCGGAAACTGAAGTATTGGTATACGAGTACTGAAGTATTGGTATTCGAGTACTATGTATGTACCTGCGGTTTTTTATTTGTCGATTTTGTTTATCCATAAATATTAAATTCCCAAAAATGGGACTTGTGCCGTGTTTGTCTTTCGGTGAAATTGAAACAAGAGATTGAGCTTTTGAGGCTGTTTCTGGAATTATGTATTTGTGGATTTTGTTATTGACTATTTTGAAATTTTCTTCATTCTTTATTGTTCCCAAAATATGAATCCTCACGTCTTAATGGCGGATAAAATAAATTTCCAATTATAAAATCCTCAAACCCACATAATCTCTAATTCATAATCCCTAAATATCGGTGCTTTTGGGACAATTGAAACAAGGGATTTTGGGAATTATGTACTTGGAGGGAATTCCAATTTTTCGATTCTCTTTTTGAGATGTATCTTTTGTATTGTTGAGATTCATAATACCCATAATACGAGATCCTCAAAAAACAAGACAGATAAAATCAATATCTGAGTATTCCTGTATTTTCTTGTACTAAACTTTAATTGTGTTTGGTGAGTTCACTTTTGAGAATTTCTTTCGTGTCGCTTACGCCGTATAAAGAAAAATTGAGGTTAATGTAATACCATAACAAAGACGCAAAGCATCCGAAAAATATTGACGGTTTCAAACACAGCAGGACAATGCCCCAAACAATGTTTACTCCAGTAGTCTGCATACATACGGTTCATTTTTCCACGTAAAATTCCTTTGACAACCCTATGAATAACATCATGTTCTCACATATGTGATACTGATCCATATGAGGAAAAAAACAGGTACACTGTTTGAAAAGCTTAAAATATTGAAAGGATTCAACATGGATTCTTCTATTTTTAGTTCGAATACTACAAGTGTACCTACATACGGTAGCTCCTTTCAAATTTATAAAAACCCACTTGGGTCGTTATAAAATAAGGCAAAATGCCAACGAGACAGGATTTCGTTTTTACTTTTATATACACACAGAGAGAAAATGAAATGCAATGAAAAGAAGCGCACATGTAAAAGACGCATTGTCTCTCATCTGTTATCTACATACGATTATATCAAGTACGGCACAAGGATAAAGGAAAATGATGTATGGAAGTAATAAAATCGATTCAACATGAAACGTTTATTTTGCTCTCTTGGTTCTCCACCGCATTTTTTTGGCTTTTGTCTTTTCGAAGAAATTTAATCTTCTCGATCTCTGGTATCTGGTATAGGGATTTAGTCCTTTGTGGCCAAAGACAAATGCATAGCAATCAAATATACACCACAGAAACTGGCATATTGGTTTAACTACGCAGACTTGGTTTTTTAAGCATATGTAAAGCATTATGTATGCAATTTACGCTAATCCCATATCAAAAATGTGCATTGTCCTCGCGTAATAGAACCATAATAAGCACGACAGTTAAATCCTCGTCTTCTCTTAAAAAGAAAAGCTGTCGCACATTTAATTTAAATTCGTATACAGATAAAATTTCCAGTTTCGCCGCTTTAATGCTAAGTCACTTAAGGGACATCCGAGAGCTAGCTTATTGGATTTTTAGCTGGCATCTGTTTTTCGTTTACCCTCGTCCTATAACAGTAGTTATAGAAATTGCATGATTCCTATAGAAGACAGAGACATTCTCAAATTGCCGCCGTTGCATAGCGTGCGCGTTTACATAAAATCCTTTTTAGCAAAAGACAAAACAGACGATGGTTCTATTGCTTGCATTACGTTTTCGGGGGTTTTTCATGATCGCAACAACACACGCGATGCGGGTGTTTATGCTGTATTCACACCATAAAGCACTTCTTTAGCGCGTAGTGATCTCTTTTTGTTTTTATACATTTCTTGCAGCAGCAGCATCAACCAAATACGACGGTCTACACAAAAACATAAAGCACCGAATTGTGTCTCGAATTTAAATTAAGTGCAAATGACATGAGATTTGTTGTGTCTTCTACAGCTGGACGAAATTGCTTGACAGCATTGCGAGAGAAAGAGAGAAAAAGAGGGAGAGAGAGTCAGCACTTCTTATTTGCAAAGATGCAACAAACCTCCCACGAGGACGTCCCATTCTCTCTGTATAAAACCAGGAAGGAATCCCGTATAGAATGAGACGGACACAACTGGCAACTCAAATGAGATACAACACACAACAGTCTCTAAATATTATATAGGTCTGACAAAAACCACGATTTTTGCAAGAATTTTATGCTTAGACGTCTGTCACGATGATACTTTCTCCCGCACATATAACTTTAGGTCTCAATGCAAAAACATTGCCGGGAGACTTTGCCGAGGTTGAGGATTTTCTTGTTATCCTCTCAATGTCGCATATTTATGTCGTGTGTACTCGCTTGTAGTTCAACGGAAAAGACGATTTTCGCCATCTACGAAAATACATTTATTCATTTCTACAGATGTTTCGCGCGAGAGGCGAAAAGTGCTTTTCGCGACGGTTTGTTAAAGGTAAAAGCTCATGTCGCTAGAAGCGACTCACGCGATGATCGCTGAGCGATTATTACTCCTGAAGCAGCCTAGTGCGTTATTTGCATAGATTTTTGTATCGCATATAAATTGAAACAATAAAACTTTAGAAATATTTCCTAGTCCGTCGCAAGCGATTACTGCTGTTTTCTAACTCGAACAGCATTCTCGACAAACATCGAAGAATTTCTTCTTATTTTTCTCCACGGCAATGGCAACAAGGCCAAACACTTTCATTTTTCAGCTCTTATAATTAGGTGATTTGTAACGCAGGACTCACTGAAGAGAGATTTCGCTCCGACTTGCGACATTTACCTTACCATCCGCCATATAGCGGAATATGTATATTGGAAAGTAAAAAGTTATCCTTATGAGAGATAGCCGAACAGGCCAATACTACTCGTATTTAGGGATTTGTGTTCCTAAAGTATGGGGAAATTCATTACTATACACATGACAAATCTAAAGAGTGCTACAGGACTTAAAATAACAATTGTCGTTCGGCGATCATCGCAAGAGTCGCCCAAAGCAAGACAAACCTTAAGGAACGTAATCGCGTATATGGTGCACTAAGTAGTATACAACTTGATTGTGGCCCAGGATAAAATGTGAATGAACTTATTGTTGTTGCTGTATATCAGGAATGACGAAGGATGAACGATGTTTTATGTGCGTATTTTCCTAATTATAAGACAATGTTGTCTTTTCAGCTCAATTTTGTCGTTGAGAGATATTGTCGGAGAGGAAATTAATGAGAGGTGCAGGGAACAATCGGAGACACAAACAAAGACATGGTTGTATTGGGTTTTAATGAATTTATACCGTAAACGTGACGTGAGAGTGGACTTGGATAAAAAAAATAGTGATAACTGTTGCGAGCGATAGTTCAGCATTCAACCTAGGCCGCATATGTGTTAGTTACATCTAATTTTCAAGATGTTAACTTCATTTTTAGTAGAGAGATCGAGATCAACAGCACGCTCTGCTGAATTCTTTTCCTCGTTAAGAGGTACTCGCTTAACGTCTGAGTGAAATCGTAGTCCGTCACTTGGGTAATAAGTTTGAAAAATACCATATAACCTGAATCCGCTCACGGTAGGATTTGAACCCTCGCCCTGCATGCTTCCACTCTATGTATCAACCAGACTATGAATTGTTGATACATATAGTGGAAGCAGATAGAATTCGGATAATGTAACAAATTTTAGGTGTGCATGTCCAGTGGATGGGATACACTTCTTTGTCAGTTCAGGTATCTCTGTTGATCCTTGTTTCTAACACAAGAAAGTACCGTTATTCCTTTGATCTTAAACAAGCATTGCATTGCCCCTACTACTTCCACCCGAAAATATGCTTTTCTCTTACTTTTACTATCCCTTACGTTTTATCCTCTCAAATTGGATTGTTTTGGATTAAGGCATAATTTGGCAGGACTGAGTTACCAGCAAAATATCGGCGAGAAAGAAGTAGGCGCTACACACTTCAAACGTCCCTGTTTCGTCAGACCCGAAACTCGAAGTGGTCTTTATCTTCTGCGGTACAGAAAGGCGTGAAACGGCTGTGTTTATTTATGGAACAGTTCTATGGTTCATTGTGATTTTCGTCCGCTCCAATGCAATACTTCTTTGTTTAAACCTATTGTCCCGAGAAAGCAATTCGGACGCCTGGTGGGCGAACTCGCAGTCGCCAACTCTGTGCGCTGTCCTAGTTAATTTTAAAAGTCCTGGAATGGACTGTGAAAGAGCAATCGTCCGGGCAACGTACTGAAGCGGCACTCGACCACGCAATAAGCTGTATACGACGATACCCGTCTCGAAAACTGACTGTAAACGACACTCGCCTTAAACGAAATTGCAGCGACATTTGTCCTGGCACTGAGACCCGCTGGCGGACTTCATTCAACACGAATACTGACACGGATGAAGAATTCCCAATTTGACAATAAGACCTTGTCAATAAAATGCCGAAGGTCCAAAACTCTCGAGGGAACAGGAGATAATGGCGTAAAGCTTAGGTGCTCCCCTTCTTCTTCTTCTTTTAGCGGTACAGAAAGGTGTGAAACCGCTGTGTATCTATATGGACTCGTTTTATAGTTCGTCGTCGTTTTCGTCCGTAATCTCCAGGGACAAAAACGTGGCAGCTGCAATGGGGTTTTCCCATAGTGAGAGGGAGGTGAGATTAGTGGGTGCAGCTGGGCATTGAAACAAATGGGCTACATCGTGTGGCGCGCCAGCGCAATTTGGGCATACGTTTTGTATATTTGGGTCTATGCGAGATAGATACGAATTGAGGCGTGAGCAGAAGCCTGACCGAAGTTGGGCTAAAGTCACTCTGGTGGCTCTCGGGATCCTAATCTCCTCAGGCGAAATAGGTGGTGGGAGCGCTGAGAGGACTCTGTTTACCTAAACTCGCAATAGACCTACTCACTTCCTCAGTGTGAATCATTGCAATGGCAGCCCGGTATGAATCTTCATCGAAAGGATCCCTTTTGTAACCCTGGACCTCTCTCTCAAGGTCACGAAGGCCACGTTTGATGTTGCATGGAGGGGGAATTTTGTCCATAAGGTTACGATTAGGATGATCCTCTCGATAACAACCTACTAAATATTGTTTTGTAAGTAGTCGATTGTGGTCACGTATTGGCATCAAATGTGTCTCCTGATGTAGGTGGTCCTGGGCAGACATCAGAAGGCATCCTGTAGCTGTGCGTAGAGCAGACTTGGATTTTGTTCCAGTTTGTGTTACAGAGACCTTGCGACCAAACTGGCGCCGCAAAATCAGCCGCTGCTCGACTCACCGCTTTGTAAGTGGTTAGCACAGTCTCTTTATCTTTGCCCCAGGTGCTACCAGCCAGTGCTTTAAGAATTTTGTTCCTACTGCGCATCTTTTCACACTAGGTAGGTGCTCCCCTGACTGTAAACTCCTAGATGGTAAACTTTATTCCGCAGGTGAACTTTCAGTAGATGGGTAAGTTCAACCAGCCTGGACTGGCAAGTCCAATTAGTTAGGCGTACACCTTTAAGGGGGCCAAAGGAGGATCACACCTGCTTTTGAGAATTGTTAAGCGAATAGTGTACCTCAAAGATAGGCGTGTCTAGCAGGCCACGGCCTCTATCCATCAAGGCGTTGGATTCGAGGTGGCTATAGGCAAGTCGACCAGCTAGAGTTGCAACCTATAGGAAAGGTTCCGAATCTCTTTTCGACTTTTAGTTGGATAAAAAGCTTTTTCTGGTAAGGGAAGGTATGGCCTATGGCTAAGTTACTCCCTTATGACGCGCCGGTATACCTAGACTTTTTGACCGTTAATAATAATAATTTTCCTCCATTTTGTTCTTAGACCACATGAATCAAGCCTTATAACCCCGAATGGCAAACACCGAATCTCATTCTTTCTTTGTTTTCAAATTTTCAATTTCCGACAAATCAAACTGCAAACTCCCCATCTCCCCATGATCACCTTGTACACACTATACACTTGATGTGGCCCTACTCAATGATGTCCTTTTTTACATTCAATGTCCTCCTCATCTTCTCCTTTTTCTTTTCTAGCCACACACAAATTGAACGAGATCACAGATGACTACATCGAATCCCTCTTTGAATCTCATAAATTTCTCGCTAAATTCAAATCAAAAATGTCTGCAAATGTCTCACAGGTCAAAACTATATGAAGTCGTCGTCGGTGGGAATTCACATTCGATTTCCCATCATATGGTTCCCTAGTCGCCGTTTCCTCGATATATTCATAAACCAGCAGCATTCAAGCCGGGCATCATCCCGTACGTAATATGAATGTCAGCAACAGCCACAGCAGAACGGGAAAATTGCATCGAGTAAACAGAAATTCCCAAATCGATAATCAATAATCAAAGAGAGAGTGTGTTTGTGTGGGTGTTAGTCTGCCAGCCAGCCAGGCTAGCTAGCAATATCCTTGCTCCCTCATTACTATATTTTGTCGAAGAATATGCCGCACATCTACTGTGCCGTCGACGATGCGAGTTTTTCTCTCTCTTCCCATAGTCTTGCGTGTAATGTTTATACCTGCATTCCGCACTTAATCCGTGTATACCAGACTGCTCGAAGAAAGTCCTTGCGTGTTGTTTTTTTTGTCTACTACACCCGATATGGGCTATTCAGTGTGTGTTGGCAAGAAAAGAGAAAAGTTAACAAGAATAGCTAGCCAGCCCTTAAAAGAATATTGGTTGCGGAGGCAAGCTTTCTCGGAAAATTGGAAGTAAAAACGAATGCACCGTAGCTATCATTCCTCCCACACATATAACCACAAAGGGAAACAACGAATAAAGGAAAAATTAAACAAAGAATCGCATGTGTGTACTCCTTCTTCTAGTGTAGATTGAAAATGTTGTGCTGTGTGGCTCCTATACCGGCACTGAGTGAGTCTATATCCTGAATCGTATATATAGTTGTTCTAGACTTGAGGCAGACATCTTTTGTGTATGGCATGTTCCCAAAGGCAACCAAAAAGGTGCAAGTCCTTATCTAATGTGCGGACAAGAATGTAGTTTGGCTTGGTCTTGTTCGGTTTTTCTTCCCAGGGACCATCATACATAGAACCAACCGCAATTTATTCGTTCTACGGCATCCGCTAAATTGATATTTTAGCAGGACAAAACGTTACGGAGTCGAAGACGACCGAATTTGACCGGTTGAATTATTTAAGGAGTTCAATGAAAGTTCTTTGTACTTTGTCGAAGAAAATACTACAATATTGGCCCTGACCTATGGCCGTCTCTTGACTAGCAATAATTTCGCATCAAAGCACCCGGGATATGTACACACTGCACTGCACACCTATGTACTCGGTATGTCCTTTGGGTGTATAATCGTACTATAACTTTAGCAGAGGAACATAATCCCTTTTTGTCTAAATTACATATTTACGTGTGTTTTCCATGTAGTTTTCTAACAAATTTGTTGAACTTTGGTATTTTATTAATATTTGATCGTATATTTTCCTTGCTCTTTTCTTATCTACCAGATGGAGGACGAAGGCAATCATGGTAACGATGAAACGCGCCTCTTTATCCTATCGTCGTTGGCACAGAATCAGAAAAGTCGAGTGTCATGCATTTTGTGTGAAGAAGCAATGTTGGTCTTTGATCGCTATCCACTCGTTGATGGAACATTCTTTTTGAGTCCCAAACAACATGCACCGGGATGTATTGAGGTTTGTTTGATGATGATACGATGGCAATGAACTATAATTTATCGAATTTATTGTCTTCTTCCCGAATTCAGGTAAAATATGAAGCGCATACTCAATATTTGACCGCGGTTTGTATGGAGTGTTTGGATGGAGGACCGAAACGGGCCATTTTTTGCAGGTAATTTTTGCTTTTCAGTAAATTTTGAATGGATTGGGTGATAGTTAACCCCTGATCTTTTTCATTATATAGATTTTGCGGAGACAAATGGGATGGCTCGTCATTGGTTTTGGGTACAATGTATTCATATGATATATTTGCGGCGATGCCATGCTGCACGGAACGACTAAAGGTAATTATTTTTTTCTGGAAATTTTAGTAAAACAAGGTTTATTTAAAATTTTGGTGCACATAATACAATATGTATAATATTAATACGGTGATTCGGTTGAAATTGAAGAAGAAACATTTAAATCTAGTCTAGCCGTTGTACCTCCAAGTCTGTCCCTATAATTAGAATCCACTTTGGACAGTTGATCTATGTATTTCAAATGAGAACATCCATCTCGCTCTGTGACTCTACTCTAATGATTCTAGAGATTTATAGTGAAGTGTTCAAACTGGGCATGAGTACAACCTACGTCCGTTTTATTATGGGCGGAAAATAATAATAATAAAAAAAAAATCAGGCTAGGAAGTGCTAGGGTCCATTACAGTCCAAAATTTAGACCCAACTCAGCCAGTAGACTAAAATCTCCGTGACACAAATGCTTTTGCGACTGTTTTATTGAATCGAGTCGCCTGGTCTTTTGGTCACAGAGACTTAAGTCTTTTGGTCTACGGAGAGCCTTATTATGCAGAGAAGGCTCAAGCACTGGTTGACGACTCATCTCAAACGGTTACGGCATTTAGAGAGATAACTAAGCTACATGTATAGAATCGAATTGCATGATTTTTTTACATTTACTCCTTTTTAGAGGATTAACTTTTCTGTCTACCAACTGACAGAAGGCAACGAAATTTAGCCTTTCCGGCCCATCGGATCGTTCTTTCTTTACTCTGAACAGATTTACTTGAAAATTCCATTGTTTTGACTGCAGTTTAGTGTCACTATTACATGGCCAAATGCTAGCTCGAAGTGGCCACACAATAACATTTATTGTGGCATACAGAAAACGCTGCAGCCGTTGCACAGGCGGCTTAAGTTCATGCACGATATTTTGCACATGTTCATATAATACATATGTCCATGGTTTGTAGTATAGTTCGGCCAAATTCATTCAATCATCCGCTTCGCCCCCTGCTCACTACGCTCGCCAACTCCCGTTCGCGCTCTGTTCTAGTTAAAAGATTTCAGACAACGGCTCAAACAGCTTTTATAACGGGCTGTGCCATTTACCTTAGTTTTTCAGCATTTTAATTTGCCAAGATTTGGACTCGGCAAGAGTCTCAAATTTTTCAGAAACTTTCATGTGTAGAATAAGTTTGATGTGGTAAATAAGACCAAATCCATTTATTACAATTTTTACGTTTAAATTGCCGAATTTGTCATTATTTGTTCAGAGTAAAGGGCGAACCAGATAGGTTGTTTCCTTCTTTTCATAATCATATACGTCCGCTTACGTTCTGCTTACCATGCGTATGCGACTTGTACTACTCTCACACGGCTGGTACCCAGCGGCGCCATAGACGGTAAATCCGGCCCTGCTTCCACGTGGAAAACACCCACAGTGACCCAAAACTGATCACCCTATCGGAAGATGTTTATTTTTGCAAATAGCATCGTATGTGAATAGTTTTATCAACCAACTGGCAGCATGTAGTCCAGTCAGGCTCAAAGAGTTAAGCTGCTGAAGTGCTAGGCCATACGGCCACAGAAATATTACATTCTGCCAAATTCCCAACTAGAGGTAAGTGGAAAGAGTGTGAGGTGGTCAAGTATTTTGACATAACATTTTTCACAAATGGGTTTGGATGGATTGTGTCGTGGGTGCCGGAATCTTCTGCGGATCACTAAGTATCTCTGAATATTACCGTCTACATGCCAGCATGTTTCAAGCCGTAATGCTTGCAATCATGAAGGCCTGTCATGCTCTCAGGAACATACAAAACAACCAGAGTATAGCCATCATCTCAGATAGGCTGCTATCATGGCATTGCAATCGGTGTAGACGACCTCCAAGGTTGTTGAAGTATGTGAGGAAGTGTTAACCAGCCTTGGCACACGATAAAGAATCACCCTACTCTGAGTACCCGGACACAGGAACATAGTGGGTAACGAGATGGCTGACGAACTAGCCAAAATGGGTGCCACTCTTGCTGGAGTAAGATTTCCACCCACTATATAAGGGCTGCTAATTCCAACTGACAAAATCTGACGTAATATCAAGGAAGATGTGGCCCCCTACGAGTGGAAAAGAACGTCTGAGATTCTGACTAAACCGCGTCGTAGAGATATCGCCAAGCTTACTGTTGTTATCACTGGGCACTGGCCAATGGGGCTCCACGCAGCCAGG